>CP092094.1:17867500-18255000 GCA_029203775.1 Neoneuromus ignobilis | reverse complement strand
TATTTTTGTAACTTATTAAATCGATAAATTATTTTATATCCTGTTTAAATTATCTAGAAATAAATTTTATGTTCAAAATTCTTATTATTTGATTTACGAATTAGATTTGTATATAAAGTTCACGATTTAGAACATCATTCAATTATTTTTGACGGAAATACAATTAAGAGAACTGCAATGTCTGATGATTAATTAAACCGTTTTACTGATCAGTAAAGTTCATTTAAAACTGACCTTCTTGAGCAGTTGCCAAGTACATTTATCATAGTTCACAACTTGGCAGTATGAATAGTTTAAATATTCAGAAGAGTTAAAATGCTAATCAAATAATTAAGATAGTATACAAACATACTTCTATCATTACACAATTATTAATAATAAATATTAAATATATGTACATATTTAAAAATATATTCATCAATTATAAAGATCAAAATTGTTATATGTGTATTCAATGTAAATATCTTTATTTATTTATTACAAATTTATTTAATTTTCAAATATAAAACTAACTATATTTAAAATAACAATTATTGTTTTTAAAAATTTATTTACTTTTTAACGTAACAAATAATTTTGATATTTTTTTATATCAACTCAAAATTCCATATTGTGGACAAAGATGTAGAAATCAGATACAAAATGAATAAGTAGGAGAGTATAAAACTAATAAAAGTATAATGTAAAAAGATTGAATAATTCAGGGAGAATTTATTAATGGATTATAAAAAAAACTTGAAATCTGCAAAGATGGAGACAATAATAAAATTTTTTTTTATTTCCAATATAATAAATGATTTTGAAGCTAATGATTTATGAAAAGACAATGAGAAGAAGAGAGTAACAGCAGTATTTGGTATTCAATTCCAATGACAAATACTTATAATGAGAAAATTTTAACAGTTCCGAAAATAGACTTCTCGAGTCGAGCAATCAAAAAATCAAAATGAAAAGATTTCAAATGCAGAAATTTATTTAATTCATATAAATCTTCCACACCATTGTTAGCTACATAAAAACCAAACAATTTATATAATACAGTTATGTATTAAGAATGACAGACACCCGGCTAACAAAGATAATTCTAAATTGGGCGATAAATGGAAGATGGAAAAGAAAAAAGTCTAAAGAAAGTTGGATTAAAGGGATATATAAAAAATTCAACGATCGACAAGTAGTAGAAGATCTATGAACCAATAAACACAAATGGAGTTTATACATCAAAATATGTGTGTATGTGTATATATATATATATATATATATATATATATATATATATATATATATATATATATATATATATATATATATAATTAATAATAAAACCAAAATTTACAAGTTTGATAAATGTAATAAATCACTTTTTTGAAATTATTAATAAATTTTATTTATAAGCCTCAAGCGACTAAAAAGTATAGTGGGAAGTTAATAATTTTCTCAAGAAATAAATCAACTAAGTTTGCTTTACATATACTCTATCCAAACACGAATTAAGTCTTAAACATTTATTTTAAACTGAAACTATAGTCGTAAGTCATTAAAATTATAAATCAAACTAAAAATTATCAATGCTATTTTATAACAAACACTACCATTATACCTTTAATGAACATATTTAGATTCTAAATCTGTCAGTATAAATACAAAAGATGAAAACCGTGGACGATTTAGTGATAGAATTTAAACTTGTTTCATTTTCCCACTAGTGTGAATTGAGTACAGTGTCAATTATGCTAGTCATGGTTCTGTATAGATTAAAAGATAATTATAAATCTGAAAAAAATGCAAAAAAAACTGGTTGGATCGTATTGACTGTATAAAAAGGCCCCAATAAATGTAATGTAAAAATTATACAAATCCGAATTTCATGAAAAAATACAATAGAATTAATATTTTTTTCTAGCATTAGAGTTTTTTATTTCAGTTGAAATTTTCATATAATAAAAAGAAGTAAAATAAATAGTTTGCACATATTATAATAACTATGTAGATAAAATATGATGTCACAACCAAAACAATATCTTAAAATAGCTCCAATTGTATATTAAAGTGCACCATAAACATAATAATGAGATCACCTTTTAGTGTCCTTCAATTGTTGTAATAAATACAGAGAAATAATATCGTTGATAATCTTTAAAAGAGTCAGGTGTATGCAAAATAAAACAGGTCTTAAATCTGTATTACAATTCCAAATGATTTATTTATAATAAACATGAATAATATTAAAAATTGTTTGAAAGATAATCAACCATTAATCAAATATTAGAGAAAATAAATTGTTTTACGAGTTTCTTAATTCGAATACAAATATTATCATTTCGTTATACAAATAATCTATTTGTTATTCATTAGAATAATTTAGAAAACCAGTTACTTATTTCGATCAAAACAAAGTAGATTAGAACAAGTTTTGTTCTATAATAATATTTAGATTTGACATATTTTATAAAATAAAAAGAGATAAGAAACGTTAGATCATATGTATTTTATAAAAAATCATTCTGTTTTTTTTTAATACCTTTGTATTACTTATTTTATCTGTTCAGGAACTATTGATCAATTTTCATCATAACTACATTTCAAAACCTCTCAATCATTTTTTTTTCTTTCCATTTTCATACAAAAGCATATTTTATACATATGTATTTAGGTCTTCATAAACTGTTTTCTCAATTCTATATCCAAATTTCTGTTTTCATTTAAAAACTTTCCTTTGTCACAGTATTTAAACGTAAGTATGCATCTCAAAAACAGAAGTTGTTCATTTATTCGATTTCCTGATTTTTAGTGGTCAATATTATTTCTTTTATTAGACACAATATTTTAATTTTTTAGTATAAATTTTAATATGAAAGTTTTGTAAAACTTTTTAACATACAGATCATGATTTCAAGTCTCTCTAGGAATTTTCTAAAAATTGCATGTCTTGAAGTTTATTTGTTTAATTTTATTTCATATTATATAAAAATAATAAATTAATATTAATAAAAAAATATATAAAAGACCTTTATCTTACTTAAATCTCGTATGAAAAATATTTATGAAAATTTTGAAAATAATATCAAAATATTTAAATTGGTGTATATGTATTTTTCCTCTCTCTCTCTCTGTCTCTCTGTCTCTCTATCTTTATCTCTCTCTCTCTTTCACACACACACACACACACACATACATACATACATTTATATATTAAAAAAATTAAGCTCAATTATTTTCATAAAATTGACAAAAGATTTCTATCAAAAAAACATTTTTTTTTAATTTTCAACTCACTTTTTTAAAAAATGACAAATTAGGAAAAGTATTTTCAAAAAAATCAATTTATGTTTTTAATATTGTATTCCACATTTGGTCTTACTAAAAAAATATGTTTTTATAACTATTAATGTTAATACACAAATAAACATTTTCAATGGAAAAAAAACGACTACTTGGTGATCAGTTTTACGATACTTACTGAATGTTTATACAAGAATTTTTTTACTCACAATATTTGTATTATTATTTTTATTATCTTCTACCAAGTAATTAAAATACAGTTGTACATTACATCATTTCATTTTTGTAAAAATCTCATTAACGAATATAAATCTAAACAATACCGTTTATAAACGACTATTATTGTAATTTTGTAAAAGTTCATATCGTTCTAACACTTTCTATTTCCATAAATATGAATATCAAACTCAGATGAACTATTCTAAGTTAAAAATATTTTTATGGTTATTTGTATAATCCGAATTTAAGAACTATTATTAGATACTGTAAAATTCAGAGTAGTAAAATGAGAGTATTTTACGATACGATCATTGCCGCTACAGAGATTAGCTGATACAGACATAATTACCACATTAGTGCACAGTAGCTGACCAACATAATCATGGTTTTCAAAGGCCATTTACATGCGCGTCCAGATGAAACAAAATTTAAACTTTTTTTGTACCATATATTTAAGTCTGTGTATGCTTTTTTAATTTGTATATTATTCATGCAACAGCAATTACATGTTTAAAACACGTATGGCATGCTAAGAAAATTTTATTTTTAAATTACGAAGGTTTATTAAATCGTGCTGTTTAGTAGTTTGCCAGTGGAGATTTATTATGAAAATGTTATGATTTCAAGTTCATTACGAAATATGAAATTAAATATAATAAGGTGTGGAAATAATGTGAAATAATAATAATTTATTTGTTTATCATGTAACGAAGCAAACGAATAGTTCGTTAAATTCGATGTCACACATATCAAAATCAAATATAAAATTAATCACTTATCTACTTTTGTATCAATTTATTTTTTTAAATATACATTTCAAATAAAACTTAAGATACAGCAATAAAATTAAATCAACTAAATATAAATAATTGTTACTATTCGTTTGGAACTATGGCTAATTTACTTTTACACAAATTAAAAATTTATTTTTTTTAGAAAGTTTATGTTTTTTTCATGTACCTTCTTTAAGTCTTGATGATCATTTTAGAGAATAATATTTTATTATCTCCAAATACCAGTCTACTCATTTTTGTTTCTAAATTAAAACATTCATCTAGTCCTACTTATTTTTTCTACAGATAAGCTTTTCAAAAATAGAATTGATAATATTTTCTTTTTTTAATATTATGACATATATTAAGATATTTTTCTATACTTGACCAGAAAAAATAAATTTAGTATCATTCTAGCTCTCTTTTATATACAAAGGTCGTTTGATAAGCATGTTAAAAAAATAAAAGAAACTACATTGAAAAATTTAATTAAATTAATCAATAAATAAATTTACCATACTTATCAAAAAACCCTCGTATTTTGACTATACATTCTTTATACTCATGATAATCATGGAATTCTGTGAATACAAATTTCGAAAGCATGGAAATTTTTATGTTGTTCAGATTTTCATTCAAAATATATTTTGTTTAAATTAACACAATTTGTAACTTAAGAAATAATTGCAAAGAATATATTTCATTAAAATTTAAATTCTACATTTCCTTGATTACAAAGTATTGTATATAATTATTTATATGTTTTTTTCTCTGTTATCAATAAATAGATTTAATAGTACTTTGTTAATACAACTATCACAAAATCTACCAAACGAGGATAGTTAATTAAAACTAATCGTAGGAAGATATAAAGTAACTATAAGAAGATAAAATATACAAAAAATGTCATTGACAGGTTTTTAATAAAATATAATTAATTAAATTCTTATAAAATTTATCCATATAATTTAGATTTTACTTCTAATTTCTTTATGGAATATTTAGCTATGATATATCAATTATTACACTTTATAATTAATTAAATGTGCTAAAAAGTTCGATCTGGCAACTCAATTTACAAATTGATAATTAAAAACTATTACTAACTTTGATATTTACTAACATTTTTATTTTTGGTAAATTGATTTTTTTTATTATATTCTAAACTTCTCTCAAAATATTAGCAAGTATTATTATATTATCTGCATATTTAAGATTAATTCACTAATAATTTTTAGCTCTCTTTAAACATATTATTTTCATTTATCACAAATATTAAATTTAACACATTCGCGGATAGTAAAAAATTCAATGAGCTGCAAAAATAGACAGGCGATTTTTTTTAAATTAATTCTGATATCCGAAATTTGATTAGACGCATTTTATAAGAATAGTCAGAATATTACATTTTAATAGTTATATACGATTAATTATAATTAAAAAATTAAGGTTATATAAAATTAAATGAATAATAATTAGCTTTAAAATTTTAATGCTATAGTATTTACGTCCGCGAACGTGTTAAGAAAAATATTTTTGATTAGTTTATTAATTTTTCATTTATTATATTTAATTTTAAAACGTCATCAAACTTATGATTAAATCAAATCGTTTTCACAACAAATAACATATGTCGCAAAATTACATTCGAATTCATGATTTTTATTTATTTTATATATATATATATATATATATATATATATATATATATATATATATATATATATATAAACTAACAACTGCAGTAACTGCAATCAAGTTATTGTCTCATTCTTATTTTTCTTCCTGTCTCGACATGTCGATAAGTGAACACGATGTCTACTTAGAAATGATATCTATTTGTGATAATTTTACTGTACATAAGACAATAAATGAATTTGTAAGGTATTCATTTTTATACTGTAAAGATATATGTACATAAATAATTATATATTATACTCTTGTAATTCTTATAAGGGTATAATATATAATTTTATATTAGTTCATTTTTATCCAAATAATAACAGAGAATTAAAAAGTTATTTTATTATTATTTTTTTAAAAATAGAATTTAATTTAAGTTTCACAATTGTAGCAATAAATTCATTGAGAATACACATATAGATTTTTAGCTGGAATAAATCCTCACAAATAACAGTATTATCAAAGTTATAATTGTTCTATTTTTTATGGATATTTAATAATAACATAAAATAATTGAAAAAAATATTCCCTATAATTTATTTAATATATACTTCAGTATATTAAAAAGTATAATCAATATAAATAATTACTTTGTAAGAAAAATGTATAATAAATGATGTAAAATTTAAACATTTTAAAAGTAAACGTTTCGGAAGTGAAAGTATAAGTTTAAATGAAAAAAAAATAGAACTAGTAACTTCATAAACTTTGTGTTTGTATAAAACGAAAATAAAATTAAGTATAATTACAGATCTTGCGTACTACTTATTCATAAAAACAGATATTTACAGTAATTAACTATTTCTGAAGTAATGAAAAGTTTTTAAAAAGTTTTTCTATTGTATGTTTTTCAATGGATCATAAAATTATATTTAATTAAAATATCGTTTAATACGTAAAGCTGGCAATTAAATATTAAAATAATAGGAAATGTAATATCACTGAATATTTTATGTAATAACTATTAACCGTTTTTTTTATTCGTTTCAAACTAATTAATATTTGTCAAGCTGAATAATTGTTTTAGGTAATTTGAATATTTTTTATAAAAAATAAATTTATTTATTTTAATTTTTCTTCACTGTTCAATTTTAGACATTTTTATATGAATGTATATACAAATAATAGCACTTTTAAAGTTTAATATCAATTTTCATATTAGAACAAAAAATTAAAGTATATAATATAATTTTGAAAGAAATATCTTCTACATATTTAAGTATTAATAGTAAAGAATATTACTATTATTGCAAATCTAGTTATTAATAATAATAATTCAACTACTGATAACAGAAATTGGCAAAAAATAAAAAAAAATCTTATTAAAAGTTTCTTTTTCAATCAACCATCGATAACTTTTATTAAGTTTACACCTTACTAGTAATAAAATAAATAGAAATACATATCTAGTTTGACACTTAGAACTCGCTTTAACTTTTAATTAAATATGTAATTAATTAATATACTTTGACAATTTATTTTAATTTTATCTTTGTTTCTAAAAAAATAATCTTTATGTATTTTGTAAATTTAGTATGTTTATATAAAAATATTAAACCAGTAGTGATAAATTGACTCTCCAGCCAATAAAACTATTGTAAATAAGTGAATATTAAATTTCATTAATTAAATAAATAAATAAAAAATCTAATCTTTTTCTAAAAAAATATATTTTCCGATTTTTTCGAAAATAAAACTCAACTAAAAAATCGTATCAATTATTAATTAAAAATAAGTATAATTAATTGAATGAATTTAGAATTAGAGAAATACTTTTCACACTTTAAATTATATATATATTGGAACAATTTCTAATAGGTTTATATTTCAAACAGAACTAAAATACAATCAATATATTTGTTCTTCCTGTTCGTTTCTACGAAGTTTCTTTGTTGTCCTACGAGATATCTCAGTACATTAGTCTACATGGCTAGTCTCGCAGAACTATGCCGTTGAGGTTAAAACAGTGTGCAGTTATTGAGTTTCTAACAGCATTATTACAACTCCGAAAGCAAAGTTAGTGAATGGAATTTCCTCAGAAAAGGCTCATCAGCACTAAAAAAAAGTTCAAAACAATTATGTGTCGAGAAACTCATGTTGCACTTTTATAAAATTTCAACACTCATATTTGTACAAAACTTTAACTAAATAAATATTTGTTATATTGCTTATCACTGATGTTTTATTCAATAAAAATTTTATTGAAGTTAATAAAAATAAATTAAAATAACCACATAAAGTAATTTTTAATCTAATACACAATTTATATATGTATATGAATAATAAAAACGTATAAAAATAATTGTAGTAATTTAATTAATTACTAAAAAAAACTAATAGTTTTATCTTCAATCCTTGTTTGTATTCTTGAATGAAAAAGGCAATAAACTCACATATTCTCTTTTTAAATTATGTATACAAAACTAACACCCACCATACAAAAAATTTGGAAGATTGACCAGTCAATTACACTCTCTGGACGTTTCAATGAATAAGTCATTCAGAGAATTCGTTTAATAGAAATAAAAAATTAGAGAAAGAGAAAAACTGGCCAATGAAATTACATGTACAGGAAGAATGAAATAGTTTTCATTATCTAGTATTTTTGAATGAATAAAAATTCTTGGCAACAAGTTGGAAATGAGACATGAAGTAATATAAAGGAAATGAAAATAGGAAGAAACTGGATAGCAAAAGATATTTTTAAATGGAATAATTATTCATTTTATACTAAATATTATTCATAATGATTTAAATATTAACGGTAATATCTTTTTAAGATTCAAATCAAAATTTAAAATTATTATATCACCTCATTTAGATAAATTCCAATGATTTATTTATTTTAAAACATTTGTGTATTTTCTTATTCATTTCCATAATTCGTGTAATTTCAAATAAATTCAAAAATAATTATATATGGACTATTATATTTAATATATGAAATATATGTTAGTATAAAATATATAAAGTCAAGACACAAATGTAGATAAAGTATAAAAAATATCCTATAATATAAATTTTTTTTAATAAGATGTCAAAATTCAGAAATTTATTTTTTTAAAAAAATCTGAATGAGATTACGATTTCTTATTTGGTTTCAAAATTATTTAACTGATTTATAATTTCTGTTTTCATAGAAAACGATTTATGATAAAATAATTAATTTTAGAAACATTGAAGGTCATGAAATTTACGAAAACTCATACAAATACATGTTTACCAGTCTAACCTTTTATACTCGAAAGCAAGATGCAGCTGTGTACGACCACGCTTCAACAGTAGTCGTATAAAATAAAAATATATAATAATTTAAGAAAAAATATATATACAAAGGTGTCGATAGTAAACAATGAACGTTTTTTTTATAAAACATATAAATAATAACCGTTTATAACCATTTAAATGTTAATATTAGATCCAATTTAGTAATTGAAGGTTTTTGTAGGCTTTTTTACAGTTATGGTTACAAAAAATTTGTTTTTAGAATTATACAGATAGTTAAAATTCTTTGTAAACTATATTTATTAAATCATACAACTTTCTGGCCTGTAATGTCTTCTATTTATAAAATTTCCATTCACTGACTTGCAGACTATTATTTGCTTCTAAATTTGTGTGCTATTCAAAATAAATTTTCAATTAAATAAAGATGATACAACTGTTTTAAATAATAAGAAATTAGAATTAAAAGAGTAGAAAGAATCTATTTAATTGTATATTAAAAGAAATTGTTTATAAAAATATTTTTTTAAAAAATGTTCAATATATTCATGACTTTTATTTTCAAAGAATTGATTTAAAAAAATGTCTGAATTGAGTTTACATAATTAAGGTTTTTTTATTTTCATGTCTAGACATAATAATATGACAAAGTAGAAAAAATGAGATCTACTGAAACTATAAAAACTGTTAAATAATCTGGATCAAATTTTCTAATATCCCCCTCTTTATATATATATATATATATATATATATATATATATATATATAATCAGCTTCTTTATCTCTACTGTTAAACAAAAACCTCACCCAAAAGCTGAAATTTTTTATAGGTTTGACATCGTAACTCACCACGTTAATCCCACTTACGTGTTGGTAAGTATTTTTCTCTTTGGTCTTTTCTACGTTTTCTTTACATGGTCAAGCCTACCAATATTCAAAGGATATCACAGTATTTCTTTTGTTATTTTGTTTAAACCTTTTATCTACACACACATATGTATATATATATATATATATATATATAATGACCAAACAATCTAGAAGAAATGATGAAAATATGTTTTTCTTTACAGGCATTAATACCGGATAATAGTGTTAAAATGCCTTATTATTATTCTTTAGAAATAGATTCAAAGAAAAGTAGAAGACAAATTCAATGTCAGACATACTAAAAGGAATCCAGTATCATATATTTTACTACGTTATTGTATTTTTGAGAATATCTAAAATGAAACTTCTCTACTATTTGTTTCTAGGTTGATATCTGATATCCATTAACAAGAAATATCGATTCTATTATCCATTGTTAATAATCCTTTTCACCTATAAAGACAAACATATTTTATACTATAAAAAATATACATTTAAAAAACATATTTATATGCTATATACTCTTATATATATATATATATATATATATATATATATATATATATTATGAACAATTTCAGATATTATTTTTTTTCTAAAATTAATAAATTAAAGTCTGCTTCCAAAATTATTATATTATATAATGTTCATTCCACTATTCGTACTACCTTTTTAATAATAATTTATTATTAAGGATATTTATGTATAAAATAAATATTTTAAATAAATTCAAGCTAACAATAAGCCAATTAAAAATCAATATACATCAATTTATGAAAAAATACGAGTGTCAATATTTTTTATTACAGGATTCTAAAAGAACACAAAGAAATGAACGTAATCAAGTAGCTAGTACGTTGACTTAACCAACGTGTCATAAATTCAAATCTGACTTTATGGCATATATTATCTTTCATTAAGAAACTGATGTTTGTCTGTTAAAAAAATACTAACGAGTTTCAATTTTGTCTTTATAAAAATGAACTCGCATATTTATAATCCATAAACAATAATTTATATATATATATATATATATATATATATATATATATGTTAATTGTTACATAAAAAAATCAATAAATTTAATAATAAAATTATTGATACTCTGAATTATTTAATTTGTTTAAAAATTCTTTATACATATTTCTGTTTTAAACAAAAAATATTTAACTAAAATTTAAAAAAAATTAAGCTATTTTAAACATTAGTAACTTCTATAAAATAATTTATATATATGTATATAAACAAAAAAAATGTTTTACACAAATATAAAATATTCTAAAATATTTTTATTTACATAACTGTATGAATGTTATATCTCAAATATAAATATTTATATTATAGTTCAATGATATATAAAAAAAATGTAGCATTTTACTTAATAATAAAAAAAATATTCTGAATTATCAGTAAGAATATTTTATCAAAATATATAAAAAGTTGTGCATTTATGTAAAAAAGGCATATTTAAATTTGAAATATTTGAACTAAAAGTTATTGCATTAGACTTATTAACTTTTCAATTTTATCCATGTACAAAGAATAACCAAAATCACGTCAAATACAAGATTATAATTCCATAAAAGATAACAAATCCATCACATGTTATCACTTAACTCTTATTTACACCAACTATTCCTATTACTAATTTCTGACGTAATTAATTTATAAAAATCACATGTTTATGAGGTTTGTATTACAAATTTCAATTTATCTAAGATTGACGTCTTATGACAATTAGTACTCATTCAAGGAATGATTAATACAAAAACGTATCATATTCTATTTAAATATTTTATCAAAATAAATTATTAGTAAATTTATTTCATATTACTTTATATAATTTAACTATAAATAAATTCTATAGTACAATTTTTTTATACAAATCTAAAAAAGAACAGTTTATTTAAATGAAACATTAAGCAATAACTCTTATCAATTACGGAGAAAGTAAGGGCATTACCCGCAGGTGTTAATTACTTCTTGGTGAAATAAAACAATCGAGTTAACTGACCTTTCGGTTTGAACTGAAAATTCATTATCAATTCCATAATTCTTGAATTGTATGAAGAGAAATAATAATAATTATGATTCAATTAATATATATATATATATATATATATATATATATATATATATATATATATAGATAAGCTGAAGGAGTGAGAGAAAATATATTAAATAGGAAATGAATTTAGAGTAGAATAATAACATATAAGTACTATAAATAATTGTTATCAAATTTATATATTGATTACGATAAAATCTAATTTCATTTTAACCTATCATTTTATTTTATTTTGAAGATTAATATACTTTTCTATTATATGATACTTGTAATTTCGTATAAATGACCAACCTTTTTAATAATAAAAATACATTTACAATAAAATAATATCTAAATTATGCACTTATTTTTAATACTAACAACATAATAACTGTTATAATAAAATACTACATAGTTTCCATCTCTCTCTCTCTCTCTCTCTCTCTCTCTATATATATATATATATATATATATATATATATATATATATATAATTAAACCAAGTTATATGTAAAATTACTTAGAATAAACTATATACATTAAATATATTAGTTCACATTAATCGATGATTTTTATACATGTATTCTTAACTAACATATATTTTTTAAATAGAAGTGTCTGTAAAGAGAATTGCTGTTATATTATATTTTAGAATAATTAGAATAAAAAAAAATTAAAAATATTTTTTATTATAAGTACTATTTTATTAAAAATGTTAATTTATCTATTGAGTAATAATTTATATCAAGACTATAAGTAATGAATATGAATAAATATTTAAAATTATTTTCTAATTAAATTTATTAGTCATAAAATAAATTAGGAAAGTATATAAAAAATCAAAAGTTTAATCTAACCTAAAAAAACACTCTTTATATATACATGTGTGTGTGTGTGTGCATACGTGTGTGTAGCATCTACCAAATATATATATATATATATATATATATATATATATATATATATATATATATATATATATATATAAAGATATAATAAAGGTGTTTTTTAAGTTAGATAGAACTTTCGACAGAGATTCAATTTAAAGTTCTATCACGCTACCTCCCTCTCTCTCTCTCTCTCTCTCTCTCTCTCTGATATCTATATATATATATATATATATATATATATATATATATATATATATATATATATATATATATATATACATATAACTTAAAACTACTACTATAAATACGGCTGAATAAAATTAAGGACTCTTGTGATGGAAACAATTTAAAAATCAATGAAAAAAATAACAAAATTATAATTTTTTAAAAAAGAAAACTAATAAAAAATAGCACAGTAATATAAAAAAATAACAAAGAGCAAAAAAGTCATACTTATGTTTTTTTTTTTAAATAAAACAGAAATATAATCTACAACTAAATCTAAGAATCATCCATAGAGAGGAATAAAACGTAGTATGAAACAATTTATAGAAAAAATATTCCATTGAAATTGCTTTTTTTCTGTTTCTGTTCCTACAAACACCTTCTTTAATAACTTTTAAAATGAGAGTCAAAATTTATTTATTTTGATAAATATTGTGTTATTACAAACTTCGACCTCTTCAGATATTGAATAGCTTCAAATATAAAATTAAAAAAATTCATAATAGTAACATAACATGCAACAATAAGTGATTATGATACAATATAAATATCCCCTATTGAATGAAAATTAAAAAATATTAAACAGGTTAAGAAGAAACGTAGTTAGATGAAAGAAAACATGAAAAAATTTGTCTATGTAAAATGAAATAGAAGAAAAAAATATTGGTTCATTAAAAATAGAAAATTTTAGGAGAGGTCTTCATTTAACAGTGGATATATATATATATATATATATATATATATATATATATATATATATATACATATATATGTATATAATTTATATCTATAAAAGTTTTTTTTAATACAAAACTGTTAACGATAGTCAAATAATAATATCTATATCAATCTCTTAAGAAATATATAAATTTAGTACGCTTTGCTACAATCAACGTTACTCTCCGTTTCTTACAGAAAGGAACAAATTACATGATTATTTCTTAGTATTGTGTTGCTGTTATTGTTTCCTTGAAGAATAGCGGTACTATACGCCAACGAAACACTGCGTAGCACACATTAATTTTTTCACGGTATAGAGAGATGCTTTACGATGACTGTAAAGCATCTTTTTTTATAAAAAAAAGACGTGGATTACATCTCAAATAAAATTACGAAACCATCAACAGAAACGTTTTCTTTTTTCTTTGTCAGATTCATTATGTGTATAGAGTCTCAATAAGACGTTCATTAGAAAGACGACCGGAACAAAACGTAAAACTTACACCTGTTTCATAGAACCATTCAAGAAGACATTATTGATTTATTTCGTTCTGTTATATCGGAAAATGTTCATTTAACTTTACTATAATACAAAATAAAAAAACTGCTTTTTTACGATGTAAACAGTTTGTGTTTGTGAACTTCAGAGTATTGTTTTTTTTTAAAAAAAAGTAAATATATAAAGTGAACAAATTTATTTACGCAAATTTTAATTTACAGCAACTTAGTTTTGTATTAATTCAGTGTTCATCTTTTTTTATTAAAATTATTATTTATAATTTCAAGATAAAAACTCATTTAACATTTTTTTGTACTAAAAAAAGTATCCATAAAAATGATATACATTATATATATATATATATATATATATATATATATATATACATGTGTGTGTGTGTGTGTGTATGTATGTATGTATTTCATTTTACAAAAAACGTTTAAACAAGTTAAGTCATTGTGGTTGATACACAATTATATTTTGTTCAGTTCAACACTTATATGATAAAAGTATATTTTTAAACATTTTTTTTTATAAAAATATAATACATTTTGATAAGTAAGAATTCGAGAAAATATGTTATCACATGTTTTGTGTACATTGTTGAAAAAAGTAAATACATTCCCGACAAATAACATTTCATTTAATTCTTTCAGCTAAGATTTTAGAGTTGCTGTTTCTGACGTACGCCACAGCAGGTTTCGACACTTGTACCATTTTAAACAGTAACGTAAGTACAAGGCTATCTATTAATCATGACAAGATACAACGAAAGCAGGAGACTTAACGAAGAATTAAATACAAATACGCGTACATAGAAATGAAAGAAAACAATTATAAGTTTCACATTTAATTTTATTGCACATTACGAAACCGTCTTATACAAAATTTAGAATATTATTTTAATTGCCTTGGTTTTTAATTCGTATAGTTAGTATGTTAATCACGAGATAAAGAATATTTATTTCAAGACAATTTAACAAGAACTGAAAATATTCATATTCTTAAAAATTTTAAAATGTAAATTTGAAAAAATGACAAAATTGAAATTAACAAATTAAACCTTATTGTGTTATACAATCTTATACTAGAACATTTTTATCACTAAAATATGTAAAATTAAATATACTTTACATTAATTTGTATTATTATGTTATGCTTTTTACAAAAAAATATTCCAAATGAATATTTTTTAAAAACTCTTATGCATTTAATAAATTATATTCATAAATATGATTAAAAACAAACACTTTCTAAAAAGATATATAAATAGTATTACTGGATAAAAGAATAGTTTCAATATTTTTTTCTAAAAAAATCAACAAATTGTACACCTAATTTTCTACTATTATTAATTTTTAAAGTTTTAGATTAATTTTATATTTCAATGAGAGAAAATTTTTGATTATATATTCATTCGAATCTTATTAACATAAATATAACATTTACTCTTAACATCATAACGTTTTATAAAAGCATCCAATTAATATTTATTATTCACTTTATTTGCTTAAAATCTGATTCGTATTTAATTTGCCATGTCATTATCGACATTTCGTTGCATTATACATTATAAATCTACTTATTTTCTCAAATAATAAAAATTAATCAGCCCTTGAAGATATTTATGCTAATCCAAATAGATAATAATCATTAGAAACCAAATCTAGTTAATAAATAAAATATAAGAGCAAATCCCAATTAAAAGTGATAACAGCATAAGTCGTTAAATTGATCGAATATGGACGAGTGTTGCTAAATAAAACACAAATACGATTCAGTCTCTTCAATCTAATGGCTGTTTACTATTTCTTTATAGTATTGATTACAACAAGTTACTTTTAACACAAAAAAATTGACAAAAACGAATTAATTTATGTCTTAGAATACAGTATCCATCAAGATTCCTCTAAATTTATTATAAATTAACACGTTTCTTAAAAAGTTTCACATCACTGAAACACTAATGATCGCTATAAATATCCTTGAACTTCGTTTCTAGTTTATGATAAATATTAAACACTAAGCTGTTCTTTATAGAAATAAATCAAATCATACTAAGAACAACATTGAATATTTCACTGTTAAATATTGCCAAACAACGTCTACTGATTAGAACAACTAATATAGTGTTTTAAAATTCTCTTAGATTTATTAAAATGAAAAGTAGTAAATGTGTTCGGTTATGGAAAACTCGTATAAAAATCAATATCATAATATGATTTTTTCTTATTGTTTTAAAATTTACGTAAATGATTTTCAAGTAAAATACAAAATATGTTTAATGTAAGTTACTTTTATTTACAAAAATAAAAATGTATTTTTTTAAAAAAAACATAACATTTTCTTCAATAAAAAAATAACTATCTCAGATTTAGTTACTTGTCATCTAATATAGCTTTTTAAAAAATATTTATAAACCAAAATACTTCACATTTAAACGAATGAATCATTCTCTTCAATATCACAAGGTTTTCTAAGTGAATAAAAAAATTAAATATTACTTATCAATCTTTTTACTGTTTTCAATTATTAGTTGTAATTAATATTTTCTAGGAAGATAATTTTATTGTTTATTTATCTAAAGTAAAAATATTTAGAAAAAAATAGTATTTTATTTACTTCTCGATTGTCTATCACGAGTTTTGTTTGAAACCTTGTATATTTTTTTAATTTTTTGCGCTTGAAAGTCTAGATATAAATCGCACATAAATAATAAAACGTTGCGTTAATTGTTTATGTAGAATATGTTAACGAATTCAAGCCTTGTACGCTGTTCATGTTAGCAATTCGCATTCAGTATGTCTCTGAATAATTTAAATAATCCATTTCGTCTCACATTTGCGATCTTATGAGCACACGAGTCATGAAATTCTCCATCTTCGCCACGCTCAGTGTTAATAACTAATTAGACGCACTTGGAAACAACAATGAAAAAGCAACAAAATATACGACAGTATAATTTGTGGGTTATAGTCGAACGTGGCTCGTTTTATAAATCGACGAACGTACCTGTGCGTACTGTCGTTCGAAACGTCGGTAAAATCAAATGGAACTGTTCATTTCTAACACAATGGAGTTGTTTACACCGGATATTTCGTCAAAATAAATCTGTCCACCAAGATCTAGCGATCAGTTGTACAATCAGTAAAGGTAGTGGCTATTTTACACGGTCGTTTTGCATCGACAAAGTTACCGCTGTAAACGTACTGGTAAGCCAGACTATTCAAGCCGATAAATGTCTCGAGTTCTCGTCGGTTCTGTGTATATTCGACAGTATTGTTTGGCGACGGAGATAGCTGTCGTATCTGATTTGATATAAGAATAAGATGAAACGATGTTTTTATGCGTGCACACCTTCAAGTTTACCGAAAAAAAAGAAATAAGAGAAAACATAGGGAGACATTCGGTGCGCTCTCGTCTTTATTTTCGAAGAAAAAAATATGTTTAGATTTGTCGATGAAAAAAGTCTGAAGGACTTTCAAACGATTCGAAATATTGCTTAAATAATGTACTTTAAATAAAACGTTTTTAAGGAATTTTTTTTTCAAAAATATCGGTAACGACTAACATGTTTAAATTATCAATAAAACACTTATTTACATATTTAGTACATTTTCTACCTTATTCTTGTTTATATCACTCTATTTTTAAATAGAAAAAGTATATTTGTATTCATATTGTTATTATTTAAATATACCACATGTTTTTTTTCGAATCATTATACACAATTTATAAAGTATTTGAATGAAAATAGAAAATTATTTTTTATTTAACCTATTATATTTATAGAGTACAATATTTGTAAGATAATATTAATAAATCAGTCAAAATATTTTTTAAAATTTAGAACGAACAAATTATTCACGTAACTAAATAGGATATTTATTTAAATAATATTCAGTATATATTTTAAATATAAAGTTATTGCATTTGAAGATATTTGAAGCTATCAAAAATAACAGAAATAAAGTTTGTAACGAATTTGATTTCTTTTAATATGTAAATACATAAAAAGAATCTAAAAAATATAAATTAATAACACTAATTAAAAAAAAATACCACGTGAAATTTTACACAGTACCTGTGAACAATTGTTCTCTCTAAAGGCCTTTCCTAATTTTTTTATATTGTTATAAATACGTATTTTTCAAATATTGTAATTTCCATACATAAATACATACACACATGGATATATATATATATATACTGAAAATAATATAAATCAAACAAATTTAATATTACAAAATCTTGTATTTAATAACCCTTTTGTTTAAAACCTTAACATTATTAAATTATTTTACTAAGTAAGTAAAAAATGATTATATTTATTAACAATTTCAAAAATGTTAAAATTTACAATGCTATAACATTTATGATCGATTTTTGATTTTTACATAAAAAAATATTATATTTACAGTACCTAAAAGTGTATTGCAGTTAAATCTGGAAAGTAGTAGATTTTGTATAATTTAGAAATGTCCATTTTGGAATTTAATTACACTTTAATAACACATTTTCTTAAATTAAAAATACATTTATTTTGTTATATTCAAAATAAAAAACTGTAATTAATTAATCAATATTTGTTTTTAGATCAAAATAAAATAATTTAATTATCCAATTTTTATTCTAACAAAATTACTTAAAAAGTAGTGACATTTTCAAAAAATATGATAAAACAATATAATTTTAAAACTTAAATATTCAAAGAAAAATGTCAATATATTATTAAAACACAAATAAGTGAAGATATTAACTCGTTTAAAAATATAAAATTTCATTCAGTCATTACTTAATTATTATTCGAGTGTCATTTAAATAGTTTTTAATTAAATTTAATAAACTTCTGTTAAATATAGACTATAAAAATAATTTAGGAATACAGATACTTATGAAAATATGTAATAAAGATAAATATTATAAACATAGAAAAAAGCTTATGAGTTATTATAGTTATTGATGATATTACGAACTAATAATCAGAATTTATTACCAACTGTAGTTTTATCCGAGTTGTGCAAGTTGAGAGGAAATAAATTCACACATTAGTATATTAAACTTTACTCGTATATTTTCTATAACTATGGATAAGAATTAGTTTAGAAAAAAATGTCGTAAATATTAACAATAATCATATTTCCAAAGAATATATATATATATATATATATATATATATATATATATAATAAATATTAAAAAGTCGTAGAAATATTTTCCATAAATAAAAATTTAATTATTATTTTTAATCCAAAATAAACCAATTACTGTAAAATAGTTGCTCTGTAAACATTCAGGTATCGTAAATTTTAAATTTCAGGATTTTATTTAAGAAATATAATGAAAAATAGTTTTCAATGTAAAAAGTAATGAAAAATTTTACAAATTTATTTAAAATAGAACATCAGCATATAATTTTACCAACAAATCTCATTGAACCAATATATACAAAAAAAAATAATTTAATAGTGTATATCCTAAAATGATATTCGAGGATTTAAAATGTGTCCTTATCTTAATTACTTCCGAATTATGGCTAAATCACTTATTAAAATAGTAATCATGCTCACATATCACAAGTATTCAAAAATCATTTGTAATTAATTTTTCATTTCATTTCAATACCGATGATCAAACCATTAATTTGAAAAAAAGGATTATAACATTTTATCTAACTAGAAGATTTTATTTCAATAATATTTTTTAAATGTTTAAATTATTTTAGATATTAACTCATTCTAAAAAAAATACTGAGGATTATTATAAAAAAAAATTATCAGATATAAATAAAAAATATTAACCTAAGTCCATTATTTAAATACATACACATTCAAATATATAAATATATATATATATATATATATATATATATTTATATAGCAATAAAAATAAAAAAATACTGACAAGATGACCATGAAACATATGATAAATTACAAGAATAATTTCATTTCTAATATCGTTATAATTGTGAAAATACCTTCAGCACATTTTACGGTCATTTAATGGATATTTATGTAACTTGGAATTAAAACTGAGTAACCTTAAAATAAATTGAGATAAAAATCCAAATAATTGCATGAAATTCAATTGAATATTCTATGAAATTCGAATTATTTATACAATTTAATTTGTTCGTGTTTTTTTATTATACTACAATTAAATTTTATTTTTTTATTTCATTAAAGGATTATTTGGCGTGAATAATTAATTTGGTTTATACTTGAAGATTTTATATAAATCTATTTTAATTATTTACTTAATAACGATATATTATAACACATATGTAAATACAAAATTACTAAAAAATATATATAAAAAAAATGTTTAATACACACGCAAATATCTATCTATCTATCTATATATATATATATATATATATATATATATATATATATATATATATATATATATATATATATTGTGACGTAATGAAATGATTACAATATAATTACTTAAAAATGGTATTAATCAAGTGGCTGAAACAATTTACTGTGATGTACAATTTATGCGAATTTGAGTCATTATATATATATGTAATTATTTTAAATATTTGATGAATTCAAATTATACAATATTTTAATAAAATGTAAATAAAAAATATTTTGTATTAATCAATCTTTTTGCAAAACCATATTTAAATCGAAATTATTTTAGAAATTGTGTATTTATATTTTTAATATAAGGTCATTTTTAATATAGTTTATATACATGATTTTTTTTATTTGATTGAAATAAAATACTTAAAAAAGTCTATATTTTATAATGAAATGGTCTGACGATAACAACTTGTCCAAAGAAATGAAGATGAACGAATAAAATGTATGATGGTAATTGCTAAAATATTTAATATAATCTGATGGTATTGTAGTGACTGAATCATGTAAATAAAAAATATTTTTCAAAAGAAAAATAAATAAAATAATAGAAATATAGAAATAAATTTCTACTGTTGGTTAAAAAAGACATTAACTCGAATTAATATTAAACATTTAATACAAATAAATTAATACATTAAAAATATGAATCAATAATAAAAAATAAACTAATACACTTATAAATTCAGAACATAAATACAATGTATTGAAAATTTGATATTAAAAATAATGTTCTCTTTTATCATTTAATAACGGAATTTGAATTATATATATATATATATATATATATATATATATCTATATATATATATATATATATATATATATGTGTGTGTGTGTGTGTGTGTGTGTGTGTGTGTGTGTGTGAATTAATACATTCAAATTATGAGTTTTAATTAAGCGTTTATGTAATTTAGCAACACACCTAAAATACATGAAAAATAATAATGTTTATACATATTTGTATTTATACAAAATTGTATAAATAGTCATATACAAGAGTTTTTTTTATTATCATATTTCATCATAGCCCATTTGTGGTAACTCGAAACAGAATATCTAAAGGTCACCTTTGAATAATATTTAATACAATTTTTGCTTCTTTCCATGAACAATCGTTTGTCAATATCAAAATAATAAAAATCTTTAAAATACTATCTTATTTATATATAAAATATTCTATAATTTTCAATACAATTTCATAGTAAAAAACATACATTAATAGATTCCATAACTATGAATACATTCAAGCTAGATTTTTTTTTTAAACTGTCTACGTTAGTATCAAGTATCACACTTCAAAATCATTAAATTAAGGCAGTATTTATTTATTAAATAATTATCCCTTCAATCCACTACAACAAGGTTGATTATTGCGTAAAAGTAATCTGACCACTTATAAATAAACCCTTGTCCCTTTTGGTGAGTTTTGCTCTTTGTCTGTGTTTGAAATAAGGGAAGGGTGTACATAAAGACACGGAATCTGTTTTCGACACATTTCAAGAAAGCACTTGTGTGGGTTGCATTTTTGTAGCATATACTATGTTTACAAGGTTTATATATATATATATATATATATATATATATATATATATATATATATATGATATACATATGTTGTTATGTATAAATTTATTTCAAATAACAAGTATGGAAATTAAGCAACAATATGTGTCATTTTTTTATCGTTAATTGACCACTTAGAATTACCGCTAGTTGTCATTTCCCTCAATCGGCAAAATATTAAAGAAGTATGTGGTTAGATTAATATTTATTAGTATGATTGTACAGGAAATGTAAAATTTTCTCGATAGAATATTATCCTTGAATTATATTTAATGATATTATTATTTAATGATATCTATTAAATGTTTAATTAATATTTTACATTGCAAAATCAAAAGAATTCAATGAACAAGTTAATACTTTAAATCGAAAATAGACAATTAATTGTTAAAACTAGATTTATATATATATATATATATACAATTTACTATCACATTACTAAATTTATTCTTGGAAATTAACATCTCATATAAAATTATCTTATGAAGGATTTTTTGAATCAAACCCCGAAAAGAATTCATATTTTTAATTTTTTGTATATAATTATTTTTTTCATAATTAATGAACACATAAAACGTATGTTTTTAAAAAAGTGTAATATATAAATATATAGATTAAAAAGAAAAAAGAGTAAATATTTTTTATAACCATTAATTCTTGTACAAAATCATAATTTAAGATAAAAAAATATATACAGTTTTTCTATATTTTTTTTGTAATCAAAGAGTTGTTTTTCAAATATCTGCTCCTGTTAAAAAAAACATTTAACTGCGTACACAAACATGTTTACAGAGTTCATTATTTTTTCATCTGATAAAATATAAACACTATCAATCGTTTCCTAGTGATCCAAACAGATAGTTCTATTCGATACCATCATCTTATAAATGGCCATAAAGAAGGAAAATAAACATTAACGGTTATTAAATACTTTTATAAAATATTATAGTATTAGGATATGATTCTTGAATTAGTTTCATTGATTTTAAAATACTGAACGTTTATGAAAATTAATTTTAAAGAACATATTTTCTATAAAATTAAAAAATAACTAAAATTGAAAAATTAATCACTAAATAATTTTTTTTTATTGAAATTGATAAGTAAATATTATAATTATTTATTAATTTTGAAATTTTATTATTTCCTAATATAAAAATTACTATTTGAAATATAATTTTTTATTTTATTCTTTTTTATCTCTATAATTTGTCATAAATATTCGAACAAATCACTCGAAATCAAACAAATTATTTCCTTGTAAGTCATAAGTTCCAAGTAAAAAACACATAATTTCTTTTAATATAATATGATGTAATTGAATAACAAATATCACAATCTGTTAATTAATAATCATGATTTCGAATTCAGAAAAGGTATTAGTTAAGTGTTTAATACGTCGAACTGTTAATCAGTATGCAATGAATTCGAATCAACATATGTATGTGATATAAATTATAAATGATTGAGTTGTGTTAATCTTAAAAAATCAAATTCGATAAAAAATTATATTAAACCCAATAACTCTTAAATAAATAAATATTGATTTTCTATTAAATAAAAAAATATGTTTGGAACGATAAATGCTCTAACTTTTTATATTTACTATGGATACAAAAAGAACTGTCGATAATTTTATAATAAGAAAACCTTGTTATTAATCTGCATATATTACTATCCACATGTTATTTTGACCGCCACGTTTGTTTATAATATTTCCTTATATTGTACTGCACATATGTACTATTGTTATAAAATTGTCAAACTATTGAACAGGAAATGTGTTTAGAATTTTAATTTTCGTTATGCATGTTACGAAATAACGGTGCCAAATGTCACATTATCTCTTTGACAAAGAAAGTATTTTACAGTTGTTGATATTTGTTCTGTTCGACTTAATTTAAATGGTAATTTCATATAAAACTATATGAATACGAAATACATAATTTGGTCTAATGTGAATTTCACTCTGAATTTTTCACTTGTCGGTTTAATTATAAACTTTATAATTATATTTGGGTTATTTAAATAAAATATGTGTTATACATATTTATAAATACAACTATAATTTAAATATGTAGATATGTAGTTAAATATATTTATCTATTAATCAATATAAACTAAATTAAAATTCGAATTTATGAATTATTTTATCTCTCAAATTTCTAGATAGAAAATAAATTAAATAAAAACACAATATATCTTATTTACTTCGTGGAGACTTCAATGTCATTACTTTTATAATATCTTGCTATCAGTAAAAGTGACCGTTTAGTGACCTTTTAAATAAAAGAATCAAATAAAATTACAATTGTTCAAGTATGGAAGAAAATAATTACAATTAAATACAATTTTATCTTAGTTTAAAAATATGAAATACTCAATTACTGATTGAAATAAATTGACAAATTTGTAGTACAATAAACATTTTTTTTAACAAAACACATATTTTTTGTTACAATTTGATTAAAATAGATTTAAAATTGCAATTTAATTTCATGAGATGTATCACTGTTATATATTTTATTTATTATCTAGTATAAAAAAAAGCAATAATATGAATTATAAATATTGTATATATTCATAAAAATGATTGAAATATATATAACAGACATCAAACTTCCTATATTTAACATATTTTTTTTATTTTATTCGTACAATTCTCCTGTAAGTATTTAATAAACTGAACATATTTCTCACTTCATTATGAAATTTTTAAATTCTGACATTTTTATTCGGTTGACCAAACAAATACAATATATTAAATCCTGATCAATTCAAAAACACATATGTATAATTTATATAAAAAAGAATATTACGGAACTTATGAATAAAAAAGAACAATGCACATAAATAAATATGAAATATTCTTCTCGCATGGAAGCTGTAGTCATAAACGTGCCTGACCTAACTCAACTTTAATTAAATGGAACACTGATAAGAGAACAACGGTCTCACTTCGCTGTTGATAAATAAAACAGTCTTATCGTTCTCTGCAACATACGCAATAAAAATATTGGCATCATAAAATTTATTAAAATGAACTTAATTTTTTTATCTGTCATTTGAAAAGTATTTCTTCACGGCTTTGTGATGATTTATAGTTATTTATTATATTTAATAAGTATGCTGAAAAGTTGATTTTTTTATTTATACATAAAAATATTTCATAACTAGGTGATATGTACATATATATATTTAATATAAATGCAATTTTTGTTTAAATTTTTTTTAGTAATAGTTTACAAAAATTTATAGTTTTAAAAAATTCAGTCTTTTATCGAGATATTCACACTTTATTCCAGTATTGTCAAAACATTATTTTTCTCAATCAAGATTTTTAAAAATCAAATTAAGAAGTGTGAAGTACATAAAAATAAAAAATGTTTTAAAAGCACTTGATGGCTCAAATAAGACTGAAAAGTTTAGACATGCATGTACATGCTTATTATCATTTACTATTATTTACTATTCTTTACTATACTTTAATTTCATTTAGATCACCTATATAACCCTTTTTACCAGTCTTACAAATTCATTAGATATATTATTATCATTATCAAAATACGTACAAGCAAATCAAAATATTTAAAACTGTAATGGGTCGCTGCTAAAAAAAGAAATTTAATATTTAATGTAGACATTCATTTGTAAACATGTAGTTAATTACAGCAGATACTTATTGAAAATAACGTAAGTTTTATGTCCAATATTTGAATATTTTTTAAATTCTTTTTTAAATGCAGATTTATTATTTTATACACTCGACATAATCAAAATATTAAAAATAGATTATCTAAATATACGAGATTTCCCAAAAAAAACAACTTTTCAAATACAAAATCAATGAATCGATTCAGCTAACTCATGACCATAACGCTGTGTAGAGAAGACCTTAAGGTTCAACCTTGATTGATCGCCTCATTATTCCTTCATTAAATTATACATAGTTAGTAAATAAATTTTCAGTGTGTTTGGAGATTTTTTGTGTATGAAAACATAAAGGATCTTAAAAAATATGCTTGAGTGAAATTAGAAGCATTTGAGAAAAGCAATACTAGAATAGATATGAGGCATGAAGAAACAAGACCTGGATGCTGCATTAGGACAATTTTCCTGCTAATATGTCGTTTCTCATCCCTGAATTTTTAAAAAGGCACTATTTTTCCTCAGAAGCTATACATTTTAGAGTTTACTCCAACAGATTTTATTTTTTTTTCTTACAATTGAAATCTACTCTAAACAACAAAAATATTTAGAAAGAACATTTAGTGGAAAAACATTTAGAGAAATGTATAAATAGAAGGATTTTCTTTAAAAGAGATAATAATAATAAAATCAATAACTTTTAAATAATGTTAATTAATGTTACTATGAAAATTTCAGTTTCTGTTTGTAAAGTCTTGTATATATTTTTCTAAATTAATTAATTATTTTATTTGAAATTATTTTATTACCAAAATGATTTAGATTATATAAAAATACTTTAGATATTTTATATAACCTCCCAAAAATATGTAATTTGAAAAGATAATAAAATTATTTAAAAATGTATTAACAAATTCCACTCCATGATAATATTAAAAAAAAACGATAATGCTACTAAAAATGATATTACTACGTTGTATTTATCAAATTTACTAAATTCTCGAAATGTTTGCACAATAAAAAAATAATAAAAAATATTTACAAATTATCACATTATCATTTCTATACATTTTATTAATGATAAAAGAAAACGAAATTACAGGGCAATAACTCAGTTATCATTTATAACCTTGATATATCGTATTAAAAATAATATATTTGTTTAGTTGTTATTATTCATATTTTGTTTGTTGACATACTTATTTTATATTCAAACTTGATGTATTTTTTATTCGTATTGTTAATCTGCCAGTTCGTAAATAAATTACTTGCTGATTTTATAATTCATTTTATAAAAAATATTTTAATCTTATTATTGTGTTACTTTTTTATTCTTTATTATTACATTTGAAGTTTTTTAAGGTGAACATATACAGTCATTAAAAATTATAGTATAATAATTTATGTTTATTCGATTTTTATTTATCATATATAAATTAATCTATAACTCTATGTCACGTAAATAAATACGATTTTTTCAGTTAAATAAATTGTAAATATTTTCAATCCTTACAAAACAATAAAATTGAAATAGTATTAATAAATAAAACAGATTTTTCAAGACAAACAAAATTATAATGATCTGATATATAACTTATTTCTACAAAATACAGAAATCAAAGCTCATTACTCATTTCAAATAAATGTTGAATTCATAGAAAAATGATGTATCTTCCGATTCTGAATTCAAGCTCATGACTCACTGACCAATATTTTACAAGACTAGTCATTCGACTATAAGCAACTCATGTCTCTCCTCATCATCATTTACATTCTCTTTATTGTATATTCAATGACCTCTGGTTATTGCATAGTAACAAGAATCAAGATATAAATCAATGCTAAATCGATAAATTTCATCTTTTTAAACTCATTCCAATTCATTCTTATTTTATTTCATTTTTTAAAAAACACTGAGTATACAGTTTTGTAAACGCTTTCAGAAATCATGTTGCTCTTTCAACAAAATGTCTAAAGAAGAATGAAGAACATATTTTTTAAAAAATATATGAAAATCATAGTTAAATATATATATTGTGTTTTTATGAAAATAGTGCTCATTTCTTATATTAATTATTTTACACTTAATCAAGATAAATACGTACTAAATTAATTAATAGTTTTTATTCAAATATAATCCAAAAATATTACACATTTTCTTTTTTTATAAAATATTATAAATTACATAAAGCTGATTCTTCTAAAGTAACCTTGCAAAAGATGTACAAAATAATTTATTATTTTTTTAACTGGAAACTATATGTCTGATTTTATTGGCATAATAATATTGTCTAGACATATAGTGAATATTTTATTATTTAAACTTGTCAATATTATTATATATACAATGGAATTTTCCTGCTAAAAATAAATAAATTAAATGATTCATATAGTACCAGTAAAGATATTGAATGATATTAATCTTAAAAGATAAACAGTTGTAATGAATACCAAACATTATAATAAAAATGTTTAAAAACTAATATTAACTATATTTTTAAGCTACATTCTTTCAAATAACAATTTTTAAGATCAGAAAAGAAACAATTTCTCAAAAATCAAAATCTTTTGATCTATATAAAACATACGAGTATTTCAAGGATTATTTAAAAAAAAAATAGTATTCAATCAATATTATAGAGAAGATGCACAGTAATTATAATTATTTTCATCTTTGTCTTAAATTTATTTTAATAGTTTATAAATAATAATATTAATTTTTTTTCATATATATATGAAAAGTATTTATATAAATCATCGTTTCAATTTTTCAGACTAGAAATCATTGAACTGAAGTGAAAAATATAAATAAAAAAATAATTATAGAAATCACAAGCTTTGATATTTCATTAAATTATTAACTATTTATTATTAAAATATTCTATAATAATTTGGTATTTTAAATTTGAAACTGATGAAGAATATTGGGATATATTAATTTAGTTTTTTTAATGACTTTTTCATTCAATGATTATTTTTTCTTCTGGAATTGTTTTGTGAATACAACTTCCAGTGAAATAGAAATTAATTTTATCTAATTAGATACGTTTACTTGACAGCATATAAAAGTTTACTGAAATACAGTCGAACTTTGTAAATCGAATCAACATTTACCAACGATATTCATTTAAGTTATAGAAAATTCGAGTTGCAGAGTATTATATTATTCAATAAAATCAAAGTTTTAAAAGAGTATATATAGTACATAAATATATTTATATGAAAATAGGAAGTATTCAATATTTTTTTTCATTTCAATTCATGTTGAAAAAAATAATTAAAATTTTTGTCAAAACTAAATATATTACTATGATGTCATATATTTTTTAACTTTTTCATGAAATGCTCTTGTCATGTAAAAAATTCGACTAACAGAAAAATTCAACTATTCATACATGCATATATATATATATATATATATATATATATATATATATATATATATATATATATATATGTATATATATTAATATAAAACTAAACATATTTTTAATTCCAAAATATATTTATTTGAAAGACATAAAAGTGTACTTTAAATATAATAAAATCAAATTTTAACAAAAATATTGATTATATTGAATAAATAATCATTATTGTAGAGCTTATTTATAAGAAACATTATTTTAAATATTTCTTTCTTTTATATTCTTATTTTAAAAAAAAGAAAAAAATTAAACAGGATAGAAAAAATATCTATTTCTTTCATATTTTAAACAGATCATGTTTTCAGTTATTTTCTAAAAGATTAAATTGCAATATTACTTTTTATACAGAAATTTATTTTCAAAATTATATATATATATATATATATATATATATATATATATATATTAATAACAAATCAGTGAATTCAATGGAATAAATTTACTAAAAATTTAAGCTCGCAACTTATTCATCCGATCTCACTCTATTTGGCTTCCATCAAATGAAAAAACTTTTGACACGAACCAAGTTTCATCCCAACAAGTATATGAAAAATTCTTTACAAGAATTTTATGACAGTAAAGCAAAGTCATTTTTCAAGACAGGGATAAAATCGCTACAGCATCATTAAGAAACAATGAGGTGACTCTGTTCAAAAATAAAATTAACTATTTTTTCTATCATATTTATCTTAATATGTAATATTTATTTTTTTACTATAAACTAAATAAAATATTTTTTAAATCCTTTTTTAAAACATTTTATAAATTATTGTCACTTGAATGAAACAAAATAAAAATTGGACATTTAATACGTTATTTTCAATTATTTTATTTTATTTTTTTATAATGTTATTGAAACATATTGAATAATTTATACTTTAAATTTAATTCAATATAAATATTAATTTAATTGAAATTAATTCACAAAAATATTTATTGTGCATTTGTAAAGTTTTTCAATATTTCTTTAGAACTGAATTAAAATTTCGAATAGAATTTTCACAAGTTTTAAAAAATAACATATTTTGAAATCTTTTTTGCCTACAAAACACATTCCAAATATTAATAGCATCTTATTAGCTATTAAGAAAAAAAATGTATGAATGCAGATGTATAAATTGTGTATATATATATATATGTGTGTGTGTGTGTGAGTGTGTGTGTGTGTGTCAGACATTATAATAATGGTAATAAAAAGTTTAAATTGAAAATAATCTGGTTATATCATAAATAAAAACACTATTAATGATAAAAAAGTATTAATTAGAAACTCAGAAATAGAAAAGGCTAAAGAAGAGATTCATAAATAAATGAAATTAAATCAGCTATAAAAAACAAAAATTATGATTCAAAAATTATATTAGACAATATTTTCTAACAAAAATTCGAAAAACATTTTTGAAAGTCCTTTAAAAATAAGAAATATAATATATATATTTTTAAAACAAGTAAAGTATATATAAATCAAAATATAGTACAAATATCTCTAAAGAGAAAACTATTTTGAAAGCTTAATATGTGTGTATGTTAACGGCGTTTTCTAAAATAACATAAATAAAGTAATATAAATGCGAATGTTTAAGTTGTCATTGGGATAATGTGTGACGAATTTTCAATTTGTTAGCAATAACTTCAAGCAACATTTTATATACACAAATTAAAAACGTGATATTTCGTCTTCAGTTTATGATTTTAATCTGATGAAGTCGTAAAATGTAAGTTGTCATGAACCAGTAACGTTACTTTGTTTCATTAAATAATTTTGCAGACACAATACTTTTAAGTTGTACCGTTACCAGCAGCAAATTATAACTTATGGTACATATACATTTGCAGCAGACCCATAAAAATGTATGTATATATATATATATATATATATATAATATGCATGTAAATATGTTTATAGAGGGGTTTTAAAAAGAAATCATACAACTACAAAATCGTGCTTGAAAATCAATTATAATTACTAGATATAAGAACTAAAATCTAATTAAAATGTTTACCTAAACTAAAAATCAATTACCTAATCGCTTTAAATATTTTGAACCAGAAATCAATGATTAGAAAAATATATTTCAGTTTAGTATAAAATTTTTGAATTTGAAGTTTATATTGAAATAATTTATTAATATTGAACAATAAAGAAATAAGTTAGTGTTAAAAATAAAAAAAAACTGAATGTATTTTTTAAAATATATACGTTTATTCTGATTATTTATAAATCTTGAATATAAAAGAGTGAATCATTGATGGATAGAAGAAATTATAGATTAGTAACTGTGATATAAAAAATCCAAGAAAGAGATCCATGGATAGATAGGACAAAGATAAGAAAATTCATAGCAATGGAGTGAAAAAGAAAAGCACTGGGTTGGTTGAAATAAGAAGCATTAGAGTAGGCCTTCATTTAGCAATAAATAAATAAAAATGATGATGATGTTATAAATATTACTCTCAACCAAAAACAGATAGTAGATGTTAATCAAAAATTCGATATTTCTATTGTATAAATCTATTGTATACACACAAATAATAATTTTAAATTGAAAATTAATAAATATGTAAATAGAAGTGATTACTAAAAATTGAAGCTATTTACAAATAAAGTAATTTTAAATGATTAAAAAAATATACCGTGTAAAAATTATTGTCATATATAAAAATTATAATAAATGTTATGGAAAAGAAACTTTATAATTACTCGAACATTCGATTTTAATTACAACTTTTATTTTGTGAAATATATTGTGTTAATCTTTACAATTAAGTAATATTTTATTACAAAAAAACATTTTCTTTCGTATTTTCTTAATCTTATAGAAAAAGTTAGTAAGTTTCATTTTACGATGACGAAACTCTCTTACATTTTTCACTGTTTTTACCGCGCATCGTGCATAATCAAATAAGTTTCAAACTTTGTTGGATTTATTTATAGTAAAACTTCGTTAAAATTGTTTTTGGCACATGTATTATTTAAAGATTCACTCTTTTATCACACAATACTAACTTTGTTAATTTTGTTGTGTAATCCATACATCATGGATTTATATTTCATGACAAATTTTATATTCATTACAGAACATTTTCTTTTCTTACTATGTTAAGAATTTCAACAATTAAACATATTTAGGTACATAAAAAGTGTATACATCAAAAAACAAAATTTGGTACAATTAAAAAAATAGAAATATATTCTAAAACCAATCCAAAAATATCAAATAAAATATTTCTAAGTAAAATACATTTCAATTAAAATATAATTATGGATATAAATTATCATGTAAATAATTCTCATAATTTAACATTTGTTCTATAAGAATATATTTTGATGGTTCTGAATAAATTTGCGGTAAACAACTAGGAATATTACACAAATTTTCAAGGACAAAATAAATTGACAATCTTTGAATAAGATTAATTCGAGGTCACTATTCTCCCTTTTAACATACCCATACATTATATATATATATATATATATATATATATATATATATATATATATATATATATATATATATATATATATATATATATATATATATTTGCATTAATATATATACTTTTAAAAATGTATATATATTATATTTTATTTAGAATATCATTAGTTTAAATTTGACAATATGACATATATCAATGTTCATAACAAAAATTATTAAAAAGTAATTTATTTATATACACACACATATATATGTGTGTGTATCAATAAAAATAGACAGGAAGAAATGTTGTATTCCAATAAAAAAAGAAACCAAAATCAATAAATGTTATTAATAATTTAATATTTTATAATGAATTGATATCAAAAAGTAAATACTAAATTTCGAAAACTTTATAAATCTTATTTAAAACTATAACAAATATTCTTAAAAAAATCTTAATGATCTTTTAATATTATTTTTTATCTTATTTTGTTATTCTGACGTAATCAAAAATGTAAATCGAAAAAACTACTAATTTTAAATCTATAAAATTCAAAAAAAGTGTCTGCATTGTCGGTATTTTTCAAGAACGTCTGCTTAAAGTCACATCGATTTTACGTGTTAGAATCTTAATGAATTTCTTAAAAACAAAATTGTATTCAGAGAAAAAGATTAAGCAACGATTGTCAACAAAACAAAGCATTCACATTTAAGACGCAAATTACCGCAAAACAGGGAGTCAAAATATACACATATACACACAACAAATTCTTATATATATATAACTTATTTTTAATTATATACAATACTATTAAATTCAAAGATCATAAAATATTTCTAACACTTCTTAAAATAATCTAATTTCATTCTCAGAAATTAATTAATTCAGAAACTACGACTGTGAATAAAACTTGGAAAATTTTAGAACACTTCAAGGATTATTTATATGAATAAAAAACAGCACTTATTCATTCTAAAAATAAAATAAATGTATTACTGAAAATTAGGAAAACGTACGGGAAATCATTGATAAATATACGAATAATCTATTATAATTTATTCACGTGAATTCTGATGTTAATGTGACAATATGTGCAGGTGTATTAAATATTTAAAATCGTATAAAATACTTACAGGTACATATAAATGCAGATGTAATCATAGAAATATGTAATAAATATTTATAAATTTAACAAAATAAATTCTTTGTAATTCTCAAGAATTAAATTCTAATCATTTACTAATCAATAACAAGAAACATAGATTAACTATATAGCTTTTTATTTTTCCGAAAAAGAAAATTCGAAATGTTATCAAATTGCAGATACAATAAAAATTAATTACTATTAAGACCAAAAATATTTTTATTTAATTTTATTTTGACAGTAATAATATATATTAGGTTGGCAAATATCTCCCTTCCGCCTTCTGGTCTTTTGAATATATATATATATATATATATACCTAATATATATATATATATATATATATATATATATATATATATATATATATATATATATGAAGAAAAACTTGAGAACACTTGTTCACATATGAAACTCTAAAGACTTGATACATCAACTTGGTTTGCAGAACAAAAACAGAAATACTGAATAGGGAAAATTGAACTAAATACAAATATGAAAAATTCATTTTGAAAACACTTTTAAAAAAAGAACAGGATCAATGAAGGAAAGCAAAAAGTATATTAATATTAAAATAAAATAGAATAATAATGATAATAAAATAAGGATGCTGATAATATGTACCTGTATTTATAATTTGTGATAAATCTAAATGAACAAATTATACACATACACACACACACACACACACACATATATATATATATATATGTTTATATGAAAAATAATAAATTTATTTTCAAACAGTCATTAAAAACAATAAAGAGAAATATGAAGTCGATATGAAGAGTTTTAGGATAATTAAAATATATGTGATATTTTAATATAAACTAAAAATTCAATTAATGTACAAATATATTTATAATAATTATTTCTATTCCTGCAATCCTCTTCATGTTTTACCATTTTTATATTTTAGAATATCAAGATTGTCACTAATTTTTTCAGTTAAAAAATACAAATGCTATATGTATTTTAACAAAAATGAATTATCACCCCCAACACCACAATATGTTATAAAGTATTCAATTATTACTTATTATTTATTTTGTTGTTTATAACAACAATGGGTAAATGAGCATTTCAATGGAGGTGCCATCATCGTCAAAAAAAGATTCTGACCATAATTATTACAAATGCTATTCAAATAGTATTTATCAGTCATGAAAAAAATACAAAACAATAACCCAAAAGTTAATAATAGAAGAAAGACTTATTTCTCTAATGCACATTTCAGTAACTAAGCTCTCTACATTTGATACTGTTTTGCTGTTTATTTACCATCTTTATTACAAATAGTTTTAACTCTTACTCAATTTTATGTTGTAATTAAATTCGATTAATAATAAAAAAATCATTTGTATATATTTATTAGCTATAAGAAAAAATACTAATGATTCCACATTCAGATACAACACTTTAATGTAGTTTGCATGTTGCAATTATTTTTTATCTACCAACCTTTAACACCCACTAAATATCTTTTTCTTTTATGCGTTTAATTTATTAATTAAGATAAAGTTGCATTCTGTAATTAAGATATTAAACACACACTTTTAAAATTAGTATATTTATAAAAAGGTTTTGCAAAATAGCAGGTAAAGAAAAATGGATCGACATAAATATTCTATGTATATATTAATAAATATTCTCTGAACTGTTCTGCAAGTTTAGTTATAAAAAACTGGATTATTAAACACATGTGGTTTGTGATATGTAAAGAAGTGAGTATTTTTTTAATATTCAATAATGAATTAATAATTGAAATTAATAATATTATACGAGTGGTGTTGTTGTAATGAGAGAGAATATATAAATGGAAATTTTGAGAAAATAAATCTATTAAAAATGATTTAGTTCCATTAAAACGTCGTGTAAACTAAATGCAATTTTTGAAAATGTGCATATTGTTATTTTGGCATTCGTTTTTATCAAAGTGTTGTCTGCGTTTGGCTTTCATGAAATCTAGTTTAGTACACTGAATGTAATACGTAGTAGTAAATATCTCGCGATGTCTTCACTGCGCAACAATTACCTGTCACGCACGCAATCGTCTCACATAGAACAGTGACATACGTCCATCGAGACTTGCAGCTGACACCGACCAGCCGGGCATGTCGCGACGCAATTATGTTTATTTTTATGATATTTATTGAAGACTCAATGCCATGTATTACTACAAGAACCTCGCCAGTTCACTGACTGCAGGCTATTCCGATGCGCTTATAGTCTATTACAGTTGCAAATCCTCTTATCAGATCTCATCGGAACAATTTCAAATAAATCATTTACAACTGCGTTCTATCACGTCAATAGTGAATCTAAAATAGTAACGTTGAATGGTAACAGATTTAAAAGATCGTTCTTGGAATACTCATTATATATTGTGCAATATTATTTTACTTTTAACAATTTTGAGATTGTGTTTCTATGCAATCGTTTAGTTGTTTATAATAAATTTAAAATTCAAATTTATATGTTTACAAACACGCATACACACACATAGGATATATATATATATTCAATAAATAATTTATTGTCAATATTATTACACTGATATTTCTTTATTCAGTATTGACATTATCGATACGTCATAAATTTAAAATAGACTTCATGTTTTATAAAGTCAATTATCATTTAAGAAAAAATATATTTATTCCATTAAGTCAACTTCTAATAAAAAAATCGTATGTTTTATTGTCAAAAATATCCAAAAAATAATTAATATATTTGATTCGAAAAATAAAATACATAAATGTTGTTTAAAAAAATTAAACATTTAATCGAATGAATTGATTAGAAAAAAAATAAAAAAATATTATAATTTGTTTAATATTAATATTCAAAAAAGCACCAATTTAATTTTTAATTAGTAATATTTGACAAGATTTAGAGATCACCTATGAAGCATCTAAAATATCTTTCTTTTAAAACCACGAAAACAACTAATAGTTTGTGTTAGAAAAGTGAAGAAATTTAATTTTCTAAAAAATAATGTAAAGTAACTCAAATGAGACTAAAGAATAAAAAACAAATGTAAATGATAGTAAGCAAATAAATATATCTAAACCCTTTAATCTCATTTAGGTCACCCTGTAAAATAAAATTGATTGGATATAAATGTTATATTATATAAACTTAATAAATCTATGTTTGATTAAGAAATTGAATAATCAAAACTTCATTTATTGGAAAATGATTAATCTGAAAAAGACATTTTAAATTTTCCTTTAAGTGTGTATAAAAACTATCTTTAACCCAATATATCTGTTTGTTTTGATACTGTGGTAAATTCACTTTAGCATAAATGAATCACTAACTGTTAATACAAGTTTTACAAAAAGGTCCTTCAGTTATTTATTTTTACTTTATTCGCTAATATTCATTTCGATAGCCATGCTATCATCGTCAGAACGCTGTATGAAAAATTCTAAAATTTTTGCATTATACAATCAAAATTAAGAGTTTAGATTTTGAAATGTAATATTCTGACAGTGCCAGCATGACCATAGCCAATACAAGTGAATAAATCTTTTAAACCTGATCCTCTTCTCTGTCACAAGTTGATTTTTTATTATAATTTTATTTTAATTTTCTCCAGAATATCGTTATTTCTCGTAGAATTTCAAAAACTACAAAAAAAAAATAAAATAATTTTAAATAAATTATTATAATGATTTTTTTTCAATTTTTAAACTTTATTAAAATCATATCAGTGTTTTTCAATAAAATTATATAACATTTTTAAAAAATACTATAAGATTTACTTTTCCATATTCTATTTTTCGTATATTAAAATCGAATATAATTAATATATTTTAAAATGTTTGTGCAAATTATATATTTATATATATATAATATTTAAATATTTTTATAACATTATACAATATATTATGTTCAATTTGAATTGAACAAATAACTACTTAATATCATTTTTCAATAAAAATATTAAACCTATTTATTTTAATAGTACAAAACATTTAAACACTGTCATTGTGTTAGTGAAATCCGATAAAAAACCTATATATAGAAAGTCGAATGAAAAGATAATAAAATAGATATAGATAAGGATGGGTATACAAGAAGACACAATAATAAAAGCGCAAAGCAAACGAATCGATCAATAATATCAGCCCTTTTAAATAAATGACAGAAACACTAGAATTTTTAGGGGTTAGCCTCCCCTATTGACGTATTGAAATATAAGAATAGTGGTATTGTAAAAAAGAACAATAGTCGAATGGAGAGATTTGTAATTGATGGCTAAAAAACTAAATTCAATAGGAAAAAACGAATCCATTTTCACAGTTATTGAATTAGTGATTTTCGTTGTGGGATTACAACAATTCTTGTCACTTAGGAAACGAATTTTATTTGTATTTAAATCAAATTACGTTGTGATGTATATATCCTTTATTCTTTTTAAATAATCTTTTTAATCCACTAAAATATCTTAATAGTAATTTTTAGAATATTAAGATACTAACAATTTTAGGTATTTCTTTCGAATACTAAATGTTACTTCGACCTTCGATCCAGGTAAAAGAATCTGGCAAACTACTTCAGTAATCATAAAATTGACAAAGACCGCATATAAAACGAACAGCTGTTATAAACATTGATAAAATAAATTGAAATAGAGTAATGGCATTGATAAAAACAGTTTTTAAGTAATATTAAAGTATCCATCGAATTTTTATATACTTTTTATCAATTTAATTTACTGATGGTCAGATTTAAAATAATTTATAATTATTTTTATTATCTACTTTTATATTACTTCATTTTACAAATATTTTTTTTAAATGGAACATACAAACAATTAAGTAATTTATTTTTTAATGTAGTTTAAAATACTCATTAAAATTATATACTTTTTATAAAAATAGGTTCAAAAATATAAAAAATGCTATATACGATTATACAGAGTGAACCAAATGAGACTAAAGAAAAGGAAAGAATAGTAAATGAAAATAAGCAAGTAAATTTAGTCTCATTTGGGCCACCCTATAATAAGATTACTTTTTTATGATATATTTTAAAATGGTTATTAAAATTAAAAGTCTGTTTATGAAACAATATAATGGATCAAAAAAAATGGAAAATTTTAGTATAGATCTTCATTCAGCAAGCAGTATAAAGATACTTTTTATTTATTTAAAATAATTATATATATATATATATATATATATATATATATATATATATATATAATATAAAATAAATAAAAATATAGACAATTACAAAAGTACATTCACATAAATAAATTATCAACCCAACACCACAAGATATTGAAAAAAATCTTCAATAATTATTTATTGTTTACTTTCTAATTTCTATGTTCATGAGTTGATGTACATTTCGATGGCAAAACTATCATCGTCAGAGCACTGCGTTATATAATCTAAATTTTGTCACCGAAATGTGCATTAGCTCACGAGTAAAGAAAGTGAACAATAAATAATTATTGAAGAATTGTTTAATATCTTATGATGATAATTCATTTCTGTAAAAGTGAATTCGTCAGAATTCAAAAACAAATATTTATAAAATTGCATTTTTGTATATTTGAATAATATGTATGTATATATACGTGTGTGTGTATAAAGGTGTAAAATAATTCAATATAATCCAGTAACGAATTCCTGAATTGAGTTTCTATTTATAATTACGTTTTGGTGATTTCTGTCGCGTTCAGTTTTAATTCACACAAAGTCCTGAATAGAAACGTATAAATATAAACCAAATTCCAATGTTCGTTATTCAAATATCTTGAATCAAACTGTTTACAGTAATTTTCACACAAAGCATATCAAAATTGAAGTTAAAACGTAGCAAAGACTATCTTTGAATCAAACATACATACACACACACAAATACATATATATATATATATATATATATATATATATATATATAATGTTATATAAGTAACATTAGTGTGTATTAATTTCAGTCCGATAGTTCATTTATTTATATCCATGTTAAGCTTTTTATATAAAACAGATTTAAAATGGTAAATTCCAATTTAACGACTTTACTAAATAAAACTGAAACGTGTTGTATAAAATCTACAATTTAATGTTTAAATTTCATTTTATTACGAATTAAATGAAAATTCTATATTTATTTTTTTATTTAAGTAATTATTTTCAGATTAAAATCAATCGTCGAATTCTTAATAGTAATTAAATATATGAAATATGAAACAATTATACGTTTATATTTTTTTTTTACAAAGACGACATTAAAAAATATATTCACTTATTTGCATTTATAATCATTGTAAATGGCCGTGCTAACTGTATTAAAACGAATTAAAGAGAGAATATTTTATTATAACAAATATTCTCGGAGTATAATTTCATTTTTTACACGCGAAGTAATTGTAAAAATCAATAGTTTTGTATGCTACGAGTTATGGGTTTTAATATTTTATTTTTTTTTTATTATTGACTCGTAAATTATATCAGTTAATATTTGAAATAAACAGATTTAATTTTTTAGAATAATAAAGTTTACATATCAAATAGATAATAATTTTTTTATACTGTACTAAATCTAATTATATTAATAATTTATTATTTACTTTATTCGCTGATACACATTTCGATTACCATAAAGTCATTATCAGAATATTGAATTATAAAATCAAAATTTTACAATACAGCACTATAACGATGGCTATGATGTATATTTTGATGAAATATCCATTGAAATATAGATCAGTGAATAAAGTGAAAGATAAATAATTACTGAACATTAAATGATTGATTTATTCATATTAAAAGAATATAGTATACCTTTTTTTCATTTTATTTCAATTTAAAATATGTTTTTATATTCGTTTTGTGATTATAAAATATTAAAATATATAATAATCGTTCTAAACAAATCAACTAAAGAAGTTAAAACTTTTTACATACATCAATTTATCAAGTTTATAAAAAATATTATGATGGAAATAAGTTAATAACAGTTATTAAATCTTTAGAATAAACTTTGTATAAAAATATATAAAATTAGCTATAAGAAACATATAATATAAATGTGCATACTGAATCTTGTATGCATAAATATATACAAGTTTTAATATTTTTAGTTCAGTGCTGCGTGAAAGACAGTGATGAGAATTATGACGTTTTTCTAGTACCATAGAAAAATATTGAATATTAAAATTAAACAGAAAAACATTATAACATTTTTAATATATTTTTTTAAAAAAATAAACTACGTGAAAAATTATATGGTAATATACAAGAATTTTCATACATGTTGATCAATTTACTATTTCAAAAATGTATAAAATATTTCAAATGATGAAGAACGATGAGAGATTATTTTTAAAAATAATAAATAATATTGTACTTAAATAAATATTCTTACATTTAATATTAATAATGTAATACGAAAAATATTATATCAAATAATTGTGTTTTTAATTAAAATAACATATTCATTTATAAATAATTTTCTTTGATAAACTTTTTGATTTATAATATAAATAAATATCTTTAAAAATCCCTTTCATTCGCTAAACCAGTTTTATAGATTTTTTTAAAATAAAAATCTAATTCAAGGAAAAAAATAAAATCAAAAAAATGTGAAAATAAAATGGATAAATTTTTAAATAAAATAAAAATTTAAGTTTTCAATAATAATATCATTTGCATTATTTTGTACAAGCAGATTAAAACTATTTTAATGAAGATCGCAAGTAATTAATATCTTCTAATAACCTTATTTTAAAAATTAATTTTTTTTGCAACTAAGTTCTTTCTCTCTTTCTCTCTCTCTCTCTCTCTTTCTCTTTATATATATATAATTAGCCTCTTTCTATCTATTGTTGAATGAAAGCATCTCCTAAAAATTTCGACTTCCAGTCTTTCAATACGTTTTTTCCATTCTACATCCACGAATTTTCTTATACCTCTATTCTATTTAACCATTTGTCTCTCATAGGACTTTTTCAATATTTCCGGATTTTCTATCAATAATTATTTATGGAGATTTTCCCTTATATATGATATATGATTAACTTATTTTATTGTATATTTTCTACTCTTATTAAATTATTCATAAGTTTGATTTTATTGCGAAAATATTCGCTTTTTTCCTTATATCCATATTTAAAATATATTTTAATACATTTGAAAAATCTTTTATTAATTGATTTTTAAATTGTTTTATAATTTTTAATTATAATACGTTTTAACAATAAAATAAAAAATAAGTCATATATATATTATTTTTTTTAAAAAAATAATTATATATGTAATCATCAGATACTCACATTAAATGTATATTTTAAAAATAAAAAATATGATAATAAAAATATGAAATTAAATTTATTTTAAAAGGCGTGAAAATTTAACAATATTTTTTTTAAAAAAAATTTATGAACTCATTGACACGAAATATTACGTGTTTCAATGCTTACTGTAAATTTTACATATCCTGCAGCTTTATTTTACTATTATGCCAGTACATGTTAAGTATACCAGAAAATATGATTTTTAACGCACAGGTTTTTTTTACTGGAATACAATTTTGATTCACTATATTTGGTATGTAACGGTACAAATTCTAACTATAATGAATTAATATATCGTAAAATAAAAGGCGGACAATGATAAATCTAAAATATAATCATTTCATTTGAAATTTTTCTTTTATGTTTTACATATTTTACACAGCTACTTAAATATATTTGAAATATGATAAAACAGTAAATAGGATTGTTTTAAATATAAAAACATATTTTCCAGCATTGAACATAATCTGCTTATTGAATAATATTATTGTCATGAAATATTTGTTTCTTATGTATATTTTATAAATTATATTAATGTAATTTATTATTGTAAATTAAAATATATTATTATATTTTAAAAATGTCATAAAACAATCATTGTAATATAATAATCAAATAAATTTTACTGATTTACTGAATTTTATTATTACTTAAAAATCTTATTAAAATTTTTAACAAGAAAATATATTCTTTACTACTTTTTTACTATTTTTCTTTTTATCATAGTTTTCGAAATAAAAATATATTTAACTCTTTTTTATATGAAATATTTATTTTATCTTATCGATGCTAATTTTATTACAGAATAAAAAAAATATATAACTTTAATAATCTTCAAATATATTTTATGATTTTAGATCTAAATATAATTAAATTTTTATTTTGTTTGCAGACCAAAAAATTGTTCTCTCTGTTAACATTTTTTTCTATGAGTGTATATCACATTTTTAAAAAAATGTAATTTCAATTAAAAATGATAAAAAAATCACAAAAGAAAAAATATTTAAAGAGCAATAATATTTTAATAGTAATTATAAATTAGATCGAGATTTAAATTTCATATACGTATTTTGTATTTTTAATTTTTTAACAAATTAATATTTACAACTAATAATTATATTTTATTTTATAGCTTTATTTTTTTAAAAAAAATACACAAAATAAACGTATTGATGAGTAAACTGCTAAAATTATTATAACGAAAATAATAATTTGGACCTAAGGGTATTAATATTTGTTTTATCAAATTCAATTTTACAAAAATGAATCTTTTCCTCCAACACGGAAAAAAATATAAAAATGACCACTAATTACTTAATATTAAATTTATTCATTGATGAGCATTTCGATGACTATGTCACTTCGTCACAGCATTACGTTATAAAATTTAATATAAAATTATATTTTATTTATAACACTGACAAAGATAGTATGAAGAGGAGGAAAAGTGTTATAATAATTGATTTATTGATATATTCAAATTTCAATATTTGATATGAAAATGATTACTTATTTTCCATACATTTTGATTAATGAATTTTAAAAAAAAATAATTAAAAATTCTTATAGAAGTAAAGAAAACTGAAGACCTGTTTGTATTAACAAAAATATTATTTTTTTGTAATTTTTACGAATAATACGTTTTATATTATCGACAAAACTCATAAATCGTTGAAAACAAACATTTTCTTAATAAATTATAAGATAATCTTATGTTATATCCAAACTCACGACACATCGATTAAGAATCTAAAATATTACTCATTTCCCTACAACGTTTTCTAATTATAAATAAAAATAATAATCCTTAACATATGTTTGGCGATTTCTTAGCAAACTATTATTACATCATTATAATAAATAATGGATAAAAAATTGTACAATCTTACTTTCTTTGAAACGTTTATACACCTTCTCTGAAATCAAAATACAATTATTCAGTTCGCAGAACGTCATTTTTTTGATTTCAGACAATTAGAGCTTCAAGACGTGATAATAATTGCAACGATTTACTGATTATTCTTTTAGAACAAATCACATTTGGCTATTGTGTTTAATGATGTTTGAAATTTTATATACTAGGCTTCTATAAATTTATTAGAGCATTGAACTGTTCTTATACACTTTTATATATTTACGAACAGTACATAGATACATTCATATACACACAAATATATATATATATATATATATATATATATATATACAATATTTATTTCTGTTCACAGTTGTGATACTAAGTAATCAAAACAAATGTATATACCTTTATTTCATTTTATAAAATGCACATTTATCAACACCAACATTCATTTCTCAGTATATTCAACAATTTTCATTTAGCATTAATTTATGATATTATAAATTATATGCAAGTACATATATGTGAAATGGAAATAAAAAGGAATAACTCATATGTAGGATTGCAAAAAAATACCTTACGTAGAAAAATATTTTTTATAATGACAATGAAATAAAAGCCATTATTTTTTTTTATTTTTTAACATAGTCTTTTTTGAAAACGTTTTTTTATAAAAAGAATTTTCTATTTTTGGAGTTAAAAAAATAAACTTTTTTTAAAAAATATATTTACCTTAGTATCATAAAAATTTATAAAATTATTTAATAATCAAAGAATTCGTTGATACGATTTTTGATAACCATGATATATTATCAAAATTATAATTCTGAAGATATTGACATGATTATGGAAATGTACATCAGCAAATAAAATGAACAATAAATAATCATGAATATTTTTATTAACAATTAAGGAACTCAGTATTTAATTTCTGTAATTTATAATTAATTTATGAAATAAATAGTCGTATTAAAATTTTACACATTGTTAAAATATTATTCTTTCTATATTTTCTTCAAATTAAAAAAATAAAATTGATCATAGATTAAATTTAAATAATATAGAAAAAAGATCATTCAATTGAACAAATTTATATTTGGTGATTACAAAACAAGCAATACGAGGAGTAACTTATAAATTGATGCACTTTAATACAAATACAGTACATTATAAACCCTATATAAATCACATTGTATTTATATATATATATATATATATATATATATATATATATATATATATATAATATTAAAGAAAAAATTAAAAGTAAAGTATAATAAGGAGTTGGATGAACGTTTTGAAGCTTAAAATATTAGAAAGGCTCTGACGATGATGGCGTCGCCATCGAAATGCATCAGCCGATATAATTATAGATTATATAATTATAAATAATAAGTGATTATTGAATACTTTAAATTATTGTGATGTTGGGGTTAAATTTGTGTATCATGATTCTGTTTTTCATTTTTGTATTTTAAATTTAATTTTTAATCACTACCTATATATATATATATATATATATATATATATATATATATATATATATATATATATATAATATGAATTTTCAATTATTTTTGAATAAAGAAAATATTTAATCAACAAATTACGACTGATCCAATAATTATTGATATATCAAATAAATTAAGTATGGAATAATAATTTGTATTCATATGTACAAAGTTAAACTAATTGCATTTAATTCATCGAGATTACAACTAAATACTGACATTATAAATGACCTGCGTAATTTACATTTAATTTTATATGAGAGGTACACATATTTATACAAATGATTAAAATAAATTAGTAACAATATAAATAAATTAAAAATTACATTACACATATTTAAAACTAAGTATATTTCATTTTCGTATATTAAAAATCGTATAAATTTTGTAACAAGAATTAAAATGTTCATAATTTCAAAAGTACTTTTTCATGAATAAATAATAATCAAAAACTGTTGTATTACAATTTGTTTGAACAGTATAGATTTATATCTAACGTTATAGTCTACAGTGAACTAAGCTAAATACTTCTTTTTATTCTTAATCTCTCTGCTTCTATAGACAAAAACAGCATACTAAACTTTTCAAGAAACAATCTCTTTTAATAAAACGAAATATTTCAAAGTTGAATATATGTATTAATGCTTTTATTAAAGTAAAATTCTTCAAATATTCTATAAATGATTTTATTACAACATATAATTATAAATTTAAATAGTTTAATGAATTTGGATATTTCTTTAAAAAAACTTGTAATTAAGATAAAATGTCTACATATAATATATATATATATATATATATATATATATATATATATATATATATATATGTTTATAAGCATTTAATGTGATTTTAATAACTTAAAAGTATAAATATATAATTATTTAATGAATAAATCATAAATATACAACTATGGTAGTAGTAATTAATCCGAATATAATTTTTTGTCACAATTAACACACGCACATTTTGATTAATATATATATATATATATTACTAGACACAGAAAAAAATATAGTAATGAAATTATTTTAATTGAAAATAAAATGTAATTCAAAAATTTTTGAGTTACCATAGTAAAGAACTGTGATTTTACAAAATTATGTGTTTCAAAATAGTCGAAAATGTGTATGATTATTTGAAATAATAAAGTTGGATCATATATTTTTTGAGTAGAAATATTTTTAATGAGATTCAAATATTAATGGATAAAATATTTGCGTCATTCAATTAATTCTGGGTCAAATTTGTTCATTTGAGTTGATTTAGACAGTAAACTCCATTTATAACTTTATATCAGCAGGAAATTGAATTCTGAGTTCCAAACAACAAACAATAAACAGCCTCTTACAATTGAACTCACCCAGAACTCAGGCAACTTTCCTGTTTAACAAATACATACATACATAAATACACAAACACAGGCATATATATATATATATATATATATATATATATATATATATAATTTGATATTTATTTAAACAATTTGCTATTTGTAACGATAGCTAAAATGTCAACTATTTTTTAAAAATTAATATACTTCGCTTAGAATTGACAAAATCATATAAATGAAAAATATTTTTCTTAAATAAACTTTATTTTATATAAATATATAAAGAATAATTGACTATTTATTAATAAATATTTTTAATTTAGTATATTAATACAATAATTTAATAAATATTCTATCTTTTTGTTTTTAAAAAAGTGTTTACTCTACTATTAAATAAATGGACATTTTTTTACGAAAAAACATTTTTGAAATATTGACTGTACATATTTTATTAAAAATTTAAAAGAAATGTTTTAAGTTTATAAATTTCAATTAGAACTTTTTTGATTTCTAATTATAATTCTTTTCTAATTCTCCATAAAAATTAATTGTTTTTTTAAAAAAATAAATTTAGCATTATTTTATTCAAGAATATTAACTCATTATTTTTCAAAATTAATTTTATTGACTATGAAAAGTAATTGTAATGAAATAGATAACTTAAAAAAGCTTGATATAATAATATTTTTTGTGACTAGTCCAAATTATAAATAAAACTTTTTATTTATTATTACATCAACCTTTTTTAAGTTATCTATTTCATTGCATTTACTTTTCATAGACTATAACAAAATATATAATATTAAAAATGTCCCAAATGGATTGTTCTTCTTTTTATTCATATTATTCTATTATTTAGTCTAGTGACATTTTCTAATTATTTTTTAAAACTATTTGTTATAAGTTTAATTTTAAATATCATTTATTTATCTATCGTTCCAATCAGTATTTATTTTAAAAAGTTTGAAGTTCAAAATGTTAATTTCATTACAATATATTTTCCAGATTTATTTTAATTCGTTATTTTATTTCATATCTTCAGATTTCAATTTATAACATTTAAATATTTTTTTAATATTGAAGATAACTCAAATTTCAAAATATTTTTTTACTTGATATAGTATTTTATTTTAGTTGCATTGTTTTTTTTTAATAGTAAAATAAAAATCTATTTTTATTAATTTAAAAATTATCCAAAAAAGTTTACTAGTTACATATATATATATATATATATATATATATATATATATATATATATATATATATATATATATAGAGAGAGAGAGAGAGAGAGAGAGAGAGAGGAAGAGAAGCAGAAAACATATCTGCAACCATTAAAACTTATTTAACAACTTTATATCAAATAATAAAGTGTTGTTTAAAGAAAATATTTCCTTTTATAAAAAAGAAAACTGATTTTTAATTAACAAATTTATTCTATTACTTAAAAATGTCATATTATAATTTTTCGTTTTTCAATTTTAACATTAATTATTATATTTTAAATCATTTTTATTCGTCTAGAATGTTTTTATTTGACTAGACTTTTATCAATATAATATAAAATATAAACAAGTACTTTTTTCTCGTTTATTGATAATTTTATGAATACTCTTTATTAAAAACTAAACTGTAAATATTATGTAGGTAGTCCATATGGGCCTTTCCACACTAGTCAACATGCATACAGTATTTACGGCTCATTACCACTCGTCTCACACGCTCTTACCCGAAAACTAATTTTTTAGGTGGGAGAGTTTGTTGATAAGAGGGTGTGAGACGAGCGGTAATGTGCATGAATACTGCATGCATGCTGACTAGTGTGGAAAGGCCCTATGAGACTGAAAAGTAGTAAATGATAGTAAATAAGTATATATATATATATATATATATATACATACATATATATGTAAACCGTTCAGTCTCATTTGAGCCACTTATATAATATATACAATTGAATTTTTAATAGAGATTATTTTTTTATATATAAAATTATCAATATATGATAGAAAAGTAATTACTGATATTTTATATAAATAAAAGTCTATTCAAATAATATATGAATAAAAATAACTTAATGTTAATTTTGAAAAAAAGAAAAATTGAAATTTGACGTTTTTAAATAGTCCTAAATTAATTTTCTTTTTCATAAATATCAATTTATACATACAATTTACTATTAACGAAGATTATTAAAATACTAACTAATTTTTGAAATTATTTCTATAACTGTAAATGTTGAATGTTATTCTTCTACAATAAAATTAATAGATAAAAATCTAATATTTATGGATGGTAACATTGACTCTAAGATTATATAAATGCAGGTAAGATACTCTCATATTATACATGTAGATAAACTAATGAATTTCAAAGTGAAAATATCCATAAATCTATATTAAAGTTACGTTACCATCTTCCCATTGAGAACAGACAATAATATAGGCAGTTATTATGAACGTGTTGCTTTTGCAACAGAGATAGACATACTTGTGATAGAATCGCCAAGAGCGATGAACTGTAGCCTAAATGGGAATGAAATCATTTGACCATGAGACTGTTTATTCATTTTAATGGAAACAAGTCGTTATATTTAGGGCTTCTTGTAGCGGTAGCATTTATATGATAAAATAATTTATGATTACAGGTCAAAAGATTTATATTTCTGATGAGGTACCGATTGTGTTACTCGTCGTTCGCTTATCTCGTATTCGGTAAATAGTCATTAAAACAAATCAAAAAACATTAATTAATTCGTTTTAATTTGAGTCGGATTTATGAAATAACGGAATACGATAGATTCCGGTTATAATAATACCGAGAAATCGAAGGGTTTATTAACAACAACGTTGAAAGGTTAGGAGAAATATTTTTGTTTTATGGAATATACATATCTAATGGGAAATAAAATATATTCAAATCGTGATACATAATAACTGTTATTAAAATTTCAGTAATTATTTCAAAAAATAACATTTATATTCCGTTAATATTTTATTACAAATGTTTCCTAATTTACTTAATTAAATTGTATTAATAAAATTAAATATATTTTTTGTATAATTTAAAATTATAAAACCAGTATATATATATATATATATATATATATATATATATATATATATATATATATATATATATATATATATAAACATATTAAACAAACAGAGTTATTTTCAATACTCTGAAAATAATGTTATGGCGGTCTAAATGCTCATCATTGAATAAAATAAAAGATCATTGCACACTTTTATAAAATCTTGATAAGTGATTCATTTTACTTATTATAGATTTTGGATTATAGTGTCATTACTGTACTTTTATTAAGTAAATATTTTTTATGAAAAATAAAAAAGTATATACTTGGAACTCAAACAGTAAAAATTGAGAATTTTTTAAAATATATATATACATTTATTTATAAGCAATGTATTAAATTGAACTAAAGATAAATAATACAAAAATCAACATATGACACAGTTCATTATTACCACTATTTCAATATAACACAAAAGTAACCCTCATATTACATGACTTTTTCATAATATAAAAAAGGAATAAATTCTATTAGATAGACATTATGTAATATTAACAAAATAAAAATTGATAAAAACTATCACTTGATTCATTTCTAAGTTTCTATTAACAAGGACTTTGATAACACGAAACAAATCTACTGCATTATATGTAAGATACTTGTAAATTTATTTTTAAAATTATATCAATTGTATTTTTTTAAAAAAACTTCATTATAGTCTATTTATAAAATACATTCTATTCAATTCTACAAAACATATATATATAATAAATAAATTAATAAATAAGTAATGTTACATTATAACACCATTCTATCTTTCCTTGTAATCTGGCATATTTATTTTAATTGATTTCTGAAAGATCAATGTTAAATAAAACGTGATTCCACAACAAAACATTAAATTCAATCGTATCAGAACAATAATAAATTTGATATTTTTTGATTAACATAACCTATTTTTTCTAAATTTATTTCTAAAATTTTATAATAAAGTTGATTAAAATTAATTAAATATTGAATAACTGAAAAATATAATAATTATAATTCTATCTTTACAAATAAATTTATCTAAGAGATTATTTATTTTACAAAATCTTTAAATATTCATACACTTTTAAATTTGGTGGCCTAATTTTAATTGATCATTAATTAATAACCAAGTTGTATATACATATTAAAAAAAAGTACAGTTGACTACATTTTCAATTAAATAAACACATATAATTATAAAAATTATATGCAAAACGATTACAAAATTGAGCATCAATTAAACACCTATTTATTAGATTTAAAAAGTATATATATTATAATATATGTACATAAACTTATATATCAATGATGTGCAAAAATCATAGTTCATTGACGATGACGCAAAATCGACGAAACGTTACAGAAAGTAAAAAAACCTGATCATTTCTATTAACTTCTAATATTTTACATAACTGGTAATAAACAATTACTGTTATAGTTTTTATCATACTTTTTTGACTATTAGTCATCATAAATCTAAGACAGAAATGAAGGGATTTCCTAATTAATGTGGTAATTTTTTCGCTAATAATAAATGATCTATTATATATTATATACATTTGCATATTAATAATTACTTTAATATACACTACAAAATATAAAACTGGACAATTAGAAAAAACGTGCAAAATGAATTATAATCTATGATCAATAAAAATGTGGTTCACAAATTTTAACAATCAATGATTTTTTACTAGAATACTGCTTGCCAAACAGCATAGAAATTTATTATTTCTTTCTACCTATATTAATTTTTAATATTTTTGCATATAGTATATATATATATATATATATATATATATATATATATATATATATATATATGAAAAATATTAACATTTATATTTTTATAAAAACGTAATTATTTAGACAATCACTGGACATAAATAAAAATACAAACATATTTAATCGTAGTTCATGAAATATATTTATTAATCTCAATCAATTCATTTATGTGAAATGGAATTAAATGTTCTTGTGTATTGGCAGAATTTCAAAACAATATTTATGATAGAACATTAAAAACATTTTAAATGCAAAATGAAAATATTTAGTGTCAAGAATGGTCAAAATCAAGTTGGATAAAATTATTTTAGCTACACATTTTATTCGTATGGAGCAAAGATAAAATTACGAATCTCATAACTAGAGTTTATTTAAAGTAGTTCTCAAATAAATACCATTATTTTTAAGTTTTTTTACTCACTTTAAAAAAAAATTAGAATGATTTTTGTGTATCATTTAATTAATAATTGAAGTAACACATATAAATATATAAATCGATAATTTGTATAAAAAATAAAAATAGATTTTTAACCTACACATTTTTAAATTTATGTATTTAACAAAATTTGAAAATGTTATTAAAATATTTAACTAAAATAACTTAGTTATTAAAAAAATGTTGCACATAAAAATCATACTGAATTTAAAAAATCTTTAAATAAAAAAAATCTTAAAATAATGGTATTTATTTAAGAACTACTTTATGTAAACTTCAGTTATAAGATATGTAATCTTATCTTTGCTACATAAGAATAAAAATTTGCACGTGTAGCTAAAGTAATTTTAATTCATTTTAAATTCATTTTAAACTTTTCTGTTTTTTCACATATTTGTTTAACATTTTTATAAATATTTCCTAAAAGTCCAATATATACAATTAGTTCAAATTTAAACTCAAAAATTCAATAATTTTTGCACATAATTTATGATTTTAAACAGCTTATTTTCAATATACTTAAATATTTTTTTATAATTATATTTATATTCATTTTTCCAACTTATAATCGGTCTGTTTCTAATATTCATTAAAATATTACTTTTCTTCTTTTTAAAAATGTGTATACAGATTACATCTTTAGTTTTTGGTTCAGTTTTCGGAACAAACTATATATTTTTTCATCTTTTTTTTCTTTTATATAATTTATGATTATACTCGTATGATTTATTTTTAGTAAATAGACTAAAAAATAAAGTTTCTATATTTTTATATGTTTATATTTGAAATAGTGTTATTTTATAAATAGCGAACGTCTTCATCAAGAAAACCAAATTATTTTTTGTCAGCAAAACAAATCACGCGAACATTTTAAGCATCAAACGGTTGCCAAATCTCTCACGAATCATTATACCACGTTTTTTTTATACTATTGGCATTTCCGATTCTTCATAATTGTATATATACACATACACGCATAGCCACACAGCCCCACACTCACACATAAAAATTTATCTGCAATACATCCATACATATAAATTTATATATATATATATATATATATATATATATATATATATATATATATATATATATATATAAACCGCATGTGTACATAATCTGATGTTCACAATAAATTAGGTACGTGTTTGATTATTTATTCAAGTATACACAGCTGGTCTTCACTTTACAGTACTGCATACAATTATAAAAGTAAATTAGTTAAGCTTGTTTTTTTACTTAGAATTAAAAGATGAGCTGTCGCAGAACACACCTTAAGGAGGAGTGCTATTTTCAAGAGTTCGTTTTTTATCAAAAGATTGAATACAAGTTTACATTAAGGACTCATTAGTTGTCTATTCTAGTGCTAATTAAGTATCACATGTAACTTTTTTGAATTAGTTTATTTGTTTAAGTTATTTTAAAATCGTGTTAAAATCATTGCTTAGTTACTTATTTTACAAGTTTTTATTTGAATTTATTACAGTTTTGTAAAACAAACAGATATTTTATTAATTGTTTTTTTTTATATAAAAACAGTAAAACATTTTATACTTTATTAATATTAAATAATTTATTAATTTACACGTGGTAAATGTTAAATGCTAATAATTATTTATCTACATTTTTAAATATTAAATCACTTATCTCAACACAGTGAATTTTTATAAAAATGTTCAATAGTCACACACTATTCACTTAATTTACTGGTAGTCATTTCAAAAGCCAAAATATCATTTTATCATTATAATATTTACATCATAAAATAATGAATGACTATTGAAGTGAGTAATTCGATTGAGCAAATTGATTTTTTGTACTTATATGTAAAAAAATATTCTGAGATCTATAAAAATGATTGAAAATTAACACTAAATTTTGATTATTAATTCAAATTTAATTAAAATTCTCAAATTATTATTTAATAGAAGAAAACTTATAACAGTAATATTCTTGTTTAGGATATAACTGTTATCTGTTGCCTATTTTTCTTTCATTGCATTTGAAACTAAATGTATCATTTTTTAATATCACGACTATAAAAGTTTTTAAATAATTTAAAAAGTACTTCTTAAAGTTAATTCTCAAGAAGTCTACTAGTTAATAATATTTAAGTTCAGAGAGAATAATGACAAAAATTATAGTTGAGTTTCTGTTAACAATAATAATTACACTTTGGAAAATACATTTTTTTAAATGAATATTGGTGTTTGATAAGGTGATTTAATCCATCCAAAGAACTCTTGAATATACTGTGTATAAAATATTATTTTTTTATTAAGAAAATAGTTTTCTTTTTAATTCAAAACAATGTTTAATAAGCTTTAAAAGTGAAAATAAGTTCAATATAAAAATATTTTCATTTTGAAACAAAAAGGAAGAATAAAAATTAAAATTACAAAATCGTCTCGTAATAAAGTAAATTAATTTGATAACGTTTAACTATATTTCAATAAACAGTGCAGAACTAACATTTTAAAATCAATTATCTATAAATCAATTTCATTTATTAGCGAAAATTTCTTTTTTATTTTCAATAGAAATTACTTTTCATTGTAACATTGTAATTAAAAATCGTCGTTTAAATTTAGTATTGAGTCTTAATAAATATTGATGTTTCTTTGAAAATCTTTCATCGATTGATTTATAGAATATTTGTTGACAAAACTAAGTACTTTATTGTACAATAAATTGTAAGTTGTCTATTTGTGACTGTCGTTTTTCAACATGTTACATTAACAGGTAGCAAATATTTTAGGCTGTTTTCCAAAACTTTACAGGCAATGCTTAAAGAATGTTTAATTATTGTAGCCATCGCCTTGACAATAGAACTCTCTAAACAACCTTGCCAACATTAACAGGTGTTGTTCCCTAATTACATAATTGTTGATGTTATAACAGATATTTTTGAAAAGTAAAATGAAGGTCACATTTGTCATCCCTCATTTACATCTATATAGTTTTGTATACAAATAACGGAAGAAGATATTTGATTTAAATGGATTGAAACGATTCGAAATATTAAGTATTCTTAGAAATGTATCAAAACGTCAAATAAAATATTTATTGTAAATGTAATAACAGTACATAAATTATATTTTCATCAATATGATTTTTTTTAAATATTCCTCAAGCGGAAGAAATAAAATATAATACTATTTCAAAATTGTATTCCAATTTAGAAAGTGAATCTTGAGAAAAAAATACATAAATTATCGATAGAAAGCAAATAAAAGTTTTGAAATGTATTAGATATTTTTAAACATATTTTAATATATAAAATTGTCACGTAAATAATAGCAAACCATGTACCATTATATTAATGTAGATAACAACAATATCTTCTGTCATTAAAATTGCAAAACGAATTGCACAAAATACAACTAAAAGAATATATTACCAATAAATACTTACGCAATTGTACGCTGTTCTAATATTGAACTACTATTACTTTCTATCATTGTATGGTTTTGTGTCACGTTTATGCTCTATTACGAATCCCAACAATTTATTATATTGCAGTATTCTACTATATATATGAAAAACCACTACGAAAGTTTTATGAGCCTAACTGACATCATTATTTTTTAATACTTATTTTATCTTAACTATTTATCAATAAAACGTTACTAAGTTTCAGTCCGTAATAACCAGTTATTTAAAAGTTTTGCAAAAAAAGTTAGTTCAAGTTACAGAACGTCCATTAAAGTAGATAATTCGTTAAAATTCGTTTTTTAAACATTTAAGAATTCATTTTTATATAAATTTGTATAATCAGCGTGGCCGTTTTTACAGCTGTTCGTATTCGGACAACTTAATTTGTTTACATTTTATTGATGTTACATTTATTATACAGTATTCTAATTAAATTAAATTTAGTAATCGGTTTTTTGTATATTATTTTTTTTTTTGTATTTTTCAATGATTAATAATTTCAATTTAAATAACAGAATGGTCATTTATATTCATGTAAAGCATTTTTTTAATTTGGCTTAATTGAAATAAAATGATCTCGTTTTAGTTCGAAAAGATACATTTTATTAATTAATTTTTTTAAAAAGAAACGATTTATTTTATAATATTAATATTTATTTAATATAAAATAAATTTTAAAGCAGTACAATTATTTAATTAAAGTATTTACAATTAATTTTTATTTTAAAAAATATCCTTTATTTATTTTTCCAATATTTTTTTCAGTGTTACAATTCTCTCTCTCTCTAAATATATATCAATATATCTATATATATATATATATATATATATATATATATATATATATATATATATATATATACAAAAACAATAAAATTGTTTTTAATTTACCATCAAAAAGAATTTTTCAGAAAGATATAACGACTTATTATCAATGAATAAACTTCATTACATGTTTTGTCTAAAAATGATTTAAATATTTTCTAATAATTACAATATCTCTTTCTCTCTTTCTTTTTATATATGTACACACACACACACATTCTGTTGAATAAAGACCTCTTTCAAAACTTTTTAATTACAATAATCCAGTACCTCTTTCACTTCCATTCCACATCAAAAAAATTCTCATATTTTTATTCCCTCTATTCTAATTTTACATATTTATATGTCTATATGGCACATTATATACATATATATATATATATATATATATATATATATATATACGAGGGTCGTTTGATAAGTATGGTAAAAAAGTAAGAAAAACTAAATTGAAAAATTTAATTAAATTAAACAATAAATAAATTTACCATACTTATCAAACGACACTCGTATATTGTAAGAATAAATCTTGTAAGTTTTTTATTTCATTAATATCCTTTATTTATACAAAATGATCTATTAAATAGTTCATTAATAGAAAATATATTTCTTAATATTTAATGAGTATTTTATTATTTTTATTTTTATTTTTTTAGAATAAATAATTATTTTATCTTTGATAAAAAATAGTTATTACACTGAACTATACTTTTTATTTTATAACCTAGTTACAATAATACATATATATATATATATACAAATATATATTTAAATATCTAATAGTAACAATTAATAAATAAAAATTTAAAAATATTGATTAATAAATTATAAACAGCTAATAATTATTTTATTTATTAAAATCAATATTTCATCTCTCAAGATTTCATATTAGATTAAAATATTTTATTTTATAATTACTATTAACAAAACATTAAATTCTATGAATTATAAATTTCTTATTATAATTTTATGTATCATAAATACATATTTATTAAACTATAATATAAAATCCAATTTTTAGAGTAATTAAAGTAAACATATACATGAAAAAAATATACACATTGTATTTATTATTTAACATGTTTATTACATGTTTCTCAACTGATGAATTCTACAAATTATAAACGAATGTCAATATGTACATTTCGCACGTTGTGAAATGTGTATTTTTTTTTAAAAAAAACAGCTAAAAATACAATGATAATCGTTGACCTGACGATTTCTGTCGATAAATAAAACGATTTACAGATCAATATTACATATTTTTCTGCACATGTGAAAAACACGAATTCAACAGATATTTCGAAATATGCCGTAAATGTTTAAAAAACAAACAAATATATCTATAATTATTATTGTTCTGTGGTTCAATATCATTTAGAATTTTGAACGTATGTCTTACATTTGAAAGTCACTTAAAAATAACTATTGTAAATATTAACAAATATGTTATCTGCACTGAATTCGTTCATTACATGTAACTATGTACACGTATGTGCGATATATACATATGTATCAATCTTTACGTAGGAAAGTATGGTTAACTACAATTCAGAACGTCTATTTACATACTTTCCTACACGTGTCTGGATAAAAATAATTCGGTTCAATTGCGACACTAATACAAATATAATAATTGCGATTATTTGGCATCAAGATATAAAACGCAGAATAGTACATTAACCGTGATACGAATAGATTTAGATAACGCCATAAATAAATACGTTTCATTGCACAAGTTTTATACTTACAAGTTCGTGTCAAAAATACGATAGAAAGTTTCAATTACATAAAACATTGATAAAGTCATTTTTTCCTATTTACTCGATATCATTTAAAAACTATATTTTAGTGTGTACACTCAAACGAATTTTCTCATAAAATATGTAAAATAAACACATTATATAGACACTATCGACTAAATATAATAAAAGCATATATATATATATATTCATATTCATATATTATATATATATATATATATATATATATATATATATATATATATATATATATATATATATATATATATACGAGACTGAAACGAATAATAGTTTTAAAGTTGAAAATTCAATTAATAGTTTCAAGTTGTATACTTAAATATATATTTAGTTTACAATCAATAATAAAAAAGGGAAAAAGTATTCCATTTGGCATATATGTATATATATATATATTATATATATATATATATATATATATATATATATATATATATATATATATATATATATATATATATATATATATATAAGATAACGAAATAACGAGAAACTTAAACAAAACCAAATATTGAGAAAGACAACCGCATTTACGAATTAATTTTACTTAGTACTTAATAATATTTCAGAATATGGGTTTTAGAATTAGAAAAAAAAATAAAACAGATTAAAAATGTAGAACTTTACATGTGAAATATTCATCATTAAGGTAATACATGAGAAAAAATACTATACTGGTGTTTTTTTATATACAAATCATAAATTAATAAAAAAAATAAATAATAATCTCAATTATCAACGAATGTACTTTACACAATTCTATAATTAATGTATGGTATATATGGAAATTAAATTTTGATTTTGATCACTGATTGAAAATTAAAATAAAAATAAATTAAATTCATCTATCATTAAAAATAAATATATTCAATAATTAATTATGAAAAGATATTATAAATTAATAAAGTTCCCTTCATTACTCTCTCTCTCTCTCTCTTTATATATATATATATATATATATATATATATATATATATATATGTACTCTTACAAATTATACATTTTCCAATGACACAATTTTATTAAAAAAAAAATGTCTATAATCATTAATTATTTATTTTTTCACTAATATTATGATAATAATCGTTAATACATATATTGATAACAATACCGTCATTGTCATAACTTCACTTTATAAAATCCACAATGCCAAAGCAATTTCGTTATCCATTTTGCATTTTAATAAAAATAGGTATGTTATAAATGTTGATGTGAAATCATAATTTTTGTATTTTCTGTAGATAAGAATTTAAAAAATAGGAAAATAGAAAATCTCTGAAGGTGATAAGAATAAAAAGAAAATTTACAAAAAGTTCACAAAAATATGAGTGTATTATTTAGTATTAAAATTATTTCCCAATTAACAATTAAATAATTAATAAGTATTGTAAACTAACTAAAATAAAAAATAAAGAAATAGGAGAATGTGACGGATACAAATATATAGATTTTAAAATAATTAGAGAAAAAAAATATAATGAAAAATTTAAAAAATAATGATAAAAGCTCGTAAGCTTATTTTGGCGAAGCTTGCATATTAAAAAAGTAGTGAACATGCAAATACATAAAAATGATTAAAAAGTATAAATGTATACTGTTATTTGTAAAGATACTAGTATAGAATTACATGTATAATTGCATGGTTGACAACTAGTAATTTAAACAATCATTAGAAAGAAACAATTCTTTCATTATTTTTTAATTACTGATTTTCATTTCAATACTAACTCATCCATTATTATAATTTTAGAAAGTAGTTCTCTATTTTAAAAAATATGTTTTGTAATAAATGTAAATATTTATATCATTTTTTTAAAAATATTTTTTGCTTAAAATCATTCTGTTTAAATAATTATTATATGTTTTAAAATGTTACGAACACAATAATTATATTATCTATTTAAAACGTCAAATATTTTACAACGTATCTCTGATAGATCGAAAATTACAGAAAGATAAAATCAAAACGAATAACGTAATTACACGTGCCGATTCAAAACAACTATAGATAATATTAAAGGAAATTATATTCTATGTACTTTTTTTAAAAAACATATTACGTATTGTCAAAATTCAGAATTAATAAATAATAACAAAAAAAAAATTATTAGTAAAACCCCCATACAAGGACGTAATTAATTCGAACGATATCAATGTTATTTTAATTCGTCATATTTATACAAAATGAATCTATAAAAACAAGTCGTTTAAGAGCGTATAAAAACAATAGCAAATATTTACATCGAGAAATTAAAAATATTTTTTCATTATGAAAATAGTTTTATTTACATATTATTTAATTATGTCACACATATGTACTCATTAAAGAAACACATTATAACGAGAACAATTCGCTTTTAATGCAATTAATATATGTACGAGTGCTTTAAGTTATAATGACCTATTTCATTCTTACATAGACACGTGTCGCACAAGGTTATAATGAAAAACAAGTTTCAAGGAAAATTTTTGATGGCGTCGTTTAACGTACGATGAAAATTTTACGTGTAATTATATACATACGTATATGTATGTAATATGTATATGTCAATATATTAAGGATACTTTATATTTAAGTCAATGTTAAAACTTAAATTATTTTATTGGCCATTGAAATATAAATAAATATTCTTGAAAGTAAAAAATTAAATTGTAAAATGTTGAAAGACAAATATGATATTTAAATTTAGATTATACCAGAGAAGTCTGTTTTATTCTATCAATTTGAAAATAGATACAATTTTTTTACATTTATTTTCACACAGATTTAAATGATTAAGATTTATTTAAATATATTTTGCAATTTTTAATATAAATCATTTATTAATCTTTTGCCAGTTACTATCATTTTTTAAAGTGTTTTCAGAATTTTTGAATGATTAAACAATCAAAATAATAAATCTTATGAACAATATATATTATTTAAAAATTTATTTTTATTTACTTATATATATTTTGTGCGTTTTTAAATTCAGAATTTAAAATTTTATGTACTGGAGTTAATTTATACTCATTGTTTATTTCTTAATTATAAATACATTTTTTATTTAAATGCATGTTTTTTATAGCAATAATACATTTATTTTATAATACTACAATTTTTAATTTATATTCTCTCGAGTACTTAATTAATTCAACCCCATTGAAAAATTACTAAATTGATGAAACCATTATACAATGTCAAAAATAATATTCAATACGATTTTTATAGTACTATAGCAAATTCACTGTAATATATTTTATAATACAGAGTTCTGATTATGATAACATGACCATCGAAATGCATATTAATGAATAAAATTAACAAAAATAACTTTTTAAAATTTTTATAAAATCATATATTTTTGAAAAATGCCTATATATATATATATATATATATATATATATATATATATATATATAAGTATAAAAAATAAATTTGATTTCTATGATTTTTATTTAATTGTAACTTTTCATTATGTCATTTAATTGACATAAATTTTAAAGAACTATTTTGAATTAGAGAATGTTTGAAGCATATTTTTTAAAATGATGAAAATCAATGTATTTACATAAATGTAATATTTATTTTTTGTAATTAATGAAATGAAATTAATTTGACTGTTTTTCTATATTATATACACACATACACATATATTGTATATATAGGGTGTTTTTAAGCATGATAGACCTTCAAATTAAATCCCTTTCGAAAGTTTTATCCAACCTAAAAAATATCTTTATCATAATTTTATATATACATACACACATGTATATGAATACATAAAAAGTGTTTTTTTAGTTAGATCGAACTTTCAATAGGGATTCAATTTAAAGTTCTATCATGATTAAAAAAATACTTATATATATAAATATATATACATATGTTTGTATGTGTTCATACCTTTTATTAAATTATATTTTATTATTTCAAAAATATTTTATGAATAACATGTTTATTCACTAAATTAACTAAACAGTTCCTTCTACGAATTAGTAGTATTTTCAATCTTTAAGGTCGGAATGTGCATAATATTTACAATATTTTGAATATCTGTTTACAAAATCAAAACAGTCGTAGATAGTGGACAGAAGTGCGTAACAATATATAAAAATAAAATTTATTTGTTTTTGCAAGAAAATAAATTTAATGAGTACTGAATATAAAAAAAATCGTCTCTTTAAAAAAGCATGTATATGTTGAGACAGGTATTTTAAAATACAATAAAGAAGATATTTCTGAAAATTAAGATTTTTTGGTTATTTGAATACTACTGGTAAATTTTGAATTTTTTAAAACGTATTAAAAACGTATTTGAAAAATATAAATTATATACTTAAAATACAAACAGTTCACAAAATTCAAATAAAAAAAATATTATATAAGAAAATATTCTAATAATCGCTTTCACACACATATAAATATATTATATATATATATATATATATATATATATATATATATATACATATGTTTGTATGTGTGTTCATACCTTTTATTGAACTACAATACATTTTAGTATTTCAAAAATACTTTATGAATAAACATGTTTATTCACTAAAAATTAACTAATCAGTTCTTTCTACGAATTAATGGTATTTTCAATCTTTAAGGTCGGAATGTGCATAATATTTACAATATTTTGAATATCTGTTTACAAAATCGAAATAGTCGTAGATGGTGCACAGAAGTGCGTAACAATATATAAAAATAAAATTTATTTGTTTTTGCAAGAAAATAAATTTAATGCGTTCTGAATATAAAAAAAATGTCTCTTAACGAAAAACATGTATATGTTGTGACAGGTATTTTAAAATACAATAAATAAGAAATTTCTGAAAATTAGAATTTTTTACTTATTTGAATACTACTGATAACTTTTGAATTTTTTAAAAACGTATTTGGAAAATGTAAATTTTATAATTTAAATTTTGTAGTTAAAATACAAACAGTTCTTAAAATTCGAATAAAAAAATTATTATATAAGAAAATATTCTAGGAATCACATTCACATTCACACACACACACACATGTATATATATATTTATATATATATATATATATATATGTATGTATGTATGTATGCAAGTGTATCATTTTGTTATTACTGATTTTCAGTCTAATATAAAAAATTATGATAAACTTGTTTATTTACTGAATCAAATAAACAGTTTCTTCTACGAATTCATAGTATTCTTAGTCCAAAGGTCAGAAAATACATAAAATATTCGCAATATTTTAATGTCAACTTATGAAACCATAACAATAATACTATTTGAAAAATAGTAAATATACAAACATTCTTTTTTAGATAAAAAAATAATATTACTGGTTATTAAATATATGTACATGTTCAAGAGATATCCTTTATAAACATAAATACTACTAAACCATAAATGTTTTATTAAGTATTATAACATTTATCAAGAAAGAATTAAGTGAATAATATGTTGTTAATTAAATACTTTTACAAAATGTATTTGTTATCTTATTTTGTCTACTGTTATATTGATATTTTTTAAGATTTATCAGTAAGATATTGTTGATATGTACCACCATGAACTGATAAAAAGAATTAAAACCTTTATTGAAAGTCCAAGTGTTAAAACTAGTCTTAGTTAAATATATTAACAGTTATTTGAATATAATCTTTAGACCAAAAGAAAATATTTGTTTTATACTTCAATACCTTCTACAAACGTTTTTCTTTTTGAATATCATCTTGTTTATTTGATTAGAAATCATTTCTCAACAAGTAAATATTATAATTAAAAAATACAAATATTTTTCTTAAAAAAATACCTTTCTGAATATATATATATATATATATATATATATATATATATATATATATATATATATTGTTATTAAAGTCTATTCTAATACATCAAAACGTAATTAATAAACATGTTTATTTACTAAACTAGTTAAGTTATTTGACTATAAATTTATAATATTTTCAAACACAAAATGAAAATATTTCGCAATATTTTTGAATATCTGTTTATACAAACAAATACACAAAATAATCGTAAACGTTGTACAATAGTATAGTATATAAAAATAACTTTCGTTTATTTTCTTTCGACAAAAAGAATAGTGCGTGTTAAATATAAAACACAAACAATTTGAAAAGCCACGTGTTCTATTCAAAACTACACGTGTTGATACTCAAAGTCCAAACGACAAATTCAAACTTTATCAAGAAAATATGCAAGCTATTATTTGTAACGAAAACAATGGGTATATATATATATATATATATATATATATATATATATATATATATATATATATATATAACATATAGTGTAAATATTGTATACGCAATCACCTACTTGTGGGGCACACACCTCTACAACGCAGTATTCTGCGAATTGAAATAATCAAAATAAAAAAGTGCGATTCTTTCACAGCATCCCGCCACGTGTGTTTGTTGAACGGGGTACGAGTGGGCGTTAATGGCGACTGTGGGTGATACCATTTAGCGGTTCCGACCTATCCCACTAAAAGTGACTGGCCTCGAACGTAGTTTGTTGTTAGCATGTGTACTACACATATACACAAAAGTCTATATACATTCGTATATACGATACTTATACACGAGTATATATAAATATATGCATATACATACACACACACACACGTATATATATATATATATAGATATAGATATATATATATATATATATATATAGATATAGATATAAATAAAATTGATAAAGGATTAAACTCTAAAGATGATAAAATATAAACACATCATAATGTATTATAATTATAAAAAAAACAGTTCTAACATCTAAAACTAACTAAATAAACACACACACACACACACACACACACACACACATATATATATATATATATATATATATATATATATATATATATATATATATATATAATAATTAAAAACGAAATAATTGTATTTAATTTTATTAGTAGTTTATCATAATTTATAAGAAATTTGAAATTAAAAAAAATATTAATTTTTTGAAAGTAAATAAAGTCAATAAATATTAATTAGTACTAAATAAAATGTCTGAATATTGTTCATTTATATTTTAGTTTTAATTTTAAATACTTTGTTTAATAAATTATTTGCTATCATATTACCATAAAGTACTGTTTCTAAACTTAATTCTTTTTTTTTTAAAGAGTGGAAATTAAGTATAGTTATGTTTAATCCTTTTAAAAAATAACCTTATTATTTATATATATATATATATATATATATATATATATATATATATATTTAACCCTAATCTATTGCTATTTAAAAATTCTAATCTTTTGATATTAATTTTTGAAAAAAAAAATCAGAAAACAACTACATTTATTAGAATTAAACTTTTAAGATCAGAGCTAATTCACAAACAATTATAACTCAAAGATCAAGTACATCATTTTTTAGTAGGATTATTTTTAATGTCTTGTTGTTAATAATTTTGTAAAAATAGATGTATGGAAATTAACAAACAGATAAGAATTTAAAACAAAATAGGAATATACCAATTGGTAATATTTTTTCAAAATCATTAAAATAGATATTTATAATAAGAAATTAATATTTTATGGCAACCAAAACAATTTTACAACCGTTTGATTTTGACGAAATTCTGAAATATCTTTAAATATTTTAGTATCTAAAAATTAATAAAGTGGCTATAAGGTTTATTGTTTTTTTCGACAGTTATGTTTTTTATGAGATGTAGTTGTCAACCCCATGCCTAACATCCAACTTAGTAGAATATATGCATATATCCACCAAGTATTTTATTAAGATTATACATATTTAATTTTATCAGATTATTCACATACATGTATACACACACATATGTATGTATGTGTGTAGGTGTGTGTAAATACATGTGAATAATAAAACGATATGTTTTCTAGGTTATGTAAGTAGTTGCACGTATATATTGTATATCAAAAAAATATACAGTTCAATGTAATAAATAAATTAAATTTTGACGAAATTCTGAAATATCTTTAAATATTTTAGTATCTAAAAATTAATAAAATGGCTATAAGGTTTATTGTTTTTTTTTTGACAATTATGTTTTTTATGAGATGAAGTTGTCAACCCCATGCCTAACATCCAACTTGGTAGAATATATACTTATATCCACCAAGTATTTTATTAAGATTATACATATTTAATTTTATCAAATTATTCACATACATCTATACACACACACAAATGCATGTATGTGTGGGAATGTGTGTAAATGCATGTGAATAATAAAACGATATGTTTTCTAGGTTATGTAAGTAGTTACAAGTATATATTGTATATCAAAAAAATAACAGTTCAATGTAATAAATAAAAAAAATATTTGAAGAAATAATAAAATCAAATTAAAAGATTTAAAAAGTATATTTCGAGTAAAAAGTAACTTAGATGTTTTTAGATGATTGTTATTTCATTTTTTTAAAAAAAGAGAAAAAATACCACGCAATCATAATTATTTTTCACAAAAAAATGACAAAAACTAAGATTATATTTTATAAATTTAAAGAATGTTTTTAATACAAATATAAGTTGAATTTTTATATATCTACACATATTATTTTTAAATTTTATAACAATCAATAAATAAATACATCAAATATCTAAAAAAATGTATTTAATAATGATTTCCATTTAAATTAATGAAAGTAACTTTTAATAGAAATTATACAGTTGTTATAATTACCAAATTTATCATTTAAAAAGTTATGGGATAAGCTTAAAAGATAGAAATTAGAAAAAATGAATTCAACCAGAGCAAAAACTTGGCATAAATTACAAGAAACATGTTGGCATGTACTAAAAGAAGCTTGAAACCAAATCAAAAAATGAAAGACTGATTGCTTATTAAACAGAACTCTCTAAATATGTTTAAGTATGTTAAACATGCATGAAAAAAATTTTAAAAATGTTTCAACGAGAACGACAAACACAATTTGTAAAAAAACGTTTAAATTTACAAATTTGATTTCAATTATGAATTTTTATTAATTTTTTTCTACCTATTTGTTTTTATATTTCATTATATATTGTATATATAATATTTAAATATATTTTAATTATGCATAATGATTGAGAAAAGTTAATATTGAATGTTCAAATCATAAAAATATCAACAGCTATAAGAGAATTTTGAAATAAATATTTACGTGTGTGTAAATATATATATGAAAGGAATTTTTCGTTAACTATCTGTTGTTGTCCTCGTAATGTTATCCTACGCCATAGTTGAAAATATATTTATACTTGTTCATTAATTATGTTGTTATGGAAAGTTAAAAACAAGCATCTTTTATGTAGTTTTGTTCCTTGACTGAGAACTATTTTTCAAAATGAAATAAAAAACTTACTATATAACAATTTCTGTAAACTTGAATTTCTAAATATCACAACATTAAAATTACCTTGTACACGAATTTCTTTAAAATAATAAAACGACTTTTAAAAATGGATTTATATAATGCATGATTTGACAAAATAATTTTTAAGACTGTTTTTGCGTGTTTAAAATTCAAGAACAAAATAATTCCTAGTAAATCTATCTTCTTTATTTTCTCTTATAAAGTTTTGTTCTTAATAGCAATAGAATTTTTATAAAATACTAACACAACTACTTACATAAATGTATTGTGAAAAAAACAAAGTTTATTTCTAATGAAATTAGAACAAATTTCATGACAAAAAGTCATTAAAAGAAATACTTTATGTCAAATTATTAATACTTTTAACGAATTTAAAAGTGACCATTTTTTACTTTGCAAGGAAGTACTGCTTAAAATGATTTTGTTTTTATTGTTTGTATTTCTTTTTATTCGATAATAAAAAGGAAGACACATATATAAATTTATATTTATAAATATACATAATGAAATTAATTACTTTAATATTATGAAATTTAATAAATTTTCGTACAAAACAGAGCCAATAAAATAAAATAAACATTTTGAAAACATTGGTATTGTTAACAAACTTTGCCAAAATTGGTTCCAAGCCAGGTTGAAAATAGAAGAGAGGGAGGAGAAACTAGTTCTAGATAGAAGTAAATTTTATATAATAATATTCGTAGGTGCTATTAATATCGGGTTCAAAGATGGCCAGAGAAAAGATACTGGGTTGGAACTTGAAATAAACTTTTTTTGATATGCTTGATATTAATATTCGTCCTTACTGAAATTTAGATCAAAGATAAGTATTGTATATTGATCTTTTTCTATTTAAAAAAATATTGATTTATTATTGATGTTCATACATACAATAATTTTTTGAGTTTGATGAATTGCATCATGTATTATAGATATATTTCTTGAATATTTGAAATGTTTGAAAATATTCGAAATTTATTTTATATTTGAAATATATCTTGGATTTGTCTAAAAATTATCAAAAATTGAAGATTTTCAAAATATTGTATTTCTTTTTCAACTGAAATCAAAAAACTAATTTTGCTTTAGTCAACTTTATGTAAAAATAATTTACTAAAATGAAATTAAATTCTAAATTTTTAAATCGAGTATACAATATTTTCTTACACTAATAAAACAGAATTTTATTAAAATATAAAATTATTACTTATTATATCATTTGCTGATGTACACTTAGACAACTATGTCATTATCAATGAGTAATCATTATCTTATCGAAATAGTGAACTAATTGGTGATATCGCCATTATTTTTTTTATTATATTTAAAAGCATACTTTCTAATAAAATTACATTATTCTAAAAAAAAAACTTAAACATTTATTTAAAACAGATTTGTACTAAGAGTAAATCATTTTATATAATCTAATTTTATAAAAATCATCTAATTTTCAAAAATTAATGTTTTTGTTTAGAATTTATTTTAGAAATTGTAATTACATCTTTAAAAAAATCTATTGTAATAAGTCACCACTAATTTATCATTATTTCCTTTTTTTCAAAATAATTCTAGTACATAAAACTCTAGTAAATAAAATCATGATAAACATGTTTTTTAAAAGTGTATAATTTTCTTATTTGATCTTTATACTTGTTCAATTTCTTGTAGAACGTATATATATATATATATATATATATATATATATATATATATATATATATATATATATATATATATATATATACTCAGTTCAAGTTATAAAAAGATGCAGTTTAAAGACTCTTCTATCTACAACACATGTGTAATAAGAGTGTAAAAGTTATTTTTAAATTATTTACAAGGCCACAAGAATACAACTGCGCCAAGTTTTGTCTTGATATATTTTTAATCGAACGTATAAAAAACATTCAATAATACATCTTTATATTGATATCTGTTGTCTCAAGGTATCTTCATGAAAATGAAATAATTAAGCGAAACATCTGCTCATGATTTATATTAATGATAATTGCTTTTTTTCAGCATTAAAATAGTTCACTAACCCCTGACCACAGGTTCAACTATTTTCGTAAAAAATCATAAACAGACATAATTATACGATGACATGTGATCACTATGTTTTTCAATTTCAAGTCAATGTTACTATGTGTTGGATATAAATTCTGTTTGTTTATGTGTTTTTCCTGTTATTGATAACTGTGATTTCCGCCGTAGATTAAAATATATAAGAGGTTTGTATATTATACATACAAATATATATATATATATATATATATATATATATATATATAATGTATAAATAATGTGTTTTTATTCTCTAAATTCACGAAATACTCACATTATAACTCTTTTAGGTATATACAATTTTATTTATCCCATACCAGAATTTTGTATATATTTCAACAAGATATATTATATATAAGTATAGAAATATATCTATACATATATTTATTTGTAATATTAATATGTATTCATTTCTTAAAATCAATATAAAAAATATTATAATATTAAAAACATTATTTACATTTATAAAAGCTTTTTCATATTTTTAATCAAACTACATCGTATGTTAAATTCAATTTATTTTTCAAGTAATTAGTTTGAATTATTAATATACAAATGATATATAATCATTTTTTATATTATTGATACTAATATTTTGACATTTTATTGATATATAGAAAAGTTTTATTACTAGATAATTCCTTTGCTTTTGTAAAAAAAATATAGATACAAATTTTAATAACTCATAAATGGGATATTTATTTTTTTTATAAATAAATTCTCACCTCAATACTCTAAGATTATATAATATACGAGGGTCGTTTGATAAGTATGGTAAAAAGTAAGAAAAACTAAATTGAAAAACTAAATTAAATTAATTAATTAAATTAAACAATAAATAAATTTACCATACTTATCAAACGACCCTCATATATAGATAATGTAATTATAATTGAAATGTGTTTAAGTTACTAAAGTAAAAAAATAATCAATTATTGAACACATAAAATATTGTAGTTTTTAAGAGAGAAATTTATTTGCATAAAAATGGATTTTTCTACAATGCCAAAAATGGAATATTTACACCGAATTATTACAATGTTGTGTATCTTTCATATTATTTTATATGTATATTTTTGGTTTAATGTTACTAGTAAATTGTTTTTATATAAACTGAATTATTTTTAATTATTTATTTAGTATAAAAAATATCAGGAAGTACGTGTTGAAAAGTAAAAATGTCTTTAATTTTTAGAAAAAACTGGCTAAATCTTGTCTCGCTTTTATAACAGGCACTAATGAAATAACTATAGTTTTGGATTGTGGATCAATTAAGTAAAAAAATAAACTATACCCAAATTATATTTGTTAAGTAATTTTGAATTTTGTGAAAAAATACAGATTAGAATTAACTAGTCAATAATTTCACTTTTTTTGAAAAACGTATTATAGTTTGTAACTGATTTTTAACACTACGTTCAATGAATAGTATGACAAAAATTAAGTAAAAAAAATATTGAAAAAAATATTTTTGTTGTATAAATAATTGAAATATATATTATTGATTTTTTTGTAACTTTAAGCTAATTTTTTTCTCAAAAGTAAGCTCTTAACATATAAAACTTTGAAAATTTAAATATTGATTTTATATATACAATTAAATTATCTGATATCTTGGTAAGTTGATAAGAGTTAAACAAGTAGATGATAGAAAAAAAACATTGTATATTATAAATAAATTATTATTTCAAATTTCTCCTTTGATCAAACAACTTAGTAATTACAATATTTGTTATTCACTTTGATTTGTTAATTACAGATGTTTATTTTTTTAAAATATCACTTATCATGGTCTTTTATATAATTTATTTTATTTGTTTTCAGAAAAAAAATCATTATAATTAAAATATGCATTAAATGAATAAAAGTAATTACTACACCCTTCAGAAAACTGATATTTTGAGTAATAGATCATATCCAAAAAATATATATTTACAAACAGTTTATTGAAACTACATAGGATACTACTGATTTTTAACACTAAGTTCAATGAATAGTATGACAAAAATTAAATAAAAAAAATATTGAAAAAAATATTTTCGTTGTATAAATAATTGAGATATATATTATTGATTTTTTTGTAACTTTAAGCTAATTTTTTTCTCAAAAGTAAGCTCTTAACATATAAAACTTTGAAAATTTAAATATTGATTTTATATATACAATTAAATTATCTGATATCTTGGTAAGTTGATAAGAGTTAAACAAGTAGATGATAGAATAAAAAAACATTGTATATGATAAATAAATTATTATTTCCAATTTCCCCTTTTATCAAACGACTTAGTAATTACAATATTTGTTATTCACTTTGATTAGTTAATCAGAAAAAACACTATAATTAAAATGTGCATTAAATGAATAAAATGCAATTACTACATCCTTCAGAAAACTGTGATATTTTGAGTAATAGATCATACTCAAAAAATATATATTTACTAAGTTTATTGAAACTACATAGGTTACTTCTATTTTTTTACAAAAATATTTTTACTACACAAACATTAAGTGTATATTTCGGAATGATTAAATAAAGTATTTTTTTATTTTAAGATTATCTTGTTATGAAGTTAATATCGAAATCATGACAATTCAAATAATAACTAAAGTGGTTATTTCTGACTATAAATTTTGTAAAGAATATATGCACATATATACATATATATATATATATATATATATATATATATATATATATATATATATATATATATATATATATATATATATATAATATACTGATTTCCTTGAACATGTTTTGTTGATTTTAATTTTCAAAGGTTTTGCGGAAGAATTAAATTCAACCTTAGTTAATATATTTATGTGTATCACGTGGTCATTGGTAATTTAAAACACTGATATGGTAGAAAAATGTCCAAATAGTTAGCTTAACGATCACGGAAGCATAAAATTACAAGATATCGTAAATGTTTACAATATTCATAATATTTATACAACATGGATGATTATTTTGATAAGAACAATGATAAAATAAAGCAGGTAATTTCGATTCAATAATCGTAACTGTATATCCTGTTAAATATTTAAACTGAGCCATGTTTTCATCTCAAGTATTTTTACAAATATGGTGAAATTATGAGTCACGTCCATAAATATATTTCTAACATTTGCATAATAGGCTTGCAATGAAATTGAACCCACACATTTACGAAAATAATTGATTTGTACATAGATATAAAAACTAATATTAAATAGCGAGGCGAAACAACTTACCACATAATGTGTCACTTAGTTAATTTACTAATAATTAAATTTAAGTAGTATTTTCTCTTCACATGTTTGATTACATAGTTCGTATTATTATTAAGATATTTGTATTTTATTCACGTGTACTCTTTAATAGATAGTTTCATTTTACAAATCAGTGTATATTTAATCAAAGATCTACAAAAAAGTTTAGATACTTTGACATTTTTACAAATTGATGATTGAGACTTATTTATAGTTTCTAATCGAAAATTTTACATATATTTGAATAATAAATTGTATGAATATACGAACATATCACTTACATACATATATGTACATATATATATATATATATATATATATATATATATATATATATATATTCTAGTATGTATTTCAGATGAAAAAACTGCTTTATTCTCAAATAATATTTTTTGTCAATTTAAATTAAAAGAAACAAAGTTACTTGAACAGATATTGGGAAAACTACAAAACGAAATTACAAAAAAATATTTTTTAAATTCTTCTCATGAATAAAAAAATCATTTCTCTATACTACATACTCATTTTAAAGGGTGGTAAATAGTTATATACTAAAAGTACGTTTGTTCATAAAAACATGATTTAATATAAAATTTAAAATAGATACACTTTCCATTAATTAAATTGTAAACTACATCTCATTTCTTACTCATGTAATTAAATATGTGGTATAAATGCAATATAGTTTACGTTATTTTAAAAATTAATATCTATATAATAATTATTTTTACTTGTTATATAGTAGATAATCATTTTAAAAAAATCATTCTCCACTCAAGACATACAATAGTTGTATTAAAAATTTAATAAACTCTAATTAGAAATCAAATTTTATGACTAAAATCTAATTGTTTTTAAATATGTATATTTTCTTTAAAAAATATTTAAAATTACTAAAAAATTTTATGTGAAAATATATAACAAATAAACTGACAATATGATATTAATTCTGAAATGTTTGAATGTGATTTATTTGTATTAAAATTTTTGTTAGTATTTAAATAATATATAAATTTAAGATTTCAAAAAAGAAGAATTATGAATAAAAAAATCAAAGTATTAAAAGAAAATTATAAATTATATATAAAAGGAAATTAATTTCAAATTTTGGACATTTTAATTGATATAATCAATCATTTAATTAATGAAATACACATATTTTAATCGTTTCTATTGATTAAAGGTAGCTAAAGGAAGAACGATTTTGTATTCAACTGATAACGGAAATGAGTTGAATACCTATTTGTACGACACGTTTTTGCTCCAAATGACTTGTAAACGCCCCCAAAGTCTAGACATAATATTGTAAACATACATGTGTATAAAAATGTATGTATATATGTATATATATATATATATATATATATATATATATATATATATATATATATATATATATGTAATTACCTGTTGTAACTACAAAAAAAAATCAAAAACAGTAGGATTTAAAACTTCAAAATGAATGCAATTCTTAATATTTTAAAATATAAATACATACGTATGCACACACACATTTATATATATATATATATATATATATTTATGTGTGTGTGTGTATATAAAATGTCCATAGATATGTATATAAAGTAAGTATATCTTTTTCAAATCTTAATGTATGTATAGTAACACAGTAATTATGTGGTATAACCTTGTATTCTTTGACATTTATATCAATTCAGTATGTAATATATCAATATTTAACAAACTGATGAGCAGTGAAAAATATTTACAACAAAATTATAAATGAAAATTAATTGTAAAACTATGTTTAAACAATAATTAAAGTCTACAAGACTTAGCATGTAATTTATAAATAGTTCTAATGGAAAATAAACTAAGTTTTTATAGAAACTACATTTGTAATGTCAACATCTTACAATGACCTTCAACGTTTTATAAATGTACACTGATGTGTTTATGTATATGCATTAAATATATATATATATATATATATATATATATATATATATATATATGTATGTATGTATGTATGTACATGTATATACAGTGCAGTGACACAAGGAAAATAGTTGTAACAATGACATTATCAACGATTATTGTTAAAAAAATTATAAATATGTAGCGAGGTATTTTAAACGAATAACCGGACTTGAACCCGAAGTAATTTCCTATTTCCTTTAGTAATAAAACATTCTAAAATACCTATAAAAATTTAAATATTACAATATTTAAATTTTTATTTTTGTACTTCATAAAAGTTGTTTAAGTTACAATATTATTATTTAATGAATATTTTACAATAACTTTATCAAATGTTATTAAATTAATTTAAATATGTATAGTAATAATTTTTTAATACTTTTAACATTCAAAAATTTATAATTGATAATTTATGTCTTACCTTAAAAATTTCTGAAGAAATAATATTGATGATAATCTGAAAAATATAAAAATATATTATTTATACTGTATGAGAGTATGTATGTATATACATTTTTAGTATTCAATAAATTTCAATTATATTTTAATAGAAATGTAAATCATTATAAGATAATATATTTTTTATAACAAGTGGAACAATTTTTTATACAAATATCATTTCCCTATGTTCATAATTTTTTATACTACTTAAATAAAATATTCATTGTTTAGTTATACAATAAAAAATATACATAAAAATGATACGATTTATTCGAATATTTAAATGTTATATGTTTTATGTACTTTGGTTAAATTTTTATATTATATATATATATATATATATATGTATGTATGTATTTATGTATGTTAAAGAAAATACTGATATTCGTGCAAAAAATATGCTTAAATCTAATAAGAAGAAAATGTTCAAAGAATATAATTAACTTAAGTACTTAAACTAAAGTCATCGTCTTCTACTGGTTTTCAATGTTAAGCGTTTGAAATCGTTCATCTTAACATCAACTATATGACTCATTATTTAATATCGATTGTTAGATGAGAACATTTTAATGCGAAACGTGTTGCATCCTGTATTTGATATGGTTATAAAAAAAGATCAAGTTCTTAATCGAAATATTACAATAACAAAGTACTTGATGTGTTACTCATTCTTTTTTTGTTCAATATAATATATATTTTTTAATGATACCGTTTGCCTAATAATTTCAATTAAATAATTTATTTTGAAATGCATTCACGAGTTAATCAGTATTTCAAAAATCATTTTATTTAAATAACTTTATTATTTCTAATTAATTCCAAATATGATTTATTCACGAAGAATTGGCTATTACATCATTTAAATAAATACTAGTTAACAGTTAAAATAATATTTAAAATTTAATTAAAAAAAATACTATACAATCATTTAAAGAGAAAGTTACGATTTCATTCAAACTGTTTAATTTCATTAGAAATTATATAGATATAACCATTGAATGTCAGCTTTATCTACACTAATAAGTAGAGTATGTATCTCGTTATCTTAATTCCGTCAGTTATTTAAATATTAATTGGCAGTAATTTAATGTAAAATAATTTAAGATCAATGAATAATGTTTATTTTATATTAAACATATTGATTACTATTTTAAACATTGAGTTTTTTAATACGGATATTAAACAGTTACAAATTTGGACTAAAGATTAATACGACTAATCACGAAATTAATATTTGTATATATATATATATATATATATAAATATATATATATATATATATATATATATATATATATTACTTAAACTCTTCTATTAACAAATTTTTCAAGTGTATATTTTCAATGATTTGGCAATAACTTACGATCTCTTCAAATCAGTTATAGTCTTTTTTCTAATCTTATGAGAACCTAATTATATTTTCATCAATATTAAAAGACGTAAAAATAGCCAGAGGCTGTTACGAAACAAGTTGAAACTATAAAGTTGTATAGTACGTACCTATAAAATTTAAAAGTCATGTATAAATTTATCTTCTATCTGTTCTATCAACTCGAAAATGAAATTAACGATTATTTTATAATGATAGAAATGAGGTTATGTATTTTTTTTAAAAAAAACTGTTTAATGTTGTTTTTAGGTTTTGATTTGATTTTCATCTAACAGTTAGTATATATATTTCAAATAAACATAGTTAATTATAAAATGAAACCAAAAATATGAAGAGTATAATTGATAATTCGAAAAACAGAATTATTATTTAATATATTTTGTTATTAAAATATTATGAATTTTTTGTTGTTGTATATATAGTGTTAATAATAATAATAATAATATTTTTCACTGTTTTCTAAATCAATATTCAAATAAGGTGTGAATTATTGACTTTTCAACTAGTAAAATTTATTCTTAAGGACAACAAATATGTAATTGCAAAATTTTTACTTGTTTTGACATGACTATAGTCACGTTTGCATTATGTCTTAAAATTCTATAATCAAACATATTTTAATGAAATTTGGTGATTTTAAAGAAAGAATTTTTTGAAATATTTTATTTAATTTGTCAAAAAATTTCAAATAGTTTATATAAAAAATGTCTGAGATATTACATTCTTTTTTGGTTTAAAAATCCAATAGAATTTATTTATTTATATATATATATATATATATATATATATATATATATATGAAATTTACAAAAAAAGAATATTAATAACACATATCAATTAAAAAGCATACATTTGAAACCAAAAGTTTTTTATTAAAATATTAATTCCAGGCTGATTAATCTATGCAAGTAAACGAAAAAAATTATACTCTAACCTTATGATAATTGTTACAATCAGGTAATTGAACGCAAATAAATCATACACTCCAATATTACTGCAATAATTATTCTGAGGATAATGTCATGGCCATAAAAATAAACAGCAGTGAATAAACTAAACAATAAGTGATAATTAAACACTTTTATAAAATTTTGTGGTGTTGGGACAAGCTATTTATTTGTATTAAAATAAATTTTCCATGACTGTGAAATGAAAAATAACCATCAAGTAATCGAAAGAAAAATCTATTCTGTGTAACTACTTGATAATAACAAACTGATCGTGCAACAATATAATACGTACGAAAACATTTAGTTATTATTAAAAAAGTATTAAATACAATACACAATATTAATTCGACGACTCTATTTTATAAAGAGTGTAATATAAATAAAGGGATACATAGTTGTGAAAATAAATGATACATATTATAATTAAATAGAGATAAAGAAATATAACTTACATTAAAAAGTGAACCAAATTTTTAGTAAAAAAAGTGAGAAACCCAACAAGTATTCATATATTTTTAAGTAAATATTACAGTTACTAAGTGATCTATTTTTTAATATATACTTACATTGTTTTATTAGAAAAGTGTATAAATATAATTATAATAATTGAAAATTGAAAAGAAAGCATATTTCTACTTGACCAATTTTACATAATTTGAATTATAGTTTAATTAATTTTATTGAAAATTACAATAAACACGAAAACGTTTCAACTTTAGAAATAATTATCCAAAGTTCAACAAAAAAAAGTTTATTTTATTCAACTAATTACTATAAATATTAAATAAAGATATATATATATATATATATATATATATATATATATATATATATTATATACATATATAATTTTAACTAAAATAATTATATATTAAAATATTGAACTTTCAAATAATATAAATTGTAATAAACGATATTTTATAATAAAAAGTAAATATTTATTTCTTCCAATCATTGAATCAGAATTAAATTTCGAAATATGTATTATTTTTCAATCAATAAATCACTGTATATTATATAACACATGTACATAAATAATGTAAATTATTACATGTTATTATGTCAAAGTCAAGACAATCACTTTTCAATTATATTTGATAATGAAAATTATTCTTGTTTATTAATTGTCAAAATTCAATCTCGATACATTATATTCATATAATGTTAATTCTATAAATAATAACACGAATAATTATTATAATAAAACTTGACATTAAAAAATGGTATTCATAAATATTAATATATTCGACTATTTATGAATATACAACTTGTTTTATGGATTAATCTGAAAATCAATTAAATAAAACACCTATTACCTTGAATATTAGTTAGCATTGAATTTATATTCCATGTATATATAAATATAAATATATATAAATATAAATATATATATATATATATATATATATATATATATATATATAGGGGTTTTGTGATTTAAAAAATACTTATAAAATAAATTCAGTTATTAAACTCAGTTATATACGTCTTATATAAATGTAAACGTAGTTAACAGTAAAATTTAATCAGTTTACGTTAGTGATATAAAAAAATCTGTATAGTTATTTTGTGTTCGAGTTTGATCTAATCATGACATATCTACACAAATGCATTTACTGACTATATACTAAACATGTATGTATATGCATGAGTGTGTGTAAACACGTGTACGTTTAATATGTTGAATTCGTAGAATAAACAGAACATAACTAAAACAACTATTTTACATAAAATACCCAGAGGATGAACGCGGAGGCGCTTAGTTTCTCATAAATATATGTTTAATATCCGTTTTAGCAAACCCATAGAGACAAAAAAAAAACAACACTCAATTGTAGACTACTTCAGAGCAGCTGTTCATACTCGCAATGAATCCTCGAGTTTTATAATATACTTTATTTCGTACTTTATTTATTAATTCTTTTATTATTAAATACAATAACATTATAAAATATACAAACATATATATATATATATATATATATATTTATATATATATATATATATATATACACATATATATGTTTATATAATATAATATAAAATTAAATATCAATAATAATCAAAAATGTTTATAATTTCGCAAAGCAAAAACAAGAATATATACTGACGTGTATTCTTTTAATTAAAAATATTTATTATATGGACATATTTTATATATTCATATATATATATATATATATATATATATATATATATATATATATATATATGTGTGTGTGTGTGTGTGTGTGTGTTCTATAAAAAAATGACAAATTTAATAATTATTGGTAACTTTAAACTATTTAATATGATTTAAAATTATTATGCTTTTTTTAAAAAAATGTGTAAGTAATATTTAAGAAAAAGTTAAGCTAATTTAAATATTAGTAACTTCTATAAAGAAATATATATATTTATAATACACAAAAAAAATGTTTCATATAAATATATAGTAGATTATAAAATATTCTGAATTATCAGTAGGGTTATTTTATTAAAATATAAATATTTACTTAATCGCTGAATAAAGTTTTAAAAAGTATGAAAATAAGTCATTTTTACATAGATTACATCACACCCCACTAATATAAAATGTTATAAATATCAATAATCACAACTTATTTACTTATTATTATTTATTTATAGATTTGTATTCCAGTGACCATATTTTTCATAATAAAAACTTTATATTATATTAAATGTACTATTTAGTCTATATATTTTCTTCATTTTAAAAGAACTAGTAAAATAAAAATCTTCACTGTTTTTTTTAAAAAATAAAAATGCATATCAGTAAATAAAATAAACAATAAATAATTATTCGATGATATTATTTAACATAAATACAAATGAATTACTCATTTTCAACATTACAAGATTTTATAAAAGTGTTCCATAATCTCTTATTTTTTATTATTTAAAAACCAACGTCCATTTTGTATATATATATATATATATATATATATATATATGTGGGATTAATAATAATTTACAAGGTTTTAAAAAGCTCAGCTTTATATATTGACATTAAATATTATTATTTAAGTTATGATTAGTTTAAAATCTTATGGATATTTATTATAGTTATAATATTTTCAACCTTAATTACATATATCATTAAGTTTAAATTAAAAAAATTATACAATTGTAATAATTATTTGTATTAGTCACTTTATTCACTCATACGAATTTCGATTACCATGCCAAACAGAATAGATTTTGTAAGTTACATGAAAAAATTAATAAAATAATGTCTCTATGTTATTTCTTTATACAAAAGTGGAATTATATTTTCAATTTTAAGAAAATCTACAAAAGAAAATTTTTTTAAAAAGTTTTAGAGAATAAAAATGTCTCTATATACTTTTAAGCATTGATTATTTAAATCAAATGTTTCTTATAACTAACCCATGTTTTTGTAATGTATTTCTAAACTTCAACAATATACAATAGATATGTATACATTTCAATGAATTAGATTAATTCTTAGACATGTCCATTAATAGAATAACATATTGCTTATTTGATTCTGACTCTTTCTAATGAACATATAATTCAATTAATCGCTATATAAAACGAGAACAAATATGTAAATATTTACTTTTTTACGCAAATTCATTAAAAAATCAGTCATCAAAGTCGTGTACACAATTGTGTAAATTAATTATGTTCTCTAATATTTGAAACGAATTATAGTACCAATAGATTACTCGATTAGTTTACCTAACAGCTTGTTGACCATTGGTAGTGTGACCTCTGCGAGACTAGTGGAAATGACGTCACATCCTTTAACCAGATCTTTGCTGCCAGTATATATTCCTATTTATAAATCTACACTGATATATTATCCGATACGTCCACTGACTTTTAATTAATTTGAAATATCGGTTTACTATTATTCTATTAATATAATTTCAATCATTGTGCCTGCGTGTTTTTTTTTTAATATATTGAACATTCATTAATTTTAAATACATAACGAAATAAAAAATCGTTAATGAAACAACGTCTTCGTGTGTTGAAATTAAATATTAATAATAATCAAAGTTGTTTATAATTTCGCAAGGAAAACACAAGGATATATATACTGACGTGTATTCATTTAATTAGACACATTTCTTACATGAACTTACTCTGTATATATACCACATATATATATATATATATATATATATATATATATATATATATATATATATATATATATATATATAGGATTATCCAAATGTGACGCCTAGATTTGTGTTTTATTAAAAAGAAATAAAAGAAACTATACACATGTTTCCCTATACACCCACATGTTTCTTTTTAATAAAACACAAATCTAGGCGTCACATTTCGAACACCCTATATATATATATATATATATATATATATATATATATATATATATATATATACATACAGGTAACCCCCGTATAACACGGCATTCTTACAACACGGTTTCGCTTTAACACGATTGGAGAATTGGAAGAAATCCCCATATAACACGATATTCATACAAAGTTGGAGAATTTTGATAATATGAATCCTGAAGATATTCAAGAATTACTGGTGGAAGAAGAGGCAGATAAAGTAAATTTAGTAGAAATGATATTTGAGATAAATCAAATTAATTCAGAGGACGATAGCACAGATGCAAATGGAGAAGTTCAAAATATTATCCTAAAAAGCATAAAGAAAGGCTTAAACTTAGCCGAACAATTGGAGTTCTATTTTCTAAATGCAGATCCTTCCACTGAAAGAAGCCACAAAATTTAAGAGAGAACTTTATAAATGCTTAGCTCGAAATTTCAGATAAAAACAAGCAATCAAAAATAATAGTTTTTTTGCAAAAAGTAGAGTATAGAAATCAAGAGTTACAAAAGAAAGATCATAAGATGAACTCATCCCCAACACTATAAGATATTATAAATTTTGTTTATAATTACATATTATTTAAAACTAATATGCATTTCGTTGTCTACGTCGTTATTATTTGAGATATTCATTATAAAATCTAAGCTGTTTTTTAATTGTGAATAACTTATATAAATAAGTTACAATATAAATAAATCACAATCAAAATTAATCTAAGTTTTATAAAATGACACTCTGATGATGATAGCACAGGCATCTAAATGTACGCCAGCGAATAAAGTGAACAATAAATAATTATTGAAAACTTTTATAAAAATTTGCAGTATTGGAAGTAAATAATTAATTTGTATTCGAGTGAGTTTGTCATAGTATCAAAACAAATAGTGATTAATTATTATGTCTTGTGATATTTAGATGAATGAATCATTTGTGTTAAAATAAAAATCTCAATCACAATAAAATTAAAATTCTATATAATATTTAAAAATACAGAAATAATAATAGAAGTCATTGATTTTTTAGATTTCAAACTACAAGATTAAAATAGATATTGTACTCGTTACTTTTTTCCATCAAACTGACAATTGTTACTGAATTTCATCTCAACGATTGAATACTTTTTTTAGAATTAAGAATCAGATATTTTTTCTATGGTGTCATTTGCTAACCTAAAATTAACTTATTTATTAATAAAAAGTTTTAAAAGATCGATTTAAAAATACATTCTGTTTATTATATCTTAGTTAAAAATTGATAACTGACTTGAAAAATTATTAAAATCTATATTAATTTTTGATAATTTTACATTGGATTGTATATGATAAAGATATCAAACATTGACATAAAAATAAGATACGTTTTATTTTTATATATAAACTGAATATATATATATATATATATATATATATATATATATATGTGTGTGTGTGTGTGTGTGTGTGTGTGTATGTATGTACGTATGTGTGTATAAACACATATCCAAAGTAATTAATAGGTTTGTATATACATTATTTATATAACGACTTGTTTGAAATGTTTAACATATTCCAAATAAAAAAATCTTTATGTTTAAATTAACTTGTGCTCCTGTTATTATTCTTGTATTTTTTAATTTTTTTCTTGATAAATACTCTCTAATAAGCATTCCATCTAACAATAGTGGTAAAAGGAAAAAATCCGTAACGAATGAAAACGCGGATTTAAGGTGTGTGCTGACGGCAATGTCCTCCTACTATAGATCATAGATTCATAAAATGCAAAAAAAAACATTATCTTGTTTTTATTAAAAGTGATTATGATTATTTATATCTTTGTTACTTCAGAATATTCGTGTAGTTTTTAAATCCATCAAACATTAGAGGTGTGAAATATTTATTTAGTCTTTAATAACATTTTCAGTTGAAAGTATGTTAGTTAAAATAATAAATTATATCTTTTTTTCGTTTTTTTTTTTTGGTTATTTTTTTAAGCGATAAAAGAGATTATACACTTGTCCGTTTCTTAATAGATAAAATATAAATAAAAGCTAAAAATGTACAGAAATATTAAATAAATAAATATTGAAATAACTGATATATGTATTTTTCTATTATTTTCGATTTTATAAATCAGCTAAGTTTTCTTTTAGTTTTTCATGAGAAAAAATAATGAATGGCTACTCAAAAACACATTAATGAAATTAAAGGCAAATAAAGTCTAATTCTCGTTTTTAAATAGCAGATATAACTTTATACTGAATCTAGAATTCTCTTTTTAATCTAGATATATGTGTCTTTCTCTAATATAGGCAACTTCCGGTTAGATAAGTTTATATATATATATATATATATATATATATATATATATATATATCAATAGAAATAAAAATCCATTTTAAAAAAAAAATTATACTTCTTACTTCTAAAAGGTGACACAAAATGAGATTAAATGGTTTAGAAATGCATTTACTTGTTTACTATTTTTTACTATAATTCAGTCTCATTTGTGTCACCCTATATTCAAATTTTTATGTATATGTAGAAAGCTTCACCTTATATCAATGTGAAGCCATTCACAAATATATCATCTAAGGGAATTTCAAATTAATAATATTATTTTTACACTAGTAAGTATATTTTCATGATCATAAAAATATATGTAACTTATTTACTAAAACAAAAAATAGCACTTATTTATATAAAAATAATAAAAAAATATTAGAAAATATAGTTCAATGATCTCAATTAACCAATCTATTAACCTAGTTATTAAAATCATTCCTCTCTGCAAAATTGTCTAAAAATGTCAATGGGAATAAATTCAAATTTATCAATTTTTATTGAAGGTATGGGAAAAAAATAAAATCTAGTAGAATTTCAAGGGCTTAGAATATAAAAAGATTAAAATTATAAATATTGCAATATCTCAATTTAAATACTAGCCTTGATCTTTTTAGTGTGATTTTGTGCGAATAAGATTATTTACAGTGTATAAACTTACATTCATTGAACACATGTACACACATACGTATGTGTGTGTGTGTATATATATATATATATATATATATATATATATATATATATATATATATATATATATATATATATATATATATATATAATCAAATTTATTTATGCAATGATACAGAAAAAACTGGCACTATAAATTATTTATCATCACAGAACTTATAATGTTAATTAACACAAGTTTCATTAAGTGATAATTGGCTCATATGAAAATACAAATTCATATGTACATACATACATATATATATATATATATATATATATATATATATTAATTCAATATCTAACATAAATGATTTGTGGCATATCCTAAAAACGTAACATGTTTATGATTTCATTTCTATGGAATTTTATCGTCTGTTTTATACAAATGTATAGAATAATTTCTTATAAACAAATTGTAGCGGTATGGTTTCAATGTATGTGTAAATGATTCGCTCGAATCCTAGTCATAATATTTTATCACAATTACATTCACACATATGCACACATTTATCTATAATTATATAGTGCGTTGGCCGTTTAGTTTTTAGACAAGTTTTGACTTGCTTTTTTAATACCACATTCGCATATCAAATAATTACTGAATGTATGAAATTTAACTACGCAGTTAATAAAAAAACATCTTTAACCACGTGTTATTGGCCTTGTATTGAGTTATAATATTTTTTTCGTTTTTTTGTATATTGACTGATAAAAATAAATGCATATATTCATAATATAAATAAATTTTAATAATTCAAATAAAAAAAATCACTTTCGATAAATCAATTTATATTGAAATCTGACAAAAAAGTTTATTTAATCAATTAATGGATTATTATTATGAAATGACAAATTAAATTTTATACTGATTTGAATTATAAATTGAAAAATTAACACCTGTTTTATGTACATATTTATTTTATAAAAAAATAGTTTTTTTTTAATAAAACTGATATTTATAGATACATTAATATGTATTTATATTTATATGTATGTCTATATATATATATATATATATATATATATATATATATAATTGAAATTTTAATATAAAAATAATTACCATATATACCGGTATATAAGACGACCCTTTAAAATCTTAAAATACATCTAAAAATCAGAGTTCGTCTTATACACCAATATAAAAGATGGAATTTGGTTTCTCTGATAAATATTTTTTTTATACACCTATATTCTTATATAGTAGAATTCCAGTTTTTATTTAAAAAATATATAATGATATTCTCGATATTGGCTAAATACATGAAATGTAATTTGAAAATTGAGCCTCGTCTTATACACCGGTATATATAGAAATGATTTTTTTACATTAACAGCATCATTTAGATTTCTTACTCCTAGATCCTAGTATCTAATTTTTATCCATCAAGTTTCGCAACAATTCTAGTGATTATAGATCCCAGACTCAAAGTTTAATATATGCATGTACAAATTTATTATATTCGTAGTGAATAAACAATTTCTCATATTTTTCAAATTATTTAATAATTTTACTGTACTACGATAATATTGTATATACATATATATTATTTTGTTATAAAAACTAACTGTGAACTTATTTTTCCTATAATTAATTCACAGCTTATATTATGCATCTTTTTATTTTACAAAAATTAAAATTTTCCATTCTTAAATTTCAAAAATGATTTTTATATATACTCAAATATATATGAAGAATTTTGCTCACCAATCTACATTCATTCAATAATATTTATTTCAACTTAAATTAAAGAAAAGAAAGATAGATCAATCTACAATTATCTAAGTAGTGAACTTAAAATTTTTAATTTTAAAAACTGTCAAAATCAGTAAATATTTTTAGTTCAAGTTATTAATAAACATTAGAAAAATGAAAATTGGCTTTATTAGTTTGACACTATATCCAATTCACTTTTATAAATATAAATCATTCAACTCAATATCATAAATTTTATAAAAGTATTCAATAATTATTTATTATTCACTTTATTCTCTAATATGCATTTTACATCAAAACACTACATATAAATTTATTTTATAATGCAGTACCCTGATAATGATGTCATGACTATTGAATAAAATTAACAATAAATATTTATTAAAAATTATTATAAAATCTAAAATTTTTGAACAAATGTAAATTAGTCATAAGGCTAAATCAATAATAAGTAATGAATAGAGTAATTATCATTAGAGTAGAATGAAACAGTAATTCTATTTGTTCATGTTATTATTTTCAGTTTTTGCCAATAAATTTAATAATTATATTTATTTTTGTGCTAAAAAATCATAAAAAAACGTATTTATAAATCAAAATCACTTCAATTCATACAAATGTAATATTAGTAATGAATTTTTGATCATTATCTTTTATTTGATTTCAGTTGTTTAAATACATAAATATGTGTAATCACTACTATAAAATATAAAAATAGCATCGAAGAATGATAATAACTGATTATTAACCACTATTACAAATATAAAAAGTTATTTTAATCACAACTGGTTTGATATAATGACTAATTCAATGTTACAAAAATGAATCACATTTAAACATTTCAAAGATTTTATATGCATACATACTTATAAATTGTAATGTTACATTTTAAGGTGAATGGAATTATTATTGAAATGCACATTAGAAATCGAAATTGTAATTATTGAAAACACTTACAACATTTTATATTGTTGAGATAAGAAATACATATTTAAAAATTATAACAAAATGTAATTAGTTTTTTATTTGAAAAAGCAATAAAACGAGGTATATTAAAAATAATTTCAATTCGTCTACATTATTAGCAAGATTTATATTTCTAATAAAATTTAAATAGATAAGTAAATGTTGTGTAATCATTGTTAACACAACTTCGTTTCACTTTTTATACGAATTTAATTCGTATTATTTATTATACATAATGCATTTATATATCTGTATATAATGAAAAAATGTGTTTGTGAAAGTATTTGTACGAATTGTATATAATATTAACACACTTAGCAAATAAACAATTATACCCTCATCAATTATATGTTTTCTTAATAAATACTTAAAGATAACGTGTTATCAAAGACTAATTTTATTTACTCAAGTGTAAAAAATGTCCACGCGCCGATACCAACGTAGATGTTAAAATACATGTGCAAGTAGACATAATGGAGTCATGTATAATTTTAAATAGACTTATCACGATTTTATTTTTTCTCTGAACTAATATTTATTTGTACTCAGTTGAAATATAAACAGTATACTGACTATATCTAGTTTTAATTTGGCAAACAAGTATATACATATGCATAATTATTATCTCATTAAATTTGTTTTAGTGAATGCATAAATGAACAGTTTGATTTATATATTTTTTTATTTACTTTTACTGATTGTGTGATTTGTATAACAACTTTTGATTTAAATGATTCAAGTATGTTCGAGACATAATATTCCATAAGTTTGAATAATATTTAAAATTATATTCAGAAGTATTTTAGTCTTAAAAAAGCTATATTTGATATAGCTGATACGTGGAATAGAACTGAGTCATCAACAATTAAATAATTCTAAATTAAGTAATTACATGAAAAAGGTTGGTGTTTAAAGAATAAAAATCTATAAAGCAATTTACGGTATCTCAACAAACAGTTAAATTCTAAATAAGATGAATATATATTTAATTTTTTTTAAAAATTTATATTCTCTCAAATTTGATTAATTTTGGTCTTGTTTTTAAGTTCGTGTTTTTACAAACTTATCATTTTGTTATTATCGAATGAAATTTTTGAATTGAATTTTATTGCATTTAATTACCAAAAAAATCAATTATCCAAACTAACATTAAATTTTTTCTTCGGATTATGGAATGAGTATTGAATTTACTTTTTTTCTAATTTGAACAAATCGTCATATGGGTTAACAGTGAACTTAAATGTACTTCATTCAAGATTTTATTAATATAGACTTTTTATCAATTCTATTCTCTCTAAAACTACTTTCATAGAAAAAATCAAGAATTGAGGACATTAATTTATAAACCTGTTATTAAAGATTAAACTAAAACAACTTTTATATAAGAATGATTTTTTGATCAGAAACGATATCAGGTTATATTAGATATAAAAAATATATTATGCTTAATAAAGAACGCTTTTAACAAAATACGTCTTTAATTTTTTAATCAAAATATCCATTGCCCGATATTCATTGTTCATTGATTGATGGACATTAAACAGCTTGATAGTTAATTATATACTGTTCTATTTTTCCAGTAAACATTTTTTTTAAAAAGAAATGAAATGGATGTCAAGATTAAGTACTAAACTTTGAGTACTACTTAAAATAAAGGTGTTATAATAGATAATACTTATTTTCATGCATACGTTGCGATATAATCATTTGATGTTTTTATATCATATCTATATTATTTGCTTGGTTAGTTTAATCTTCGAAACGATGTAAAAAACGTGTCTCGACGTGTTGAAACGTGTTTTTACTTACTAATGATTGTTTTGCTACGGTCTGAATACAAAACGCAATGTGTTCCTACTATTTGTTGATTAATTTTAGTTAATAATGGTCAGCTGTTTGGGTTTACAACAAAATATTTCAATGAATAAATATTAACAAATATATATACAGTAATACCTCGATTAGTTCGGTTTCACTATAGTCCGGTTTCACATTTTCAAAAAATAATTTTTTTACCTGAAAAAAATCCTACTAAAAAGTTTTTCTTGAAAAAATCACAAAAAATTAATACATAAAATTATTTTTATACGCAAATTTTCAAGTTTTCCCCTTTATTATGAAAACATAAAAAAAAGAAAACCGAAATCGTATATGCACAATGCATGGGCAGTTCTAGTTTTGTAATCTTTTTTCTTTTTCTATTAGTTTTCGATTCGTAACTCTAGAAGAAAGTCGATTTTTTGATAATTAAATTTTAATAACCCATTTGAAAATGAATGTATAAACCCATGATTTAGTTTTGTTGATACATAGAAACATTTTAATATATTACCCTCGTTTTATTTACTGAAAAACAGGAAAAAATTTGTTTGGAGCCAATTAAAGTTTTTTGTATTTAATTTATGTTTCGATTAGTCCGGCTAATCAGTGGAACCGATTAGCCGGATTATGCGAGGTATTCCTGTATATTCATTTCAAAAGAAAAATAAAATATCTGATTTTCAACACAAAGACTTTATAAAACCATCTTATACGAAATGTATTATTTTTGCAATCTTTTATCTTCATGTATGTTATTAAAAAAAACTACACAAGTGTATTAAAAGAATAGAAATCGATGAATCTGAATAAAATTCGTGAAATATTTCAAAACGATTTGTCAACTTTATTTCTTTTCGTTCATTCTTCGATATCGTTATTCAATAATCTTTTTAAAATGAAATTTATTGAGACCGTACACCGGTTCAACTTACAAGCACAACGATAATTTCTCGAAAATAGATTTATATTAAAAAATTCTACCACGAAAAAATCAACTCGAGATATATTGTAGTTACGAAACTCGTATTAATTTTTATTCGCTTGTGCTATAATAGTCCAACTGTGAAATAAATGAAACCTGAAATTTATATTCTTATATATCCTTTTCGTAGATTAAATTATAATGACTAAACTGGTTGTTAATTATGTCCTTCACAAGTTTTTTGAACTCGTACATTAAAAGTAAATGCTCTAATTTCAATGCAACGAAAAATAAAATAATAGCAAAAAACGTATATACTTGCATACTCAGCTGTTATACGCATTTTTTTTACTTTTTTATTGTAAATTGTATTCACTTACAGAATCACAAGGCCATTCGTCCTGATTGAAGATATTTGTGGTTTATAGTCACTTACTGGCGGCTTTCCAGTTTATCCATAGGAAAAAGTACGTTTGTGGACGTTTGCTGTCATTGCAACTTAAAATAGTAAATTTTAAAGCTCTATATAAAATATGAGTTCGTTTAAAAATCATAAGATTTATTTTATACGGACTAGTATGGAATATCGTACTGCTGACTTTTATTGCGTTATGCCTGACACACAGTATAAATTATTTTAGTTATTGTTTTTTGTTTAGATATATTATTTTTATTCGTTTATCTCTATTCATACACAGACACACACACATCATATATATATATATATATATATATATATATATATATAATATGGGCATATGTGTATTCATGTCATAAAAAGAAAATAAAAAAAAAGAAAAATATATATGTAAATAAAACTTCAAACTATAAATTTTGAGCTTTTAAGGTTTTAAAAGCAAAGATTTAAAACGTTGTAAGAATTATTTCTTATTGCAATTGTAAATATCAATTTCAAAAACGTCCAAATTGATTTAGATATAAAATAAATAAAATTCATCTTTTATAGTTATTTTTAAAGTGTTTTGCTTAACTGAACAATTGTTAATAAAGAAAATTATATAACAGAGAAAATGATAAGTTGAAAATTTTGCATTAGTAACATTAATTTAAATAAAATAATACTAAATATTAGTATTATTTTAATTAAAACGTATAAGTAAATAATAAAAATAATTCCTCAAATGAATATATCAATAAGCTGGTAATTTACAATGAAAATATAAAACTTGATTGAAGAAATTTGAGAAGAGATGGAAATACTGTAAATTATTCAAAAATTATTGATGAATAAAAGAATATTAACAAATAAATGTTTTAAAATATCTAAATTTCTTTCATAAACGATTAAAAATAAAAAATCACAATTAGAGCTTATCAGTGATGAAAAAGCATTTTTTTAAAAATAAATTTATAATAAATTAGTGGTAGAAATTCGTTTTCAAAAATAAAATAAAGAAACTATTCTTAACTAAATAACCTAATACTGGACTACTGACAAATAAAGTAGTGTTTTGGAGTTTAAGGAATAAAAATCTAAAATATTTAAATTAATATAACATATGTTTGTTTACTAAAAAATAAATACATAAAAATGTTAAATGAAGACATAATATCGACTAATAATGGATGTGAATTTAGAATTAAAATATTTCAAAACAACAGTTGGAGACATTGCATATTTTATGAAACAAAATTTCATAAAATATTTTTTTATACTACAGATGATAATTAAGTTTCAGTACATTAATCTAAAACATAAATCTAGAATTTATAGATTATTCTGTAAGTCAAGCAAATATGAAAAAAATTACAAAATTAAAGTAAAATTAATTAGTTGCAATATATATTATTATCGAAAATGTCCTCTTTCTGTTCACTTTTAGATGGGGATACCTCAAAAGTCTCCACTTACGAGTATATTGATACAATATATTTTTCTTCCATGCTCCCTATCTCTCTCTCTTTATATATATATATATATATATATATATATATATATACAAAAATATAAGAGATTTAACTAAAATACTATATTACAATACACTTAACACATAACCGCTTGACGAAAAATTCGTCATTACGAAAATTCGTCATTTGTATATTACAGAGAATAATTGATTTATATATATATATATATATATATATATATATATATATATAAATTTATTTTTATATATATTAAAATTTATATATAAAGATAAATTTATTTTATATCATTTTCCAAGATTTCACTGAAAAATATATGATTTCTAACAAGTTACATTAATTTTATATAGACCATATCATTTCTACAGATACTGTCAAAAAATGCCGGCATTTAGTGAATGACGGTGCAAAAAGTTACCCGACGAATATGTGTTAAGATCAATTTATTGTCACGTATAAGTTTTTTATCGAGAAAACGATTGTTTCAGTATTCAAGAAAGATTAATAATGAGTTTTAACCTAGACAACATTGAAACATATATATATATATATATATGTAAAATTGATGTTTGTATGAGTTAAAAAAGTCGTTCTATAAATATTAATATAAACAAGTAAATCAAGAAACCAACTCTAGTTTATTCAAACGGTTGAAAAATATTTAAATAAACGTTTGTAGAGGTACATTATTATACACACACACACGTATATATATACATATGCATACACACACACACACACACACACACACACACACACAAATATATATATATATATATATATATATATATATATATATATAAAGTATTAGCACAACTTTTTTAAGAATTTTGATTTAATGAAGTAAATTAAAATAAAAGGTGTATAATATTGCAATAACAAAAATCTAAAATAACAATAACCATAACAATTAATATTTAAATGAGTATATAAATAAAATAAGGAAATAAAATATTTCTCATTGAAAACTGTTTACAACTTTCAAAAAGTGCATATATTTTTTATAAATAAATATTATATACACATAAATATTATATATTACTCTTCAATATTTTATATAAATTCTAGTTTAAATTTTAATATGAACATCATGAGCAATTTCAATTTCAATTAATGAGCAATTTCTAAATTTATTTTATAATTCTTATAAGGGAAAATATATTGTTGATTATTAATAAATATAAAAGCTACAAGAACAGTAAAATGGAAATGAATTATAACAAATGTCTGTGTATAGTACTAACAAATAAACTTTATAAGTAAGTAAATTTATAAGAACAATTTAAAAAATAGAAATATAACTTTTTGATGGACAAAAACCTCACTGATATCTAGTCGTTTTTACCACACTGACTAGCGGGTTAGTGAAAATTTTTCATTTAGGGTTTACTCCGTTGGGCAAGATGCCTCCATCTTGGCTAAAGAGATCTGTCTACATATGTATATGTATAAATATATATATATATATATATATATATATATATATATATATATATATAATTAACAAATATAAACACATAAATGCATTATGGTATTTGTTTACAAATAGTATATTTTCGTTCAATTGATTTCATTAAAAGTCCTATAAATACACGAAACATATGTTGTTAACTGACGGCTGAAGGTCATTAAATTTAGATAAAATATCGTTTGTTCAATTCAAATAAAACGAGTAAATAATTTTATTATAAATGGAAACATTAATATCGCTACAAAAATAAGTAAAATATAGTCAAAAAATTATATAAACATTGGTATCATCATAATTTAAATAATATAAATATATTTATACGATATTTATCAATATAATCATATTTATTTATAGTTTATTTATTTCGTGCAACTGTATTTTTATTGCCTAGCATTTCAAAACAAAACTTTTATATGAATACTTGTTTCTACGGGCAATCAGCCAACGTCTATAAGATTTTTTATCTAATTGTCTTGTATCACGTTAGTATCTTTAATTTCAATATAAAATTTTTTGGTTTATATGAATATTTAAATTAATCTGTTGCATATATCAACAATATTTGGAAGGAAGAAAATTTATTCGTGCATATATTTGCTTAATTTGATTATTTACATTATACATACATATATATATATATATATATATATATATATATGTATATACATACAACAACGACATTGACATTACTGAATTTAAATCCTAATGATTAATTACATTATTGATTATGTGAATATTTTTTTTTAAAGTGTGAATCAATTAAAAATTAATACGATAAAAACCACACACACACACACACACACACACACACACACACACATACATACATATATATATATATATATATATATATATATATATACATATATTTGTTTTGATATAAAATATCTCAAACATTTTTGGATTGATTTATTTATGCATGAACGCCTTATAATCAATGAAAAACGAACTGTTACTAGCACAACTTTTCCTTGGATCTTTTGAAGCGTTTAACAGTGTGATTTCGAAGAGTTTGCCTTATTATTAATAACAAAACAGTTGATTACTCTTGCATGACAATATATTGGCTCATAAAATTGTTGTTCGCGGGTTCTTGACATTCAAAGATGTCGTTGTTTATAACGTCGGTTTCTCTCGCCTGAATTATTACCTTGTAACTTTTTGTTATTACTTGAATTAAAATTAAAAATAAAAAGTGTATGTTTTAATAACAAACACTTTTAAAAACACTAATTGATTTTTGAAAAATTTCTGAAAAGTATTTATGAACTATTAAAATTATGGAAATGTATTAATGTTACAATATTTTCAATTATACACATTCTTCCCACAAAATAAAGTTTTTTTTTAACTAAATGATGAAAAATTTATTTATATATAAGCATGAAAAGATGCATTTGAGAAATAATATGAAGAGATAGGAAGTGCTCTACAAAAAAATTGTAATATTAGACTAATGTATAAGTTCTATTTCAATTATTCTAAATTACTTATTTATCATTTTTGGTTCCTTGTTTTCGAGTACAGGTACATGAAATCTTTTATATATTTATCTAAAAATCGTTTAAAACCGATCATACGCATTAGTCAACTAAAATTACGAAGTATCAGGCAAGTATATCAATTATCAACAATATTGTTTATAATATTTATCAATGACCTTCTGGATTATTTTATGAGACCAGATATACATACACCAACCATCGACAGTGAACACGAGATAAAAATGTTAATGATATAATTGTACTATTGATAGTATTAACAGTATTGTAGAGAAAGAGAAATTGTAATAATAAATTAAATGAAATCAAAATTAATATGGAAAAAATCATCAAAACTGTAAAAATAATTGAAAAATAAATCTTGAAATAAACAATAAAAAGAGAAACAGAATTCAATTTTTTAAAATACAATAATATTCAGTTGCGATATGAAATGGAAATTTTTATTTGACACTATGACTTATTTACATTTACATAAATGAATCGCACACTTCAAAACCACAATATTTTATAAAAATATTAAATAAACTTATTGTTTGATTTATTAGTTGGTATACATTTCACTGACCACAGCGTTATTGTCACGAGTAAGTGAGTTGGCTCATTGATACCTTTTTTTAAAAGGTAAGTTTCTTTTTGGACAGACATCGTATATTACAATTACAAGTATATCTATGTTAGATTGGGTATATGAAACCTGAGTAAATATTTGAACAAATAGAATTTCGTACAAGGATGTTACTTGGATAAAACAAGCAAAGAAAGGCTATAGAACTGCTGAGATGTAAGAGAGAAGAGAATAAAAATGTTAGTAGAAATAATAAAATATGTATAATTGAAAATGAAAATTAAGAAAACTGGTTAGATATATCATTGAAATAATTTCAAGGTAATTCATATACTAAAAATTTGTATAAAATATTATGTCCTTTCGTCTATTGAAATTTATTTTATTTAAAATTCACTATTTTTTCTGTAAATTAAGTAAAATTAATAAAAACTACGACTAATATCTAATGTAAAATTTGTTGTCATGGAGTTTTAAAATATTGTATTACGAATTTATCTATATTTATTATTCATTATTTTATTTTATTTTTGTAAATATTAGTTCATAGATAATTTCGATAGACGTAAATAAAATTTGAAACTGTAAAAATAGAATATATATGTGAATGTGTATGTGTGTGTGTGATATATGTATGGATATAACTGCATATACGTATTTGTCAAATATATAACGGTATATACACACGATTCATCTTGATAATAAATAGAATTATTACGTACAATGTTGGTAAAAATATAAATAGTAAATATTTGGGACGTGCACGGAATTATAAAATATCATATTTCGATACGATATTTTGCAATCAGAATGTTTACATTGCATTGAGTATCGATATAGAGATCTGTTTGGCAACATTCGTTTCTTCGACTGCCGCCACTTTCAAATTTATCTTTATTACCCCGGAAGCGTACATTTTGGCATTGAGATCAAGCTATCTAGCAACTTATTTCAGATCATATTTTTTTTCAACACGAGGCCGACTTCATCAGCTCTACTACTATTTACTGAAAAAAGTATCGTTGATAATTATATATTCATATTACTTAGTAAACAGTGTATTTATATGGCTAGAGATATTGTTTGTTTTGTTGTACTTCGTACGATAAAATGAATGAGGTATAAATATCAGTTACATTTATTACTGAACTTTAATATTTATGATAGTAATTATTTTATTTATAATTATCTTTCTAACAAAAAACTATTATGAGGCAGGTAATTCACAATGATATTATTAGATGGGTTTGAATAACTTTTATTACACGTATTATAAGATTTTTTGTCGACTTTTTAATATAAGAAAAATATAATGTCTAGTATATATACATAGTAAGTATCTATGTAATTATATCATTTATTATTTAACTTCTTACTAGTCAATTTATATCATTTTTTTTCTACAATTTGCATTTTCATAATATCATTTAAAATTACATTTACTTCCTTTTTTCAAAACATTATACACATTTTTAAAAATAAAAAATACGTATATATCTATTGTACACACACACACATATTATTTATATATATATATATTTATTTATTTTATAAACAATTAATGAAATTCTCACTGAAAAATACATATTTAAAATGTTATAAATTGCTATTTTGTAGTTATAAAAAATATACTATTACAAAAATAATTAGAATAGAATGTACAATATCTGCATATTTGTTAAGAATCTTAATGTTAAAAAGTTTTTTTTTAAACTTTACTTTTAGATATTTTCTTTATAATTTATTTTTATATTTCACTTTTTCAAATAATTCCAAATATGATTTATATACAATTTTCTTTAGTTTGAAATAAAATTCAATTCAAATATATTTTGAGTAAAAACATATTCATTTTATGAAACAAAACAGATTTATATACATATTTATATTTAATTTTTTCTATAAACCGACAACAGATAAAAAGGATGATTCCATGTCAGCTGATTTATTGATTTTAAATGAATCGACAATTATATTTCAATACAGTGCAATAAAATTATACTCTAAAATGTGAAAATAAAATCGAAATAGATAGTATATATATATATATATATATATATATATATATATATGAGCTAAAATTATATTAAAGTGATAACTTCTATAATATAAAGGTTCAGTAAAGAAATTAAATTAGAAATGACAGAATTTGGAAAAAAATTCAAATTAATTGTATATTTTATTGTCTTAGACTGACATTTAAGTCTTTTTTAAAACAAAAAAATATTTCATAACAAAATTTTCTAACAAAATTTTTCATAACGTACGATTTTTAGTTTTATTTTTCAGTTATATTGTATTATTTCTGTTTTATTTCATTTAATATTATAACAAAATTTACTTAAACCAAAAATTTTAAATAAATTTGTATAGTAATAAATACTTAAATACAAATTTACATTTATATACATATATATATATATATATATATATATATATATATATATATATATTAGTCTTCAAAAATGTTTTTATACAGAGGCTGTAAGAGTAAGAAGAAAGATCAAACGTGTTCATTATGAAATAATCTTTATGAAGTATCATTTCTATAAAAACAAAATATTCAGTTCTAGCCTTATCGTTCATACAAATACAATATATAAAAGTTCTTTCATTATATATACGGATATATATATATATATATATATATATATATATATATATATATATATGAGATTTGTGCAAAATGAAATATTGAATAGAATATTCACTATGCTTGACGACGTTTTTTCAACATTCATTTAGTTTCCGTCTACAGTCTCTTCTTCTGGCGGTTAATCTTTTGACTAACCATTTCACAGACATGTTAATATTCAAAGCAAGCAAACGCTTTCATTAGCACCCCACGTTTTCTCGCCAGGCACTAATCACTTCTTGTGCTTTTGAAGACGACGACGCTCGCTCGTTCAGTACAATACATGCTACTGTTTAATTTTTAATATATACTTTTTTGTATAAAGATGTTTCTCTTGTGTTGACTTTCAAATTATACATATTTATGTTACTCAAATAATTCGCTTCAATTACAGATTTTTATAAAAAATTCTTTTGCTCAATAATCACTTGTAAGTTTCAATTGATTGATGTACCTTTTTGTGATAATGTTGTGATCTTCAGAGAACGATTTTTTTATAATTCTGTGCTCTGAAGTTTACAACATGATTATTAAAATATGTAATGTCAATAAGAAATGAATATTAAACACCTTTTTTAAAATATTGTAATGTTTTGGCGAATGATTAATATATTTTTTTTAAAAAAATAACCATAATAATAAACACAAATAACATTTTTTGATGAAAGAATTGATATTTGTTTGAATATGTCTAAAATTGAATTTTTTTTATTATTGTGTTATGAGATAAAACAATAATTGATTACAGTACTTTTTTTAGGATTTAAAATTTACTTTTGTAGGGAGGTATTACGTGATGTATGGATGAATATTATGCATTAACAATGTTATACGAAACAAAACATTTCTTCTGCACAATAATAACAAAAAATTATATACAATTTTTTTAATCAACTCAATTTTAACACACTGGTTAATTCAAGCTGGAAAATTGTGTAAATATTAAAATATTATACAAATAAAGAGGATATAATATATATATTTTTTTGTAAAACAATATTTGCCTAATTCTCTAAATATACACATAAAGGGTGAGATAAAAAGATATATATATATATATATATATATATATATATATATATATATATATATATATATATAAATTGTACTCATATATAGAAAGAATTTTAATTGAATTATTTTCCAGAAACAAATTTTACCAGTTGAGTGTAAAATGTAAATAAATAATCATAACGCATTATATGTCAGAAAACAGATTAAGATATTGAAAGTGATAATCTATTTTAAAGGACAGCATATAATCCTTGAAACGTTGCCAACCGCATTCATGTTGTACGCAGTGTATGAATCATGTCAATACATTAAAAAATTCTTACATTTTAGCGCCTTTTTTTAACATTGCATTCAATTTAGCACATTATTTTTCATTTTAGTTTCCACTAATATATACAGAAATATGTTTATATATATATACATGAGTAAAAAATATTTTTAATAAACAATGTTTCATAGTCTCTTCTCAATTATAAAAAAGTTGAACAATTATATGTAAATCGCAATAAAAATTATATTAGACAAACTTAAATTCATCTATATATCCATGTATATTTATATATATAAAATATCAACTTAAAAACAAAAAGTTAATACTCATGTACGGAAAATTTGCAATTGCATTTATAGCAGCAATTACTTATTTATTATTAATCATCGATATAGTGCGACAAAATTAGTAATCTCTAAATATTAAATCATAAAAAAATAAAAGAATATAAAAGTATGATACAGTGCATTTATAAAAATTATTTTAACAACTGACATTTAATTTTTTTAATGAAAGAAAAAAAATTGGTAATAAAGAGATTTAATGTATTGAAATATTGCTATTGTGATTAAAATTAAAATTCAAAATAAAAACAGATTATACACACATACATACACACACATACATATATATATATATATATATATATATATATATATATATATATATATATATATATATATATGTAACAAATGGAAAGAGAAAATATAATAGAAAAAATAAGATATTGTTTTTAAGATGCTAATAATTCTATTAAAATAAAAATTAATCGTTATTATATATTTTTTTCTATAGTTTGATTCTAAACAAAAAATATGTCAATCCACTTTATAAAATTTTTAGGTGTTAATATTATAAATATTTCAAGAAACTGCATAGAATTCTTGAATCATTTCAATGTTACTTTATTCTTACAAAAAATATAGATTAGACTTCTAAAAACACTATATTTGTATTATAATCTAAGTATATAAATCAAATATTAAAATATCATTACTATTTAACATCACTTAATATTATGAGAACAGTAAGTATTGTTGCGTGTATGACAAATAACTATCATTTTCTTAACAAAGCACATTAGAAATATATTAATGATTATTATTATACGTATCGATTTTATATTTAATTTCATCGTCTTTTGTATACAACTATTTGAAACGAATCTAAATTTATATATATATAAATTCTTGATTACAAAAATGACATAAATTTGTACATTTGTAATTGACATTTCCTTATTAGAAACTGAAAGTAATGTTACAGAAAAAAATATTCACACGTCCTTGAAAGCCGTCATACGGAGGCGTCATTATTGAAAACTGATGAAAAACTTAAACAAGGTCAATGTCCATAAAAATATTGTAACTATAATGAGATATAAAAGGATTAAACAACAATAATAACAAGGTTAAGATTATTTTATACTTGTAAATTTTATATACTTAACAATAGCATTTTTTATAGGCTTAATAAATAAATTCCTTTTTAAGTAATTACTCTTTAAGATGTATATATATATATATATATATATATATATATATATATATATATATATATATATATCTTGTATTAATTTAAATTTAACACCAAATGTACTTTAATTTTTAAGAAAAATGATATCTGAAGTTTTCAAAAATTTAAAATATATATAAACTTGAAATAAAATTATAATTTTTATTTCAAAAAAGTGAAAAAGTATTTGTTTAGTTGTTAATAACGTATATATATATATATATATATATATATATATATATATATATATATAATTTAAAAAAAATTTTTTTGGAACTAAAATAGAGTAAATAATTTAATTACTGAAATATTGTGTTATTAAAAGGAAAATTCTGAAAATGAAAACAATTACTATTAAGTCTTTGTAATTTAACCCAAAAGTGTCAATTGATCAATCAAAAGTAACACAATTTATACAACATTGTAACATATTTACAAAATGTTTTTGTGTATTTAATAATTATATCTGAAAATAACTTTATGTATTCAATTATAAAGGTACAATATTTATCAACAGTTTCAGGACTGTAGTTTATACAATACATGTACTATTTTTTTATTATTTACCATTTATTAACCTACAATTTTTACATTTATTTTCTAGTATTAAATCTTTACTTGTAGTTCATAAAAAAAATTTTTAATAAAATTATACACTAATTTTTTTGTATGAAAATAAAAACTGAATAAAAATATCAGTTTTTAAATAAGTCATACTGATAATATCAATTTAAATTTAGTTTATAATTATTGAATATAATTATTTATATTGAAACTTAGTAAATATAAAAATTAATAGAATAAAAAAATGTTTTTTTCGAATTGAGATTTTAATTTACATTTTTTATAAAAACTAAAACCTTTTTTGTGATTTACACAAAAGTACAAATTTATTTAATTTATGTAAAAATTTGTTGATTTAAGAATGAACTTAAAAGAATATTAAAGTGACTACAACATTTTTTTACAATTGATAAATTATAATTTTAGAAATATTTTTTTTAAATATCATTAAATAAATTAAAGCATTGTTTTAATTAAAAATTAAAAGAATTTACTTTCGTAAAAATGAATTATGACCCTCACTACTGCAAGATATTGAAAAGGGTTTAATAATTACTTATTGTTCATTTTATTTGTTTATAACAAAAGTTAATATGCATTTCGATGATAATGCCATCTTCATCAGGGTATTGTGTTATAAAATGAGATTTTATAAAACAATGCTTCATTTAAAATAATCCATATTTCATTTAAGTAACTTTCAAGTGGTACTATGTAATTTAAAATGTTAAAAAATATAATAAATACTAAATATTTTTCTATTAATAATCTATAAATGTTCGATATGGAAAACTGATTAAATCATAGGGCCGAGTAAATAAAAACTAAAGAATAAACGATGCGAATTATTGTTTATAAGTTTAATTTTTGGTGGAATAATATTCAATCCTACCGTATCGAAACTCATTCTGTTAAAAATTGTTAACATCGATGCTAAAAAAAATCGTTTGAAATATGCGATGGTCAATATGCACGTGAGGTATTCATTATACAAATACAGACACATACATGAAACAGATATCTCTTTGCAATACTAATACTCTATCAGAATGAAATGCAATAATGCTGCGAGCAAATTGCAAACAGTGATATTCCCTTTGATGTGTTGCATGACGCTTACCAAAACTGCATGCGTATTTGGTGGCAAAAGCATTCCGGTCCTGTTCCAATCCTATACTTGATACTGCTTTGAGGTTGTGCTGACAGACAATTCATATAGTTTGAAAAGCAATTTGATATCGATCATTACAAAATACGTAATTACGGTACACTAGAACTATACTAAATTTACATAATTTCCGTAATCATTGAAGTAAATTATACTGCATCAGTTATTTGCTGATAATTTTATATATATTTACACATGGACATACACACAAGCACATACATACACGTATGTATATGTATATGTATATATATATATATATATATATATATATATATATATATATATATATATGTATGTCATCTTTGGAAAAGTAAAATTTAAAATTAACATAAAAATATTATCAATAGTTCATTAAAAATACTTAATTGAAATAAAAATACATAATTGAACTTATGTTTCTGTATAAATTTTATTCTGTATATATATATATATATATATATATATATATATATATATATATATATATAAATACTAAAAATGAAAATTTAAAAATGGAAATAATAATTTATATAGAAAAAAAAACCACCGATGAATAATAGAAATGATTGATTAGAAACTCGAGATATAAAAAAGGCCAAGAAGGAGTCCATAGATAGACAGAGACATAAAAAATTCGTTGGCATAAAATGAAAAATAAAAAGTTCTGTGTTACTATTTGTTTTGAAACTAGCAAATACAATTTCACACAAATGAATTTTCACTTCTAACATCACAAGATGGTCTAAAGTGTTAAATAATCACTTATTGTTCACACTTCATAACATCTTGTGGTGTTGGGGGTGATAATTTAATTTTATGAAAATTATATTCTATTTTTGAAAAAAAGGTCAACCAATAAATAATTGTTTTAGTTAACTAAATATTTTTTTATATTTACTATTTTTGTATCTTATAATTGTTTCTAGTTATAAATTAATTAACAGATGAATCCCTTATTAATTTATCAATATTTATCTATTTAACATTGACTCTATTTCCATTTAATATATTTTTAAAATATAAAAAATGATTTCATTATCAGTAATTTTCTATTAAATATAATTTTGATTATTTTATAAATTCTATTAATTTTTGTACCCAGAACCACAACAAAAGGTGAACGAAATAAATTATTTCCCATTTAATTATTCTAATTTCACAACGTCATTAATCATATGAAAAGGCTTCATAATATAAAAAAGCATTTGGAATTATTAGGTAGCATGCTTTTTTTGAACAATGTTTGCAAATCCTGAAAATGTAAAGCATTTGTAAAAAAAACATCAGACATTTTAATCAAGCATTTATAAAAGTACTTTCCGACGCCGTTGCAGTTACCCTTTTAATTTAATTAAACCGCAACGGTACTCATCAGTTGTTTTATAACTTTGATGTTCATTACTGCATTTTATTTACAAAACCGTTAAGTATTAAAACTGAAAACAATTGTGTATTTCTTTTTATTATATACGCGCTGAACTCGTCTGCTCTGATAAACAATCTTCATGTCTCGTCCTTAAAAAAGTAATTCAATGATATTAACCAAATGGGAAAAAACCTGTATACATACATTTACACACACACACACATATATATATATATATATATATATATATATGTATATATAGAAAAAGAGAAAGAGAGAGAAAGAGGGGTTTGAAAAGCTATTCATTGGTTTAATTTTTTTTACAAAAGTTCTATTAATAACAAATCTCTTTGAAATATAATTTCATAAAAATTAAACTTTTTGACAAGATTGAGATTGAACATCGTTAATTTATCATAAATTATTAACAATTTATACAATTATTTTATCTGATAACAACAATGCAATAAAAGCATATCGAATAGAGAATAACTTAAGCAGACCAAAGAAAAGTGATTCAGTAGATACGAACGTGCCTATGAAGATCATGTAAGATTTATATACTAGAAAAGAAAATATTGTAGGATAATATAATTATTTTATATATATATATATATATAAAGAGAGAGAGAGCATAATAAAATGTACAGGTTAGGAAAAGAATGGGTTTTGAATACATTTATTGATGAAATAGTGAAAAAAAGTAGCTCTGGTTGGAGCATATGAAAATAATTGGAAATAAAAGACGACTGAAAATTATTAGATCATAATTACATGAAATTAAGAATGGTTTAAGTAATAGAAACCTAAATTTCTGATAATAGAACAGCAGCCAGATGCTTTGAATTAATAGTTTTATATTGTATATAAAAAAATCTATTGTCGATAATTATTTTTATAAATTAATTTATCATTAAAATTACTTTAAATTTAAATCTATTAGTAATCATGTATTTATATTAAGTTTATTTGTAGACATAAAATATAAATTTTAATAAAACGTTGAGTAGTTTTGCTTAAAAATTTACATAAGAATTCAAATAATTTTCATCCAAATTTGATGTTGGACAAAACAAATATATCATGATACACAGAATAAAAAACTGATTAGTGTAAAGAAGTATTTAAATCCACTATCAATATTTGTGTATATACATTTATCTTTGTATATAATATTTAGATTTACAACTTTTTGATTTATTTATTATTTTTCAAAATACTTTGAAAAATATTTCAATGCAAATTAAAATTTCTTGATTTTTATATTTGAAAATAAACGTACACGTTTTTTTTTAAAAAAAATAATCACTCAGTTGATTGATCATTACATAATTCCATAAAAATATTTAATAATCACTTTTTATTCATTTTGTGTATTTCAGTAGCTATGTCATTGTCATCACAGCCCTAAATTATAATATTTAACTACCTACTCTTAAAATCTATATTATAAAATAAAATTTTATAATGAGTTACTTAACATATATAACACAGCATGGTTATTAAAATACATACTAGTAAATCAAATGAACAATAAGTGATTACTAAAAAATTTTATAAAATCTTGTAAACCTGTAGTGAATGTTTCATTTGCATTAAAATGAATTCTCAGGGTACTAAAAAGAATACAAGTCAATTAAATTATATTTAATTATGAATACTGGAATATATTTTTTATAATAAAAATGTAAGTAATTCCTAAGTGCTTGCTCTTTTTTTACTCTTTATGTATATGTATGTACACACACACAAACATATATATATATATATATATATATATATATATATATATATATATATATATATATATATAATTACTAAACCTTCGTAGGTAATATCCTTGAACTACCCTACTTCTGACATTTAATGAATCAAATATTTATAGCTATTAAAGAAATTAAAAAAGAATATATACAGCCGTTTATTTCGAAGACACGAAAGCAAGGTAGACTGGATGTCACATTTATTGCTAACCATGTCAGTAAATACATACGTCCATTTTGTGGTGGATAGTCAGTCTAATTATATATCATGACTGGAAGATAGTTAATCGTACTGTATACATCTATATAAATCATCAGTTTTGTTTTTTGTATGTTATATAAAATACATATAAAATATTCTAAAATAAAATAAATCTTTCTTTTCGTGTTATCCAAATGAAAATTTTTATATAAAAATCAGTATGAAAAGCATATACACGAAACGAAATGATAATATTTTTATTTGATTTTTTTATTTTATTGACTTAACAGAACATTCGACCAAACACATAACGTTCAATCACACTTTACATTCATCAATCATTTTGACTGATGTCTTTCGTGATTTAATCTATATATTTGTAAATATAAACATCTTTAATAACCCCGGACACAAAAGTATAAATTTATATACAACACGTTCGCACATAACACGTTCACGTAACATGCCAGTTTTTTTTAATCACAAAACATTTGTACGCTTCATATTTTTTGTTATGGAGCAGAGTACATTTTTTTTAATTATATATATTTTTTCGTCAAATCTTAAGCTATCTACTTCGTTAATTAATATCTGTGAGTGTTAGTTCTCTACACCCATGTTATATTTTTCATATCCATTTCAAGAATTTGTGTTAGTAATTAATACTTAATATACATTCTTTAAATTATATTTTATTCAAAAAAAGCTGTATAAATGAGCTACGAGTAAAAGGAATTATATTTATAAATTACCTGATGGCAAGGTTCTTTTAGATAATTAAAGAAATATGAAGAGAATTACTAGCGTATGAATATTGAACATATGAGAATTGTATACAAAAACTTAATAAGCTGTTTTCAAAAATTGTTTATAATAATTTTTGAAAAGTAATTATATATATATATATATATATATATATATATATATATATATAAATATATATGAAGCAAGAGAATGTATAAAGTCTATAAAATAAATTAATGGATATTACAATTTAAAAAATGACAGTTATACATTTTTTAACTTAATTCTCTCAAAATCATATATACTTTTTATAAGAGCAATGCAAGGCTGATATTTATTAAAAAATCACTCATCGTCCTTACTTTCAAATAAAGTTGAATAATTCACTTTCATCTTGTTATCTACACTACAATATGCAATATACCCTTTCAATAAATGGATCTCTCATCCAAACATCTTAAGATTTTATAGAAATTTTAATAATGATTTATTGATCAACGCTCATTTCAATGACGATTTCATAATAAAAGAATTATAAAATATAAAAGAGAGAATTATAATGTAACTTATTTATGTAAAAGACAAGTAAATAAAATAAACAATATATGATTACTGAAAAATTTGAAAAATAATATAATGTTGAAATTGATTAATTTTAATGATAATAAATTAGTCCAAGTGCAGAACAAATAGTCATATTTTTTCAATTTATACTTAAAATTTAAAAAATGATAACATTTAATGACATGATAGATAGTTGTATTCTGAATTTGTATTCATTTAAAACAATAATACAAATTTATAAGACTTTATGTAATAATTGAAATATACTTTTCCTCATTACAGTAAATATTTTCTATTTTAAATTGAATATATTGGACTATTATGATAATATGTATTTACAATATGTAAAAAAAAAATCAACAGAAAATTGGAACTGAACTGTATTTTGAAATTAAAAATGGCTGATTTTTCATTTATTATTCAATCAATAAAGTGATAGATGTTTAGTTTTTAAATTAAATTAATGAAACTATTTCTCATTATTTATTACAATGAGATGAAATTATTTGTTTAAAACCTTTTTAACTGTTTAAAAAATTAATTTATAGAAATAATTCATCCCCATTTGTCTCCTATTCTTCATGTATTTTAATATGGTGATTTATTTTCGTTTTAAATAATTTTTAACGAGTTCCTATGAAATTTAATTTAAATAATGGAATCTTAATTAAAAATGAAAACAATTATTTTTGTTTATAATACTAAAAGCTTCTGTATATTCATATATATATATATATATATATATATATATATATTCATTTCTATTGAAAGAAATCTTTATATCTAAATATTTACATGATATCCACTTAAATTACTCTGATCAAAAACCAATATATTAAGTAAAAAAATTGATTCGTGCCATCAGCGATTAATTAGTTATGACTAATGACAAATCAATAAAAATACGTTTTGATCTGAAAGGCCATCAATGAATATTATATATTAAAGACATATATATATATATATATATATATATATATATATATATATATATATTTGTATATAAATGTGTGTGTATGTATGTATGTGTGCATGATGTGTATAAGTGCGTGAATGCAATGATTACATTTTAAGTGCGTACATACTATTGGATGATTTATGGTTAACGACACCAACAATTTTGACCAGTCGTGACTGACACTCATTTAATGACCTATACGTTTGAATTGACGTTAAAATTGTCTAAATTTAATAGAAAATGTATCTTCAATACGTTATTGTTAACTGTTCTTTGAATAGAATCTAGTTAATAGCGAAATAATTACCTACTTGTTCTATATTCAATTTGGAAGTTGTGTAAAGTGTAATAGTGCACGCATAGTGAAACAAGGAAATAATGTGTAGGTTTACACTAAATTAAAGATATTTAGTTAATAATTTAGTCTTACGTTGATCTAACAGCAATCAATTTAAATAATATTGAAAACTAAAATAGAACATATCTATTTAAAAAAATCGATATTAAATTATACTAGCAGTTAGTTTAAAAAATCGGTATGCTATTACTATTATTTTAGATGTATTTGATAAATTATAGGATTTCTCACTGATAATATAAACATAATTTATTTTTTACCACATAAATTTTGTTTCAAAGTCCACGTTTATGGATATAAAAATATATGTTGTGTTTGTTTAGTAAAAATGAAATAATTTTAGTAATCAACGAATTATTTAAAAAAAATAGAATAAAAAAATCAATTTAGTACCATATAATTTCCTGCATACTATTTATAACAGTATATGTATTTAAAAACCATATATGTTTCTATAAGTTCGTACTAATTAAAAAAGATAATAAATTTTATTTAACTTAGATGAAATTTATTTAAATTATATAATATAAATAACAATTATTGAATAATAAATAACTGAAAAATTTTACAGTAATAATCCCATTGATTAAAAATCAAGTTTTATATTAATTCTTTTTAAAATTTTTAGAATAATATAGGAATAAATTAAAAGGACTCAATTGAAAATCTGTTTATTTCATTTTATTGAAAATTTCAAATAAACATTGATAAAAAACGAATAAATTCTTAAGAAAATTTGACAAATATAAACATTTTCAATCTACCTCATGAATTTCTAGTACATTGACATTAAACCTTAAACTTGCACCTAGCAACGTATGAGGAATAAGTTAAAAAATTCGATTATGAGTTTATTTTAGAAAAAAAAATGATCTATGATAAAATCTCAAAACAAAACAACATGTTTGCAATGAAAAAGTTCATTATTCGCATTCGAAAATAACTCAACATAAACTGCACGATCATCGTTTTTTTGGAGTCATAACCCTTGCGTTTAAATAACAAGTTTCACTTAAAATAAACATCGGTGTTCATTTTAAACAATACTCTACTACACTTCAATTAACTTAAACATATTGTAATACTATAATTTCCAATTATATCTATATATCTAATTGTGTTTAATAAAAAAATTATACAGATTTTTTTAATGAGAAAACAAATCAAAAATCAAGTAAAAAATTATATAGATATGTGAAATTATTGAATATGCAAATGAGAAATAGAGTAATTTAGTATAATTATTCATTATTCATTCGTTATGTACTGTAATTAAACATAGAAACAGAGTTTAAAAAATGTTATAATTAAAAAATTTAAATATTTTTTCTTTTCAGAATTTTAAATAAATTATATATGATTAAATTTAAGTCAATCAAATTTTACTGAATGAATGATGAATGAATTGATTCTTTATTTTTTTTAATCTACTCTAGATCTTCATTAATAAGACTAAAAAAAATTATCAAAAAGTATACACGTGTGAACTGAAAATATATTGAACGGAAACTATTTCAAATTTAATGATATATCATTACCATTTCGTATAATGTTTTGTAAATTATTATAAACATTTTAATATGGATTTATACAAATACTTGTAAGTGATTATTAAAAAATAAAAGTCAAATGTAAATTTAAAATAATATACATATAATTCAACTCAACGAACTATGAATACATCGAAATTTATGAAAAATATAAATAATACATCGCTGATGGCTGTACTCCAACAGTGAATATAAACTTCCTCCGGCTATTGAAATAATAATTTAAATTATACATCTACTGTTCAATAACATTGGCCGTATATATATATATATATATATATATATAAATGTATATACGTGTGTACAAATGCCAATATGAGTCTATGTTGCTTAGTACTGTGAACCAATGACCTTGATTCTTCACCAGACTTCAACACACAATATATTGTTGTTACCTAGAACACAGCTCCAGCTGTTTGGTGAATAAGTTTATTAAATAAAAACATTCGTAATTCGATTTATTTTTTGCTATATTAATTCACTTTCAATATTGAATTCTGTTTTTGTATTAATCAAATTTAAACATTATGTAAAAATAATTTTGTAATAACAATAACGTATATTTAGAAAAAAGTTTGTTTTTATATACATAAATTTTATTAGATTTAATTTTTTCTATTGCAATTTAATTCTAGTCGATATTTGATATTATGTTTTTTGTTAAAATAAATAAAACTCAATATAAGTAAATATTTCAAAAGCGGAATTATATTTTATTATTAAGTTTATCATTCGATTGTCGGATTATAAAGATTAACGTCTTCTGATCACCAATTCGTACTTCCTGATAATTTATATATCCTTTTTTTATCCTTTTTGTAAACATAATAAATTGTTAATGCTATTTAGATAAAAGTTATTGAAAAAAATTAATCGGAGATATTTAATATAAATCATATGTATATTACGATTTTTAATTTTATGAGCAATATATTTTAATATTTTTTTTCGTTTTCTCAAAGAATCCAGATAAACTCGAAAAATGAGTAAAACAAGTCAAAAAATTGAACCGCAGTAAGATAAAAATAATGTAAAATTCTTTAAAGAAAAAATGAATTAAATGGAATAGAAATAGAAAAAGCTAAAAACTATGTATATTTAGGATAGATCATTAATATATATATATATATATATATATATATAGAAAGAGAGAGAGAGAGAGAAAGAGAGAAAGAGGGATGAATTAAAAATAAAAATGTTATGTCAATTTCGAAGAAATCTTATAATGTGAAATCGAATATTCCTCTATGTTTAAAAAAACATTTTTTTTTTTTTTATAAATGTAATTCTGCCTGTTTTCGCTCATTTTAGTAAAACAAAGATATTAAATGGGTCAAGACGTCACAGAAAATCATGATAAAAATAACACAAAGAAACAAGAAGATAAACGAATGAACTTAGGATATTATGACAAGAAAAACTGTTTAAAATAGAAATAATCTAGTCATGTTACAAGAAAATAAAACCACACATGGATAATAAAAATTATTGAGTAAAAAAAAAGATAAATATGTTTCAAGAAGACACACATGATTAGATAAGGTAGAGATACGAGAAAATTCATTGATGTGAAATAGAATGGAAATGAAATGGAAACTTTTGGGAGAAACCTTCATCTATCAAGAGACTGATAAATAGAAAAAGGCTGATGATTTTTTTTATATATATATATATATATATATATATATATATATATATATATAAGATTAAAGTAGCTTTTAAATTCAATAAGAATACATTAATTTACTTTAATCAATGATTTTAAATTTTGAAATCAAGACAAATATGTAAGAATTAGAATAATTTAACAGATATTTTTAATTTTTCATATTAATTGGTAAGAAAAAAAATATGTTTAGTATTTTACAACACCATAACTGAAAAAATAAGTACATATAAAATATGTTTGTATTATAGACAAAATATGAAAAAACAATTAAAGAAATTAAAATATAGTTATTTAAAATTGACTTATTATTATAATTTAAAAAAATATACTAAGATAAAATTATATTTTATAATTCAATTGTTCTAAATGCTTAATAGATAGAATTTTAAAACTAAGTTGTTTTTTTAAAAAAAACTTTTTTAATTGATTAATAAGTACATATTTTATTAATATTCAAGTATATATTATTAAACTAATTGATTTATAATGAATTATATTGCTTTTTATTCATTTTGAAATACTAAATTGATTATTCATACTTTTATTTTTTTAGAACAAATATATTTATGAAATATATTTGTTCTAAAAAAATAATCCTGAAAACTTTCCATGAACTTTATTTTTAGCTATTTTTATAAAAACAGCAGATATACAGATTTTAGATTTATTTTTTTCTATAACATAAATTACTATTTTATAATTCTTTTAAGATAAGATAGAAATATTTTTATTATAAAATAAATTTAATCGTTAATATCTAATAAATTAATAAAAATAATAACTTATCATAATTAATAAATTCTAGAATCTTAACATTTCAACTAGATTAATATACTTAAAATTAACTTTATCAAGAAAAATAATATTCTAAAAAATGAAGATTATTTATATTTTTATTTTTGAAACATAATTATAATTTAAGTTATCTATGTTACAAAAAATCATTTAAATTGTTTAAATGCTTTAATTTATTGTTTTTTGTATATTACAATAGTTATAATAAATATATTCTATTAAAGATATTATTTGTATAGCACAATAATATATTTAATAAAATTTAAATAACTTAAAACATGTATTAAAAAAAGCTAAGCTCTGGCTAATTTAATTTTACACAAATCAAAATGTTAAAAATGTTTTCAATAATTATTTATTGTTTATTCTCTGATGATATTTTGATCAGAATTTTATAATACCACAATATGGCATTGATGGAAGAATTATCGAAATGTTTATTGGTAATTAAAGTGAACAATAAGCGATTATTAAACAAATTTATAAAATAATGCGTTTAGTTAATAATTTATTTGCCAAAAACCATAATTATTTAAAATATTATCAATTATATTTTGGGCATGTAAAATAAATATGTCAACTTGTCAATAAAAAAGACATTCATAAAAAGTATTTAATAAATTGATTTTTTAAGTACCCCACAACTAGTTAGTTAAGTATTATATATTAATTTAACAATTTTAAATTTACTTAAAAAATAGAATAACAGGTATTAAATAAATAGATATAATTATAAAAACCTTGATAAAATTCTAAAATAATTTATTTTTATAAATTAAAAATAGAATTCTTTATAATAACATTTATATGTTTTATAAAGAAATAAAATATTTAAATTAAGATATACAATAAAATAAATTGTACTATTTAATATTACAATAGAAATTTTACCATAAAACATCCATAAATTATATTGTAAATAGTTTCAGATTACAAGCCCTGATTATTTATTTTTGATTTATTGTAAATTTAAATAAGGTAAATGTTTTATTAAACAGAGAGTTTATTTAAATGTTTCAGTGTACGTGACAAGATGTATTATTTAATTTTTCAAAATTTTCTATATTATTTGCTAACAATTTCATGCTCTAGTAACTTTACTTGAAAAATCAATCCTATTGACTCAATCTTAAAGTGTTACAATAAATTTAAATACGATTTACTTTATTCTTCTTAACACTAATTCGTATTAAAAAAATAGTTAAAAAAATAATCATCGAATTAAAATCATCTACTTTATCGTAAGCGGAAATGAAGAACGTTCAAAAGTATTTAATTACAAAAGTGTACAAACAATTAGCATTAATTAAATTAAGATATCTATAATGATTTATTAACTAGTTCAACTTGGCGATTCCAAACAACCGGTTCATAAATTTGATGTCTTGCAGAGACTTCTAAATTAATGCTAATCTATTAAAATCATTCTTTTGGATACGTTTTGCAATATTTAGAATTTATTTTGTTGATATAGTACAAAAATTCATTTTGTATTTATAATTGCTTTGATATTTTTATATTGCAGATTTTTGCTTATTTAAATTTGGTATTTTTCATGTTGTAATTTTTAGTACTTTTATTACTTTACGATTTGATATTTAAAATATTTAAATTTTATTGCAATATTTCCTTGATATACCGATAATATCAGTCAAATTTTCGTAGAACAGTATGTTAAATTGTGGTTAGTTGAATGTAACACATGATTTTATAATAACTTCTTTAAACCAAATAAACCACACGAGTTACATTAATCTTTATATTTTAATTGTACTTTTAAAATACTATAAAATACAACTAATGCAATGAAATAAATGTATAAATTATATACAATGTTAACATAAAATTTAAATTAATTAACATAGAATGAATATTCAATTAAGAGTTATACAAATTTTATTAATAAAATAGACCTAAATTGTAAAACAACATTTTAAATTTCGTTTGGTATTAACTTGTACATTATTTATTATTCTAACCAAAATGTTATATTTGATAAAAAAAACTGAACATTTCCAATAAAAACTAGTTTATATTTACAGAAATTTCCAACTAGATAAACATATTTCTTATCTTGATTGATATTAGTTGAATTATTTGTCTATTGATAAATTGAAAAATAATCGTATACCAAGTACATATTATATATATATATATATATATATATATATTAAAATGTATTATAAATTTATGAAAAAATATAACATTGAAAAACGTTCAAAGGAATCGTCTTTCAATAATGTCAAAGACAGACAATATCATATGAACTGGAAAAAATTGAAAAAAGATTTTTCCAGCAGTGGATTAGTAAAATTTAAAGATAATTTTATATATATATATACATATGTGGGTGGGTGGGTGGTTATATATGTATTATGTAGTATTTATTTATGTAAATAAAAAGTAAAATTGTCAAATACAAAAAAATTCAGATATTGATAAAATATTCATTCTTGGATTTTTTTAACAGAAATTACAATATTATTTACACCATAAACTACGAAACCAAATATTTATTTAATAACTTTTTCTAAAAACACAAACAAATAATCACCTTACAAACACCAAAGATGTTATAAACTATTCTATAACCTCTTATTGATTACTTTAATTGTTCATAAATTGATGTGCATTTCTAAAGCCATATCAACATCATCCGTGTGTCATGTTTAAAAATCTACCTAATATCATCTTATAAATAAATAAAGTGTATAATAAATGACTATTGAATATTTTTTAATAATATCTTGTGGGGTTTAGATAATAATTCATTAATGTTAAAATAATTCTGCTACAATATTAAAAAATATATTATGTCTAATTTTTCAATTCAATTCACACTTTTTTCTTTATTTAGTATAAATATTTAAGCAACAAAATATATGCATTAAACATACTTTTAAACCTGTATCTTTTTATTTTTGATTGAAATAGTAAAATAAAAATCTTAATTCCAATAACATAAAAATTCTGCATAGTTTATTTGAAAGTAAAAAGGAAGTGGTTTTTGTCAAACAATAGATTGATAGAAATTGAAAGTGTGTTTTATATTTATATATACATACATTATATATATATATATATATCATTTTTTATTTGGTTATTTTGCAAATAAGAAAACTAAAAAAGTAGAACACTGAAAACTAAACTTTTTTCTTGTTACAGCATTTTAAAACCTCTTATCAACAAATTTACTTTTACAGATATAATTCCAGTTTTTTTATGTTATAACTAAAAAAAATATTTATGAACTCAAGCATTGATACTTTCATTTAATATAATAAAGATATTATCTATATTGTATGATGGATTAAAAAATTTTCTGGAAGATGAAATAATTTTAATTTTAATATATTAATAATTTCTAATTAATGTATATTAAATTACTGCAAAGAACAAATCTATCAACCCAACCATTAAAATAAGTATTGCTTAATACTGTTTCAAATCAATTAAAACCACATTTTGCGTTTCTATTATAATAAATAGATCAAACAAATGTAACTACGTATTCATGGAACATTTTTACTAACAATCATTTTTATTTAGATAATTACGTCAGCGCGTGGGAAAAGTTCAATGTACTTGTGATAAAACCACTTATCTGTACATGACTTCTCGAGAGCCCCATCGTCTACAAATATATTTTGCACGTAAATAAGTTCATTTCAACAAATAACTGACAAAAAATGCCGTCTTATAAACTGTAATGTATTGTTTAAAAATGATTATTTAATTTGAGAGTCAGTCACCTATAGAGAAAAATATTTTTTTATTAGACAATCGAAATAAATAAAAATTATTTACTATCAGAATTCGAATTATTTCTAAAATAACTTCAACTTATTATAAATAAATTTCTTAAACATTTACTGACTAGACCGAAAAATATGTAAATATTTTTTTCTTGGAATTATTAAGTTATTCCATGTGAACATTTATGAATATTTTATAAAGTGAAAATTTAAATTGGTAAGCAATTACGTGTGAAATTTATGTAGATAAACAACATTATTATTGGATAATCGTTTTATATCAAATGATTTAACAATTCTATGGCAAGAAATGAAATGCCATATTTATAAAATTATAAACAAATGTGTAGTTAAATATAATTGAAAAATGCATGTACTCGAATAATTGATGTGCATTAAAAATTAAAAAATCCAAAAATCAACACGAAGAATTATTTAATTTAATATGAAAAATAAATAAAAACTGTGATAATTGTAAATTAAATAATAAAAATTCAGAATAATATTTATTCAGAATATAATAATTTTTTTTTTTAATATATTAATATTAATTTATTTAAGTATTATAATTAAATATATTTACTAACTCAAACTCTTCGGAAAATAAAAAAAAATTTAATTCCTTTTAATTTAATAAAAAAAATTTTCTTATTTTTTAAAAAATCATATTATATATATATATATATATATATATATATATATATATATATATATATATATATTTTAAAGATGGTCAAATTATACAATTTCATAAATATGTTTATTTAATATTTATATTCATTTATCTCATTCAATTCATTGACCTCTGGGTAATGGCCGGTTTTTAGATAACGAATTATAATAACACCTAATAATATATTATGATTTCGGTAAAATAGTTTACTACCAGGTCAATGTATTACTAATTGATATCAAATGTATTTGATGTAATTTTATTTATATTTTTTTAATATTACTAATAATTAAGAGGACTTCCTTTTAAAACAAAATCTGAATAACTTGATATGTTTAAATAACTATTTTATTATTTTAATATATATATATATGTGTGTGTGTGTGTGTGTGTGTGTATGAGTGTGTGTATGTGTATGTATGTATGAAGTTTTTATAACATTTATTAAAAAAGATTAGATTAAATAAAAATAAATACAGAATTAATTAATAACGTTTTCAAATAGAAACTGTTGATATTCAATAGAGATAATTTATGATTATTCTATTTAAATAGTACTTATAAAAGTGAAGACGAAATATATACAAATAAATGATAATTAATTTGTATATTTCTTACAAAAAAATTAAATCGAAAAATATAGCTTTTCATTTACGAATCAATATCCATCTTTTATGATAAATTTCAAATAATAAAAAGAAAATATTCATGTCAGTTATGTTAATGTCGTTAGCATTGAATATATTAATGACTATGAAAGTCACAATTACTAAATATAAAATCACTTTATATTTTTATGGACACATTCCTTAAAAATAATTTGTATAGAAATAAGCCATTAAGATAATCATAACTAAATAAATAACAGGGTCAATTGTTGATAAATATCATATATTCATTAAAAATATACACTTATATATATATATATATATATATATATATATATATATATATATATAAATCTATGTTTTTAATGAATATATAATATTTATCTACAACTGACCCTATTATTTATTTATATGTGTATACTTAAAATAGCTTTAATGTTAATAATACATAAAATAATTAAGTGAAAACAATTCAAATCAAAAATAATAATAATATTATATTATTAAAATTTTCAACGTTGTATTAAAATTCAATACTACTTTTGAAATTATTATTATTTATTTTTTCTAATAAATGAAATTTCTAATTTTAACTGAACTATAAGTTCAAATTCAAATTTCTCTAAGTTTATAAAAATGGAAAATTAATATAAACTTAAATTCCAAATATGTTTTTAATTATAAAAACGATTTTAAGTCTTTTATATGAAAAAATAAAAACTGTACTTTACTAATTTTTAGAATCCAATTATTTTGAAGAATATTTATATAATTTTAATTCGAAATAGATAATGTGTATTGTAATAGATAATATGTTAAAAAATAAATAAAAAAATCATCTTGCATCCTGAATTCTGTAGTAAAATTCAAATAAATCAAAAGTAGGAACTAAAATAATGACTAAAAACAGTTATTATATATTCTAAGTACAGTTAATTTATTAATATAGATTATTTAAAGAGATCTTTATTTTAATTATCAGGTGTATATATATATATATATATATATATATATATATATATATATATATATATATATTTATATACATAAACGACTTTCATGCTTATGCAAATATGAGTTTAAAAATAATATGACAAATTACACTATTACGGATCTATTAAACTAACATATTTTACGAATTGTCTTTTTTTTATATTCGTTCGAAATAATTAAGATATGTTTCTATTCACGTTCACTAAAACAGGTTATGAAATTCTATCACATTTACTTTAAACTATAATGAAGATGGTGATTTACAAGCGTTGAAGAATTCATAAGAAACAAAATTCAAATTATGAGTTAAAAAAATATATGCTTAAATAAGTAAGAAAAAAAACACTCGATATTTATCGTTATGCTTTAAACAACTTTTTACTATGGTTTTCTTTATGCGTGGTTCCTTATAATTAATTTAAAAAATACCTCTATTTAAAATTAGGTGTAACAAAAAAATTCTCACTTTATACACATTATATATATATATATATATAAGTTAATGATTTCCTGTTCATATATATATATTCACATAAATATATATTACTTAATAATTACTTTCATATTTTTTAAAAAAGTATCTTTATTTTTAATTCATTTAAACTTTTCAAGTTTCATTATTTTGCATGCATAAATTATAATTTGACTTTTTAAAAACAACATAAAATAAAAAAATCAAACTAAAATAATATATATATATATATATATATATATATATATATATATATAATTGTTCTATGACCAATTAAATATGGAAAATTCTAAAATAAATTATAGTCTAGTAATGTATTATAAAAAACTAATCTAAATTTAATTTGTCTTAAAGGAGATTATAAACAATGAAAATTGTTACTCTTCTTCATGTTGTTAGAATTTAGACTAACATTTTGAAAATTAATTCAGGAAGATTGGTATTAAAAGAAAAGAATTTCGCTCTGAATGAGAGTGATTTTATTGTAGTATAAATAGTAACAATATAGATGGATTAATTTAAATGATGATGGAATAAGACAATAATTATAGTGTATAGTAATACCCCTTAATCATTGAGATAGTACTAACTACTGTGGATGAAACGAACATAAGAAATAATAAAATAAACAAACATTATTGCTTAATAGTTTTTCAGAAACTAAATAAATATCTAAGGCTAAAAATAAAATATCTTGTTTTAAAACAAAACCATAGATAAGCCTGTAATTTGAGAATTAATACAATCAATTAAGTATAAATAAAATACTTGATCTTATATTTTAATATTGTAGTTAATTCATTTTTTTAAAAATGAATTAACACCTTCATTTAATCACCTAAGCTGACATCACAAGATCTTATTATTTTTTTTAATAATCACCTTATATTTATTAATGTGTACTCGTATTTCGATGACCGTTCCATATTTATCGAAATATATCATTACAAAATCTAAGATTTAGTTAATAGTTTAATAAATAATGCTTTAAATTTAAATTTTGAAATTATTTGCTCTAATGATGCTAGTATAGTTATTGAAGTGCACATCGAATGATGTATTTATTAAAAAATAAATAAATAAATTGGTTCAACGAAGATACAATAATGTATTATTTATATACAGACAGAAAAAATAAATTTCAATTAAACAACTCAACCAAAAATACTTAAAAATAATATTGTTAAAATAATTACGTTTTGAAAATAAATTTTATTGTTTAAACAGTTATAGACTGTAAAATGAATATAATATTCATTATTTTATTGTAAATGTTTTATGTTTCATATAAATACACATTCATAAATATATATTTTTATGTATGTGTGTGTGTAATTTCAATGTATTTCATATTATCTGTATATAAAATTATTATTTATCAGTCCTAAAAATAAATACATTTATCAATTATATGTCAACAACTCTTTCTTATTTGATGACGTTGCAAGGTCATTAGTAAAATTGATATTTTTTTATATTTTTGATAAGATTTTATTAAATATTTGTAAAAGAACTAATTTTTATATGTAAGAAATTAATTTTGCTCTCACACTTCCTTTATTATGTTTATAAACATTAAATCATAAACGTCTTTCTCATTTTATCATCGTTAAAAATATTTCATACTTGTATCACAACATAATAATAAAACATACTGAAGTCCTTGCGAACAAGTATGTAAATCATTAAAGTAAGAACAGTCAAAAAAATTTTTGTGGAAAATATGTATACCTCTGTATGCAAATTTATTATTAAATTTATTTTCAAATTTGATGTAAATTATATACATATATATATTAAAAAAATTAATTTATTGGAAACACGAATAAAGTTTCATTTTATTTCGAAAAAAATAATATGAAAAATTTATGTTTAAAAATATTATTTTTTTTAAGATATAATCACTAAAATACACAGTTTTTAATTTATGATAAATTTGATTTTTACTCATGATTTATATTACAAAATTAGCATTAAATTTAATTTTGGATTTTTGAAAAAGATTAAAGCATATTTAATATATTTCTATTTAACATTCAACTTACAATCAAAATTCACATAACTTGATGGTGAAATAAATATTAAATAACCTGAAGTTATCTATTACAAATAATAAATTTAATGAAGATAAAAGACATCAAAAAAAATCAATGGATAAATTCTAAAAAAATAATAATGAAGAGATCTCAACGCCAACAAATTTCTAATAAAAAATAACTTTCTTTTCTGGAAAAAATAACAGTTTAACGTCAATGAATCATTCATTGTAACGCCAAAAAATTTAACCACTTATTGTTCAATACACATTTCAATATTCTTAGCAACATCGTTAAAGCGTAATGTCTAAAATTATGTTATAGATGATTGCACGGTCATCGAAATGCTATTAACAAATAAAATTAACAATAAGTGACTACAAGAAATTTTTATATTTTGAGGATTTATTTCAATAAAGAAAATATTATAAATTATGAATTTTCAATTAATTAATTCATTTCAATACAATAATTATTTTTAAATTTTCAAATCATAATATTGATTATTATTTTTGTTATACACATACAAATATTTTATATATTATTTCAAATAATAATTATTATACTATATCTAAAAAAATCAAATTTAATACACAATATTTTTTATCTCATACTTAATGAAAATGATACTAATTGACTAACGAAACGAAGATTCAAAAAATGAAATATAGACTGAGTATAATATACTAGCTGATTAACTTCCGACAATATTCATTAATAGAAAATAATTTCAAAGCGATTACAAGGTCAATTAGATTTTGCTCGACCAAGAGGTCAAGCAGGATTTAGAAGCGGATTCAATACGATGAATAAGATTCAAGCTGTGAGAGAAATATTAAACTGGTCCAATGAGTATCTGTTTTTATAAATTAATAATATGGATTTTTTTATTCAATGTTTTAAATTTTCCTTCTATTTTTTAAAAAAGTAGGAAAATACGTCAATGTTTAAGTTATGTCTATAAAGAAATAATTTTAGTTCTGTTTTATGAACAATTAAATTAAATTCTCAATTATCAAACAAGTATATATAGGATGGACTAAATGAGACTGCAATATAATAAAGAATTTTAAATGATTTTAAAAATAGTAAATGCTTGTAAGCAAGTAAATAAATGGTTAAATCCTTCAGGCTCATTTGGGGCACTATATATATATATATATATATATATATATATATATATATATATATATATATATATATATATATATATATATATTACAGGATACGAAAAATTCTTTACTTAATAAATCAGTGATTTTAAATATTTTAAAAAATTAAAAAAATGAAAAGCCTATGTTAAATTTTAAGAAATATTTATAAAAATGCAACATCATCCACGAAATATATGAAAAAATAGCAGAAATTCAAATTATGAAAGGAAAATATAATAATCAATTATCAATGTATAACAACACTAGAAAGTAATGTTTAAGGCAATAAATTAAGAATGTGAAGGAATAAAAATAAAGGGCGAAATACTTAGTCACTCATAATTTTCTGCGATGTTATTTTTTCAATAACTCCAGAAGAATTCGAAAAAAGATCAAACATTTAGACAAACATGTAAAAAAATATGATTGGTGTTGAACGGAAATGAAAAATATTGAATCACTGGAAATTGAAAATTTTAGTAGATTCCTACCTACATCCAGTAATATAAAAAACCTGCTGCTGCTGATATGATATGTGTGTGTGTGTGCATATATATATATATATATATATATATATGTGTGTGTGTGTGTGTGTGTGTGTGTGTGTGTGTGTGTGTAATAAACCACCTAATAATTATTACTTCACCTTTTAATTATATTTTTTGTCTCCTTTCTCCAAAAAAAAAAACTAAAACACTTCTAATTTTTTTAGAATTCATCAAAAAACATCATGAAACATATTTTCAAATAAGAAAACATTCTACACACTTTTATAAAAACTGTTTAAATGAAGGTTAAAGTTGTCGAGTCAAGTGGATGATACAATATTAAATCATGTTGACGACTAATATTTAAATTAAATTTTTTGACAAAATAAAAATATATGTTTAATTAATTATACATAATAAAAAAAATCAATAGAAAAAAACAACATTTTATTTATTTACCTCACTCCTAGAACCTTACTACAGAAATTTTCTTATCTCATTCTACTATATTTAGTTATCCAAGTTAGTTTTAAAAATTAATTTGTCTATAAGCCTATATATATTTAATTTAAATAAAAATTTGAACATTGTTAACAGTTCGTAAAAAAAATATTTTGAAAATGTTTCCAAAAATTAAATATCACCTTCATATGATTAAACACCTAATAAATCATTCCCTAACATCAAACAATGTTATAAAAATATTTTATAAATTATTATGATTCCATTTTGGCTACTTTTAAACATTTTAATAGCCATATCCTTCAACCTACAATATTACAAAATCTTGACATGAAATTTAAATTTTAAAGAGATAAAATTAAGATATATTTTTTAAAAATACATACAACTATTCAACTCTAACCTTAATATATTTCTATAATACATTTTACTTCCGCAATTTTAAGTCTAAATCGAATAAAGTAATAGCTTGTGTATTTAATACTCATAAATTTCAAGTACAACGTGTATTATTTGAATTAAAATAGTAATAATTTAATATTTTTATTTACTTTTATTAAATTGTTTTAAAACTAATTCAAATAAAAAATCGATAATCTTTGGAAATATAATAAAATTCGATACATTAGTACAAAAAATCGTAATTTTTAATTTGAATTTAATAGATGTAGATTAATTAATTAATTTAATTAATTATGAAATTATGTTAAATAGCTGTGTTTCATGGTACTTAAAAAAACTTTCAAGTTAGTCATTTAAATATCAATTCATATAAAGTTTTTAAGTTGTAGATTTTTAGTTCACCTTTACATTTGATATTGAACTTTTAATGTCATTATAAATTAAAAATTACTGTATAAAGACACTTCAACTAACAAGCAAAAAGTGTATTACCTATTATAGAAACAGCAAATAACTCTATTTACGGTCACTAAAATTATATGTGTGTGTGTGTGTGTGTGTATGATATATTTTTTCATATATCGAATGAAATATTGATTTAATTAATCCACGCGAATGAATATTTTTGAACCCGGATTTAATAAGCGGAAACGCACAACGATCCGCTCGTTTGGAACTCGTCTGAATACAAAACAAATTTCTATATAATTTTAATTGTCTTTCTATTACAATGCGATGACAAACTATTGTAAATACGTGTGTATTTCAAAACTTAGATCAGTATGTCATCATTTTGATTGGCGACTTATGTCCTTGAAATCTTGCAGGTTAATGTTTCTCAAACAATGTCGGTGTTGGAACCGAGGTAAGGTTAACGGCTCGGAAATGCTTCGGTAATTGTGTGGGTTCGTTCGGTTCGGTCAAATGATCATCTTATTTTTGACCTTGTATGTGTGTTTTTTGTGCCTTGATAATCAAGATAATTTGTTGTAACATAACCGGTAATATTATTTTCTTAACTGAATAACTTTCAATCCTTCATATCTGGTACAAATATCTTCTATATACTCATTATCAGACCTGTATTAAGGTTTCATTTATCAATGTTTCAAACAGAAAAATCTATGACAACCTATTCAATCATATGAAATATAACTGAATAACAAATATACTGAATTTATATGAATTTTTATTTGTATTATTTTCAAAAGACTTGTATTATAATTTAATTCAATACAAAATTATATGCAATAAATAAATATTTTAATGAGAAACAATATTGTATTTAAATACTGTTCATGAATTAGTATTGGTGTATATTTATTTACACATACTATACAGATAGAAAACTGATTGAAATATTGTCACGGTTATTGCTAGTTAATGAGGGAAAACTTACAAAAAATGAAAATGAAACAACAAACACAAAAGTGTAACATATTTATAATCGATCTCTAAGTATTTTAAAAGAAAATAAAATTATATATCTACATATTTTAATTTTCATTTTTACCTTTTTCATAAGTACGATAAAAAAATCTATGTGTAATTTATAATCAACTTTTCATTATTTACCATATACATACATATATATTATTTCATTGCGTATACTGACCACTTTTTTAATTAAATTTAATACATTAAAATATCCTGCTCGGTATATAGGTATATTAACTGGTTTTTATAATTATTTAGAATTAAATACATTATTTAAATAAGTATTTTAAATAAGTATTTTTAGTAAAAAAAAATATAATAATTTAACTTGAAACAATTTTAATTTTTCTGTATATTTTTTAAATGGCATTTGAATTATACACTGTGAAACAATGTGAATTTATATATATATATATATAAGCTCAAAAAAATAATCACGAATAAATAGAATAGAAACATGGGAAAATACGTTGGTGTGGAATAAAAGAAAAAGGCGTAAGCTCGCTGAACACTAAATTTTTTGATAAAGACTTTTATCAAGCAGTGGATAGAAAAAGGCTGATGATGATGTTTATCATAGAAATGAGATGAGGGACATTAATTTTTTTCATATGATAATGAAAATAAACAAAGATATGAATATTTTTCATTTAGTGTAGATATCAGTAACAAAATAAATTTTAATTTATACGTAATAACATGAACCAAATACCTAATATTTTTTCTTTTTATATTTTAAAAATTCATTTAATAAGGATATACGTATGACTAGAATAATTAAACATTTTAAAAGAATTATTTATTTATAATATTTTACTTGGGGGATGATGGAATATCCATCGAAATACATATCAACAAACAATAAATGACTATTGAATACTTTGATAATATCTTGTGGTGTTGAGGCGAGTGATTATTTGTATTGGAGTGAATTTGTCACAATATCAAAACAAATAATTATCTTATATGTATTTATAAAAAAATATTTTATTATTTTTAGAATATCTAATTTTGTTAATCAAATATAATGAAAATCAAAAAATCTATAGGATTCTTTTAATTAACAGAAAAATATAGAATTCATATAGAAAATAAAAGTGTAATAATGAGAATTTTTAACACAAATTTTTGAATTAAACGACGATATTTTAGGTAGGTAGTAGAAATGACAACTTTGAAAAATGACTAGAATTCTAAATTTAATTAAAAAAAAAATTAATATAACCTACATGCAAATTTAAAATATACTAAAGATTAATAAAATCAAATTTTGAAATGAAATTATGTAAGAATTTCGAAATATATTAAACAATTAAAGAAATCCAAATAAATTAATTTTATCATTAATATTGAAACTTGTGTTTACTGATATAATATTTCAACAAAAAGTTGTTTGACAAAACCGTAGATGTTTCAAAATAGAAATCCTTAACAATTATACTTGCAAAAGAATAATTTTATTTTTAATTAAACATGAAAATATTTAAAAAAATAGTTTTGCATTAAGAAGAAAAATAAAATATTTAAAAAACTCACCGGTGTTTGATATAATAAAATAAGTCTACTAAGTCATTCATAATCACGATTAAACTCCTAGTTTTTCTAAAACGATAACTGTATATCGAGCTGAACTCATATTACGCAGATATTTCTACAAAATTCTGGCCTGAGGATACTAAATTATCTTTTGCACAATCTAAACCTTTCCTATTATGATTCTGAATTATTTTCATAGTTCAAAAATTAATTAAGAAGATTCTGTTATATAGATGATTGATGCATGAGATAATACATATGTTGTTCTATTCAAAGAAAAATGGATTCAACTTTATAACAAATGGTTTCAAATTTAAGAATTAATTACGAATTAATTTCATGTGATATCAAACATACTTCTCTTATATTTTTTTTATATAGATATAATATATATTGTTCAAGCAACTTTTTAAATTGTTTAAAAAATTAATAAAATTCATGTTAATAATTTTTTGATTTTAAAAATATTCAGAAACAAATAATATAAAAAAGTTTTTTCTTTTATTTCATTAAACAGGAATCTGTTTATTACAAATGTCTTTGATAAAACTTAATTTAATTCGTTTTGCGGTTAACAATTGCGGTTAATACATCCGTTATTAGTTTCCTTTTTTCTAAGTAAATTGTCATTTCACACCTACTACGTAATACAGATATCGAGTTTGTATAGATAGTATATTTAAAAAAAATTATAAAAAAGAGAAAATGTTCTTTATTAACATATTTTTATAAAATATAAACAAGTGTTATGAAATTTATTTCTTCAATTGAACAAATTAACGAAATTTATGATAATTTGTATAAATTTATAAATATTAAAATATTTTAACACAACTTATATATTTCATGAATTTTTTTCATATGTAATTAATATTTATGTTAAACTTTTCAATATTTTTATAACAAAAAATTCTATAATAATTTTGAAATAGTATTATAATTTTATATATTTTTTATTTTGATTTCTATTTAAACAAAATTCATTTAATACAACATACATATTTTTAAAATAGAAAAAAATGTTTTTTTGTAAATATCAATATTTGTCTTGTACAATTTTCCCCTTCTACTAAGTTACATTTTAATGTATGTACAAAGCATACATAATTGTTTATAAAAGGTGTAAACAATGACTTCATTTTTATCATTTAATAAAACTATTCTAACCATAGCAATGTTAAGTTCATTAATATATTACTTAGATACTAAATTTAAAATAATAATGAGTAATTATGCGCTCTTGAATTTCTAAATAAAGATAAATATGTCATCACTTTCTTGACCTTTATTTAATTTACAGGTTAATATTCCATATTATTATATGTAAATAATGTGAAGTAAACAATTTCATATTTAACATAAATTATGAAACAGATTTATTTAACACCATTTCAATGTTTAAGGTGTTTATAGAAAATGATGTTCTTGTTTTATTTATGTGGCATAATTGATTTGGTTTCTAATAAATGTACCTAAGAGCTCATTAAAGTTTTCTTAATTATATAATTCATGAGCAAAAAATCAAATTTATAACCACAATTGTTGATAAAATCTTTGGAAAAATCGCATAACAAAATATACATATTAAAATTTTGATTTATAAAACTATTGGGTATTTAATGTCAAATAAATTATTTTTACTGTTTCTTAATTAGTTGATATAAAAAATATTTATATACTCTTTTTATCTGTTATCTCATCTATGCAAAATTAAAAATGACATTTGTTTCAATAGCAAATAATTGGTTTTAAAATATAGACAACTTGCTGAATTTATAATTATTTTTAATAATGACTCTTTAAATAAATCAAATTATTAATGAAAATATTAAATATATAAATAACAAATCAAAAATTTTAATACTGGTGTAATTATACTAAGAAATAGTTAAAAATATAGTCAGATATTTGAACTTTAATTTTAATCAGCAATTTAATAGTAAAAATTATTATAAATTCAAAAATACTTCATATTAATAACTTACTTTACATATTTCAGTTTTAAATAATGCAAATTTTAGAAATGTAGCTTATTTGTGTATAATTGAATTATTCATTGAGTTTCAATCTCACTCAAAATTATTTATTGTATATTCAAAACATTTGTAAAAAAGAAAATTAATTACTTTTTTTCTGTTTATATATATATATGTGTGTGTGTGTGTGTTATTAGCAAAGAAATATATTGATTTATTCTATCAACTATTGAAATAAATGAAACTTCAGTTCTAAACAAGAAATTTAAAATATAGCCATAGAATTGTATAAAAATTTAAAAATGATACGAAAGATAAGAAAAAATTGTATGTAAACAATTAAAAAATTATTAATAATAAAAAAATGGAATAGATTGTGTAAGATATCTCAAGAGAGCAAGAAATGTGAGATGAAAAGCTGAATTTATTGATTCAAGTTGAAAAAATAAAGTTCAAAACATAAAATGGAAATTTAATTAAACATGACGAAAAAATATGAAAAAATGAACATTAGATTGTTTAAATTACAATTTGGTCAAATAATAAAATAATTTTCAAAGTTGATATTATTATTGTCATTATCTTCAATATTCAAGATTTTAATATTTTAAACAGTATTTTTATTCAAAAAGGATATTATTTGTATAATTCATTTTTAAATTTCTATTATTTTGAAAAATTGATATTAAAAAAATATAGATTTATATTCAAATTATTATAAGGGTTTGAATTTTTCATTTCATTTTATAAATAGAATTTTCATTATTTGATGTTTTCGTTTTTATCAAATATTATTAATCTTTTCATTAAACATCATAAGACGTTCATTAAAACTACATTACAGCAACTACATAATGGTGTATATACTACAATAGATAATATATTCAATCTCACAATATACTGATTAACAAACGAACGTGTTATATACTCGATGGTAACGATATCTATTTTCATTGAATATTGATTTCAGTTTTATACATTCACTACTAAGGTGTTAGTTGCAGAGAAAGGTACGCATCTAAACTATTGGATTTTTATATCTAGTGACTTATTATGTCAAGCCGCATCCGGCCTCTAACCACATTGGATTAATATAGTGTCTAACAAAAGGTTGCCGACCTATACTGTAAAGTTATTGGCACTACCACTTATTAATTTTTCCTAGCAAGAAACATTACTAATATTAGTGAGAAAAAAAGAGGATTGATTGATTATTTAGAATATTAAAAGAATTTAAATTGATGATTGCATCTAAGAAAAATGTTGGGTTTTTGAATTCAATTATATTTTTTTAAAAACCAATCTTCTGATTTCCTAATCAATGAAAAAAATAAATTATATATAAAAGAATATAAGTTTGATAAATTTTCAACTATTTTTTTAAATGTGTGTAAAATATTTTATTATACAAATTGTTTTTATAAATAAATCAAAAATAGATCCATCTTTTGAGTTTTAGATGACATTATATACACTCACAAATAAACATATATATAAGAGAACATATTTAAAATAGAAAATTACATTAAAAATTAATCAAAAAATAAAATTTAATTTTCTTAGCAAAAAGTATTTATTGAAGTACTTACCTAAATTATATCAGGATCTGATTTCTGAAACAAACAAATAAATATAAATAAATGTAATGAATTTTATTTTGAAAATAATTTTCATAAAATACTATTAAGTTAATTAGATAAATCTATAGTATTTTTTTTTTGACCTGCATATTTTGATGTATGACTTGCATTAAATATCTACTCATGGATTGCAAAATTCTGTTTAAAATATTACTGGAAAGTGAACCTCATTCCGGAAAACCGATAGTATTATTCAGACTAAATTTGAATTGAATCATTTTCTACCAAAGTGTAAATTTGTGAAAAACTCAAAATAGTACAATCAACTACAGTGAGTCATATTCAACAATTTGGCAATGAAATTGTCCAGATAGATACTTCATGATCTCACCGACCACAACTTAACAAACCGAGTTAGGATTGCGTCATCATTGAATTTTCATCATCATACAAAACCGTTTTTATATACAATGGTAATCAGTAATAACAAATAAACAACACATAGTAGCATTGCTAGGAAACTAGTTTATCGCCAACTCCCACAATCAGTTTCTTTTACCACCAATAATGCTGATGGTATATCAAAAGACCAGTGTATTATGAGTTGTTGGAATGAAATTAAATCATTACAACTGTGAAATATTGCTAATAATAGAATAAAATAAACATAATATAAAAGAAAAACTTCCAGGAAAGTCAAATAGGAAAAAAGTTGTATTCTATCACAACTTTCGTTCTCATGTTCTTTAAGGACTTGGAAAAATTAAATTCGGACCTTCCATACATTCAGATCCTCGAAGATTTTTTTAAATAAAACAAATTCAATAAAGAGGACCAAGTAGCTGAGGTTTTAGAGAAATATATTAATAATAAGAGATTTTTTTTCTATGCAGAAGATATTAACAAATTTCCAGGCGAAAAACAATTATTACAAAAATAAACATTATACGTGTATATAAAATTAATAATCAATCTTATATTAGATAAATATACATACAGTAATTAAACTCAAAAATTATCAATGTCAGTCGAACATTTAAAATATTTTTAAAGAAAAACAAACACGTCAATTGCAACAAGTAATATTTTTAGAGTTAATTGTAAGAAGTCTTTTAACACTGTTTGAAGAACAGAGTTTATACTTTTTCTGAAAATGTTTGTTGAAAGATTACGAAACGTTTACTAAATTTCTTTTATTTTGTTCATTTGCATTTACACACTTGCCCCATTTTTCATCCACTTATTATTTCAACCGAAAGTAATTATTAGTTTTGGTATGAAGCCAGTCATAATATATATGTGTGTGTGTGTAAATATTTATATATATTACCACTTTATTATCTGTGCAATGTTTTCCATGTAAAGCTTTTAAATTATACAGTAATAAATAAAGTATGTATGTAAAATAAAACGCTTTTCAAAATACTCCAACGACTTTAAGTAAAAATTTTAATTTAAAAAAAAATTCTTATTTTCAGAATTCGTTCGATTTTTCTTAAAAGTTCAATAAACAAGAATATTAGATTTTCTATAAAACAAATAAATTATTTTAAAAAAATTTTCGAAAAAATGCAAATAAAAAGATCTTTCTTTTATTGATAATTAAGAATGATATTCTATATTTCTCTAGATTTCAGAAATAGTAAATTTAAGAATCATTTTGATAAAAAATGTAGAATATTTCTTTTAGAAAGAATACACCTTTTTCAAATCCTAATAAATGTTTATATAATTTTACTTTTTTCAGATTTTTTAATTGAAAATAAATGAAAATGAGCTGCTAGAGAAGATTAAAATTATTAATCATTAATATATACATGTTAATCATTTAAATGTAAAAAATATAATAGTTATTTATACTATTAGTTCCATTTTATTTTATCTTGAAAAATATTTTTTTTAATAGTAAGAGTATATATACACACACATACACATATATAGTGTTGTTTCGAAGTTTCGTTAGATACAAAATTATATTCCACTTATTTTCAAAATTATATGTATTAATAAATATATAAAAAAATGTTTGAATGCAACAGAAATAATAATTTTATTATAGATGTTATTTATGCATTCGTTTAATATACAAAAATATAATCTCTACTACTTCTATTGATCGTTTATCCGGTAAATAGAGATAGAAACATATTAAACTGATCATTAGTTCAGCTATTTAAATTTGAATACCAAATTTTTATAGGTTTATTGAATCTTTGAAAATTAATATTCATAACATTTTTAATATTTTTTTCAGAATCAAGAAGCAAGGAATGGTTATATTAATTTTATACAACTAATATATTTATTATATTAAATTCAATATATATGTATGTCTGATGTTACATAGGTTTTCTTATGATTATAAACTTTAAATATTAATATGATAGAATAGTTTATTATTCTTATATATATTGAAATTATAATGTAATAGAGTATCTTGTAAGTTTAAGTTTTGACAACTTTTGAAGAAAAACCAACAAAACCACGGAAATCTTTAATCAATTGGTCAGAGAGCGTAACCGAGTCCACCACAATTCCGACTTGTCTGATTATCTACTGTGTGTAAATGTAAGTAAATCGTTTTTTTCCTGTCGTGTTTCACGAGAAATTAAGATATGTACTAAATGAATATTGAACACATGATTGCGTTGACATTGACCGTAGTTAATTAAAAAGTTTAAGCAACTCGGATTCCGTCTATTTTTATACTACAAACATACGGTAAGACAATAAGTTATTTCGAGTCATTAAATTAACAATCATATTTTTAAATTGTAATTATTTGGAAAAATGTCAAACATCGGTGACTCACCTTGTTAATCAAAAATAGTATTCGCGAAAATATTCTTTAGAATACTTTTCTATGAGTGGGTATATTTTAAAGGTCAAACACATTTCCACTATGTGTATAATGACCTTAAAAACGAAATAATAATTTTACTACGTAAAATAGCTATGCGAGAGACGTCAAAAATTCAGAATTAACAGAGTCCCGAAATAATCCTAGGTCAGCGTGTGTAAACATTAAAATGCACGTCCGATGAATGCACATACATGTATCGTAATTACTGACAAATTTTAAATCATTGTACATGTTTTAATATTCTCCCTTTGATATTTCAGTCGACAACGGCTCGTCAACGTACGATCCTTTTTGAACCTGGTCGCATATGTACTAAAACTGTCATATTAAAAATATTGCTTTTGAAGAACGTATCTGTTCAAAATTAGATTTTTGATGATATAAAGCAGAGTTCAGTGATAGGAATATGTGTTTTCTTGGCAGTGTGTTCACAAGAATATTTCAGTCCAAGTACATTAACATTGTAAGGTTGAATTTCCTGACGTTTAAGTGAGTGATAAAGATGTTTAAATTACACCAATAACGCAATTTCTATAAATAATAGTGTTGGACAAGATCCATGTGTTTATAGACATTCAGGCACTTATGACGACATTTGCTACTTTATATCATACTTTTTTTATAATGGTGAAGGGTACTTCAGTCACGACACTGTGTTGCTGTTTTTATAAAACTCAATTTGAAACCACATTTCCTACAGGCAGTTACATTTGAATTATATATTGTACTGCAATTTGACATTGAGACAATAAACGGAATGAAATATGTATATATTTATATGCAGAAATAGATATAAAAAAGAATATAACAGATTGATTACAATGTCCTTAAAACAATGCGGTTTTCTCAAAAGCACTAGAAGGCAACTGATAAAAGCCTTTATATAAATACATTATCCGTACGACGTTATTTATTCGATCAAACTAGTTTCATATATATATACCAGTAGGCGTAACAGCTAATATATTAATAAAGCAAATTTATCACAACTCTTTATTAAGTTTTCTTTTGAGACAAATGATTAAATATTCTTATACAATGTTAATATAAAGTAATCTATTACTGTAATGTTATTAATTTTCTTACAACAAAATTAATTTATATATAAATTACAATGAAAAATAATCAATAATTTTTTGTTTAAATAAAAAATAATATTTAATGGTCTTCACATATGAGTGGCATTCAAACAAATATTCACAGCATTAATTACAAAAATCAAATAATTCATACGAAATAAGGTTGCTCAAATTTATAAACATCCTACAAATATTACAAAAAAAAAATAGATACTCTGTCAAGAATTTTTGTTATTTTTTATAAACTCCAGTTTTCTCTGTCCTAAACTAAGATGTGAAAATGAAGATGGGAAGAAGTAAGAAATTTTGTAAAAAAAAGTTCAGGTGACTCATCTGTTAGGACTTTATAAGGGTCCTATATCAGGGAAAGATGGTTGTTATTTTACAAGAATATTTGGGTTCATCAAAGAGTAGGGGAAGATAATTTCGATTAAAGGTTATCTATTGATTCAGGTTTGAAAGTTGTATTATTGACAATTATTCTATTACTAGAAAATCTTATTTTGCTAAAGACTCTAACGCTTAGCTTCAAGAACCAAGAAATCTAACAGAGGAAATAATCAACAATTGACTTGTCTTAACTAGAGGAACCAAGAAATGTCAATAGATATATAAACTTGGAATATATATATATATATATATATATATATATATATATTACACATACAAAAAATAATTTATCCAATTTACTACAACCACTCATTTAAACAACTTGAGGCAAATTGTTAGATCAAAAGAAGAATTGAATTGCCACAAGATAATTGTTTCTTACGTGGTAAAAATTTCAATAACTTAACAACTGTTACTCTTTCCAACTTTGGATAAAACATGCTACTGTATATTCTCTATTGTCCTTACTTAATCTGACCACTAAAAGTGTTTATAGAAGATAAACGATTTCTGTTAAACAAAGAAATTAAGAACGTTGTACACAGATGTTTTCATATACAATCTAAAAATTTCTTTGAACGAGGTATAAAATTATTTCCTTAATCTTTAATGTGAACAAAATTTTTTTATTGTCCTGAAAAAAGTTTATAAACGTAACCATTTAACGAAAATAATCAAAATATAAGCAAATAAAGTGAAAAATTAAATATTTTTATAAAACCTTATGGTATTGGGATAAATCATTCGTTTGTATTAAAAAATGGTTTTATCCTGATGCTCGTTATATTTCCAATATTATAATATCAAGTGCACTTACATTTTTAGTTTGATTCAATGATTAATAAATAAAATTGTACATATGTAAATGTTCATAAATATATGAGTAATCATAATATGAATACAAATTCTTTTTAAATAAGCTGAATTTAACTTTAACATTTAATTAATTTTGTAGGAAAAAAATAATATTGCATGTAGTCACGATTGTAGACACGAGATAAAAAATATTAATCAAGTGTGAAATATTTAAAAACAGCAGTCAAGCATAACAACGCATATGATTGAAACTGGTTACACAAATAAATGTTTGATTCAATCGATAAATAATTCAATCAATTGACTCAATAGCAAAAACGTTCAAAAATAATTTAATTCGTACAATAGTTTGATTCGTTTCGTATTATTCGTTTTTATATTTAAACGCAATGTAATTATTTAAAATATTCTCGATTTCTTAGAAATGGAAAAAAAAATCTTCAAATTAAAATTATGTTCGTTCATTTTTACTATACTAATTTCAAAAAAAAAAACAATATTGGTATATAAAATTATTTATATTATATCTAATTGAATATATAAAAATTGTATTAATATTTCAATACATGATCGAAATCATTTTCGTATAATTTCAAATATATTTTTATTTTCAAGCTTCAGGAACGGATGTAGTCAATAAAAACAAATTGTTTTTTTCTTACACTAGAATTTAAATGTAGTAAATGTTCAGTGTCAACAACCTTTTTGCTTTGGGGTTTCCCAATATAGTATAGATAAATGCATTTATATTGCGTTTCAAATATTAAATAAAATAGATATAAAAAAGAGCAATGATCCTTAAAAAACAACAACAAAGAATTCATATTGTGGTTTATTTTATTTATAAAAATAATAGTACCTTTTATAGTCCATTATTTTTATAGTAATATGTATTTAAATATATACAGATATTTAATTTTATATTCATATAAAAAATAAATATTTATTTATTATTTATTTATAAAAAATAATGTATGGAAATTAATATATAAAATAAATAAGTATATAAAAGGAGTTTTATTTTTTTTAAAAAAATGTGAGTACTCTTTATAACAACTAATTTATAAATTAAAAACTATAATTTTATATATTTTCATTTTTTTAAAAAAAAAACTATATCGTTAAAATATTAATTTTTAATATTAAATATCTAACTTTATATCATCGACAAATGAAGTTTTAATATTTCCTACAATATTTATTATAAATATGTACATCAAATACGATAATAAGACAACTTTGATTTCAAAATCACTTTTATAAACTAGACATTTTAATTACTGAAAGTATTTACCAATCTTTTTATTATATCTTGTTTGTTGCTTTTAAAACATGTTTTATTTTAATAAACTGAACATTTTACTACATTAACATATTTCAAGTCACGATTTTATATATTAAGTTTATTTATTTTATTAATTTCATCAATTACAACTTCATTTATTTCTAATAAGTAGGAAAATGTGTTGATAAAAAAAAGGAAATATGTTGATAAGTTTTATTTATGATTATTATTTTCAATCATATTAAAAAAAATACTATTTTCAAATGAATCATTACAGGATTTTATTAATGTTCAACAATTATTTTTCTTTCATATATAATATCTTCAAAACACAAACACATGTAATCTAAATCCTTCTAACTAAATACGTTTTTAAATATCTGTGTATTTGTTGTTAATTATTTTTTTAATACATCTATTAATTTTAAATCTTCTATATACTCGTATTTATATATACACTGATTATATTAAAGCATACTAATTTATTATTTAAAACATATGACTAGTTGTATGTACTGAAAGACTTATTTAAAGAAGATTGAACTTATATTGATTCTGTCACTTAAATATTTATATCGTATACAAACATTAACAACATCTTATAAAAATCAATATTTAATATTTTCAAAAAATAATCCAACACTCAATTCTAAAATTTTTATATGACAATATAATAATTAAATTTAAATTAGAATTCAATGTACAAAACACTTCATTAATAAATACAAATATATTCTTAATTTAAATTTGAAATCAATAATTTTGAATTTGTTCCAATATACGAGGTCGTTTAATAAGTAAGGTAGAAAAGTAAGAAAAACTAAATTGAAAAATTAAATTAAATTAATTAAATTAAACAATAAATAAATTTACCATACTTATCAAACGACCTTCGTACAGTAAAGATTTTTCAGAATGAAGCTTATTATACATTTCATTCATATTAATATTTTAACTGCGAAAACATTACGATCTATAAATTGAAATGTAAAATGCTTACAGAATTAATTTAACATCGCCTGTCTATCTAGTCAATTGCTCTATTAAATTAATGTTAATAAGACATATACTGATATAATGATGATTCAATTTGATCTTTATCATGAAATGGACATATTACAAATGTTATAGACAAAGTATATACAAATCTAAATTTTGTAAAAGAACAATTAAGTGATATAGTCAAGATACAAAAAAATATTTAAAGAAAAAAAAATCATTTCATCTTAGTACTATAGGAAAGTATGGAATATGTATTTAGTATTAAAAACATGAAACATAAAAAAAATTCCAAAAAAACTATGTATATTTCATGCTAAATAGACACTTCAAGATAATCTTAATGAAATGATAGAGCAGTTCGATTGAAAGAATTTGAAAAGTAAACGAAAGCTTGCGATTACAATTTAAAACGATTAAGAGATGGTCTGACTGAAAGAATATTGATTTTTTAATATTTTAAATGAAAATTATTTACAAGAAAACTTATACATATTTACGATTGTAACTTTACATATTTTTTCTTGTTTTTGAGTAATGTAGCTGCAACAAGGCCTGAAATAAAATGTAACATATATATATATATATATATATATATATATATATATATATATATATATATATATACTCTTAGTAAATAATGCCTTGTCGTAGCGAAGTAGTCTATTTGTCTTATATGCCAGAAAGATGTTAGAGGGATAATTCATTCTCTGTAAGACCACCCATTCTAAGAAAGGCGAAATAGAAATGTACCAAAAATAGACTAACACCTGTTTCCTAAGAGAGAATACTGTAAAATGTATACTATATATAATAATATATTTACAAATTATTAAAATAAAAATACTTAATAAAATTCAAGCATGGTAAATGTAAACAACTTAAAAGCACATAAAAAATTGTATTAAAAATAGCAATTTTAGTTTTAAGAATTGAAAAATTTATAAAGGTTTAAAATGAAAACATGATAATAATATCAAAAGTTCATACAGCTTTATATATATATATATATATATATATATATATATATATATATATATATATATATTAAATTATTTAAAAATGTCATCAACAGAGGTTATTAAGCTTTCAAGGTAATATTTTTTATGCGGTCATATACTCGAATTCGAACTAATGACCTATTGGTCAACACTCTTTCGTGCTTATTTTTTGAATACCACCTGCCCGTTATTAAAATTATATAAATAGTGTATAGTTATGTGTATATATACATAAATATATAATGATTCTAAAAAAATAAATGATGTATTTCTAATGATATTCGTTACTGAAAAAATACCAATGCATATATATATATATATATATATATATATATATATATATATATATATATATATATATATATATATATATATATATATATATATGCGATAATATATATATATATATATATATGCGAAATATATTTAAACGAGTTTACTGAGAAACTGATTCGGATAATTAGAAAAAAATAAAGACGTCTTTCATATCTTGTTTTTCAATTTACAAATATGTATTCAAGTTCAATGATATTTGTTTTGGTACAAATTTCAGTGTAGGCTTTAGGACTAGAATATTTGAAACTTTATTTTTTTGGAAAATTTTGTAATTGTGTTAAACATAATACATTATAGTATATATATTTTTTTAGTAAATGCTTTGTACATTTATTTATACAATTTCTTTACAATAATATACTATAATATTTATCACATACTTATTTCCATAAAAACTAGATAAAAAAGTCTAAGATTTATAAAATAAATTTCATTCTTCATATTGAAAGAATTATAAACCTTCTTTAAATTATATTTACTTCTTTTTAATTTTTAAATATATTTTATTAATTTTATTACATTTTTTAAATAATACTTTTTTATATTTAAAATTAAAATAATAATATTTTATTTTATTTTTTTTACAATTCAATCTTTACATTATTTTCTCATTCACTTTTTAAAAAAATAAATACACAACTATTTTTTCTATACTATATTCACAATTCTATTCTGAGCATTGATAAATTTCTTTTTTAATTTCTATTAAAATTTTCTAAAGACATATTTTTTGATTATAACTTAATTTGCTGGACTTGTGTTTCTACTTTTTCTATTAATTCTCATGTATTTCAAACTTAATGTTATTTATACTCATCTTTAATTATAATATTCAATATTTTTATCTTTTTTATATGGTTTAAAGTTTCTAGTATTTTAAATACGATTTTCCAATATTTTTTCATTAGCTTTAACATTAATTTATATTTAATTAAATTTTCATTCGTATCAAAGTTCTTACTGAATTTTCAAATATTTATATAAAACACTTGAGCAGGTTACTAGTCTATCATTAGCAGGATTTTTATTGACCTTCTCTGGTCTAGATCTATTGTATTATATATTTTGCTAACCAGAGGCATATTGAAAAAGATGTGACTCTTCGTCACGCTTAATACTGTTGTAAAGAGAAGTTTAGTGCCTCAAGGTATCTAATTACGTTACACCTATCTCTGATATAAGAAACAGATAAAAACGATGGCATATTGAACAAGAATATAGGCCAGAAGGCCTAATCTGTGATAGCAACGACGACGATGTTGATCTTTGACATTAAGCTAATACGCCTTAGGTAGATAACTTATTAATTAATTCTCTTTACCTTATTTTCTTTACTTGTAATGTACAAGTAAAATTCAGTATCATTTTAGTAATTCTGAGAATTTCTTTGTAAAATCACATTATAATTGAATTCCTAAATAAATACACACACACACACATACATACATACATATATATATATATTTGAGTGAATGTGTAAATAATTCAATTTAGTCATATTAAAACATTTAACACAAAGGAATCATTCTCTCAATACCACAACATTTCATAATTTTACTAATAATTTATTATTCATAATTTTACAATGCATTGCTACGTCGATAATAGAATAGTGATCGAAATGCGCATCAGGAATAAAATGAACAATAAGTGATTACTGAATATATTTATGAAATCTTGTGGTATTGAGGAGAATGATTCATTTGTGTTAGTTTAATTCGTCACAGTACCAAAACAAATAGTCATACAAAACAATTTAATAGATTTTTAGTAAGGTTATTAATCTATGTTTTTTTATTTTTTACATAACTTCCTGTCATGCAAAATAATTTGAAAAGTATCGTTTTTGTAATAGAATTATGATATTTTAACAAAAAAGTTGTCTTATATAATAATTGTTTCACATTATATATATTTGTATAGTTGTATTTCTTATTTTTGTTATCATATTTTTTTTTTTTTTGTAAAACGTTATAAGATATTATTTTATATTACATATATTATCACTATGCGTTTATAATTTATTGTGTGTGTGTGTGTACGTATGTATGTGTATATATATATATATATATATATATATATATATATATATATATATATATAATTATACACAACTGTTTGATTCTTAGAAAGATTAAAACAATGTACTTTTTCCTAGAAAACATTTACATTGTTATAATTTAAATAAATCTAGAAATGATTCATTATGATTGTATAAATCAGTGAATTTATAATTATTTGTACAACACGAATATAAATATTTATTAAGTTGTCTTTTAGGTTCATCTTTATTTTTATATAAAAATCTTATAATTATACAAATCTTCATGACAACATCACGTGTTGATGAGGTTTACTTAGTACAGTGATTTCCTGAGTTATTAATTTTACATACGATGGACATTTTTTGTAAACTTCGAATCCGGCTTTGTGATTTATGTAATCTGTCATTCGGGAATTGTTTCAGATTTTTAACTATTTTGTGTAGTTTTAAATAATCGGTCGTCTTGTAAACAAAATAAAAATATTTTTTTGGTATAAGTATTATCATTATTTATATATATATATATATATATATATATATATATATATATATAACATAGATATGTTGTTATTTTTACATTTATACAATGTAATAAGTTTTAATTATGACACTTAATTAACAAGATTTTTATTTTATAAATTATAGTGTCCTGTTAAATTATATATCTATTTTGATATTTATTTAAATCAATTTTTTTTAAAGAAAATTCTATCTATATATAGAAAGAGAGAAAGAGAGATAATAAATTAATTTACAGGGCAACACTGCTTAGTTATTTCCATTTCGATGATATTTATTTTCTAAGTTTAAATAAATTCGAAAAAAAATAGGCAAAATCAAAAAATGGTCACATGGTGACCTACAGCAAAACATAATTAATGTATCAGTAAAATTGATTAAAAAAAATTGAATTAGAAGATAAAATTTATGTGTATTTAGAACAGCTTTTTAACTCTGAAGAAACTTTTAAAGCTGGAACAAACATGAGAATAATAATGGCATGATGTCTATTTAGAAATAATACTTATATAGTAAAAACCAGTATTCGTCTATGTTTAAAAAAAGTTTTTAATCAAAGTGTCTTTCCTGTTATCACTTATGGTAGTGAAACATGGGTCTTAAATGTTAGAATAATTAAACGATTGTAGATAACACAGAAAAATATAGAAAATTGCGTTATGAATAACATGTAATGATAAGAAAAGAACAAATCAAAAAAATGGGATTATGGTGAATCACAACAAGATAAAAATAATGTAAAATGAATTCACATATCAAAAAAAAATCAAAATAAAAAGGAATAAATATAGAAAAAGTTGAAAACTATTTTTATTTATAGCTCATTAACACAAAAAGAATATTTATAGATGAAGTGAATAACCTAAAAATAAGCTCAAACGTTCATATAACGATAATTAATTTATATCATGATATGCATAAAGCGGAGCTGATAATTTTTTCTTTTATACTGAAGACAAGAAAGCATTCTAACAATATAAGAAAATATTATGTTTACGTTGATGATTACTATCGAATATAAGAAACGGTGATATTAAGACACTGCTCGTTATTTATATGTTGTCAGTTAATTTGTGGTTTTGACCTTGAACGAACACATGCCCCGCAGCAACTCATGTTGCCTTTGATTTGAAAAATAACAATTACAATTAAGAACCAAGCACGTCTATTATAATAACAGAAGTGTGTGGACCTACGCAAAATTTAAATTAAACTCGTCGACTGGTTGTCGTTTCTGCAACTAGAAACTAATCCAGTATTTTAATAGATTCTTTTCATTTGAATTTCGTATTTATAATGATAGATTAATAACAAAGTTCAATATACCAGATCTATTGTTATATATATATATATATATATATATATATATATATATATATATATATTAATATAAGAGTTAAACTGTTATTTAATCCTCATAGTTTGGAATACAATTCGTTGTTTTATACAAATGAAAATGAACAATTACTGAAACAAGTTCATACAGCACTGCAGTCTAGTTTTTTTTTTTTTTTTTTGAATTGTAATTAACGATCAAAAGATGAAACAGACGTGAATGTACTGTGCACACATATTCGAGAGAAAAAATTATGATATAAACACGTAGCAATTCAAAAAATGTTCATTTTAATGTGAATAAACGGAAATACACTGTACCCACTCTATATGTTACCTACACTTTGATAATTTGATATAATCAACCCACGGTTTATTCAAATCTACTATAAAGAGTTATATTTTAATGAATTTTAAATCGGTTAATAACAAATATAAAAAGTTATACACCTTAGATTTCATTACATTTTTTTCTTTCTCTTTCGTTTTTTCTAAACATTTTTAAGATATTATTTATTTGAATATAAATTAAAACATTATCGTTTTATAAAAAATGTTTATATAATTTTACGATTTCTATGAGACATTTATTGTTGATAAATTCAGAGATTTGTCAATATATAAATTAAATAAACATTATAAAAGTTATTAACAATGATCTCAATATGAAATATTTTTTATTTCTTTCAATATTTTTAAACGATTTATGAAGTAAATTAAATTTCAATTTTTCATTGATTTCGTTTGAATAGAAATAAAATATAATTCTTTAAACAAAAAACGTAATAAAAAACATAATTACAAACGTCTCATTAAAAATCATATTTGTACTATGAAGTTTAATGTCAAGAGCAATTTTAATTTTAAATATTAATTTCCCTTGCAATAAACACGTTCTAATATTATTCATGGACATTAAATATTAAACTTTAATAAATAACATAACATTAATTGATATAATGAAGAATACCATGTTTAGTGCGGATGTGCATACTAACATTTTGGCACGTCGTCCAATAGTGACAAACGTGTATATTTATAGTCACGAAATTATTAAATACAGTAAGTTAAACATATGTTATTATATTTCTAATAATTATTGTATATAAATTTTTATTCAATGAATCAATTTTTTATGAAAACTTGATTTTATTTTCTTAATTTTTGCTTTTAAGTAATATTTCTTAAAAAATGTGACTAAAGTAATTATTATCAAATGATAAAAAGACGAGTTTCAAAAAATGTGTGATAAAATATTTTGTGATAAATTAATTAATCATCATCAACCACTAAAGACATTGCCTTATCACTGCAGTCATAATTTTCTATACGAAATCACTCTTTTATTTCCTCGTAGGATTGAAAATTATTTTTTTCATGACCTTCCTTAAGTAAATTATTCTTGATCTTTCATCATGTTTTTGCCTGTCATTTAACCTTTGAAAATATTTTTAAGAAAATCATTAAGTCTCATAATTATTCCATAAATGTATTTTTTCAAAATTAGTTTTCTAGCTCCTATAAATCCACTAGAAAACCAAATTGATTATCCATATATCATTCTACTTTATATTTTTAATGATATTTAACAGAATTTTTCAAATATTTTTAAACAAATATATTATACGATATTTAAAAAATTCCATTTCAGTTCTCATTTTGGATATTGTATTAATTTGACTTCTTACAAAGATTCTAGTCATTTTTTTATTTTCTGTAATGACATTAAAAAGTCTATTCTCGAACATCTTTCAGTATTTTAGTTGTTAGATTAACAACATCTGTTGTCTCATTGCTGTTCAAAATTTATTAAAAACAAATCTAATTCTATTTTTGTAATTGGTTTGATTTTCATCATTAGGAATATAATTCATTTTCTAAATAATCGTTTATATTTTAAATATATTTTTCTATTAGAAATATCCTGTATATATTCTTCCCAAAGTTCAATTACTTATTTATTTGTAAAAAGAGTATTTCTTTTCTTAGTTATAAAAGGAAATATATTTTTTAATATACAACTTCTGGCTTTAGACTAATTTTATAGAAATTTAATTTTTACATGGATTTTGTAACTTTTCTACTTACTATTAATGTCATACAATTTTTTTTAAAAAAATACAACTTAATTTTTTCTAATTTAATGTCTCTACAATTAATTTCGTCAATTTTCCTATCATTCTCAGACAAGAATAATAAAAAATAAATCATTTTCTGTATTTATTTTTGAAAATAATGAAAATATTATATAAATATATTATAATTAATAATATCATTATAAATCTGTTAAAACTTCATTTGTATTAAAATACATATAATTTTTTTATTCTTTATATAAACTACTTTTTTTCCTTAATTAATTTATTGTATCTATATTAAAAAAATATATATATATATATATATATATATATATATATATATATATACATGTTAATTGCTAGTAATTATACATGATATTAAATATTAAGTAAAGTAAAAATGATTTTAAATTAAGATAATATGAAATTTAAAATAATTATTTCATTACAAAATACACACATATGATATTTCACGCATAAAGATCACATACACTTAATTTATTAAAGATCGTACTAGAATTAAAGTAATTGAACATATTTTTAAAACTCCAATCAATTTAATGTCGTAATAATTTCATAAAATGCGGAATACCTTATATCTAAATAGCGAAAATAATAAATCCGCGACCATTCCACTTAACGTTTATTCTACATAACCGATTTTTGTCTAACGCGCACTGAAATCCATTATTATCTTTTACATAATCATATGCGGTTATTTCTACTAATTAAGGCATGAAATCATCACGAGTATCTTTATTATTTATTTAATACGTATATTAATCTCAATAATTGCGTCCATTTTTCAACACTGATTCATTCTTGTTATTTCAACATATTTGTAAGACACTTTACTGGAAAAAAGGTTAACATTAATCGTGGAATGATTTTTATCTTTTTGAAGTTATGCATAATTATACATGAACTTTTAAAAGTACTATTTAAATATTGTTGAACATAATTTGAAATTTAAATAACCTTATAAAATTTTAGTTTTAAATAAATTCTAATGTATTTATGAATATATTGGTTATATTTTATGTTTTTCGCTTTTTTGCTATATCTCTATTTACAAAAATACATACATTATATATATGTAATATTTATGTGCCTTATGTGTATATATTATATATTTACTGAATATATTATAAGTGAATATGTATAAACTTTTATGCTATACAAATCAAACAATTTTTGTTGAGTTATTTCTTTTTTACATTTTTCTTGTAGAATAGTTTTACACTTTCCCAATGCATTTCCCTTTTGCTTCCGATGCATTTTTGTAATATTAATACAATAATCTGTTAACTACATCAATTTAATTTATATATAAAAACAGTGAATCCTATGGTACGTGTTTTAAGAACAAATTGTTTTATTATTTTCTCTTAGTATTCCAAATTCAAAAGCATTTATTGAAGAAAACAGTGATTGAAATATATAAAAATGAAACACATTCTAAGTTCAAGTACAAGATTTTCTGAAAATTGAACATTTTCCAACGTACTTTTTAAATAATAGTTTATTTTTTATAACCTGATTTTTTCTTTTATACAAAAGAGTAAAAACTATTTTTTGGTTAGAATTTTTTCATACTAGTTCATAAACACTTTATTAAAGTTACAAATTTTTATCTTTCTTCTAAACTCTTTTAGCTGAACTGTTTTAAAATTCTATTTGGACTATCCAACTTGAAATGTTTACTTAAAATGAGACGAGAAGTTTTTCTTTCCATTCAAAATCAAATATAAGTTGATTTTTTCATCTAGCACAGAATTATATATCTTAATTGATCGTATTACAAAGTTAAGATGTTTATGATACTTTTCTACAGTATTAAAAATATGTTTAGAAAATATCTTACGATGAAAATAATTTCAGGTATTTACTGTAACAAATTTAAGTATTTACTATAATCGCATATTTTTATTCTACTATCATATATTGACAGTAAAAAAAAAATAAACTGATCTTATTAATCAAACTTACAAAAATATTCCTTTAAAATATTAGTTACAATAATAGAAATATACTTATTACACAATAAAGATTTTTATTATGTTATTTCAAATCAGAATTTACAACTTCTACAGAATTGTTGTGCAAAATGAAAAGGTAAAAAAATCCTCTATTAGAAAACTTTAAAAAGTATTTTTTGAAAAATATAAATATATACAATTTTATTACATTCAATAAGGGTCATCTTCAAAATTCATTTATAATTAGTGAGTATTGGACTCGAATACAATTTCTTGTAAATTGATAAAAAACAGATTTTTAAATTAATTTCATCTAAAAAAATTATTAATTAATATGATAAAGAGAAATTCAATTAAATATCCTAATATATCTATTAAATTACTAATGTTTTATTTTTTTACTCTGATTTTTATTTTTTAAATATATTTAAATCTATCAAATAAATTTAAAATAAAAACTAAAGATAATTATTTATAATTAAATTATGAAAAAATTTATAAAAGCTTATAAAAATGAAAAAATAGTATTTATACAACCACTCCTATGGGCACATTTGATAATTCTTGTTCTAGATTTTTTAACATACATTCGCATCAATACTGAGATCTAAACATGTGTTGATTTTTATAACCAAATATTATTCATCTTACAATATTACTTCATATTATTTTAAATTACCTACATATTTTATTACTAACAATTTCTGGCTTATTCGATTAATTAAATAATAATCGTTGGTGTTATTTCTCACTGCTTTTAAATATTAGAATAAATACTACATTCGAATTATTTCTTTCTATTGTATAATGTGTACTTAGTCGATAATATTGTACAATTATGTTATTAAAATGTTCTAATTAATTTCAAGTCTATAATAAAAATTTATTTTAAAAAATAGCTAACACGTTTCTTATTGCGTTTCAATAATTTTTCAAAAATGTCTCTAGGTAAAATATTATCTTAATTTTTAGAATAATGTAATCACGCGGTATAATTCTATGAACGATACTTTCTATGAATTTATACGTTTTATAAATTGATTTCCTAGAAAATTAAAATAACATTCGTCTAAAAATCATTCCACGTTAACATCACGTATACAATTGAAATCAGTTCACTTTTTTCACCAGACGACCTTTTAAACGTATGTTTATTTTCATTTTATCTTATCGCCATTATCACTTCGATAAAACAAGGTTATTAATCGAAAATAATGATTTTATAAAAGTTTACATCAAAACGAAAACGTGTGTGTGAGTGTGTAAATGTGTTTATATGTATGTATATGAATATACATGTGTTTGTATGTGCAAGTATGCCTATTTGTATCTACAAGTGTATGTGTGTATGTATAAGTAAATACCTATAAGTAAAGATTACGAGAGCGGGCTCTTACAATTTTCTCAGAACAATATAAATAGATTGGTGTCGTTAAACAAACGTTATTCAACTAATTTGAAAAGTCACAGACGAAACGACGACATTTCGCGACAAATATATACATATGTATATATATACACACATACATATACACAACTGATATACTTTTAACGACATTTAAAAAATCATTAAATTTGTTTGATATATTTAAAATAGTTTTATGTTAGAATAAATACAAATAAAATGAAAATTCTTTTTTTAATATTTATATAATTTTTGTGTAGATATTTTTTTCATTTTCCACTAAATTTTGTAGGTAGTTTTTTAATAAAAAAATACATTCTTATTTTTGAATTTAGCAAATACTTCAAGAAATCAAAAATAGTATACACGGTTCAATATATCAATGAGAACCTGAAAAACCACACGTATGCACAAAACGTAAGCAACTATCGTTCTCTACCTATAAACAACACTAATTACACTTTGAACTAGAAATATGTATAGCAAACTGTAATTTTTTTTTTTTTTTGATAGATAAAGAGTTTTTATTGTTATCAACTTATATTTACATTTAAAAGAATGATTCATTTGAAAACAACGCATATTTTATGACTCATCTTAGCCATTTTGCATAGGAAAAATTTACGTATATATTACTTTTAATCAGTGTAAAATCAGCATATTTTATTAAAACGCACTTACTTAATTACACAATTAATGCTTATGCTTCAAAAAACAGAATATTTTAATTTTCTTTATCAGAACAATTATTATATCAAGAAATTATACTTTAAGTTGTATTTAATAAAATTGTTTAATTACAAGAAAACAGAATAATTTATTCATTTGATACTGTAATTATGTGTAACTTAAATTTGTAAAATAAATATTTAGTAGATACAACAATTTGGACACAACAATTTGTTTATGTTTATAAATATATATAAAATATATTCCAAAAAAAAGTATATGTAAATAAATTTTAATCTTTTTTTATATTTCTAAGTTAATCCATTAAAAAATGTTGAAAAATTACTACGAATTTTCGAAAAAGTAATTTTTCAACAACTGTACAAAAATATAGATATTAAATATTTCAAAAAAACATATCCACCTTCGCTTCACTGATAAGATACATTTCATATTTTCATCGTACTTTATACAAATACATAGAATCAATTTTTCAAGTCAGCGAAAATGTCATTTTCCCCTCATACTGTTTCTATCTTATGATATATGAATCATGAGTTTCGTGCATGGTACTCAAGATACGTCATGGCTTTCCATGCGTTTCAAGACACGAATAGTGAATATATTGTAAATTAGTTTATTTTTACATTAGATAAAATTGAAAATGTTATGTCAAACTGACGATTATAGGAAAAAATTCAAGCAAAATCAATAATATACACTGACAAACTTACATAGAATCTTTTATAAAAACGTTTTTAATTTAATATAAATATTTATCAGTTAAAATAGAAGAATTTATATACTTTTTTAATTATATATATATATATATATATATATATATATATATATATATATATATATATATATATATATTTGAAATGCTTTTAGAAAAATGTAAAAGAGTTGAATTGAAAATCAATATGAGAAAAACTAAAATCATGTTTAATAGATTTGTAGAGAAAGAAAATATATTGTTAGAAAGTCAATTCTTGTAACAAGTGAAAGAAATAAAATACCTAAGAAAAATATAAGAAATGATAGTGACTTATGGTCAGAGATTAAATCAATAAAGTGGACAAAAGAGTAAAATACCACTAAACCTGAACTGTAAAACATATAAACAATGTGTATTATCTATTTGTATTTATGGGTCAAAACCTTGGACAACGAATTCAAAAATTAAATAAACATTTTAAATTCTAGATGTGAACAATTTTACTGAAAAATTATGGAAAAGAAAAGTAATTTATTGTTCAAAGATATTCAAATTAAAAGTTTTAACAAAAAAATTATCTAGTAATGGACTAAAAAACAGAAAAATATTTCACAATCATGATTGTGTTTGTGAAATATTTTTCTTATACATTTATTATTTTTATTTGAATAAATTTAGTAATCAATCTTTTTAAATGAAATAAAAACAATACTTGTTGAAACGCCATAAATATAAAACAATGTAATTGCACATTAAAATAATATAAACTTAAAGTTATATTTTTCTATTCAATCTATTCTATATTTTCTTATAAATATTGTGTAGATATAACGAAATCATTTATTCTTTAAATGCAATTAAATGAACAATGTTTCAATATTTTAAAGTTGAAAACGTTAGTAAAAATCGACTTTTATGTATTCATAATTAGAAAAATACTATATTTTTTAATATTAATGCTTGCAACAAAAGAATTAAAATTTCGAAAAATAAATCTTTTCATATATTAAATGCTACAGTAGGAATAAAAACCAAATGTAACATAAAATGTTATATATTTTTAGTAAATTATTTTTTTATTTCAGTATTGTCAGGTACACAAATTGTTCTATAATTATTAATGCGTTGGTTTTTAATTTCAATATTATCAATGTATCAATGGATTAATGATGAACAAATAATTCATTTTGATACGAGTAATAAATAATCGATGTATTGAAGGTCATTTTTTGATTAACAATTGATATCAGAATAGTATGATTTATATCAAGTAATTGATTATTATTTTGAAAAATCTTGAAAATTTAATCCTTAATAATTAAATTTATTTTTTATTGCACGAAACTGAAAATTAATAATTTATTTTACACATATTAAGTACATATAAAAATACTTTCACACATACTATAATATCTTGTGTATTGTTTTTTTAAAAACAATGTTTTTTTAGTTACAGTAAGAAATTAAAAATGTCTTTTTAAAAAAGAGTTTCAAAAATAATGATTTCATATCAAATTATATACAAGTAAAATAGTGGATAATAATTAGTGAATATATATGTTGAAATAAATTTTAATTGACAGGTATTTTTCTAATAGTATTTAAAATATTATTAATTACTAATCTAAAAATATTGAAGTGTAAAATAATAAGATCAAAAAAATGTACTTGAATTTATTTTGAGAAAAAAATATACTAAAAAGTCAATTATTTACTTTTACATACTTATTAAAAAGTCAATTATTTTGAATGTTAAATTAATTAAATATTTCATCTCATATATTTGAAATTATTTTTTTCTGTTTAAATATCAAATATTATTAGTTATTAGTTGAATCAAATATTATTAGTTATATTAGTTATTAGTTAAAATTGATAAGGGTAAGTCACATGGCAAGAAGAGGAAACTACAGATGGACGAGTGAAATTATTGACTGAAGTCTAAAGATGTAAAAAGAACCAAAAAGAGACTTATAGATGGATAAGAGAGACACTTTAGTATTTGATTTCTATATATTATTAATCAAATTAAATTTAAACATCTGTCATTAATGACATTGATCTATTTGTAGAAAAAACATGTATCTTATATATAAAGAAAAGAGGAAAAGAAATTATTTTGATCTGATATTTTTTCAAAAAAATACTCATACAATTTCAATAGGTTTGGAAATAATATAAATATTTGTTTTTGGTTTTTATTAAGATCTTTAATAAGTATTCTTAAAAAAATTGAATCAATTTTTCTCACTCCATATTAAGATTCTTAGAAAAAAAAAGTTCAATATTAAATTATTATCATTCAACTCAATATTTTCCATTATTTCAAACTATTTATTATAAGTAACTTATTTTTCAATTACTTAACATCGCTTTTGTTTAATATCTTGATATAACTAGTTTCAACTCGACAAGATTCGTCGTAGTTAGATATTAGATAATAATTAATCATAAAAATTGCATATAGATTACAACCATTGATTAGCAACAAAATTGTTCAAAAGCTTTTTATCTAATAATAATGAATTTTATTCACACACGTACATCTTTAATTCAAGATTATTAAAACTAATTATTTATTTCACTGTTAAATTTTGTTCTGCCAGTTTTAACATGTTTAATTTTTAGATAAACTATTTGAACTTATAAGTCAATAAATCTATTTGAAGATAAAGAATATTAAAACAGATTGTAGAAAGGAAGAAATTGTTAGTTATTTAGTTCTTAATCTCATTATGAATTTCAAAAATTATTTATATTAATTTATATTAAATATTTTTATTACATTAAATTAATATATATTTACTTCTTAAATATTTCCAATTTGATTTAGAGAATCAAACAGACTACAGTTTATAAAATATTTAAAATTGTCGAATTAAAAAATTTAATTTAAAGAATACTTGTATTTTTTATTAATACAATAAAAGTCTAAGTTTATACATTTTTAACACTCAATACTTAAAATCATTGGCTGATAAAACTCTGAGAATTTTGATATTGTATCAGATATCGGTCAACTGAGATTCAGGTCAGGCCAAAAAGTACTTTTAATCTCAATTACGATTATTTATCATACAAATACATATCAAAAAATATCTAATTTTTCAATTTTCAATTTTTACTTAAAATAATGTAGAGATAATTAGAATTTACGTCTACATTAAATGAATAAATAATTCGAGTGAAAATGAATAATTAAAATTCCTAATTAATCTACATTCTCAGTATAATTATTATTTTAAATGTCTCTTTATAATTTTAAATATAATATTCCTGTTAGTAAGTTATTCTAGTAGTTGAAATGGAATGAATCTTCTCTTTCTATCCATTCTTTTAATATAGATGAGACGTTATTTTCCTAAGCAAGTATTTACTTTTTATATACTTCACTGTTTTGATTTATTATTAGTTTACTTATAGCATTTTCTGAGTAGATTATTTATATACTTTAGTCATTATTTTCCATACGGTATCGAATCATTTAATTTTCTTCGAGATGAGTTTACACCATAGATAATTGTTCTAGCTAGAATTAAATCATTTTTCTTCAAAATAAAAATCTTAAATAATATGATGACTTTAGAGTATATCAACGCATGTATCATTTATAAATTTCATTCGTTCAAAACAAAAATAAAGAATATTTAATTTGAAATAATATAAAAATAATTTGAAATCATACAAATAAGTAATATTTCTTTCCTCGTTTATAAATTTTCAGTACCATTTTTTCAACTATTTACAAAAACTATTATCAACTATTTAAACTAGTTTAAACAAGTATATTTTAAGTAATAAATAAAATATACGTAAATGCTTTGCATTTAATGAAATTTAATTTGTTAAAATATGAATTTTACAAATGTTATATTGAAAATTTAATTGATTTGTTCAAATACGTAAAATAATACAAATAAATGTTAATCAAGTTATTGTAAAAAGAAATAAACAAATAATTTAATTCTGATAAAATATGTGATAATTGAAAAAATCAATAGTTATTAGATTATTCTAAAATGATGTTACTACACTCATTACTTTTTTAATTATTTTTAAGTTTGTGCTGCATTATTGTATTTTCTCATTTAAAATTAATAAAACACAAAATTTACAGTCATTATATTATTTATTTGTTGAAATCTTAAATAAAAATATAATTTCAACTAATATTCTTGACAATATGAAGAAGCTAGTCTTATTTTATAACTTTGAAAGACAATCTGAGATTTAAACAATTATTATTTGACAATTTCAAGCATTGTCACGATGATAAATCGATTATGCTTGTCATTTTTACTATTCCTAGGCGTTGAGCCAGGATTCTAGTATGTATTTTTGTTGGCGAGATTGGAGACAAGTCGAATTTCTAATGAAATTATTTGTATTTGTATTGTTATTTTATAAAATCAACAAAATGTTAAAGGAAAATTATCTTCTAAAATACTAATTTATTTTTTCATACAGTCACAAAATTGTTTATTATATATTAAACAATTTAAGATTTTTTCTAAAAAAAATATTAAAAATTTATGTAAAAACTATAAAATTTTAAAAAATTTATATATTACAAAGGAAAATAAAGTTACAGATATAATAGATTGGTCATAAATAAAAAAAAAACAATGGGCAAGAAAAATTATTGATTGAAAATCCAGAGATATAAAAAGATACAGAAAAAGACTCATCGATGAATGGGACAGAAATATAAGAAAATTCATCGAAATGGAATGGAAGAGAAAGACATTTTATCCTTGAAATGCAAAAAAAAAAATTTTTTTAGGGGGGAGCTTTATCTAACAGTAAATTGGAAAAGACTGATGATTATATATACACACACGCACAAATATATATATATATATATATATATATATAATGTCTAAAAAACCTGGAACGTGAATAATATATGTTTCTTTTTACAGATAAAAAAATGTTAACATTGGATGATGAAAGAATATTAATTATCAGACAAGCTCAAAAGAAAATGATAGATAAGTTTAATCGGACATTCATAAATTAATCCAATAATACAATTAAGCTTTGTTTTATTGGATTATATTCAAGATTTTTGGCATTGAATTCAGTCGTCATATCTCTTTAAATCCATTCATATTGATCACTAAGGACCACCTCAATTTTTTATCCAGTGTTAATGTGTATATTTCACTTTTAACAAACTACTCATAAATATATTTTTTTTAGAAGTAAGTACAAATACCTTGTTTTATAATCTCATAACCTCATTATTTAATTAATTTAAATTAATACATGATACTATTTTAAATTCTATTAGAAAAAATGATTTTAATTAAAATATATTCACATACATAAATTCTAATTTATTACCTAATAAAAAAAATAATAAAACATGCAATAAAATAAATTTATTATTATAATTTATAGTTAATAAAACTTTTAAATATTTATCATTTAAACTATTGCCCATAGAAATTCATAGTTTTCTTTTAAAAACAGGAAATTTTAAATTTTAAACCAGGAATCAATCTTATTTAAACCAATAGTTAATTTAGTATCGACCGATAATAGTCGAGTAAAACTCGCCAAATACTAAAAAATCACTGTTGAATGAAATATCAGTCGACACGCCAACAATAATAAGGAATTTTAGTTTTTTCGTAACGTTTAAGACGTATTAAAAACTTTATTACATTTTTCAAACAAACCGAACGAATTGAATTGAAATCATTAGGAGGAAAAATTCTATTTTCCAACCAGAAAAATACAAAAGTTTACAATAAAAAACATTACATTATTTTTACTACATATAAACAAATTTATAATTATAATATATGGGTGAAAAATATATAAATAATTTTATGTAAATTATTTTTTTATTTAAAAATATTTATTTCTAAATGCATTATCTTTTTATATAAAATTTACTAAAGAAAGAAAACACTGAAATTAACAAAAGTGAATTAACAAAATATTCAGTAACCTACTTTCTTATCAGATATATATGTGCCTATTTATATATATATATATATATATATATATATATATATATATATATATATATATATATATTATATATATATGAATCCATTTATTTTGCATTCGTGATATGCATTTTGTGTAATTACACATTGCTTCATCACAATCTGACATTAAAAATGTACAAAATATCCTTCACACATTTCAGTACTCTCCAACCACATCGATTAATCATTTAGAATTAAACTCAAAATAATATGCAACAGTGAAACTTTAGCTGTTCACAGCTGTTAAAACTATTTACAATATGTTCGTTTATCAATAGATCAGTATGTCATAGAATGCATTTAGTAGAAGAAAACATAGGAAAAGGAAATGAAAACAGAAACAAAACGAAAATATTATAAACAGGTTCGTATTACATCATAAATGTAAATTATATTAACGTGTGTCATACAAGAGGTGTTATGCCACCACGAAAGTGTACGTCTAAAGCGTAGTAATCCATCATTGTCGGTTTTAATCATTTAAATATTTCACTTCAACAGACAGCAAATAAATATGGCTACATAGCTTCTGGATTTCAAACTAGTAGTTGTGTTACACGGACCGTGTGAAAATAATTTACTCCACAAATATATGTATATTTTTATCGGACAATATACCACATGACTGTATTAATCACTTCTAGTTATCATTTTATACGAAATATTTCATCACTCACTGATTACACTATTTAATTTTTTCCCATTTATATAAAATTATTTACACACCTACTCATGTACATATATATATATATATATATATATATATATATATATATATATATATATAATATTAAATATATCATACTAATCAATCAGTAAATAACTGAAGTAATAAAAAATTCCATCATAAATTTTATTCGACAACAGTGAATGGAAAAAGCTATGTACAAATGATATGAAATTCAATTAACGCTCAAAATTAAATTATTTTTTTATTTAAATACACTCTTAATTAAATTCCCAACAAATACTATCTAGATTTCTATTTTTTGAAAAAAAAACTGCAATTTTATTTAAATTATTAAAGAGTGAATTTAGAAACAATACATTTATTTTATAAAAAAATAATATTATCTTAAAAAACCCATTTAATTACTATTTAAAGCATATTTCACTTAAATTAATGTATTTATGAACTAGAAAAACCTGTAAAATTTATTCAAATTGTAAAAAAAATAATTTAATTTTAAAAGAAATATAAAACGTTTCAAAAATAGAAAATATTGTTAGAGTATAAAAACTTGGAATAATAACATGCATTTTTCAGTTAAATAAAAAATAGAATATTTTGATGAAAAACATTTTTTAAATAGTTTTATTGGAAAATTATTTATAATAATTATATTAATTTATATATATATATATATATGAATATATATATTTAAATTAAAATTATGAATTCAGTAAATTTTAAAGAGAAAGACTAAAAGCCTGTGGTGTACATATGAGAGAATTTATAGAACTGGTAAGATCAAATTTACAAGGCTAGCAAAGCACATACTGCAAGCAAGACACGCAAACACGTGCCTTAGCAAAACCAAAGAAGAAACACCGGTACAACAACCCGATAAACTACTATACATTATATATATATATATATATATATATATATATATATATATATATATATATATAAGTCAACTATATTTTTATTCTTTGTTTTATTTCATCTCTACTATTATCTTTTACTCGTCACAACATTATTGTAAAACTTTTTTTAAATCTTACACAAAACGATTAATAATATTACTAATATGATTTATGTATTTTTTTTTGTAATTATATATTCCTCTATCAATATATTAGATTAATAATCTTGTCAGTAGTGTGTATCATTTTTTTTAACTCATATTAATAAAAATTCGAATATAATATATCTATGTTGAAATTCATATTTTTAATAAACAAGTATTAATCAAGTTTAAAATAATTATACGAAACTGAAATTGAAAAATACTGATTACAAAAAGAATCAACAAATATATAATAAAATTCAACGTTTCATAATGTGATTGTCAGTAAAAAATTAAGAAGATTTGATCTAAATTTAGTATTGATTTAATTGATAATTGGAACATAATTTAAAAATACAGAAATAAGACTTGGACAATATATAAATATAAACCTTACAAGACATTGTTTAGACTCGAAGTAACTTATAGATCAGAAGCATGGACCATATTAAAAGTTGATAAGAACACTTTTAATATATTTGAGAAAAAAAATTTAAGAAGGATTTATGGTAAAATAAAGTAGGGAGAAGGGTGGAGGATACAAGTAAAGCAAGAATTGTGACAAATTATACAAAATGAAGATATAGTGTAATTCGTGAAGTCGAGAAGACTGTCTTTGTTGAAGTATGTAAAAAAAATAAATGAAAACAGAATGCTAAAGTAGATACTACAAGGAAAAATGAAAACATGGAAGACATAAAAAAAGTTGACCACAAGTTATAGAAAAATATTTAAGGATTATGTAGATACAAAAATGATGTATGAAAATGTTAGATAGAAAAAAAACTAAGATCACATAGACCTGAGTAAAGAAAAAAATGTATATCATCATAAATATCTTTCTATTCACTTCTAAATGAAAGCTTTTCTCAAAATTTTCCAATTTATCAAAATAATATTTTTTTCTTCTATTCCATATGTATAAATTTTCTTATGTGTATCTTAAATATTATTATATATAATATTTTTAATGTACAAACACAAAATAACATACTTTAGTGACTGGAATTAGCAAAAAATGAATTTTAATTTTTCTACAATAAACTGCTAGACTGAAAAAAATAATTTCAAAAATATTTAAAATATGAAAACTATTAAAAAAAAAGGATTTACAGAAATATTATCAATGTTTGAATCATCATAGTTCAATAATAGAAAACCAGAACTATTTAAAGATTGCAAATATTTTATATACTCCTTAAAATAAATCTATTTTCAAATACTAATTATATTTTTACAGACACATCGTTTTTGCATGAAATGTAAAAATTTAATAAAAATGAAATCGACATTAATAATATATTATAAAATAATTTTTAGTTTTATACACAATGCTTTTAAACAATTAGGATTAATATATATATATATATATATATATATATATATATATATATAAATTAATCTTGTGTTATAAATTTATTACCAAATAAAAGAGAACGTAATAAAACGTAAGGTCATTGTATCTGTAAAAAATATATCCATAAAGAGAATATTCTAATTAAACATAATTATTATTCAAATATTTGTTTAGATGCTATAAACACAAATAAGGACTATTATTCGCAAACATTAGTGTCTGTACACGAAACTATTTAATAATAACAACAGTAAACATTAAAACGAAAATAATATTGATGTATTCAGTCAGAAATAGTGTCACATTACTATAGACGGCTGGCATTACTGAAAGACCGATGCACCGATGCACCGATGCAACGTGCTGCATCGACGCGGTGCTACGGGGCCGGATGAAGGGGGTCGTTTATGTGCATACACACAGACCGTCTGGCCTTGGGTCGGCCAATGCTTTCTCCCGTCCACCCACGGCACAGACAGACGTCATCAGCCTCTCGTCAGATGATGCAGTTAGGTGCATTTACAAAATGAATCACAAAATCTTCACTTGAAAACTTTTGTAAAACATGTGTCTGAACTCGTGATCTTGTTTGATTTTTTATATTTGACATATATATATATATATATATATATATATATATATATATATATATATATATATAAAATATGCAATTTAAATACCTACTATTTTTTCAAATATTGTATGTAGACTTTCCAAGGTTATTAAATATTTCGACAGTCTTCAATATTATTTTCACTTTTTCTACGTTTAAAAGACCATACGTAGTTGTAATATGTGTTATGTTTAATAATATTTATCATTAAATAAAATACATAAAAATTTTAAAAGGAATTGAAATTATATATTTACTACCATATTTGAATATATATATATATATATATATATATATAAATATTTACATTTTTTTTTTAATTGTAAATATACAAATTTATATAATTCAAAAAAATTAGAGGAAAAATTAAATATTGATTTCATATAAAATAAAGTACATACTTCAAATTGATAATTGATTTTTATATTTTTTTTATATACTAAAATAGAAAATTTTTATAGAGTTAAAAATGTTTGTATAATAATTATTTTTATTTTACATTTTCATACACACACACACAATATATATATATATATATATATATATATATATATATATATATATATATATATATAAATATACATGAGATTAGTGATTCAACATGTAAAACATCATTAAACTATTAAAGCATTAAAATGAATATTTAAGACACTGAATTATGAATCTGAAGGATAAAAAGTAAATAGTAAAATATTTAATTATTTATGGTTTACTGACGACATTATTTTTTCCGACAAACCCAGATAAGCTTGAAAAAATAATAGAAAAAAATAGACAAAAAATTGATCTTATGATAAATTTCAATAAAAGAAAAGTAATATAAATACAATCAATTTTTATGTGAAAAAATTTAAATTAAAAGGAATAAAAGTAGAAAAAGGAATAAGTAGAATACAGAAAGGTTCTGACGATGATGGCGTCGCCATCGAAATGCATCAGCCGATATAATTATAGATTATATAAATATAAATAATAAGTGATTATTGAACGCTTTAAATTATTGTGGTATTGGGGTTAAAATTCATTTGTGTATTGTGAAAAGTAGAATAAGTTAAAAACTATATATATCTGGGACATGTTAAAAATAAAGGATCATTTGTTGATAAACTGCACAGGAGAATTAAAATGGAACGATATCAATTCCGATAAAAGTAAATTATCAAATTTGTTTTTCACAAATTATGAAACAATAATCAGTATTAATTATAAAATATAAAGAAACGACGTAATTAAAAAAAAGTGATTAAATAAATAATGTTAATGAATACAGCAATAAATTTTATCAAGATAAGTAAATAATATAAAAACACCGTTATTTCCACGAATTTCAGTTGAAATACAAACATAATTTTAAAATTTATTTTACATCAGTCACAAGAAATGATATCTAAAATTGCATGAAAATATTCCTTGTATAATATTTAATAATTTTTCATGCACGTAAAATAGTATGGATTTCCCAACGTTTAATTAGTAAAATGCGTTTTACAAAAACATACTACTCACAAATAACAGTTTCGTAAAAAAAACTATACTTCTAAGAAAATTTAATCAAACCACTTTTTAGAATTAATAATTACTTAAAAAAATAATAGTAATTTGATGAAATGTACTTTTGACATCTCAATGATATAGTGTCATCCAAATGTGACGCCTAGATTTGTGTTTTATTAAAAAGAAAAAAAACTATACAATGTTTTCTTATAAACCACCCTATACACATGTTTCTTTTTAATAAAACACCAATCTAGGCGTCACATTTGGATGATCCTGTATATTGAATATAAATGATTGAGTTTAAATTTAATATTTTTGTTAGAAAGAATTATAATAACATATTTTAATATTTTTTACACATATCCATTTTCGTATAATAGACGTTATTATTTGTATTTCAAAATAAATATGTGGAAATAATAAAAATAAACTATACAAACATTTAGAAAAATTAATATCGATTAATATAGATTAGAATTTTTATAAATTTTGTTTTAAATACATAACTTTTATCAGACTTATCTGGAATGCATAAAAAGAATTCAGCTTTGTTATATATAGAATGTTATATATAGAGGAATCGAGTCAAAGTACGATGCTTTATATTTAAAGTTGCTTTATATATATATATATATATATATATATATATATAACACATACACATTCATACACACACACAAACAGCCATTGTAACAAGAATAAAAATTTTAATATGGAAAAAACTGGTTATATATTAAGAAAAGAAAGGAACTGATGAAAAACAAAAATAGTTGATTAGGAACCTAGAAATATAAAAAGCCCATAAAGAGAGAGTCATGAATAGATGTAATAGATTTATAAGAAAATTTGTTGGTGTGAAATGGAATGAAAGGATATTATGTGGAATGGAAGAGAAAGAAGTTAAAACATTGAAACTGGAAAGCTTTAAGAGAGATCTTTATCCAGCAGACTATTTGACGCACACACAGATAAATATATATATATATATATATATATATATATATATATATATATATATAAGTACATATTCTCATAAACAGTCTAGAACTTCTTCATAATACCTTAGTTTTAGTATAAATATATATTTCTGCTCATTTTATAAACATTTCATATTTGTATTCAAATACGGTTTCAAATATTACATTATATACACATTTTCTTGTGGTAACTTTATCACAAATCTTTTGCTTATAGAAAATCATATGACTATATGACTATAAATACTATATTAAATTTAATAAATATATATTTCAACTATCCAATAAATATTTTTTGATCCACAGTTGCATAATGACAACTAAATTTATGTTTATGATACACATGTGGGAAATTAATCTTTTTTAATATAACGTCAAACGAATGTACATAATTTTTCATCAAATAAACACAAATCATAAGGACTTTTTAATAACTTCGAATATAGAACAAATATATATATATATATATATATATATATATATATATATATATATATATATATATATATATATATATATATATATATATATATATATATATATATATATATTATGACTAAGTAAGATACTGGTGATAAAACTTTTAAGTAAAAATGTGTACATTTATAATTCTTAATAAAACATATATACTCTGAAATATAACCAAAATGATAAAAAAAATTAATAAACAAATTCAGAATATAAAAAATACAAACAATTAATATATTTATTTTTACAAATATACTTTTATTTGAAATGTATTACTTTATCTAAATTTTCATTAACTAATTTTTATTTATTTTAAATAATTAATTTCCAAATATTTCATAATTTAATAACCAAATATAGATCTTTATGTATGTATTTATATTAAAAAAATATATATCCTATGGATAGATGAGATAAAAATATAAGAATATTTATCTTTGAGAAACGAAAAAAAAGGTAAAATTAGGACAATTGAGAAAGATGCCTTCATGCAGTAATGAAAAAAAAGAGTCTAATAATATGTGTTTATATATATATATAAACAATAACAGCCTCTTTCTAACCATTGCTGGATGAAGATTTCCATTTTATTTTTGGTAGAAAGAAACTGTTTCTGCTAATATATGTAACAGTTTATTTCTATCCACTATTGGTTGATGGCTTCTCTTAAGGGGTTATACGCACTTGCGAGGCGCAAAAACGACGTTTTTTTAGGATTTTTTTTAGAAACAGTATTTATTTTGCAATTACAAATTATGGTTATTTGAATAGATCCTACTTTCAAGAATAAAATAACATGTCGATCATAAAAAAATATTGAAGTGCACCGTTCCTGCAGACGATGTCCCGAACGACCTCCAAAAAAAGGCGCTTGGCGGTGTTCTCCATATCGGCGGTTTGGATTATTTGAAATCAAAAAATATGGTCAATTCTTTTAAAGGATAGATTAATGCAGGTATTGAACGAAGAAATAATAAAAATTTTCATTTTTGACAAAATGGCGTCTACTTGAAAAAAAATTTTTCGTTTTTTACTAAAATTTTCGCTTCAAATTGTTTAAAAAAAATAGTAATAATTTTTGTAAACCTTATTCCTTCGTTCAATACCTGAGGAATATATTTGAGAAGATTGTGTGAAAATTTGAGACCGATCGGTTCAGCCATTTCTGAGATATCGAGATCACCGACTATGAAAACACCGTTTTGAGATAAACGTGTTTGAAGTTTCGGAAGTAGTTTACACATAGTTAAAAATTTTTACAAATTCAGGTGTATGTCCGAAAATATTTATCGGATTTACTTCAAATTTTCAGAGAATATACTCAAATATATGTGCATTCCGAAAATGCAAAAAAAAAACGATTTCTTGAAATTTCTAATTGCATATAACCCCTTAAAAGTTTTTATCACCAGCAATCTAACATTTTTCTGTTCCATTCTACATCCAAAAATTATCTATGTCTATCTCACTTATCTATGAATTTTTCTTGAACCTTTTTATAATTCTGGATGTCTTATCAATTATTTCTGTTATCTATTAATGGTATTTTCTCCTATATAATTAGCCCATTTCTATTTTAATCTTTTCACTTTTTTTTATCTCAAAGTTGTATTTTCCTTTGAATTTACGTGTACACACACACACACACACACACACATACATATATATATATATATATATATATGTATATGTATGTATGTATATAGAAAAATAATGATTTGGATTCCAAAAATAGCTGTTTTTGAAGTTAATGTAACATGATACCAAAAAAAAAACTGTTTCACACTCAGTGGTTTCTAAATGTTAATATATAATTTTAAGTTGACGTGTCAATTGATATAATACAAAATGGAAACATTATGAAACGTCAGAAATAAAAATAAGCTACTAGGAAAATTGTCTCAGTCACTAATCTAAGTTAATAAACTTTCAGAATTCGACACTAACGTACGCGTGCATCTTTGCATACAAAACAAAAACACAAGCACACAAGAATAATAGAACACGTGTGTATGTATATATATATATATATATATATATATATATATATATATATATATATATATATATATATATATATATATAATGATTCGTAAATAATGTCCTTGACAACGGCGAAAGATTCATTAGAGTCATATGAAATTCAATAGAATGGAATATTTCGTGGATGTTTATTTTGGCATCTTTATCTTAAATATAAAAGTCACGCAACTCGCTGCATGCGTGTGGAGTGACAGCAAACCTTGGCAACATTAAATTAATTTTTCAATGTAATTTGTTTCGATCTACTCTTTCAAAACATCCTCAAATATTAACGTCTTTTACGCAATTAACTTAATTTATAAAGGTTGTGTGATGGATTATTTTATATTCAATATTGTTCACATGATTTGATCGCAGTTATAAATAATTCTAATATTAAAACGCACGTGGACAAATACACATGTGTGGAAAGTAATTTAGTGTTAGTTGATCGAATTGATTATCAACAGGTATAGCCTTCACGCTTTTAATTTTTAATAAGGAAGAATGTATAGGTCGTGTAGATTTAACTTATAGAGAGAAAGAGAAAAATTAATAGCAATGAATTTGATTTTTAAAAATAGAACATGTATAATTTTCAGTACGGTTTATAGAAAAATAATAAATTCGATATAAAATAACATTACTAAAATAGACTAAGTAAGGTCAAATCTGCTTGACATCCCGTTTATCAAAAAAATTTATAATTTCATTACACAGAATCAAATCAACGCAAGAATCGTTTTTAACAGGAAAAAGGAAAAAATGACAATAAAATTAACAGAAAAAAATGATGATTTAAATACTGTGAATTAATATTTTTAAAAATTAGCAAATAAAATGGATAAAGTGAATTAACGAATTGATGATTGATCAAATAAAATTAATTCGTATCAATTTATTGAAGAAAATGCAATTTATTTCGTTTCAAACGGAAATATATTCATCTTGAATTTAATCTTTTAAACAATTCCTATAAACACTTGTAAATTGATAATTTATATTTTTCAACAAACTTAATTTACTACTTATATTATAATTTTTATTAATAAAGATTATTTTTATTATTTAGTACATTTTTTTATTAATATTAAAAACTGAACTAAAATTGGAGGATTGAAATTATCCACCATTTGTTCTATATAAAATAATGTATAAATAATTATTGGAGATTTTTTTAAGATATTATTTATCAAGTTTTCATATACTTTGTTTCTTTAATTTTTTTGTAAAATAATAACTACTTACTTATCAACGTAAAACAATATTAATTCAATTAATCTTGAAATTATCGAATTTAAACTTGAATCAGATAAATACTACATACATAGAAAAAAATTATGTTTTTTTATATAAAATATATTTTAGAATTTAAATTGTTTTCATTTCTGTGAATTCATTAAGCTGTATATAATTTTTTGTATGTATGTATGTATATATATATATATATATATATATATATATATATATATATATATATATATATATATATAATATTTAAATACAGTACGTTTTTATCATATAGAAGCAAATAGCTTATAAACTAAAAATTTGTTTATGATTATTTAAGAATTTCAAATATTTTCAATACTTAGAATTAATTACAAAAAATAATAGTATATTATTTTATATTTCAATTTTTTAAAAAAAATAATTATGTACAATTAGAATTATTGCTACAATATGTATATATAATTAATCAAATTTCATAGACCTCTTTTAGTGAAATTGCAAATAATTTTTATGATGAAATATAATTTAAATATAACATTGATAGATAAATACTTTCTAGTAAATGATCAAATAAATATGTTTCAAAATAAGAAAATGTTGCAAAAGGAGTTTTAATATTTTTTAATTGAATTTTCGTAAACAACTTTGTAAATTAATTCAACTAATTCTTAATAATACGAAATATGTATGATCTATTATAAAAGAGTCAAAGAAATTTAATATTTTTCAACATTTTAGAATTATTTATTTTTTATATGTTTATTAGAAATAATTTTGTTCCATCTAAACAATTATTGAGAAGTAAATTAGAAAATCTATGTTTATGTATGTTATTTCAAAAAATTCATTCCTTACTTTTTTCTCTATACAATTTATTTAAAAATAAACTATAGGGCTTTTTATATACATAAATACATATTAAACACACATATATATATATATATATATATATATATATATATATATATATATGCAAGTAAAAGTTTGTTGTAAAAAAAGTATAAAATTCGTGAAAATTTCATTATAACAATTTATTATCAAATATTGTACGGCAAGGTTTTATGTGGTTAGCAAATATGTAATAAGACGTTTTGTAGTAGAACATGTGTCTTTTTCACAAGAAGTTTGACAGTCCACATATGTCCTGCGTATAAACAGTGAAATCTCATACAACGCCTGACACGATTTTTCTGAAAACCATATTTGGCATATGCCACATTGTATGCTCGTTAGTTTGCCATCCCGGTCAACACATGTTGGATATGGTTCAAGGAAGAAGCATCCGTCGCTGGCTATGCAAAAAAATAAGAACAAGACCACTACTATTACGCGTTCATTCTTTTGACACGCGAAACAATTCCTTGTAGGTGTGGTCTACGATACTATAAAATATATAAATCATATATAATGATTCAGCAATTTATATATGTATATTTCTTTTTGTAGCTGCCTTAAAATATATGATGTTAAGGAATTAAGCGTTAAGTAAAACTTGCATACAGAATACTACACAAATGTAATTTCAAAACAGAAATATACATTACTATATATATATATATATATATATATATATATATATATAAATATTTTTTTAATCCAAGAAAATTATACACTAATGCACTTTAATATAAAACTTGTTTTATACTTACAACATATTAAATGATGCATGGAAATATATTTATATTTTATTTTTATTTTTTAACAAACACACACACACACACACACACACACACACACACATATATATATATATATATATATATATATATATATAATATACGTTAAGATTTATTCAAAATATATGACAGAAACATATAATTACTTCTTAATAGACATTTATGTCATTTAACCTCCTTTAATATTTATTTACTCAAATTTTATATACATTACCACTGTAATTTAATTGATCCTTTTTAATGTGATATATGAGATAAAAATGTGAAAGTTTTTTCGATTCACTATCATAATTTTTTTCATTTTATGGAAAGTAAATATTTTATCTACATTATTATTATGATAGAATCTTTAATGTTCGTACTTTAAATAATATCAATATGTATATATATATTTGTATAAAAAATTGAAACTGTTTAAAAAATATAAAAAACGATGCTTGAAATTAAAATATTGTAAATTAAAAATTTAGATCTTTAATATATGAAACATTATTTATGTTCATATTGAAAATTTAAAAAGTATCAACAGCATAATCATGGTTGATAATATGTATCATTTCTACGTAATAAAATTGTTATAAATTTAATGAACAAGACCATTTTTATAAGGAAATATTTTTGAAATCTTAGTATTTTTAATTACTTGACCTATATAACTAAAACATGTTTTAAAATACTTATCTGTTTTAATTACATATAATTATTGTGTTAAGTATTTAACCCTATACGTGGAAATAAATACATAAAATTCATCTGTAAGAGTGCAGAATTAAATTGTTTTCTAGTAAAAAGATTAGATAATTTTATTTGTTTCGAAAAAATACAATTAAAAAGAGCAGTGTTATCATTTTTCAATAGAATTTTCTTAGATAACTGCATTTGTAAATTTGTTCTTTTTCTGGGTATTTCGTAGTAAAATAAAATATCAATAATCTTTATATTTATATTCTTTTAAATAATCATTTAGCTTTTTATAATCTTAAAACATATATATATATACATATATATATATATATATATATATATATATATATATAAATTATATTGAAAAGTAAAATATTCAAAAAAATTAATAATTTCAATCTTTCACTAGATTATTCTAGTTATAGTGAAAGATTGAATGTTAAACCAGCTACCTAAAAAATTAAAGTCTAAAGATCGGATTGAAAAGTAGAAACAATAATAATATCATTTCTTATTAGAACTTTTGTTATAATATTAGTTGTTCTATTCAGACATATTATTTATATTACATTTTTTCCTCTAACGAAATTGCATTTTTTTATAATCAATAAAATATATTACTAGATTTTTTTTCGCTCTCAAACAGTAGATGTTATTTAATTCAAAAATAAAATCATTATCAGGATTTTTCAGAGTATAGATGAAAGTTCGATCACTTATTTTGCAATATTTTTCCAAAATCTGATGAGTAAAATGAGCACATCTTAGTGATATATATATATATATATATATGATATATATGTAGGTGAGTGTATCTCCCTTATATACATAGCTGCGAAATTATATTTTACCTAATATATATGTAAAAATATATATAAAAAAATACAAAAAGGACAAATTTATACCAGTACAGATTAAATGTGTAAGTTGTGGAATAGATAATTAAAGAGTTAATTATTGAGTTACTATATGAAAATAATTCATTACAACCGATATTTTCATTGTAATAAACAAATCTAACTTAATACTTCTCTATAAGTACTATAATTATAGAACCCTATAATTATTGAATATATCAATAGCAATTCAATAATGGAACTAACAGAAAAATAATGTATTTTTATTGGGAAAAAGAAAATATTAAAATAGTACAAAAACAAGAAAAATATTAGAGAGGAAAATCTATAAAATTCTATTTTCATTGTGAGAAATTAAATATTATTAAAACTGAAGTTAAATATTCCTATGAAAAAAAATTATTATATATATATATATATATATATATATATATATATATATATGGACATATGTATAGGGTGACCGAAATGAGATTGAAGGGTTTAAACATACATTTATTTGCTTACTATCATTAACTATTCTTTGCTATCCTTTAGTTTTATTTGGGCCTCATATATAATTGACCATTATTATATAAAAAAATATTTCTAAGTACTTCAAAGTCAAATTTTAATATGTGAATTATTACAAATTATAAGAATAAACACAAATATATATATATATATATATATATATATATATATATATATAATTATTTCTAGGAAACGATTATATTGTAATAAAAAACTATTGATAAAATTTGTAAGTTACAAACCGTATAGCATTTCAACTATGAATACAAGAATACATATTATTTAAACCGTAATTACGTTTTCGTTTTAGTAACAATAAATTACTTATCGCAAAATAACTACGGATACAATTTTAAAAAAATACCTTTTTGTTTCGAGGATATAAAAAAAAGGTAACAGATACAATAATTGTGTTAATGACCTGCATATATGGAGATAAGTGATAACTGATAATACAAGCAAATACTAATTTTATAGATTTAGCTCAAAGCAATTTGTAATAAATTGTAGGTTACACGTATCGACTACGTATATAGATGATTCAGGAGGAAAAAGTATTTCTGAACGTTACTCATATAAATTTACACTCACATTTCGTTTTTTGTTCCGTTATTGTGAAGCAAAAGATCTGTCAACGTACATATTGACGTAGAAATTTTTTTTCATGAAAATGCGTACCGTCATCTACATATGACATTGGATTATAATAGAATATACATATTGTCAATGCTTATTGACAACATAACTAATATGAGATCAATAATGACGCAAATTCATGATATTTAATTGTAATTATAAAAATTATTTTCCTGTATTTTTTTGTTATACTTATAAATATTATTTTTAAGTAATCTAAATTATAATATAACCATCTATAAGTCTATTCAATTCATTAGAAAATGTAATTTAAAACATTTTTCATTTTATGTTGATTTACGATTTATTAAATTTATGTCTATGTTTTAATCTAAATTAGTATCATTCGTTATTAACGTATTTACTTTAAATTTGTTTATTGTTTTTGTTATAATTTTGAATAAATTAAATTGAAGAAAAACCCAACCTATGAACAATATTGTTTAATAATGTATTCCGACCTCAAAAATAATGTATGTATAAAAAAAGACGCGTTCAATAATGCTTCCTGGTTTTATGTAAGAATATATATATATATATATATATATATAAAATACTGGAATTTTTGTATTTTAGTTAGTAAGGTCATTCTTCATTCCATATCTTACAATCTGCATGTAATAAGATACTTAAAAGAAGAATGACTTTAAGAAAAGGAAAGAAAAGTTACATACAACAAATTGTTTCACAAAAATAGAAACAAACAATTTAATTTTTAAATATTAGAATATGCAAAATGTAATGATGATAAAAAATATAAGGAATAATACATACATATTGCATTTCGAAATATCAAAAAGGTCTTAAAAATTGTTCATTACCTTAAACTATCACATAAATGAAATTTATTACGTATACAATATTAATGGACGAACAAGAAAAGTTATAATCACCTTGGTCCATATTATGTATTTCAATTGTAAAAATAAATTTTACTATAGTTTGTTATATATATATTTTTTTAAAAAAATGTAATTTAACACAATGGCTAATTTACTGTCTACAAATAAATAATTACCCTCAAATCATAATTTGTTAAATTGTTCAATTACCATTATTTTCTAAGTGTAGACATACACATTTTTCTGTGAAAATTTTATGTACTGAACTGTTTCCGAAGATTTTATAAAACATTTTCTAAGAATTTTATACACTTGCACTTTGAAGATGATATCATCAAATTGCGCACAAATAAAAACAGCAAAAAATAAGTATTTGTTAAATAATTTAATAATTTATTATGGTTTTTAAGTAATTGTTTGAGAAAAGCACAAACGATTTATTATTTTTTTCTAAAAAAATATTTCGTAATTTTTATTAAAAATGTCATAGATATTTTTATTTTTTTTACATTTTTTATTTTTACAATCATACATTTCATTCGTAAGAAATTATCCACTTATTTTTTACCAGCATAAACGATTTCATCAAATTTAAACTATAATTTTCTCAGTCGTGTTACAAAAACAATTATAATTATAAATATTTTCTAACTAAAACATTTACTAGATAAAATGACTATTTTAAACCATAAAGAAATACACATAAATAATATTTTTTCAACTTGTATACAAAAAGAGATATGCTTGAAATTAAATCAGGATAAATATATATATATATATATATATATATATATATATATATATATATATATATATAAATAGTATTCAATTACTTTATTAAATATTGTAAACATAAATCATAAATGTACAAAAAACAGGATAAGAATTTATTATCGAAATATTATAAATCTTTTATTTTCTATTTTTAGAATTTATGATTTTTCATTGAAATAATCGTACAATATATTATTCATTTGATTGTTAACACAAACACTGAATATATACACGCATAGAAGCAAATGACTTCAAAAGGTAACTGACCGATTAAACAAAACATACAAGGTCGTTAATTATCACTCGTATGCTTATAAATGAATTTAGTTCTAATTCACTAAATTTACGAAATAATAATTGTCAAACGTAGTATATCTAATATAAAAAAATATGTACTTTATATCTACCTAAAATATATATACGTATGAATTTAGGTATGTAAAAATAAATGTAATAACAATAAAAATTATATACCTGCACATTCGATATCAATTTTTATTATATTTTAGCCATCTTATTTTTTTAAAAAAAACTTTAACTGAGTAAAACAGTAATTTGAGATTGAATGAAAAACGTTCCAAGCCAAAACAACTTTGTGAAAGACTGAATCTGATCAATTTTTTTTTATAATTTTCTGATTTAATTTTTGTTTTCGTTTTTAATTTTCGTCTCGTTTCGGATACCTCATAAAAGCTTTAAACTTGTAAAATAAAATCAGAGACTTTTATCTATTTTTCAACTTTTATAAAATTATTTTTTATAAAAAAAATTTAAAACTAATATTTTGAAATAATTTAAAAGTAAATTTTATTTTAAATATTTTTAAAAGTGTTTATAAAAAAATAATTTAATAATATGCCATTTAAATATTTTTTTCATTTACTTATACACATTTATATTAAATTTATCTACATATATGAATTATTTTTCATATAATATTTATTTATATATTTAAGTAAATTTATAAATATCTAATAAGTACATAATCTTATGTGTGTGTATACAATAAATTAGTACAGTTTATAAAAATACGGTTAAAATATTTTAAAAAAAGTATTCATTAACATTGATAAAACGTAATCAATTACTGACATGGTTTAATTCTACTAAATATTTATTTTTATTTTTTTAAAAAAAAAATTAATACTTTTTCCAATAAATCTTATATTCAATACATCAAATAAGCCTATCAAATAGATACCGCAATTTTTAAACATTTTCATTTCGTCATATAATTTTTAAAATATACACATATATATGATTTTAATCAAATTTAGGACAGACATTTTTAACGACTTTATTAACATTAAATGTCGATAACAGAGAGGTCAAGACCTAAAATAGTGACATATAGAATTAATGATATGTGTAACAACAAACAGATATGTAGATAACATTCCAAAGTTAAATAATAAATGCACATTAATCAATGTATAAATATACACACGATAGAAAAATTATATTCTAAGTCGAAGACGAAAAATCAAATGCAGGACCGGCGTTATATATATATATATATATATATATATATATATATATATATATATATATATATATATATATATATATAGGTATGGGACGGTCAAGTGGAAAATAAATATAGCAATTTAGATAGTCAGTTACTGTCTAGTATCAGATTATTAGTCACGTAGTTGAAACAGTGAACTCAGGGACGTAACAAGAAAGTCAAGTAGCTGTTTAAAAAAATATAGATATATTTTCGTTATTTCCACTACGTGTTTTTTTACAAATTCTCTGTATTCTTATTGAATAGAGTATTTGTTATCAAAAAAATGTACAAGAGAATTACTTCAATAACCGGTGTTCATTCGACAAAACAATATTAACTACATGTTAATCACGTAGTGAATAAAATATTGAAAAAGTAGGATTGGAAAAATATTCACTATTATATTACTACTTATATACATAAGTTTACGGAATTTTAATCGAATCTAAATCGAGTACAACAGACACATTGGCATTTTTATAAACTTATTTTTTTTTTGTAATTTTATGATTTTTTCAAAATAACATCGAACTATATTTAAAATGTATTCATATTCAAAATTAGATATGAATAAATTGTAAAAAATTATATATAACAATAAATACATATTTATTAATCCTAAAAATGAAACTACATACAAATAAACACACACACATAAAATTATATTTTACAATAATATAACAACTATTTTACTTTACTAAACTTTATCTATACTTTCTTCTAAGACAATGGCCTCTATTTTAATAAACATTAAATATTTCATGCGATTACCTGTATCAATATTTATATATGGAAATATTATAAACATATACTTTACATTTACGTCATGAGAATGTTCGTACTTCCGAAAATACATGTAATTTCACGTGTTTAGATCAGAGGTTTTCATTGTGAAATCTAAAACGACTATGACGTTTGAATAAACATTTCTATACTCTTCATTTTTTAATTTATAAGCATAGATTTTCTGTTTATAAATTACCAATGATACATACACACACATTTATATATTAGAATAGGCAGTCGATTCAAATGCCTTAATATTTGAATTAAAAATTATTACTACTTTTCAAGAAAAAAATATATTATCAATATATGTATATTATCAGTTTGTTCTTATGGCAATGAGTCATGGATTTTTATGTTTTGAATTATTGCAGATTTCAAATAGCATTGAAAATCACAAAAAGATGTATATTAAAAACAACAAGAAGAGTTAGAAAGGGAATCGAATAGATTCGAAAGCAAATATGAGTCAAGACCGAAAAATACTAGAGTCTGAAAATAGCTAGAAAATAGAAAAAAAATGATCAGAATATAACAGTTTTTATTTTATGTACATTCACTTTTCATAAACAGATGTCACTTTAAAAATCAATCATTCTATTAAAACAGTAAATTAATATTTCTATTTATAAAATTTAATTTAGTTTATGATAAATATAAAAGAAAACTAGATTTGACACCGGAAACTTGTATTTTTTCTACATACAAAAACTTTTTAGTAATTTTTTTGCAATATTTTTAATCAACAAATCTTTTATTCTAATTTAATAAAAACTGCTGATTATTTTATATAAAATTTATAATATTCAACAAAATTTCTATTATGGTGAGTGTTACAAATAAAATGTCCATTAAAAAGTAAAAATAATGAACAATTAAAAATACATTTATCGAAATCTAAAGAAATAATACAAATATATTTCAATCAGAAAATTATATATATATATAAATGTACAGATATTTACTAATACATTTCTACGTATTTTTCTTTAATTTTTCCTACTAATTTACCCAGATTCTTATAAGAGTTTTTTTATCAATATAAAAAACGCATACATCGAATTATACAAACGTATAGATAAATTGGGGAATAAGAAAAATGATGCAATATTTCTAAATCTTTAATCATCATCAGGCGGTTTGAAATTACTCTATATTAAAATATGATCTTTTCAAAATATACTTGTTATATAAAAAATTATTTCAATTTTTGGAAAATTTCAAGTAATTCGTAATTGTACTTTGATATTATAGATAAATTAAATATAAGTTATATCATATCTTAAAAGATTATTAACATTTTTTACCGATAAAGTCATCAATGAAATCATTTTGATAAAATTCCCCTGAATGAAATTACTTTGCAATTTTTTTTACTTAATTTTTTTTGTATATATATATATATATATTTATAAAATAAAATATATTAATAAAACTATATTTTTTTAGTAAAAACTGAAGTTAATTATAGTAATAGGAAAGAATGAAACATCGTAAAAAAATCATACAATGCATTATTATTTTTCTTTTAAATAATAAATACATAAATATTAAGTTTATAAAGAATTTTGGTAATAAATAAATAAAGAATACTAATAAATGAATAAAGAATAAAATATATTCAAAATATTTTTAAAAAAATGTATTGAGTCTATTAATTAGAAATATGAATATATTCAACTGAACATAATGAAAATTCCAAAACGATGAAAACAAGGAGATTTAAAAAAATTAAATTATAAACAAACATATTATAAAAATTTAATTAGTTAAAGGAAAATGAAATCTATATAGCTTGTATTGAAATTATTTTTTTTTTGTATAAACTAATAAAAAATGTTATATTTGCTATGAATGCAACATATTTAAAATTTAAGAACTAAAAAATAATGTAACTTATATATATATATATATATATATATATATATATATATATAAAGAATTAAAAAGTTCCAAATGAAAATGGTCCAACAAAGGACCCATGAGTAGATGGGATGGAAACATGAGAAAATTTATAGTTGTGGAATAAAACAAAAAGGCGTTAGATCGTTGGAACTGAAAAGTTTTAAAAGAATTGTTCGCCAAGAAATAGAAAGAGAAGTTTTATATATATATATATATATATATATATATATATATATATATATATATATAACATTTCTTTTTACTAACTTTTATATTTTAATTTTTAAAAATCGTTAATTACAAAAATATTTTTTTACATCTATACGATCAATGAATTATTATTTAATATGAACATTATTTAAGAACATTTTTAAAATTTTCTATATGTATATTAAAAGATTAATTTGGTATAAAATAAAGCATTAATAATATTTAACTCTAAAATCAACATACACGTACATAGAATCATCGACCCATTGATAAAAACCTAATATATGTACATTTAAAATCAGTGTTGTAGTTAAAAAACGAATAAATGTTTAAAAAAGTTAAAAGAGACAGACTTAAAGTTTGTTTTAATAATTGAGACATCGCATGTACCAATGTATTTAACTCGAAGAAAACGATTTTAAAAGAAATATTGATTTTATAGTTGATGTTTTTTTATTTAATTCTTTTTAAATAAGAGACATTAAGGTCACTTTTCTTCATATAAATTTTGTTACAACTAATCACAACTGCTTTTGTCATGTTTGGGTAATTTTAGAATATTGTATCCTGACCTAAAAATGTCACAAAATATTTTAATTGATAGTAAGATAATACACGAAAAAAGTGACCATATAATCTCATATTTTAAGAAAAGACAGTTTAAGTTTATTTGTGATAATTCATCATTTTTAATAATAAAACTTTCAGAATATCTTATATCTTTTTTATAGTTACATTTTATACAATTTCGTTTTATTTGAAATTACAAATTCAAGTTTTAAAGGAAATCAATATGGGAACAAAAGTCTATTAAAAAATGGAAGCAATGATAAAATAAAAAAAATATATAAAATATCAAATTTACAAACTATTTATCACTTTAATAATAATACTAGAAAATATGTATAATTATAAAAATATGTACAAACAAGCTGTATTAATGAATATTCAAGTTATTCTGATTTTTCCATAAATCATTTTTAGAATACTTGTATTTACTTATTGAAACGTCCTCGTGTTTTAAAAATAATTTGATTGAAATACAAATATGGCTTTCATTTATAAGTTACACTTTAAACAGCATTTAAAACACATACTTACACATGAATAGTTACTATAAAAGAAATATTATGTCTATATTTAGTATTAATTTATTTATAAAGGTGTTTGAAAAAAAACTTCATACATATATTTGAATTTCTATTGCGTTTCTTGTATGATGACTGCTATAAATTAAAACAGGTATATCTAAGAATAACTATGAGTGTTTAATGGTCATGAATTATGAACAAATAAATAACAAGAAATTTATTATAAATTATTGAGAATTTTATAGAATTTTCAAATGAAATCAATAATACTATATAAAGTAGTACAAATTATGAAAAAAATTCAAGTGTTGTATTTATCAAGTTAAATAGAAATAACACATCTTACAATGAATCAGTTTTTCGTTTTTTTTTTTTTTATTTATTACGTCAACTGATAAATACATCATTGATATACGTCACTAAAATATTTGAGATTGTATATTACGTGTTAATTTTAATCTACTTTAATCACAGTATGATTAACGTCTTCACACATTTTCTAAACAAAATTTTCCTATTGATAAATTATCTATTTTTACAAATAAATGAATAATCGAGTATTTTTAAATTAAATGCACTTGATCAATATATATTCATTGTCTGTCTGATATATAATATTATCGATAAAATAAATCTCAGTATAAAAATCATTTTCAATAATAGACACAATTAGAAAGACTTAATTATAACTATTGAAATTATTTAAAAAAAATTGTAGATTATAATTATCGACAATTTATTTTTTAAAAAAAATTTAATACATATCACAGAGTAGATTGGAACTCTTAGTTTCTGATCAGTAGTCTGACTTATAAATCATTTTCTTAATATCTTTCTGCTTTTATCTATATGTTTAATTCAAATATTATTAAAACTCTCATTTATGCTATAATAAACATTTTATTCTATAATTTTTCAGATCGATTTAAAAATATATTATTTTTTATGATTATACTTGACATTAAATATTACTTGAAATACTAAAAACAACAACAAAGAGAATTTTCCTAAAATAGTTTAATTCTCTTTAAAAATATGTTTGTGCTTTTTTTATTTCATTTTTTCCCTAGTAGCTATCTGCATTACTAAACGATTAATTCATATTTCAAGACTTGTAAAGATTTAAAAATAGATTTCAAAATAATTTAAAAATATATCTAACATTTTTATTTCTTCATTTGAATGACAGTAAAATGAATTGAAACTGTTTGTTTTCCAAAAATTAATAAAAAAATATTTTTATAGAAAATATCATATGTATATTAAACTAAAATAGGTATATTTTAAAACTTGAGATGAAATAATAAAAATAATAATAACGTTTCGTTTATTCAGCTGACAACCTTTTCCTATACTTGTACAGACTTAATATATGGAGATATTTTTTTTGCTAGATTTTGTTTTTTACCTGGACAAAGGACTGATCCGTCTCAGAATCCCCAGAGGATAACCGAATCGTTTTACATTCGTAATGAGATGAAAAGACATCTCGTATTATATCCAATCCAATGTATTCAAATAAATTTTGTGTATTCGACTAAGTTCTATTTCCAATAATCTTTCGATATGATTTTTTTACTTCTATTGTTAATAATACTGTTTAATATTTATTAACAATTTTTCATGTTAAAAATTTTTCAATTACATTGAAATATGTATAACATTATGTTAGTGTCGAGTGAATGACGAGAAATACTGCAACTTCAATTTTGTATCAGCTGTAAATTTCTCACAATTATTGTTTAAAAATTAATAGAACTAAATAGTGGCTTTAAAGGTAATATAAAATGATAGAGTAGATATTTTCTGTAATAGAGTACTACATATACATATATATATATATATATATATATATATATATATATATATATATATATATATTATAATTCTGCTGTATTGTAAAATTGTTTCAATTATTATTCTGCTGTATTGTAAAATAGAATTAAATGTTTCAATTATATAATTATTACTTGAATACTTGAATAAATTTTAAACTGACGGCTAGATTAAAACGTTCATAATCAGTCTATTTTAAAAAGTTTTATTATATTTATAGGCGTTTTTAATAAAATCAATAACAGTTAAAAATCTTTTAATAAAATAACTAAATTAAATTATACATTCAAAACTCTAAATTTATTGCCTAAAATGCATCAACTAATAAAATGAATAATAAATAATTATGTACTACTTTCATAAAATATTGTAATGTTGTAATAAGTGTTTCATTTGTATAGAATTAAATTTAATACAGTACAAATACATACATCATATATGGCCAGTTAAAATCATATAATGTAAATTATTTCAAAAAATTACAAAATTTACCATGTTCGTATAAAAAAAGATAGAAAATCTTGAACATCAATGTACAATTTTCAATCTTATATAAATATGAATTATGGTTTTTCACAAATCAAATCACTAATAAGATTATTATATATTGTATTACGTTTATTAATAATCGTCAAATGAATTACATTACATGATAACGCTCAAAAATTATGTCATTTGGAAATTTATAGAGAACAAATATTTTAATACACACACACACGCGGTAAGTACAAAATACACACCACTATATACATAGGACACATTTATACATTCATATTATACATAAACAAAATAAATATATATATATATATATATATATATATATATATAATGAATTAAAACATATTAATTTAGTTGAATAAATGAATATAACACTTACCTTAATTCTGCCAAAATATTTCAACGGCATATTGAAACTGGTGATATACACTATTTTATATAAACTATGAATATTAACACTTGATATTTTACAATTACTCGTATATGTGTAGAGTAATGGTAATAGCACAACGAAAATCACTTTAGAAAAAACTTCAGAATTTATGACAACAATTTTGACTTTCAAAAATACTATTATTAATTTTAAAACGTGATTTTATTAAAAAATATATTGATATTTAAATACACGTGATGAGCACAATAACCATATTTTTCAAAATGACAACGTCGGTGCTACTCGTATCAATTCGGCATAATTCGTTTATCATAGGAATACATATAATATTATGTAATGTAGAAGTTTAGTCTTTATATATTTATACAAATATACAATTATTCACTTTAGATTGATGAAGCAAGTCAATTTAAGATTTTATATATAGAAATTGTACTTTTATATATTTTATATATAGAAAAAATTAAATATTTTTTTTAAAACATACTCGTATGTTAGTTTTTAATTACATTATGAAATGCATACCAAAAAAATATTAAAGTTTTTCTATATTTGTAGCAATAAAATCCTAAATGAGTCAAATTGATTCCCCCGTCAATCTAGTGTTAAAAAATAGAATTTTGATAGTTTGGAATATTTATTGCCAACTATTGAATACTTTATTTAATCTTATGGATTTTTTTCTACATGTCATATAATCATAAAATAATATTCTGTTTTTTATATACATATTCATGCATATATACATACATACATATATATATATATATATATATATATATATATATATATATATATATATATATATATGAAAAATATAATTTACTCTTATCACACATTATTAACACTGTTGTTGCCACTAATTTGAATTTGTAGAAAGTTTGTAAAGACAAATAATTTCAATTTAATTTTTTTATAAAATTTAAAACCCAATGATCTGTTCTAATATTTTTTACCATATGTAATCTTACCTATGTACTATAATACATTGTTGCTAATTTTTTAAATATGTGTCTGAATTAACATTATGCCCAGCATCACAAAAAATCTTGAACTAATTTATTAAGAAAATGTACTCATCAAAATAAAACTTTCAGTACTGTACATATATGTACATATTTTTAGTACTTATTAATTCACTGATTATCCTTTTTAAAATTTTTCTAGTTCAAACGATTTGATGGTTCTCTTTGCTTAAAATTCCATTGAAATCTCTAGTACACACCTGTTCATCTGTTTCTTCCTTGACCATTACATTTTTTTAAATTTTTTATTCAATAATGTTTATTATCCATTAATTATCTTTTTAGATTCTTAGCTATTTCACTTCAAACTTCTCTAATATATTTTCAAATCAATTTTATTCCTATATATCAGACTGATAAGCTAGTTTAATGGAATGGATTAAGAAAGGTTACTGCTACTGGTGATTACTGGTGATTATAAGATATATATATATATATATATATATATATATATATATATATATATATATATATATATATGATTTGGAAATGGTAAAGATTATCTAAATTCATATTAATTAAAATCATTTTTACTTGTATATAAAAAGCGTTGCGATATTGGAGAGTAATTTTACTCTTAAAAAGGAATGATCTTTGTTCCAGTCTATATTTCTTAACTCCAAATAAAAAGTGTCAAGTAACTTCATATAGATACCAAATTATTATAAACACTCACAGTTGATATTGATGGTAGAAAAATGTTTAAAATGTTGTATCCATGTATTGGTTTATCAACCTGGATTAATTGAACTACACAACGATAAGTGAAAAAAATCATATGTAAAATAAATAATTGAAATATTGCTTATTTATTACTTATTTCAACACAAAGGTCATTATTCATTATTTCTTTCGAAAGTAATAAAATGAATAAACGATTACATTTTTAATTAATGAAACGCAACATACATCAAATGATTCATACGAACACTTAATAAGTTTATTCAAGTAAATTTTATTATAATCCATTATAATTCTCCAGCCAGTGTCCATTCTTATGCTATATTGTGCAGAAAAAACAGGTTTTTGAACTATACTTCATACTCGTCATAATCAGTGACAGCTGTTTTATTTCGTAAAAAAAATCATAAAAATCGAAATCTATGGAGTCACGATGAAGAATTCGAATTTAATTTCTAAGAGAGATTCTAATGACTTCTAAATAAAGCAGCTATTTCAATTTATTGAATTTTTTATGCACTTTAATTAACTTTTTTTGATTCACTCAATCTGCAAAACTTTTTTATCAAATATATAATATTTCTTCTATTCACCTGAAACATAAAAGGATATAACAATAAAACACATGAAATATTTGTAGAAAAATCCGGTTATTATTTGCCATATAATATATTTATAAACAACTACAATACAAAATTTACACGCTATTTAATAATAACTAGAATATTGTATATCATTATGGGTATCATACATGACATGAGATTGTGAAGGTGGAGATTTACAAAAATCAATATGGAGACGGGGTTTGTTTTATTTTTTTATACATCAAAAATCACTGTTTTACATTATGCAAACTATTGCTAAAACTTGTTATCGTTCGTTTTTTTATACATCATAAAAAAGAGGTTGTACAAAATTATAAAAAAATAAAACTTACATAATCTATTCAAACTACTATATAATAGCAAAAGACTGTAGTATGAAGCATGACTTAGCTGCAAACAAAACGATACATTATACATTTTTAAAGTCATCGACTTTATCTGCTCATGACAGAGTTTTGTTCGTATTCTTATAAATATAAACAAGTTCGTATAAAACTGTACATATCTCTCAATTGTCATAAATGATAATAAATTGTTTTATAATAAAATAACATAATAAAATATACATATAAATGAAATATGTACAAGACTATGTACAAAAAACAAGAACATATCTTTGTCGAACGCATTACGAAATACAATCTTATGCAGAAATTATTTTCCTTTTCTTAATTTCAAACAAATCGACACATCACATTGTTAGTATTTAAAAATATTAACATTTATTTTTCGTTTATAATCTAGTGTATATGCTTTAACTCGCCAATTCTCCGTTATTGTCTGCAATACAACTAGAGGAAAACATATTTAGCAGACGTTTTAAAAGAAAGGTAGCCAGTATAATTGATTTATTTCTTTGAACTAATTCAAGATAGATGGCAGTTTTATTACTTTTCCGTGACATTTCGTTTAAGCTCAGAAGCTATAAAAAAGTACATGTAAAGAAAATTTCACAGGCTAGACTCGTTTATGTATAAAAGCGTAGTTTTTTTTAATTGCAAGTGTTAAATATTATTTATATGTGAACAAGTCTTCCGTAACAGACAATTTATGAAAATGTATTTATTTTCAATAATATTAACAATTAATAATATATTTCTTATAATTCGGAAGAGGTTTTTTTTTCCAAATGATACTCTGTACAATATTTTCGAAAACTTACGATCAAAATTTATGAAATGCATTAAAAATAAGCGTATATGCTTAAATTTATATATGCTTAAAAATTTGTAGCCATCTATCAAAAATATGTTTTCGATAACTGAACAACTACTGTCCCCTTTTAACATAAAAGATTTCATCGTAAATATTAAGTAACAAGTTCGAATCTCATTTCATTATTTTTTTTCGTTACAAATAGACAAAAAAGCAGTTCCAAGAATATATGTGTATCTACTACTATAATAGTGTTGTGGCATTGAGTGTTATACGTTATAACTGTCGTAACTTCCTAGACACTTAAAGCACACATATTAGAAATGCATAAAAGGCATTGAATGTATTTCTAAATAGGCTTCAATATAATACAGACAGTGTTTACTCTCTACATGGCTCCATTTATTTAGTATTGCAGGCAGACCTCCTAATTCATATTGCATACCCTTATTTATATAAATCGACGATAAAGATGATTGCATACAATATCAACCTTATTTATACTAGAAGTAAATGTGGCAACATCAACCAATCAGTGTCTTTTAGTGTTTCGTTTTTATTTTTTATTTTTTTTCTCGTTTTTAATATTTTTATTTTATACTTAAACCAAAAATCATTTTCAACAAAAATCTACAAACATATTAAAATTAAAGAGAGAATAAATTTTAAGTAGACATTCAAATATAAAGTTACATATTTATGAATATTTTTTCCTGTATAATTATTTTTATTAGAAATATATCGACCTGCTTATGTACACATATGGAGCAGAAAATCACATTTGAGTCAGTAAACATGTCAAAAAGGAGAAAAACATATATTGCCAAGATTAATAAACTTCTACAAACATCGATATTTTCAGAACGTTTGAAATATTTATCTATAATATAATGTCACGGCTATTAAAACACAGTGGAAATTGTTATTAATGTATAATACATAAATTTATTTAGAAGAAATTGTATATGATTTTTTAATGTTTGTGCTATTTGACTTACAAAATAAATTTATTTGAAATGATCTTCGTACGGAAAAGTGGAATAATATGTATTTACAGGCGAATTTAAAACAAACAATTTTATAAAAAAACAAACTATATATATATATATATATATATATATATATATATATATATATAATGTATGTATATATACATATATAACTAAATATCAAGAGAAAAACAAATACATCTATAAATTTCTCACAAAGAATTATTTTTACACAATATAAAGATTATAAAATCACTGAATAGCATAAAATTTTAATGAAATCAAATAATATACATGTATATATAAAATTTGGTATGATAAAATGTACTTATGATTAATGTATATTTTTTTACAAACTTCACATTTTTCTTTTCAATAAAATTCTATATTGATTGTTGCCAGTGACGAATAGCCGATATTTATATAAATAGTCGAACTAAATAAAACACACACACGTCGTTACAGTTACTAATATTAAAGACAATCTCGAAAGAACATCAGTATAAATACCTGTGCTGTTATTAATGTTTTTATAAAGGCTTTCAAAACTTTGCCCTTGTTATTTCGTGTTCCTATCGACAATTCGTGTAGCTTCGTTACATTTTTATACAAATCCAACTTTCTTATATATATATATATATTTATATATTGATACATTTATATATATATATATATATATATATATATATATATATATATATATGTACATCTTCTCTAATTTTGTACAGACCTCAGTTTTCTTTAAATTTTGTAAGTACGTTTCTTAAATATATATATCTCTCTTTCTCTTAATATATATACATATATTTTTCTTTATAAAGTATCTATATCATTTTAAATCATCTCATAAGAACTATTTTTTTCTTTTCAAATAATTTATTCCACAATGACACTGATATACAAGTCTTATTCCGATCGAACTAAGATAATTCTAAACGGTAAACATTAATGCTTGTATGTTCATTATTTAAAGTTCGTGACGGAGAAAGTCGGACTATAAACGTAATGTCGTTTTGACTTATATCGAACGTTTTGCGAACTAAAACAATTGGTCACCAGAGTAGTGCATCACAGCCTGATTTTTTTTTAGTATTGTATGCGTAGTTCTAGTGCATGTGACAGAGGGATCTAAAAAAAAGTCGAACAGTCTCCGAAAAACTTCGTATGTCGTCCATGTCACACTCACGAGAATAAAAGATTTGTGAGTAAAAAACTATTGAGTCTTTTGGGCCCATCTAATTATATATGTTTTAACTCTTTACACACATTTTGTACGGAATTTCAAATCGATCATAATTTTTACTTGTGAAATATATAATGATAATAATAATAATAATAGTAATAATAATAAAAATAGTTCGTTTTTGGTCTAGGCACTAACAACCGGTAAATTTACGCTCGTGGTTGAATTTCGAAATAAATACCGAAAGAATTGTCCTTTTACATCATTCATATTATTGATTATAGCTTATTTTATAATGAAATCAAATCGAAGAAAATTACCAATTATATTTATACTACTATAATATAATAATGATATTTGGATGATACTAGATTATCATTAATTAAACACAACACTATCGAGGAAGATGGGTCGAAGGGGAAAATTATACAAAAATATGTTCGAATCACATTAGTCTAAATGGACATGTATAAAATAAACAAAAAAAATGAGATCACTTTAATGTGGTTATGTAATATGCACAAGGGCCGATGCCGTTGGCTACAGCCACGATATTCTTTCATTTCAACATACATAATAAAAAAGTTTGAGCTTTAATAACAACGCCAGCGATAAAATTTAATATATTGGCCATAGCTGAATGTCGTACGTAAGTTAAAAACGTATCTGTTGTTAAAATTATGGCGTACAAACGACATGGCTATGTACAGAGACGCTCGTGGAACCCGCCGTCTTGAACGCTTCAAATCAAATATGGTTCAGTGTCGACTGACCTTGTGAGCAGTTAACAATTAATGAGGAAACTGCTGTCGTTCCACATTGCGTTGCTAATGCCTATGCTGGAAAACATGTCCGAGATGTCGGGCGTGCACGAGAATTCGAAATGTGATTCAGAACTCGACGACGTGGTCTCGAACGTGTCCAGGTCTGTGTTAAACGTGTCCATGTCTAGTTTGAAGTCGAGAAGATCGTCGAGTGAGGCGAGATCACCGAGACCGACCTCGGGCGCTCCTTGAAGGCGACTGTCGGTTCTCTGGTCGTCCTCGACGTCCGGCTCGTCTTTTAACATTATCTGATCGAAACTGTTCATCGGTGGCACGCGGCACAATTCGTCCGTAAGGAGTGACGTGTCCTCGTAGAAACTAGCACTTTCGGGCGACGCAGGTGTGACACAGGATGGACTGGACGGTACTTTGGCAGTGGCTGTCGGCAATAGTGGATACGTTAATCCACTTTCCAATGTGTCCAATGTGTCTAGGCTGCTAGTTGTATTATGACTTGTAATGTTATTACTCTGGTCGAGGTACAGACGAACTTTTGACCTCGTTAGTCCACTATCATTATTATAACGACGTACACCTTGATGATTATTGTTTGAATCATTTTTGTGTGCTCTGTTATTGTGAGATCCGACCGATGATGATTTCTTTGTCTTTTTCGCAACAGTACTAGATTTCGGTGTGGGTTTACATGTCTTTTTTCTCGGTCTGTATTTGTAATCTGGGTATTCTTGCATGTGCAATTGTCGTAGACGTTCGGCTTCTTCGATAAATGGCTGCCTCTCTTCCTCATTCAGCATTTTCCAACGGCGACCCAAACGTTTACTTATCTCTGCATTATGCATATCTGGTTGCTGTTCGCAAATCTTTCGACGTTCTATCTGAGACCATACCATGAAAGCGTTCATTGGTCTTTTAATGTGATTTGGGTTATTTTTCTTTGTCTGTAAAAAAAAATAAACACATATTACTACTTAAATTACGTATCATTCATTAACAATAAACAGCGTTCTGTGTGTATTTCTAATTATGAATAGATGTGTAGAAATATTTAGATATGGATATAAAAATTCTATAAATATTAATGAAATTATTTACAGCGCCGCATTACCATCTTACAAGGTAACTGATTAAACGATTTGTTGAATTCTTAAATTTCAAAAGGGATACTACACTACTTGTTAATGCAAGCACGTTCTACACAACCATAATTACAAGGTTGCGAGTAAAAATATATAAGTAGCTGAGTAATAGGTCACATGGAAAAAGTAATGCACGTGGAAGGAGAAAGTAAAACGTCAAGGTAATACAAGTACCAACAGGGATAATGAACTTTCTTAAATTTATACATCTGTATGTGTGCATATATATGTATATAAAATTTTCTAAGCGACTAAGTCTAATCAAAACTACCGATTTGTCTTTATATTAGTACTAATAATAAAAACATTTTTAAATAGTATTTATACAAACATTTATATACAATTTCATAAACTATTACAAGAACAATGTTATTGATTGACACTATCTTTTATAAAAATACAACCATAGCAAAATTTCTGTTGTCTAATCACCTTCTCAGTTTTGTAAGATGCAAATATTATTTCTCGGTGAACAATTTTATGTAGGCAAAACAATACAATTATCATATTTTCTTTGCAATAAAATAAATTATCATTTTTGATAAACATTTTATTCTACTTATATATTATAATAATAATCAAACGTAGTTTTTTTATTTATCTTGACAAATTTAATATATTCATCAAAACTATATATCTTTATGCGAATAAGGAATTAAATTATTATAAGCGTAGTTCATTCTCACAATTGACTTATATTATTTTTAATTATGCAACCAGAGTAAAGACAAAAAGTATTAGAATAAAATAATTGTTCGTATAGCATAGTTGCGTATACAAAAAAATTTGCATTTTTTTCTGACATAATTAAAATTAATTAACGAATACAATATGATAATTCTCGTCAATACAATTTAATAAAATTAATGAATGCATGATTTATTTCCAGTCTTATCATAATCAATCTCAGCCATTTCAGATGCAAATAAATTAGAAAGCTAAACACGACATTAAGTGTCCTTGTCGATTTCCTACTGATTTGGAAATGATGGCATTCATGTACACGAGACAGAAAACAATATACCGATCAGTCATTTATCTGGTTAGTAATAATAAATATTTCCGCTTATGTGGTTGTCGCCAACGTTTTGACCAACAATGTCTATACATATATCGAATATTTTTAAAACGATTTTTTTAAATGTGTAGTGATTGATGTCCTCTTCGTGTCATTGCATTATTAATACTGTACAGATAATATGAATTTTAAATATCATCAGCCTTGGAATGAATATGTAAATGGTACAAACACTAAACATACACACACATTGTATATATATAAATGTTTTTATAAACTTGCGGACGAACAACAATTTCGAAGGTATCGTACGAGTGATGATGATAGCTCCACAACCAGTTATCATTTCCTGCGGAAACGCCGAGACAGGGTAACAAATATGCTGAGCTCTGATGTAAACATTGCTATCGAATTACAGATATATTGATTTCATGATTGTTAATTTATTTACTAAAAAGAATAATTCTATTTTTACATAACTCATTTTTAATATTTTACACATAGCCAATTTCGTATAGATTGTTTATTTCTTACACAATGATATCTTTATTTGTATAAATATTTAATATTTACGTTAGAGATCGAATCGAATCAATTATTTCATTTAACATTTTTATTATAAGAAAATATAAAACTTGTTTTGATTTTTAGGAATGAATTTAGAATATAGTTAAGATCAAAGTTCATTAACCTTTGAAAGAGAATAGAATGACCTATATCAAAGCTTAGGTCTAAACTCTAATATATTAGTCAGCAACAAGTTTCAATTATAATCGCCTCCGTTAATAAAATAATAATAAATCACACCTACATTTGTAAGGAAATTATTATTTTATATCTTTAATAAAAAAGTTATAAACATTGAAAATCAATTACGAAATTTACATCTTGTAATTTTTTTTTTCATAATTGTTCTAAAAATGTAATTATAAAGAATTTAACTCACGTTTAACCAAATATAATATTATGTGGGTTATAGAAAATAAATATATTAAATATTAAACATGCATGTACTAATATATAATTATATAAAAAATAAATTAATTATAATAGAGACAAACTAAAAAGAAGAAAATGGATACAAGTAAAGAAAAATAATCAACACTTAAAGTATATAAATACTAAAGAGAAGAAGGGCAATGGATTTATAAAATATTATATATATATATATATATATATATATATTGTTTATTGTTAGGTTATTTCAAAACTATAATTTTATTACAAAACGACAAGTTAAAGATTCAAATATCTATAAAAGCAAAAGTCTTGTGAAAACATTAACTGTTGATAGAATGAATTTAAATAGAGTGTGAAACTATGTGAAATAAAACTAATTTGAAACTAAAATGCTTGGATATATTTTCACTGCGACTGTTTTATTTCTGTTATAATATTTTTAATGTATTATTTTTAATATTTGAAAAAGATTAGGATATTAAATAAATTATTTTTTTAAAAAAATTCTATCTACTTTCATATTTGCATATTAAGCATTTATTAATTAACTTTTTTTGAAAAACACGTCTTCATCTGCTATTTTTTTCATCTCTCTTCTGACCATATGTGACCATTGTTTTAAAATAAATTTGATAGATAAATGGACAAATACATAAATCACTTCAAAAACACTATTGTCTATTATTCTATGATTTAACAATCATATCCATTAAATAGTTAATGAAACAAATCTTAAATAAATTTATATACATTTTAAATAAAACATAGTTGTGTATTTCTTTATTACAAAAATGATCACAGTCTAGAATGAAATGATAATTACTACTATTATTAATAAATTACAAAGATTAAAAATGTTTCATAATACACAATTATATACTTGATAAATACAATAAAATATACCATAACTATATATCCATTTATAGGTGATTTTTTTTAAAGCATGATAGAAATTTAAATTGATTTCAATGTTAATTTTTTATCACGCTTAAAAAACACATAAAAATAATAAATTCAATAATTCCAATAAAAAATAATTACTAAGATTGTAGGATGTATACTGTCTAATCAAAATTTTTCTACTTGGATTTAAAAAAAATAAAATTTATGTTACGTCCTATTTTAAGTACTAATTTCTATGCATATGAAGTGTCTAATATAATTTATATTAATTGAAAATGAAATAATATGAATATAAATATACAAAGTTCGTTTAATTATTTTCATTTATCAGTATGCGCGTTTTATTTCAATCGTCATAGCATATTAATGAAAAAAGGAGATGGAAAAAAACGTTCACTATTTGATGAAATGAGATACTGAATCGGCTTTGCATAAATATATAATGAAATCACAGTGCAAACACTTAATTAGAAATTTCGTTCCTTCGCGCCATTAACTAGCGTGTAAACATATGAAATAATTTAACTAGGCCAAGGATTATTTAACTGAGGATGTTGGACTTACTGTATGAAAAAAGAAAATCTGACGATTGAACAATTGTTGTTTCCATTTCCATTGTTGCTTATCGCTTAGAGTCAATGTGGCGATGAAGTCGACTGTTTATGTATTTCAAAACACACACACACATATGAAAATTTTCATTTCAATGCAACAAAATATATAATTTAACATTAATGATTTCTTATTATTTCAGTAATAATATTCTTTCATTTATTTCATAAACATAGATTTACATGTAACTTTTTTGAAAAAAGTCATTTGTTCACAGTTATTTGGAAAAACATTTTTGTGAATTCATAATTATATTAAACCCATTTTAATTAGATAATTTTTGTGTGTTTACTTCCTTTTAATCAAGATGCATTTTACTCATTAGAATTTAAAAAAGATCTGAAAATTATCAAGTTCTATTCTATATTGCACCCTGTATTCCAGTAACCATGATGATAAAATATTTACAATGATGTTTAAAGATAACAGAGTTCCAAAATTAATCACAACATATAATCCAAGCAATAATACTGAAGTTTCAAATAAATAAAAAATTCTCCTACTCTTAATTCTTGAGTATATTGTGTCTATTTTTAATTAGATTTTTATAATAAAATGTGATTATATATACACACACAATTGATAACATATTTTATAAAAAAAATACAATATTAACTTGCATTAAATAAATTTTGGACTAAATGTTTTTTTTACTGAAAAAGACAAAATGTCTTGAAGAAATGTATCAATTAAAAGCAATTATTATTTATTAAAAACACGTACATACATACTATTTGTTTAAATAAAATGTCAAGTTTCTCATAAACAGGTATATTTAATGTCATATAAATTTATCAAAGAAACTAATATCCATTTCAATATATATATTATATAACAGAATTCCAAGAAAACCAATTATAGGCTAGGAAGAAACAAACTCAACGTGTTGTTGAACGAAATGAAAAATGAACAAAGTTGGAAATAAATGAAAAATTCTTAGAAAATATTCAGTCAAGAATGAAGAAGAGATGATAATTATAAAATAATAATTTTAATAGCTTCTTCTTATCTCCTATAAATATATATATATATATATATATATATATATATATATATATATATATATATATACATATACATATACATGTGTGTGTGTATTATAATCATATTTATTTGTTATCTAAATTTATAACTTGAAATATTTTTCATTTTATGCATATTTTAATCGTTTTAATTTTATATACAAAAATAAATAAACGCTACGATAAATAAGCATTTTTCAAAACAATTCTCAAATAAAAACCATGTATAAATAATTCAAGTTCACAAATAATAAAATAACCAGTTTTTTGAATAATTAAATTTGTATTGATTTTTAGATTGTTTTTACTTGAGTAGTTTTCGAAATTTATTACTTAATCCTCTTATTAGTAAAACAGTGATTTGCACTTATATTTCTTTATGAAATACTTTAGAGTAAACAGTCTATATATTTATAATAAAATTGTTTGAGATTATTTTGTATTATATATTATATTACTGGGAAATAAAATTCAAAAATGTATAATTAAATAAAAAATAACATTTTCAATGAAATAATTCATTATGGAATTATGAATGAAATGTTTATAATCCCTAATACTATTATAATATATATTATTTACAATGATATTTTAATTCATTAAAAAATAATTGAAACATTTATTACAATTTATGTTTAACATAATTAATTCTAATTGTGTAATATAATATTTAATCATTTTATTTAACACGTGGAATGTTTAAAACGAAACTAATTAATAAAATGACACGACAAACATCACTAAAATAGAACATAACTATAATAAATAAAAAATGTTTTAACATTATGTTGAATGTATAATATAATACATGTAATGAATTTTATTAATTTATTTTTAACTAATTACTAAAATCGCGAGTCAGTTTTTAAAAACTTCTTTGATGCCACTAAAATAGATAGATCAGATATATAAAAATAAAATGCAATTCATCTTTATATATTGTTCAATATATTTATAATATGTTATTAATTTTTTTATCTTATTTTTTTTTAAACAAAAATAATTTGCAAAATGGAAACACCTTTAGACGTCATTAAAACATAACAAATAAAAATAGTTAATCAGTTATGTTGTCTGTTTAATTATTTATTATATTTATATTCTTAATGAAATTCATTTCAGTTCTAAAAATAAAAATAATAAAAAATAGATATATAAAATGTACATATATTTCACTTTTATATAAACAGTTAATATTTTAATCTTTATAAGTATTTTATTGTAGTTATTTAGATATATAACAAATTTAATCATTTATTTATTTTTAATAAAATGGATAATTTGAAAAACAAATATAAAAAACCTGAATATAATCTATGAAATAATTAATAGCAGAAAATTAAAACAGAAATTTGTCTTGCAGAAACATTTATTCAAACGTTATTTTTCTATATTTAAAATATTTATATACATGTAATGAATTTATTCATTTTCTTTCTGAATGAGACGTTTATAAATGAAAATAATTAGTAAAATAGCAAATGAATTTTTAAACAGTACAATGACGTCATTGAAACATCTAATAAATAGAAAACCCAAATTTTTATTACCATAAAATCTTTAACAATTATGTATGAAATACAAATATACGTTCATAAAAATTTAATTATATATAATATACATTACAAATAACACAAAGTAAGTATATATGTGTATATATATATATATATATATATATATATATATATATATATATATATATGTGCGTGTGTGTGAGTGTATATATATATATATGTATAAATGTGTGTGAATAAAATTAGTTACAACTATCACCTATATTAGTGAAACAAAACGCAATTATTACACAGTAAAAACCGTTGTAGGTGTGCTCGTACATAATTGAACCGGTAACCTTGACAAAGGTACTTATTCTTTTCAATTCTAAATTTAATAATCTCACATTTAACTTTCATATTAAATAATAGTCGTTTGCTAGTCGAAATTGTTGTTACGGACTTCTTTAAAAACGCTCTGATGTGTGTATTATTTTAAACACGCTTAAGTCGAATTCTTATTCTAATAGTAATTAGTATTCTTTTGTCTTACAAGTATTTAAATTGTTAAACATTTTAGTTTTTCTATTTAATGAAAATAATGGTACTAATGTTTATAAATAGTAGTCGTCTTAAGTAATAAAAATTCCTGTTTATTTATATATGTTGAAATATATAATTTTATGTAAAGAATCTCTGATAAAAAAGTTAAATTTTCAATATATACATGCATGGCTGTATTATATATATATATATATATATATATATATATATATATATATATATATATATATATATATATATATATATATATACACACACACGTTATATGTGTATAAATTTGTTTTCTTCTTCGTTAATTAATATATTCTTTTACCTTGAAAGTGTTTCAAAACATCAAATTGTCGCAATAGATAAAAATATTGACACAAATATTTTTGCATACTATTCTGAATTCAAGAAAATATATACTTGAATATTTGACACATATTTAATAAATGATGAGATAAATATACAAGACGTTTGCAAAATTGTCGATCTTACTTTTTAAAATACTGAAATATGTAAAAAAAAAGTTTACTTTAGACTAAAAAAAAATTGTATATATTTTACAAGAATATCTTTCTGTTTTTAGACACGCAGAAAAAGTGAAAAAATAATTAAAAAAATAAACTCTTTTTAATTTAATTAAAAATGATATTTAGAAATGAAATACCAGATAACTTAAATTTAAAAAATAGCAATAAAATTTATGTTAAATAACAAAATCACACTTCATTTTCTAGATTAATACTAAACTTCAAAATATCTTCAAAGCAAATCTAATTAAAAAAAATCTATTAAACTGGTTTTTCGTTAAGAAATGTCTATTTATGTTACAAAAAACAACAAATGTTATTAATGAACGTCATTTACGATTTTCCAATTCAAAGAAAACAGTCAAATATTATTTATTTTATAACAATAGTATCAATTTTCAAAGTATTTAATGATCAATCGTAGTAGTAAAATAGATCACACGTAAGTTAGTTAATACATAATAAATTAGAATTCGAGTCTCTAACGAAGATGTCACCTTTTATTAAGAAAGAGTTTGTTTTGAACTCTTAATTAGCTTTGATCTTGACAGTTTTTAAAAATAAATAAAAAAGTAACAAAATTAATATTAAGGTATGTTAATAGAATGAAAAAGAAGTTATAATAATTTTTATATTTTTTATTTACATATATATATATATATATATATATATATATATATATATATATTGAGAGAGAGAGAGAGAGAAGCTAATGTGTATGTACATTAAATGTAAGTTTATGCGTTTATCTATTAAAACACTTGTATATAAACAAACCTTCGAAGAGCCCTAGTTAAATAAGCCAGACAAATGGTCTGTAATGCTCTATATTTGTGCGCTCAGCTGATGGGCAGTTTTGTACGACCAGCACGTTGTGTGCGACGTGTTTAGATTATCATCATCACAGAACAGTATACGTGTAGATCAAACGATGCTTGTGTGCCTTTGAAACACTACGTGTGTTCAGATCGAAATTAGAGTGTTAGGGAAAAAGTTTATTTTCAAGAACGTGTTATGCGTACCGCGTTATCTTCCAGTTCGTGTTTATTTTATTACCACGAATGCTCGAAATAATTCAAACCGTCGAATAACAATAATATAATGTGCATGTATCCTACAAAATACACGCACGAAAATATTTAACATTACACAAATTCGAAATGTGGACAGTATTTGGACGACGTAATTGTGCAGCTATTGACGCAAGTATGAATATAGGTACGCGAAATTTTTGCTAAGAGTATAATCGATCAACTGAAACACTTATATCTGACATTTATTTATTTTAAATACGTGTTTCGACAGTTTATGTAACTTTTACGATTTAGTTATTTTATAAAGATATTCAGATAGAAACTAAACACAGATATGATACTCAATATTATTATTATACAATGCACATATTTTTATGACTTTTTTACAATATTATCAAAGAATTTTCAAACTGATGTAAAAGCTTTAAAAATTAAAACTTTATTTGAAAAAATAAACTTTTTTTTCAATGAAAATCAACATTATTTGCTACATGTTTCTATTTTTGAAAAATTATCACATATTTCTGTTGACGATAATATAATCATCAAAATGTACATCAACGAATAAAATAAATAATAAACAATTATTAAATATTTTTTTATAAAATCGTATGGTAGTTCATTTGTATAAAAATAAATTATTTACAATGCCAAACAAGTAATATTAATGTTTCGTATTATGAATAAGTAATTACTTGGTTTATTCATTTAATACTTTATAATTATTCTTCCAGGTAATCATTCTTTCAATAACATCATTTATACAAATGTACAATAACAAATCATCAATTAAAAATATAAGAGAATATAAACAAACAAAAAATTAAATGCGTATTATTAATATATTTAAAAAAAGTGCGTAGATAATATTTTTCTATAAATATTTTCTTTTTTTATTATATTTAAACCTTGTGATATTTTCATAAAATGAAATTCGACAAACAGAAAACCTTCATAAAAGTAATAATACAAAATATCTAAATTAATTATTTTTTTCATTCAAAAGATATGAAAATAATCAGTAAACACTTATGTCTAATGTACATTTCGATAACCATACAATCATCTTCAGAGCATAAATACAGCAAATAATAAGTTATTATTGTAAACTTTTACAAAATCGAACAGTATACCATTTTTAAATATATTTTACTACAGTATTTTAAAACTTGTGTCATCTTTACAAAAGAACGAGTATATTTAGTTACTACCTGAAAATGATATAAATACCTAAATTGTTTGTCGAGATAGAAAGAAGGAGCAACCTTAAAATTTAAAGTGTTTAAATATTATCAATTACAATTTTTTCACGCCTATACAAATTCAATATAAAAAAAGTATTTTATAAATAATCAAAATGAAAACAGTTTTTAATGAGATAAAAAATATATAACGTTTGTTATTTTATTTACAACAAAATATAACACAATAAATAATTTATCAAGTTTCTTTTTTCGTTTCCAATCGAATACATGTTTGAATCATTTCATCTTTTTTTTTAATTTATAAGCTGTGCATTTCAGAGATTGAACTTTAAAAAAAAACCTCGAATATATATATAACATAACAACTACGCAAAAATTCGAACAGATAAAAATACTTTATTGTACAGAGATATTTCTTACATAAATGAGTCACTTTCTAAAAATAACAACTCTATTTTAATTGAACAGTTTTCTTATCGAATTATTTTTTTTACACAAGACTTGAGCAGTTGGTATACATATTTACTTGTTATACTTATATGTACCTTACTTGTAATTGATTTCAAAATATCACTTGTTTCAATTTCAAAAATATATTCAACGAAAAAATCAAATGCCAATTACAATACTACAAGTGTTTGGTTTTATAACTGCGCAAATGGATGCATAAATCTTGCCAAGCGACGAAACGATCAAAAGTATATATCATGCATAGTGGAAATTTCACGAAATCATTATAAGAAAAAAACTGCAAAATGAATTCGTTGTAGTAAATTAAACAGTATTTCGTCATAACTCAAATAACATCGTTGGTAAGCATCCAATTTGTTTTGAATTGACAGTACAAGTCCATAAAATAGACGACTAGAGTACGTTTAAAAGATGTAATCTAATAATGAAATCAATTTGAATAAATAATCGCATTACTTCCTACAATTTATCAAGGACTTATTAATAATTATTTTCTCAATGTTATTCGTAACACAAAACACCGTTCGGTAATTACGCAATAACCAAACGGTTAAATTAGCACCGAAATTATGTATCAGTATTGTCATCGGCGCGAGTAACGAATAAAAAATAACGAATATACTGGAAACATACAGCGAAATATTCAAATAAAAATAAATTCATTAGACACACATCGCCATTTCTCTATAAATGGAATTACAGGAACACGTGCATTGAAATTACAGCGATATATTTTTAATGTATCACAGTACAAGGTTTTCATGCTAGCAAAGCAAACATAATTTCATTTCAAAGCAGTTCACGCGTTGAGTTTATGATATTACTTGCTTCCCGGATACGTTTTACACTTTAACAACAAACTTAAGGTTATCTTCATTTCACGCGAGCGGAGGAATAATGTAAATGGCCTCAGACCGACGTCAGTAGTTTTTTGCGGTAGTACTAGTGAAACGTAAGCGCTAACGCATCGTTAACACAATTTTGAATCTTTAACGAATATGAACATACATACTATATATATATATATATATATATATATATATATATATATATATATATATATATATATATATATATGCGTTTCCTTCATTCCACAAGGCCAAATTCTTAGATCGCACACACATATTAACGATGATTAGACACAAACACATCTTCCAAATATATACATACACATTTTATGCGTATGTGTGTGACTATATACATACATATGCATGTATATAAAGACATTTTATCAACTTCTAAATTAAACATTTTCCAAATTATACACATTTTCTTTAATTCCTATTCATACGTAGTTATATTTGAAATAAAATTATAATATTTAAGTCGTATATATATAGAATTCTTCCACATTTGTATTATGTACAAAAGATAGCAAAATACTCCAAACAAAATACGTTAAGCATCTTAAATAAAAAAGTAAGTTTTTCTTTTCATAAATTTTTCAATTGACATTTTTAATAAAAATGAACTTTTAATTTTTTTATCTCGTTGTCTGAATATCATTTTCTCTCTCTCTATACACACACACACACACACGCACACACACACAAACACACACACACACACACATACACACACATATATATATATATATCCATTTTAAATAGATTTATCATTAAATAAACAGGTTTACACAATTTTGAATATTTGTATAGAATTCCATTCGTTGTTAAACAATGTCATATTTGAAGATAAATTTGAGAAAATATTTAATAAATAAAGCGTTGCTAGTGTAAAAATATATAAGAATATATATTTTTATACTAGCAATAATATACTTATAAGAATTTTACAGAAAATAACTAATAATGGAATTATTACATTGAAGTACTTGAAAGAAAAAAAAACAACTTTAATTAAGATAACTTCTTTTAAACAAACTACGAGCAGTTTTCAACGATGAAGATCTTCGCTTTACCTATGTATATATGCAAGAACAACATATGCAAGAAATATATACTATCTATATTTCATAAAGTTTGTGTTATAATTTTTTTTCTGTCAGTACAAGAAAAAATAAACAACGTATTTTTACATAATATAGATTTTATATATATATATATATATATATATATATATATATATATATATATATATATTGTGTGTGTATGTGTGTATTTCCTCATTACACAAGGCCAAATTTCTAGATTGCAAAGACTTGTTAACAACGATAAACATTTATATGTATATACATGCCTATGTGTAATGTTTATATAAATTTGAATATATATATATATATATATATATATATATATATATATATATATATATATGAATTTTTCATTTCTGAATAATGACTTTCATTAATAATAGGTGACATTTTAAATAGAACTTGGTACAAGTTAAAATAGTTTAATTTTAAAAACTGACAATCATTTCCTTCATGAAAGTTTTCGACAAATATTTTTTAAGAATCTTATCAAATGGTATTTTCTTCCTAGAATACAAATATTTGAAAGAAATGTCTTACACAAATAAAATACGAGTGTTTTGATTCACGATTTCTTTAAAATATGTATAAAAATTCCCGCTTGAAATTGTTTTTAATGCAATGGATGAATTGTAAGTACGTTTGAAGGTTTTATGTAAAATAATAATGTAACTATTTTGAATATTTTTAACGTACGTGTATAATATAAATATTAGTATACGTACGTGTATATAAAAAGAAAATATTTGGAAGAATAAGAAAAAAAATCCGATATCCAATATATGTGTATACAATAACTGTACTCGTATTGCCGTTTCTAATAAAATCATTTTATTTATAAAATATGTAGAAAAGATATTATATGTATTTATATTTACTATATAGTTTTGGCTCACGTTCAATACCACGTATTCGGAAAAACACAGTTCATCATCGAATTCTCTTAAATAATTATATTTGCTGTTCTTCGCAATATACTCGATTTCAATGGAAAAAAACAAAATGGGTTCCAGATCAATAAATTTCATGAAAACAATTTAAATAATCACGAAAGAAAAAAACATGTAATTTGTGATATAAGCCACAAAATGTATTTTCAATTTTGACCGAATCAAATATGCAAGTATTAACATATGTATAATATATGTACACGTGTGTATGTAATAATTTATTTTTAATACTCGGTGTACGTTTTTCTTTCTAAGAAATATTCATTTTCGAATTTAACTGTATCTACACGAAAAAATATTTAAAACTCGTCATATATGTATTTGTGAGAATTGACAACGATTTTGTCTACGAAATAGTTATGATGATTTTTTTTCGTCTATTGTTTATCGAGATTTGATTGGAATCATTTTATTGATATCCGATAGTCACGTAATATTTGAACTGACGTGACGTGCGCAATTATATTTTGCAAAAATTGACCGCAAGATGTGCTCTATCAACAACGAAACTGAGTCACGTCGATGCCCGTTTATAAATTATTCAAAATAAGTGTCCCGGTAGTGGAATAAAGGTCACTCATGTATCACTCAAAAATTATTTAAGTGCGCGCTTGCTGATCACAAACTGGTGGTAGATCGGCCTTGAGAGCGAACGATACACCTCAGTAATAGCCTGTCACATTGCAGCTTGCTAGAATGATTGTCACCGAGCAACCAAGAGAGCGTTAAACTGTTTTCCTTCAAACAAACCATCACTTTTCGTTCAACATACAATAATTTATATATAAACATATGAAATGTTTTTTATTTGTACCGATTTTCAAGTAAATGAAAAACATTAATTTTTATACAAAATAAAACGATAAACAATTTAAGATCAAATTTTAATATAATTAACAAAAATAAAATTTTATATTTTTATTATTTAGAAATTAAAATCTTTTATATATATACCCATAAGTTAGAAAAACTCGTACTTACACTACATTTCAAGAGAAATTATAAATAAATTTCAATTTTGACAACATTCTAAAACATTTTCAAAGATACAAAATTATTTTAATGCGTTAATAAACATTTATACTTTAAAATAACCTATACTAAAAAAATATACTACCTAAAATTTTATTTTAAATTGAAAAGTACAGAAATGATATTTTCTAAATTGACTTGTTTAAACTTGTGTATACTTCTCCAGGTAGTTTTTATTTTAAAAAGTGACCATTTCAGTAATGACCTACTTACTAAAATTCTTACAAATCGAAATACGTCTTTCTAAGGATACACATTTTTTTATAGACAAACATAGTACTCTTTTATGAAATAGGTTCTATATTTATATGTAACTTATAGAATATTAGAATACAAGTTTTCCTTTTTATATATTCTATATATTCTAAGAAAACAAACAATCGCTATTTGAAAATTCTGTAACTGAAATATGAGGGTAGTAAATCGTTTCGTATAAAAGTTTACGTAGAGAAAAAACACATTTAGACGATATAAAAATTGGATCAATAAAAGACAAGAATATATAAAAAGTTTAACATTTATATGTATATTTAGCAGAATTCCCACATATCTCTTCAAAATTTGCATCATTTACATTAATAAGAAATAAATAAATGTGCATTTATCTTTATACTACATATATTATATAATATATATATATATATATATATATATATATATATATATATATATATATATAAAGTTATATAAAAAACATTCAAATTGCGACTTAGTTTTTTTTTATAAAAACAGTATCGTTTACATTTCTTACTTAATGTAATTATCATTTTTTATGTCAATTTATATATATATATATATATATATATATATATATATATATATATATATATATATATATAATATTTAACGAAGTAAACTAACACTTGTTTATCAATAATATTTTTAATGAAACGAGTTCTGTTTTAATTAAATATTTACTGCTGTATTCTGAAAAAAAACTCATTTAAAAAAAAATGTTTTTATAATACTTTCAACACTGTCAAGGTTTAAAAAGAAGAACTGCAAAAACTGCATAACAGTTTTTATTAAATGATCTTTGAAACATTTTCGAATAAAAATTTTAACTACTACACTATTTAACATTTTTCTATTGATAATTTCAAATGTCAGAATTTAAATTCTTATTTTATTCAATTCAATACAATTTACATTTTAATCATAATAAATATTTCAAAGAAACTAAAAACTTATTTAGCATAACGAAACATTTACACATATCCTATGAAGGTTAATTATAGAACTTTTTTTTATAAGTTATTTATAACTATATAAGATACAATTTGAACTAATTAATTAATTAACTTTATTATTATAACTTTCATTTTAAGATCGAAACAACTTCTGACTTGTGACATATTAAGTGATGTATTTATGTATATGAGAATTAGTCGACATTGCGACGGAGCCATAACTCTTCCTCAATATATTTTTTTTTATTTGTTTAATTAATATACTGAATATTTTGCATTTAGTTATAAATAACTGAGTAAATAATTTAATGCATATATATATATATATATATATATATATATATATATTCTATGAATAATGTATAAATTACATCAATTTACTAATTTTACATCCAAATTCAAATATCTACACTATTGATATTTTTTTATAATTCATTTTTTACACAACCAAACATACGACGATATTATTTAAAAAAAACTGTCTAGCCACATTGTTTGAAATTTGAGCTGATTTTTTAATATTCTCGTTTTATATATATATATATATATATATATATATATATATATATATATGTAAAATTACTTCAAACAAAAACTGTATTATTTTATCCCTACTAACACAGTGACTTAAATAGTATGTAAACAAATGTTTTTTCATGGCCTGTATTTTTTTTACGGCCGCCCCTATTTTTTTTACAGTGCTTGTACATAACATACAGCTCTAGCTTTGTACACTAAACATATACACGAATATATATATATATATATATATATATATATATATATATATATATATATATATATATATAAAATGCATACAAAAGTAAAAATATGAAACTAAATAAATATTTTTACTAAAGATAAAAACCACAATGTTATTTATTTTTAAAATTTAGTTAGAACATTTCGTTCTATAAATAAATTAAGAATACTAAGAGATATAAATATAACAATGTATACGTATTAAACAAATATACACGAGACAATTTTTCGAATAAAAATAAATACAGTTAAATTATTTTTAAAATAAGTACATTTCGGTCGGTTATAACGTTAAATATTTATATAATAGATGCAATATTAATATTCATTTATATGTATGTATATGTACACACATACACACACACAATATATATATATATATTCATCCGCCTACATTTTGTCAATCCGCCTACAAGTCACTTTCCATACGTCAAATGAATAAAATAGTCAGTCGTTACCTGTTGTCAAGTAATTTATTTTGGCATTGAACACATAGAACGGATAGCACGTTTACGTTATGCTATTAAGCCAGCCAGCTTGTCTTTGCTGTATCTAACTTCAAAACCGCTAATTTAGATTACTGTCGAAAGATAAAATTAAATAATGATGTCATTCAAAGAGCTCGCTTGTATCGATTTTTTTCTGATATGGAAAAACGATTTTGATAAAATTACATATGTTTAATGTCTAAATATACTTAGAAAAAGTATTATGACAAAAAAACAAATCGATTAATAATTACAGTAACAATTATCATATATAATTTTTTATAAATATATTTATTTTTACAACTGTATATTTATATAGTTTTTATATAAATTAATGTGTCAGTTGATATTTTATGACCACTATAATTGTTCTAAAAACGTTTTTCGGTTAAATTTAGTTAAAATATTTAATAGTATGTATGCAATGCATACGTCCATACCATCCATATTCACATATATTGGTATTTTGTACTATTTATAGACACATATACACAAATGCAACTTTAAATCGTATTTTATAAGTCAGCTGTCTGAATACTTTTGGCTCACAGCACAAGTTCTATGCACGTATAATAACATATATATTGGTATGTGTATATATTTTTTTGAATATGTCTTAAAAACATGTAATGTGTTCTAATTTGAATAATATACTGCCGTATTTAAGTTATAACTCAGTTGCTTAAATTGTAAATATTTAATCAGTTTAACATCTTTTTTTCAATATATTAATAGTAATGTTTTTAAATTTGGAAAATTCTAAATAAAAATTATTTAAAACGTACTTAAAACCGTACTAGAAATCGGAAAGTAAACACTGAAGTGAAAATAATTAAATATTATGTGTATCATAATATTAGTTAAAAAATATAATTTAATTTATTTTAATGAGAAAATACAATATTATGAAGATTTTATATTTATAAAATACTTTTATTTTCCACCAATATTAATAACATATATATAAATGAACCATAAAAATAATTAATCCCAATATAAAAAATTAACAAATATATTTGAATGTTTTTAAACAATGAACTTGAACTGTACAAAATAACCTCTAAAAAGTGGACTGTTTGTTAGATATAGACAGAATTTTAAATACATTAAGTCGAAATAAATTGATATACTACTATAAAGTAATTTTATTTTTGTAAATACAATAAATATTTGTATTTTAATGAAAGTTTGAAATAGCTTGATATGTATTTAAATTTTAATTACTTTAATATATTTTTTTATCATTTTTTTTATTTTTCAATGTCATTAATATTTAGTATGTAATTTAATTTTGTTTAAATAAAAAATGTATTCAATATATTATAAAAGTATATTTAAATTAAATTTAAGATACGACTTTAATTTTATTTTTAAAAAATGAACCATTATTACTGGAATTATTTTTCAACGAAATTGATAAAACGTTTAAAATTCGGTCTATTGATAAAAAAACGCGTTTAAATTTAATTCACACATTTATCTACATATACATGATAAAATTATAATGAAAAATAATTTCGAAGTCATCAGAGAATAACAAAGTTCGATATTATTATGTATTTTAAAATATAATTTATTGGTCATCATGTACTAAAATTACAGAGATAAACTTTATTGAAATTCGTTTTTTATTTGTAATAGTAATGTTTCGTAAAAATTTTTCATATAAATTATTATAAGATTAGTTTATGTCAATAATATAAAGATACTTTTTACGATTAAACTTAGTCCAAATATTGATATTTACAATTTATAAGTTATTTTGCTCATATTGTGTCCAGGAAGATCGATGTACGTTATACATATATATAATTGTCAAGGACAATATTAGAGGAAGTTCAATGGAAAAAAAATTAACAGAACAATTCAAACAACACATTTATAATGTATCACTGCACTAAAAGTGAATAGTAATCAAAAAACGATTAAGGAGAGTCGTACGAGTTATAAATCTTTTCGACTGCTCTGCTTAATCGTAATATTATTTAGGTACTTTGAACTTTTTTTACATATCAATGAATATATATATATATATATATATATATATATATATATATATATATATATATATATATATATATATATGCAAATTATAGATAGAAAATGTAAAAAAATATTATAAACATAAATAGAAAAAAAATGTTAATTGAATTCAAATTGATTAAAACACATAATAATTCACTTACTAAAATTTTAAAGTAAATAAAGAATTAATAAGAATGAATATGAAGACTAATATTGAACGCGCTTATATAAAACATGTCTATATTTTTTGGCAAAAACCAATATTTTCTAAAATTATTTTTTTCAAACGTCAAAAACTGAATTAAATTACTTATAACCGTACCATAATAATAACATTTGTCAATATTAATCATAAAGGTTTTCATCATCATAATTTGTTATTTATTAACGAAGTTAGATTTTATGATCGTTCTGCCACTATGATTAATTTTCAAACATTTGTTCGCTAATGAACATGTTCAATGATACGACAGAATTTTCAAACACAGAACGTTTACAATAAAAATAGAATTGACTTTTAAGTGATTAATTTTTTCTAAATTTCATTTCAAAAGATTTTGATTTATGTTTTTTAAATCCGAATTTTACACTACATTTTCGTTATTAAACAATACTATTAACAATTTTTTGAATATATCCATTTTTCAAATTTTGATTAATAAAACCGACTTTGAATTTTAGAAAAAAATCAAACAAGTAATATAATGTATACTATACATTTCTTCATACCGAATTTCTAGTAAAACCAAAAAAAAAATTTTTTTAATCTATATTGAAAAATAGAACTTCAATTGCACTAAACTCGATCTCATATGAAAATTGGATGTTAAATTATTTTCCAATTAATAATAAATTTATTTCAAATCATTAACGTTTTCTCATAGTTTTTTTAATAAAAAAAATTAATAATAATCATTTTAGAGAAAGATAATTTGAATTTATCACAAATTATAGTAAACAGTCGAATATGAAGATTTTATTCATAACGCACTGTTTGAAAAATAAAATTAATATTTTTTCAATCAACAAGTGCATATATACATACACACATAACATGTATATATATATATATATATATATATATATATATATATATATATATATATAATACATATTGCACTTGAATAGATATAAATATTTACATATTCAAATTTCTTGAAAACGAACTTGCACTGATGACCCACTGTGTATGTGAATAAGTATGTGTTTATATACACATTATATATATATATATATATATATATATATATATATATATATATATATATATATATATATAATACATATATAACGATTATAACTAATGAACTAAAAAACACTTTGGTTTAAATTTAATAATTTTTACCGCACTTAATATCTCACTAATATTGTAAATTGCTTATGATTAAAAATAAATTAAAAAAATCTGCCTAGCGTGTAAATGATGAAAATGATTTTTATGATATGATTATAAAAAATGATCACGAATATACACACAGAAAACTTGAAAAAAGTCGTCGAACCAAAAAAACAAACACTTTGTTTAAATGGAAAAAAAAATAAAAATACTCATCGACCTACCTGAGTAGCGTCTGAGTATGGCGTTAAAGAATTTTTGTCCACGAGTTGTGATCCAAACATGGGTAGTCCACTAGATGTAGGACTATCAGAACGTCCAGAATCTAAACCTTGTTGGGGCACCATTTTTAACAGATATATATAATCACTTCACTAAAGTTTTGCAAAAATTATTACTAAGTCTAATTTGATTAAAAAAATTAAATTAAAAAAACGCTCGTTGAAAATGTTCAGTCTATTTTATTTCCAACAATCAATTCAACTGATGTTTATTATTTGGAGCTTTTTAAGCTCGAGAAAATTCATAATTACAACATATAACGCGAATTTCGTTCAGATTTGTTTCAATTCACTGTTTATATTTTTTATATAGATCGTTAATTTCGCACTGTTTTGGTAAATCAATCAATCAAAGAGTAAATAACATATTATTAATTCCATGTATGCATTACTCTCTGAAACGATGCTTACACAAATCCGTCAGCGGACAAACTAATAAAAACGTGGAATTGTTATGACTCTTGTACGTCGGAGCTCAGCTGTTCGCCCCACTCTAACGCCATCGGCCAATCTCGACGCACGTCGATATCGACACATGCGTATTCTGACGCAATACACTGACATACGTGAACGCAAGTTATAACTTGTTTTTTTTCCTATACATTATTTTTTTTATTTTTTTTACAAACGTGTTATGTGGTTTGTTGATAATTTGAAATTGGTTTTTAATATAATTCCAATTTACTCATAAGTTCGCATCAAGTTGTTTATAAGATGGAGAAAAAAGTAATAATTGTACATACCAAATGAAATATTAACTATAATGACATGTTACCGTCGTGACGGACTATAATGCATAATAACATTTATTATTACTTTTTTATAAATATAAATATACATCCAACTTTATATATATATATATATATATATATATATATATATATATATATATATATATATATAAACAGTAAACATTAAAAATATTAACATTTAAAAAATATTACTGATATTAAAAAAGTCAAAATATAATATCTTGATATGATTTTAAATGTTTACGATAAATAATATGTAATTAAATTCATAGAATATTTGTCAAAAATTTAATTAGTCAATGCAAGATTATTTCATAAAATATTTTTTTTAAAAAGTTATTTTTTTATTTTAATTTGAATAATTTTCAATCTTCTTGTAACATTTAAAAATATTTCCATTAATATCATTATAGTAAAATATACATTTTTTTAAAAAAATATGGTTTTCCTTATCAAAACATGCTTTATTTAATAATAATAAAAAAATTCTTAATAAGAAAAAAATTTAAATTTATAGTAAAATGGAAACAAAATATCTAATTACTATATTTAAATAATTTTATGATCATGAAATTACTTATAGTTTATATATATATATATATATATATATATATATATATATATATATATATTTATTTGTTCCTTATGTTGTAATTAATTTCAGTAACTTTTTATAAAAATAACTCATATAATACTAAAATAAATCATGTAGTAAAGTTAAATCATATGTCAACAGAAATAAGTCATATATATTTAATGAAAGCATATTTGTATCTCAAACAGACCCCCTTAGTGTTAAATGTTATTTTTTATCTAGATCTTGATCTAAATTTAAATTCAGAAATTTTATTCGTAATATATATATATATATATTATATTAAATTTTTTACATTCATACTTATTTATCTGAAACTAAAATATTTCCAGTAACTAAAATAATCAATAAAATAATTATTTCAATAAATTACCATAATACAAACGGTATTTTTTTAATAAGTAAATATATAAATTAATAAATTGAAAATATAGGGTCAACTAAATGTGATGCCTAAATTTGTGTTTTATTAAAAAGAAACTACACATATTTCTTTTTAATAAGACAAAAATCTAAGTGTCAGATTTAGATTACATATATTAATATATAATAAAATAATTGTAGTAATAAAAAAATATTATAATTCTTTTTTATACCATTTTTTTTATTATGATTTTATTTTAAATGTTTAAAAATATTCGTCATTTTATTGTAAAAAATATAAATTCTTCTGAACATGTATAGGAAATCAATTATACAAAAATAATTTAAAAAATCAAAGAAAAAAAACGTCAAATAAATTATTTGATAATGTTATTAACATAAGGTACAAATTTTAAATTGATTATATATTATCTTTCAAGATTTAGTTACTATGATTTCATGTATATTAAATTTATTATATTTTCTACAAAAAAAATTATAAATTTTTAAAAAGTTATATATATTTACATGATATTGCATAGTAATTTGTAAATATTTAAAATTATTTTAAAATATAAAGAGTATATAATTTTTATGAGTAAAATAATAAATTTGTGAATGTTTTCAAAATACTGTCTATTAAATATACCAAAAATAAATTTAGTACCAAGTAAAAATTTAAAAAAAAATTATTTGTAAGTCTATACATTTATTAAAAAACATTTTTTTCGCAATTTATAATACATCATTTTATAAATATAAAATTCTGAATAAAAAATTGAAAAATTTTGATATAAATTAATTTTATAAATAAGGGCAAAAATATATATCTCTATTACATTAATTTCATATATCATCAACTGTCTTATCGATAAGAATGTTTAATTAAATTATTTATATTTTTTATCGTCAAAATATTCATTTATATTCAATATAAAATTATATTTGAAATGAGTACACGACCACGGAATAATTTAATCTGTAATGGTAAATACTACTGATATGTAAATAGTGATATGAAATGTACACAACTATACAGAATAATAGATTGGTCTCGCCGATGAGACAACGACCGCTTCTACTCAGCGAATGCAACAGCGTTGTTTTACTTTGTGCTCGACCCCCCACTAAACCAACTCACTGATGTTGGAAATGCGCATATGGTGGCAGCACACACCGATTACAATTCAAATTAATCAAATGGGAGAACATTAGCGGTTTTGTTATAATCTATACATATAATGTAAGTTTCATATCTCAAATACAATCATTTGGATACTCGATGAGTTCAAAATTCAAACAAAATATACTAGAGATATACCAGACGATTGTACATCTCAAATATAATCATATAAATAATTGAAAAGCTTAAAATTTCAATAAAATAAGTTTTAAAATAATTTCGAAAACCTTACGAATTATTTTTGAAAATGATTCAACTATTGCTTCTTTTTTTAAAAAAAAAACATAAAAAATATCTAATGTTTTCTTTAATCAAGTTTTTAAACAAGTTTTTAAGCTCTCTCTCTCTCTCTCTCTCTCTCTCTCTCTATATATATATATATATATATATATATATATATATATATATGTATAAACCCCGAATAAAAAATCTTCACCAGCCTGTTTGGTCAGTAAGGTGAATATGACCAAATACCAGTGAATGGTAGCATTCATTGAGACTTTCGTCCAGTACTGGATTGATATGGGCTTTATGATGTGATGATATATATATATATATATATATATATATATATATATATATATATATATAAAGTGTTTTTTAAGCATGATAGAACTTTAAATTTAATCCCTATCAAAACTTTTATCTAACCTAAAAAATACCTTATAAACATGTGTGTGAGTATGTATATATAAAGGCATGATGAATGTTTTTAGGTTAGATAGAATTTTCGACAAGGATTCAATTTAAAATTCTATCACACTTAAAAAACAGCCTATATATATATATATATATATATATATATATATATATATATATATATATATATATATTTGAAAGATAAAACTTTTGCCAAGGAGATAAAATTTATTATTTTAATTTTTTTGATTCCATACAATACTGTTTTTTTTTAAATCTGATTTTATAAATAAGTATATAAATTAATTTAGTATTTTTTCTGCAAATTTAATAACCCCCAAAATACAAATTTAATTTTCAAAATAATCTCAATTACTATTATTGTTCTAAAATTTTTCGATATTGTGCTTGATTTCATCAAAAAAAAATTGTGGATGAAATAATTATGTTTTTTTTACATCCTACATGAACATAAAAAATCACTTCCTCTATTTAAAATGTATGTCACAAAAGTAATAATGCAATGACAGACAGAAATAAAAAAATTGAAAGAAACCAAGTCGTTTGGGTACGAAATAAGAAATTTGTGCTAAGAACAAACTTGTAAATATTCAATTTATATCCAAAATCATTTATAAATTGAAAGAAAAAATTAAAAACTCTTAATAGAAAATGAATATTCAGAGATAATATTTTTTTAAAAAAATACAAATTTAATGTGGATGCCATATTTTAGAAACAATAACATCCATTAGCCTCAAAGTAATAGAATTTTAGATATAAATACATGATTACACATTCATAAAAAAATGAGACGACGATTAATTATAGATGTATTGAATAAAGAAAGTATAAAAACATATATAAATAAGTCATAATTAAAAAATAGTGCATAGCCATCGAAATGAGTATCAGCTTTTAAACAAATAAATCCAATAATAAGTAATTAATGAGTATTTTTAAAAATTTTTAATGTTAGGAATGAATTAATTTGGGTTAAATGATTCTTGAAATACATCATTTTGTCAAATTTAATTTTTTTATAAATTTATTGTACAATTTTGTTGTTCGTGAGTATTTTTTTAAATTTAATTTTACTGTTTTATTGTACCTGATTAATAATTTTTTTAAGAATTGATAAAAATGTATATATATAAAGTAATACAGATATTGTATTCAAAAAAAAGTAACTTATAAAAATAAAATAATTAAATTTGTATAATTTATTAAATATATTGTACACAAATCTGATGGATTAATTTTAGAATTTTCAGTATTTCAAAGTTGACCATATTTTTAAAAAAGTATAAAAGTTTCTTGCCTTTGCTTTAGTCTTAAAAATATTTCAATACAAATATGTATACAATTTAATGTAAAAAAAATATTTGTATTTTTTTAAGAAAAATCTTTTTTTCAGAAAAACGAATATACATTCGTGTTATTCACAAAGTTAGTTGACGAGTTGGAATCGTTTTCTTAGAATTGGAGTCTAAACATATGTACACGTTTGTTTTTTGAAAGTCTATACTTCTTCGAGATCAACACAGTAACTGGTTACATAGTTTCTTTGATGGTTACGAAAGACCGACTCTCGGAAAAAGTGGTCTTCGATTGATAATTTAAATAATAGTTTTTTATCGTTCTTTTGATTGATATACGAGAACATGTTTCCACATCTATGTACTTGTGATATCAACGATCTTGACATTAAAGATTAGTGATTTAGATTACTGTTATACCGAACGGCAGTTTCGCAATATTTACCATTTTGCCAAACTGTCGAATAAAAAATGACCCTTTTTTCACACACATATACACACATACATACATACATACATACATATATATATATATATATATATATATATATATATATATATATATATATATATATATATAGTAGATTCTTATTAAAAATGAAGACGTTAGTAAATGAATTATTTATTTATTCGCCATAAGTTCAATTTCATCTTAAATTCGATAAGATATTAGATATGGTTTTTATATAAAATATAATTTTTGTAATTTCGATATCAGTCTGATAGATAAATTGAACAGTATTATTCTATGACTTTTTTTTAAAAAAAAGTTAATATAAATTTACTAACGAAAGATAATCTTAATATAATTTCAGTAAAAATAATAATACTCGTATATAATAAATATTACAATATTATAAAAAAGTGTTATAATAAAAGTAATTTTGTATATTAAGATATTAAAAAAATAGTATAGTTGATACTATGATGTGTCAAGAAATGTGTAAAATAATTCTATTAAATTGACAGAAATTATACATTAATGTTAATAATTTATGAATTAGAATTAATATATATATATATATATATATATATATATATATATATATATATAAATTACAAAAATTATAATGTTTTTCAATCGCAACCTTTTCCTAAATCTAATAAGTTGATAAAAAATTCACTTATCTGATCGAACATAACTAGTCGTCTTATATTCTGCAGACTGAATTTGACTAAGTTTAACAATATTTGTCTAGTACAGCTATCCACAAAACTACTTATAAAAATTTCATCCTACTATTTTTGTTATAAGTCTCCAGAGATGTTTGTTAGGAATAGAGCTACTTTTTCTTTTGATGCTATTAAGTATAATGTCAACTAAGAGAGTAGTATATACATACATGAATACATATATACATCATGTATACATACATAAGCACGTACACACACACACACACACACACACACACACACACATATATATATATATATATATATATATATATATATATATATAGATATATATATTTAGGATCATCAAAATGTGACGCCTATATTTGTGTTTTATTAAAAAGAAACAAACAAAATTATACACATGTTTCCCTATATACATGTTTCTTTTTAATGAAACACATATCTAGGCGTTACATTTGGATGATCCTATAAATATATATATAACATTTTCTCTGATAAACATGTTCTACTGTTTAATTAAACCAAATTTGTTCCATCACTTAATATTTATGACAGTTTATAAACAGTAGTTCATTTAAAATAGGTGACAAAAATTTAATAAATTAATACGCAGAAATTGCTCAAAAAATAAATAAGTAAAAAGTTTCATCGTAGTGCGTATTAAAGTTTCACTAGATATATGTAACAAAAATTTAAGAAACATTTTAATATAGGGTTTTATGATCTGTTGTCTGATTAAAATACATACATTAATTAAATAAGGCATCAATGAGATAAAATAAAATATGTTAGGAGTTATACATTTTCTAATTTTTTTTTTTAAGAAAATATGCCTTTTCAGAAAATCTTCAACAAATAATAAGCATTAAATATATATATATATATATATATATATATATATATATATATATAAAATTTGAAATATTTCAAATACAAATTATTTTGATTTTTCGAAATCTTTTAAAAAACTTACTCATAATTTAATAATAAATAAAATGAATTTACTTAGTCAATTACAAAATATATAAAATAGAAAACACACTGTTAGATAAAAAAATAGTTATTTTAAGGATATTCCAGAGTAGTATAATCGATTATTAGTTAGATTTTATTTATAACCAACCTTTCAAATTGAATTTATTAAAAAAATGAATTTATTAATAGTTTTAATATTAATCGGAAAATTGTTTTATAATTTCGTATTTGACACTTATTAAAATTTTAAATTTATTTTTATAAGATTTACTATTTTTATCTTTTCATTTTGATCTATCAATGGAACAAAAGTAGTAGACTGATTCTATAATTATTAAAAATAACAATTTTCTGATATTGTAATAAAACTACATATGAATCATAACTTTTTTAATTATAATTAAGACAAGTAATTCATTATTTAATGAAAAAGCATGTTTATTTTTGGATAAATGTTACTTAAATACTATGAGAGTACATATGATCCACATTCTATTATATAGGGGTGGCTCAAATGAAATTGAACAATAGTAAAGAAGAGTAAATGTATGTCTGTTCAAATTCATTCAGTCATTTAGAGAAATGTTTCTACATTTCTATAAAATGAGCTAGAAAGAAAAATAACTACATTCTAATATATCAACATTTCAAGTCAGATAATTTAAAAATAATAATAAAACTTTTTAAGAAAGATAATTTATTAGAAAAACTTTCATTTTATTTAAAAATATTTTTTCTTTTTTTTCTTTAAGGTCATTGATTTATCAACACTTATTTCGATTTAAATGTTTTTTAGGTAATCTTAATTTTTTTTAAAAAATCCAATCATAAATAATAAAATAAATTTACATATATATATATATATATATATATATATATATATATATATATATATATATGAAAATATTTATGTATATAAATAATACTTAAAATTTTAAAAAGATAAAAATTTGCTGCTCTTTAGAAATGATAGTTGCAAGTAAAACACAAATTTCAAATACGTAGCGTTTACAGATCGGTCAAGTATATTATTTTACAGTGTCAATGAAAGGGAAGAATATTTAAAAAGGATTTTAAATCGGTTTTATAAAATATTTCTTTGATGACAATTAATAAAATAAATCAAGTGAATATAAAATAAAATTGTCATTATATAAAACGAAGAAAGAAAAATGTAATTTAATAAGATAAAATCCCAAAACTTTAAAAATCATTCATTATTTTTTTTATTAACACTTTAATGAATTGAAATGTTAAAATATGTAAAAAAATGTGTAATTTTATATTTTTTTAATATCAATGACACATTTTTATTGATTCGAGATTTATTTATTAATTTGGATAAATTTCAATAGTTTTGGATTTTTTAACGATTCTCTGATAAAATTTGATTTATTTTCTTGTAAATTTTGACAGTAAAAATTATTTATATGGCAATTATATTTATTTTATATCATAAAAAAACATTTCGTATCGTATTAAATTTATATCTAAAATCATTTAAAAAAAAATTCATTTTTATAAAATAATCTAAATTAGTTTGATGATAAGAGTTTACATATATTATATTTCAAATTTCAAATATTAATTTAAAAATATAAAATGATTTATACCAGCCAGGAGATCGTACTTATGTAATATCAAATAGAATCATTATATATAAATATATATGTGTGTGTGTGTGTGTGTGTTGTGAAATTAATTTCACAATAAATTTAAAAAATGCAGTTTCATTACTTAAAAATTGTAGATGAATATATATTTATCAGAACCAATAATGCGTATCAAGGTTTAAAAAGATCATAGTTTTATGGATTAGGTCGTATGGAGAATCAAATTAAAAGAGTTAACTGTGATGGTCACGGCTGTACAATAAATGGAGAAATCACTATAACAGTGGCTGTAAAACAAACATATATATAAAGTTGAAATATACAAAAATAATTGTGACTTTCAGAAAAAAAAGAAACTTTTATTTAGATAAACAAATCTAATAACAAATACCTAAAAATTGGGCAATTAAATATTTTACCTTAATTTATTTTTGGAAAATTTGAATAGAATTGTAAACACAAAATTTTATTAAAATTAAAATTGCAAAATAAGACTTTTTTACTTTTACATACTTGAATTATTATGAGATTACACATAAATTAAATGTGTAGTAATTTACATAAATTTATGAGTGATCAATATTGAGAAATTTAAGAGACAATAAATAGATTCGTGATTGTACCTGATTGTACTGATTCATACATGATTATACTGATTGTACTGATAAATAATTATGACTATTTTTTTGGTTACAATATCTTTATTTTTTTGTTAATTAAGATATTATCATTTTCATCAAATAAATGTCACTAGTTAGGAATTGAAATATTGATATGTAATAACCGTTTAGAAATGACATACACACAAATATATATATATATATATATATATATATATATATATATATGTGTGTGTGTGTGTGTGTGTGTATACACTTATAAATACATAAATCAAACAAATAAAACACAAAATGAATACAAGAGAATAAAATTCGAAAGTTTAACAAGTAATATAGAAAAAAATAACCTTTGACTGGAAGTACATGAAGAGTTCATTGAAAGAATTTTATTGAATAAAAGTTTTATAAAGATTGATAATGATGATGTTTATACACACATACATACATACACACACAAATATATATATATATATATATATATATATATATATATATAATACTCAAATACATGTACTTGCATACATATTTGAAGTATTATTACAATTAAAATGTCGGGGACCGCAGTTCTGTTGATGCCTTTACATCTCTCGAACTTATATTAAAGCGACTCATTTTCCTGCACGCACAACATTTGTGTTACGGTAAAAAAATCATAATAAAATGCATTCAATGAAAAACGAGTCCAGGTGTCCGATTACACGTGACTCAGAGTACTGTCTGTGATTGAACCAGAGCGGAACATCCAATATTCATCCATGATAATGTAGTCGAGACATATGAATCATAATATTTTTTTTATGTTCTTCCTAACATACGTGTACATACACAGACTAGACACTGACACCTACGTTATACGAAGAAATCCTGATCTAATATGCAAATTAATTGATCCGTTTTGTCTCTAGTATACAAGAAGTTCCACTTAATTCAATTATGTAATGATTACATATCATGAAAGTATATATGACACATATCGTACAAGCAAGTATGTATGTACTTGTGCAGTTTTAATACAAATATAATTCTTTATATTGTTTATAAATAATAGAGAATAGTAATTATAAGATTTTTGTTTATATATATATATATATATATTAAAAAAAGCTTAGAAATGTTTCGTATTTTTATAAAAAAAACATTTTACAGGAAATTGGAACTGTCATAGTTGAGTGACTGACATGAATTACTAACCAATGAATTATGACTTCAAACCTGACCTCGTAATGCAAGTAATTTTATAGTATTTTAATTTTATTATATTTATAGTATCATAATTTTAATAATCATTCTATATTGATTAATTATTGAAATAAATATTTATATATTTCAATATATATATATTGAAAAAAAATAATGTTTATAATATTCTGTTATTTAAAAATTCTGTAATTAAACATTTTAAATAAAAATTATTTAAAAAAAATTCGTATATTAAAATTTTATAGGAAAATATATAAGCAGATAATTAATGTTTTAAACCACTATTGTTTAAAAAGAATAACTTTTTCATATTATATAATTAATAATTAAATCCATGAAAAAGTTTTATTACAAAATTACAAGGATTAAAAGTTTTTGTGCTTCAATGTTTATGGTATTAATGTATGTAAAATTTATTAACAATTTTAATTATTATCATTTGTACACGAAGTATATTTAATTATTCATATTTTCAAGCCTTAACTTTCAATAAAATTCTATATAAAATACATCAATTAATCATATGTTAAACTTTCAACTTATAAATAATCAGAAAGTATTTAGTTTATTTTCTATGTTGTGTATGTTCTTAAATAATAAGGATTTTTATATTGTTTTAATTACATTTTTTTACTCAATAATGATATATAAATATTTTATTTTCATTAAACACTTTTAAACCTCAATTTCTAATAATTTTATATATATATATATATATATATATATATATATATATATATATAATAGAAATTTAAGTACATTATAAGTGTATATGTTTATGTGTGTATAAGCAAAATATATTTAAAACAAAATGATTATAACTACTGATAAATATAAAAAAATTAAGTCATAGTTAAATAGTAAACACACTGAATATCTGACTAATATATCATTTATTCGAATCCACCTTTACACCTTAAATCATCTTTCATTAAGAAAATTATTTTGTCCTTGATCTTGTATGAAATGAGGGTTATATATAGGGTTAACAATTCTAGCACGGAAATAACAATTATTGTTGTTAAGATGGTTCAAAGATTGAAATAGTTATGACTTGAAATCAAGCTAATGTGTAGGTTTGTATTTACATGTGTGGGTATATAAATGCTTATGTATTATATATATATATATATATATATTTAATACTTAAGGATTTTTATAGAATAGTTTATTGAAATAAAAATATTTTTTTCTAGTGGATTAATAGTTTGATTACAAAAATAAATTTTAGAATCAAACTTAATTCAATGAATATGACATAAATATTAATCATTTTAAATATTCTTTTTTACAAAAATATTTTATTCAGAAACGTTTATTTTTTTTCAACGAATTCTTATCGTTAAACTTACAAATTAAAATAATTACTGTAGGTATTACCTTTTCAGTTTTGTTCTTTTTCCTAAACGAACTTAGATTTTGTCTTTTTTTATGAAATTTTCTCATAAAAAGAAATGATTCAAAGTTAACCACAAAGTTTAACTTTCTGTGTAATGATGACTAGATAAAAACCACAGAGACATTCTCTGAAAAACATAATGTTAAGTTACCTGAGTAATTATTATGTATTAGAATATCAACAAATATTTATTTTATTAATTATTGTTGTAAATAAAAAAAAAATTACTTCCAAAATTGAAAAATATATCCAAAATTAAGTAATAACAGAATATGTTGGATATATCGTAAATAATATATATATATATATATATATATATATATATATATATATATATATATATATATATATAGGTCTACCGAAAAATTCTGTTCATTTTTTAAATAAAAAAAATATTTTTTAAATATTCAACTAATAATGTAATTTTCAATAATATCAACAACTTCTTCTCATCTTGATGAAAATTGTTGAATTACTCAACGATAAAATAACTTGTACTTAGAAGCTAAAAACTCATCTAGTGTTCTTTTTCCATCTTCATGTTCATTAATATTAGGTAGTGTATTATGAAATGTCGGATTTTTTTTTTTGATTTCCAATTGAAAAATCTGAATGACCTAATTTTTTACATTCAAAAAATTCTATCACATAGAGTCAAAAATAAATAGTAATCGAAAGGTGCTATTTTTGAAGAATATGCTGGATGACTTAGAATCTCCCAAACAATTTGTATAATTTTTTCTGGGTTGCTAAAAAAACAAGTGACCTTGTATTGTTATGTTATTAGATAATTTGCTTTTTTTAATTTAATTGTCCAAATTGTGCAATTGTTGATAATATTTTTCAAAATTAATCGTTTTTTTGGCTTCGAAGTTCAAAATAAATTAGTCTTTTCATATCCCACCATATGAACAACATTCTCTTTTCCATACTTAAATTCATCTTAGATATTGATGCAATGAGTTGTTATCTTTGCAATATACTCTTTTTCCCACTATATTTTTATATGTAATTAATTTTTCATTTTCAGTTACGAGGCATTCCAAAAATGGTTTATTTTTATTACGTTAAAGTAAAGACAAGTAAACGGGTTCTCATCTTACATACTTGTACAAGAATTTAAACTGTGAGATATGATTCGAAACTGTTTGTTGGGTTATATAGAGCTTTTCTGTATTGTCTTCTTTCAAAATGTTGCAAAGAATATCATCATCGATTACAGATGATCTTCCACAGCGTGATTCTTTTTTAATGTTAAAGTTTCCATTCTTAAATTTCTCGAACCATTTTCTGCATATCCTTTCAGATACTGTTTTTTTTTTTCAAAAACTTTTAACAAATTCCTATATGCTTCTACAACATTTTTTCCTTATTGATATTCGTCAAGTATACAATGCAGTAAGTGAACCTTATCAGCATACATCTTTCCTTCACTATTCCTTAGTAAATACTGATGATAAAACATTTGTTTCAGTGCATGTTGAAGGGCACCAATGATAACATATAACGGTGAAAAGAATGAGTCATACCTTTCGCTAAAACACTTTTCTACGTGTTTAAAATAATTGTACGCTAAGCAAACAAAAACTTTTCGGTAGACCTAACAAATTCATTTTTATAATCTAAATAATTAATTGTTACTATTTAATATAGGAAATGTAAGTAATTTTTTTTAAAATAAAAATTACAATTAGACAAATATATGTAATCTGATAAACGGTTGAAAATGAAATATAATAAATGTAAATAATTTTAAAAAAAAATAACTTTACATCAATATGTACATAACATATTATAATTATTAACATTACAATAATAAAAAAACAGGAAATATGAAATGAAAAGAATAGTTTAACTATTATAAAGGAAATAATGTAAATTTAATTAATTTTATGATAAATTTAAATCGTTATATCTGGATGAGAAACAATTCTAAGAATATATTTACAACGTACAGGTTAATGATCCACGTTAGTCATAATATATGATTCACAATTAGTCAACTTGTTATGACTTGTATATATCACTTTTTCTTAAATGTCTGCACATGCATACATGCAACTACACTATTTTACACACACATAAATATATATATATATATATATATATATATTAAAATTATTTACTCACTTTCTGGTACGAATGTATTTGTGTAAAAACCAGTTTAAAAAGACGCTTTATATAATATTTGTTTATAGAATAATTTATTTTAAACTTACTCTAATAGCTGTAAAAAGTTCAAAGTTCATTGAGCAATCAATGTAACTAATTTGTTAAAAGTAGATGACGAATTTTGATTAGAAAATGTATTTCTTAGTTATAATATTTAATTAAATAATGATTTGTGAATCATCGTTATATTTAGTACCGTTGAGATAATTTGATTATTTTTTATTGCCATTCTTTTATTAAATCTAATTTTAGTGTTGATTTTTTTTTAAAATAAGGAAAATATTTCTATAAAAATATTTACATGATAAATAAATATTATGTAAATATATTAACATAATACTAAAATTATTTCTTTTTATCTTTTTTTATAGTACGTAAAAAAATGATTACAGAATAAATTATTATATTTTTTATAATTCATATTTGTTATAATTTTTAATCCTTATTTAATAAATTCAAGATAATTTTTAAGTACAAAGTCCTTCCATTAATATATTGTAAGATTTATTACATACAATTTTATATAAAATTTAAATCGAATATCTTTTTTAAACTTCTAGAATTAAAATATATATATATTTTGGAGTTGTTATTAATTTTATTACTATAACAGTTTGAGTAACTTCAAGTTGATCAGAACTTTTTTTACTCTCCTAGCATTTTTTTTATAAATTTTAACATAATTTTTTCAATTCTTTTCTATTCAATTTCAAACTTTTTATCATATCAACTACTTCAATTTTTAATATGAATATTTTTCTTTTTATAGTTAAATTCTTAAAATGTTTTAAGTAAATATTTATTTTTTTATCAGAGAATGCACATATTATTTCCTTCCGTTCTCCTTTATTCTCGATTATAACCTCTATCTTGTTCTGAATATATGAAATATTTTATTATTATTAAAAATTTATAAACACATTTCTTCATTTTTACAGTGAACTTATTTTTTATAACACATTGAATTCTTCTTTATTTTCATTTCCTGTGACCATTCTCTTATACAAAAATGAATAGTCACCCTCAAAACCACAAGATATTAAAACATATTCAATGATTACTTATTGTTCACTTTGTTTGTTTATAACAACAATAACCTAATGCGCATTTAGATAGCGATGGTATCATTTTTTCAGTTCAAATTCTTGTTTATTTATTATTATATTTGATGCTCGTATCATTTTTAATTAACATATTTCAATTTAATATCGCTAATAATACAAAATGATTCTGTATAAAATAACTAGTGGCCTCGAATTATAAATGAGTAAACTTATACTCAGAAATAGTGAGTAATCTTATATTTAGATACAATCAAAATAACGTATTTTAGTGAGCAAAAAATGAACACTTACTTATTTCTGTCCACTCTTTTAGAATATTCATAATTCAGTGAATTGTCAATTTCTTACGAATTTATATTTTTAGTACATATTTTATTCTAAAATCATATTAAATATAATACATATTGAGTTCTAATTATATTGTATTATTACTTTTTTTATTTTATAAAACCTCATATTATTATTTAAAAATAAATTTATAACATTGACATTTTTATAATCAATATAATATTTTTTATATCTAGAATTATTAATTAAAACAGTTATTTTTAATTTATAAAAAAATGTTTAGGTGAAAATATTTCTCTTACAAAAAAAATCGTTCTAAAAGTATAAAGAATAGTGATGAAATAGGTACAGTACATGAATGATTAATGTATCTTACATTAGATTTTTTGTTACCTTCCTCGTTTCGACCTGTTAAAGGATTTAGGGGGATTTTTTTACCTATTCGAATAAACAACCTGTTGTAATGTTCTCTTTTTTAAAATGCAAATTTGATTCTAATGAAAGGCATCATGACTTTGAGTAAATTTAAATTTCAAGTACATTATTGTACATATACATATGTAAAGAAATATTTTGTACGCGTATATATATATATATATATATATATATATATATATATATATATATATATATATATATTAAAAGTTAACTAAAATATATTGTACTATTAAAACTTAGAAAAATAATAATAAAGTAATTGATAAAATTTCTAAAAATATTAATGGAAAAATTTTGATTTCATAAATTTATAAATAACTTAATTATATATATATATATATATATATATATATATATATATATATATATATATATATTATATCAGCTTATGTCATCCCACTGCTGAGCGAAAGCCTTAATGATTGTTAACCATTCACTGGTATTTGATCACACTCGCCACGCTGACCAGACGGGTTGATAAGGATTTTTTATTTGGGGTTTCTCCCTTAGGCAGGTTGCCTTCACTAAGGCTCAAGAGCCCCGCCTGCTCCCGACCGGGGATTGAATGCAGTTCTCGCGTTTGACAGGCGATAATGCTAGACACTACACATCGATCGGTATTGAATATGTACATATATATATATATATATATATATATATATATATATCAAACAAATCAATTATCATCCCGAAACCACAAAATATTAACATAGAACTCTGTCGATAATAACTTGGCCATCAAAATATGTACAAGCCTGTATGCAAAAAAATGAAAAGTAAATAATTATTAAACTCTTTTATAATATTTTGTGGTGTGGAATAATAAATTATTTATGTGAAGGTGAATTTGTCACAGTTTAAAACAAATAGTTGTCATGTAATTATAAATATCGTATATAAATGTATATACATACGTATTTAATTATCTATATATTTATATATATATTTGTATGTATATATATGGACAAAAACAAATAAAAATTATAACCACAACAACCAAAGTAAATAATTTGAAAAATAAATAAAGAAGATATATAATTAAAAGAGTAAGTAACATAAAGAAAGTATAAATTATTAATTTAGAATTTAATATAAAAATATGAGAAATACGAGTACGTAGGTTGTGTAAAAAATCAGAAAATAAATTAAAACTATGGGCAAAACAACCCATTGTCTATACATATTATATACTCAATGTCTGTTTATTATTTTGACATTTATCCACTTGATACAATAATATATGTTTTCATATATGGTAATGAAACACAGATCTTAATATAAAAATAATTCAATGATTTTAAACAACACAGACAAACATGAAAATAAGTATGTTAAGAAAAACAAGTAAAGAATATAAAAAAAAATATGTGAACTTGAAAAAAAATTACAGGTTTTTTAAAAGAGTAGAATGTTTAAAATGAAGATGACTCGTTTATAACAGGAAGGAGATGTCTGATGGACAATAGAAATTATTACTTGAGAACGTAGAAATATAAAAAAGTCCAAAAAGAGGTTCATAGATAGATAGAAAATGTATTAATATTCAATGGAAGAGAAAGATATTGGATCTATGAAAACAGATTTTTGGGGAGAAACCTTATTCTAGTGATAAACAGAATATGGATGATAATGATGATGATATATGTTTTTTTATCATTATTTTTATCCTCTACAGAACACATGTTCTTGTTATAAAGGTTAAGATTGATAAAATACTTTTATCTAATATGTTTTTTTTAGGCAGAATAGGATTTTTAATAATAAATATTGAGCCATTTTCATTCATCTCATTTTTTATTCTTCTATTCATTTTGTCAATCTGATAGCTTACCTGTATCAAATAAACAACATTGAACATTTTTAAATTTCTATTTCTTTCTATATTTTTTTCAAAATATAAAAAAACAAACATTAACTATTTTTGTTTTTCAATAATTCATGTTGAATCCAATTTTTCAACTAGTTTCGCCTAATTTTTCAATTTACACTTTTAATTGTTTTGAAATAATAGTAATATTATAATAAAATTGAAAATGTCATTTAAATTTTATTTAAATTCCATTGTCCTATTAGTTAAGTTAGTTAAATGCTTTTTCAAATGTCATTGTAAATAATTTTAGCAAAAAATTTTTTTTATATAATACATGTTTCGATTTCAATCTTTCCTATTTCTTCGTATAATTTTACTTTTTGCAGATATCATTTAACCGCTTTATGCATATACGAGGTCAGACAATTAAGTAATGCGACCGATTTTTTTTCTCGGCCTGTGGTAACACTGCGAACCTGTAACTCCGCCACCGTAATAGCAGATCCCTACTCTCTCGATTGAGACCTTGACCACCCTCGTCATTTCTTCGCCAGCTGTTTAGTGTTTTGTAACAACGCGCGAGTAGTGCATGTCACGAAAATGGAACAGAGAAATTAAAATTTTGTGCAAAACTCGGCGAAACCGCGACAGAAACTTATGAAAAAGTGCTTAAAGTGTATGGTAGTGATGCCCTAAGTCGTAGTCAGGTGCTTCGGTGGCATGCCGATTTTAAAAAAGGCCGTGAGAGCGTCAAAGACGAGGCGCGGAGCGGAAGGCCAATTTCATGTTGATTTGCTTCTTCGACAGCAAAGGGGTGGTTCACAAAGAGTTCGTACCACCTGGACAAACCGTAAATCAAGTATTCTACCGCAATGTGCTCGAAAAATTACGAAAAAGGGTGCTCAGAGTGCGTCCAGAGATCGAGAAGACTTGGGTTCTGCATCACGACAATGCTCCCTGTCACAGTGCGTTCAGTGTCTCTCAGTTTTTGGCGTCTAAAGGCATCGCAACGTTACCACAAACGCCCTATTCACTGGACATGTCACCCTGTGACTTTTTCCTATTCCCCCATATGAAAAAATTCGTCAAAGGTCAACATTTTGACTCCGTTGAAGATATCCAAGAATCTGTGACGAAGGTACTCGGAGAGGTCCCACAAGAAGTGCTCCAGAATTGTTACGAAAACTGGAAAACTCGCTGGAATAAGTGTATAGATGCGGGAGGGGACTACTTTGAAGGGGATCGCAGCGATGTACCTTAATTTTTAAATATACTCGATTTTTGAATTTTGTCGCATTACTTAATTGTCTGACCTCGTATCTTCTAACCTTTTTACTTTAATAAGTTATTAGAGAGGATATGCTAACAGTATCAATTACATTTGCGTAAGCTAATTTAAATAAAAATACACAAAAATTGCAATACATTAAAAAGTAGCAAATAAAAAAGTAATAAATTGTTTGATAAGAACTTACTTGAAATATGAAACTGTCTAATAATTTAATAATAAAAAAATATATTACCTAATGTATTTTAAAATGTATTATATAAATTATTCAATACAAATTTAATATTAAATTTATGCATATATATATATATATATATATATATATATATTATAAAATTTAACATTTTATTTTCCATGTAAAAACCTTTACCATTCTTTCGTAGAATATTTGCATTTGTGTGACATTCGCTGAACACTTTACTAATAATGTAATAGTTAAACATAACCTAACTTCTAATGTAGAAAATAAATAAATTACTTTAGCTTCCGTGACGCAATTCATCGTACTGTGCGTAGCGTATAAACAGGACAGGGGTCTATGATCATCCCGCGGGAATTTCGTATTTACTTTCTCACAAACGAACTCGATTATTTTAGTTTTTTTCGGGTATACCTTCGTTCGCCCTCTAAATCAATTCTCAAGGGCGGCATAGCTCAACAAAATATCTTAAAATGTTTTCTGACTATCCAATATATCACGATGATATGGATGCTCAAGGACTGATAAAGTGCTGTTTCGTCTCTAGGGTCCCGGTACTCGTAAGATATTCTTTTGATAAGGAAAATAACTTTCTCTGCAATTTTTGATCGTTAAAAACATATTTGTTGAAAAATCGTATATTTACTGAATTTATTGCATTTGTGTTTGTTTAATGTAGATACATCCACTGCACACATACACACACAGATAAGGTGGGGGAGGGGAGAAAAGAAATATTAAATGTTATAGTATAATGAATAAGGTATATGTTAATTATTGAATATTTATAAACAATGGAAATATATAATAATTTCTAAATTCATTAATGAATAAAATGATTTTCTATTTGTTTTCCAAGAATTATTTTTTGAGAAACATCAGATTAATTTTTTAATTAAAATAAATCATAAATATAATTAGAATATATATAATTGTCTCGATATATAAAATATGTTTTAGTAGTATAATATTTAAACTTTTTTGTATTACATATATCAAATAAAGTGCTTTGTTTATTATTAATATTCAATGTCATTAGTGTGACATTAATAAAAAATTGTTTTATTATATAATGTGGTTTAAATAAATATGTAGTATAATAATAAATATTTTAAAATTAATATAAACAACTTTAATAATAAAAATAAATAATCTGACTCGATTAATTATTTTTTTAATAAAAAAATTAACAAAAAATTATTATCATTTGAGATTTTTTGTCTATTAATTATTTTTAAAACGTTTTCATTTATATGTGAGTCATGTTTTATGAAAATTATTCATTAATAAAATTAATTTAATACTAAGTATAAAGACAGATATAATTAAATAGAATTTTAATCTAATTTATATAAAATTAATAAAGTATTCAATAAAATAGTACCAATTAAACAGGAAACTAATATTCATTTCATTAATTATACACTAAAATTTATCTTTCTATTAAAAACAAAAATATTCATTGCTTAAATTGAAATAAATAACAGAGCTTTCAGTAAGAAACGATCTTTACTAATTATTGTTTCCTCCTTTTGAACTGAATTTAAAAATCTTGAGAAACGTAGTCAGTTATACAAAATATATATTGAAATGAAGAACAATCCAAACCTTGACATCTTTGATCTATTGAATTGCCATAAAGTTCTGTTTTGTAATTTTCTAATTTAATCTTTAGTACAGTCATTTTGCCATAAAAACAAGTTATTAATCGATTAAGTTACTATACACTTTTCATTACACAAATTACAAGCAAATGAGTCATTGAAACACCTTTATACTTCTACTTAAATATTTAACTTTTACATGGAGTAAAATTTATTTATTTATTTAACACCTTAATTCAAAATTTACTTTTATTATAAAAAATGTTATAGAAAAAAATATATAATATTCGTTTCTTTTTCATACCGATATTAAAAACATGATTAACAAATTCGTACAAAGATATAATGTATCTAATTTTTATATAAAAATATCTCGAAAAGAAAATAATGGTTAGATTTTTATTTATCAATTAATTTTAATAGATTAAAATTAATCATATCCTAAAAATCCAATTTATTTTTGCTTCTCTTAAAACGATTATAATCTAAAAACTAATAAAACTATTAACACGAATAAATCATTCGTTAAAACACATGATTTTATAAAAATGTTCAATAATCATTTACTATTTATTTTATTCGCTACTATAAATTATCAAAAAAAAAATAGATAAAATATTTCTTCATTGATCTTGACTGATCTAAAATCTAGAATTTATTTCTTTTTTTTCTTACTTTCAGATAAATATTAAAAAGAAAAAATATAGTTTTTTCCTTTTTATTTAATATTTCAAAATAAGTTCAAACAAAAATCGTATTTTAAAAAATTTGTAACACATTAAACGAGTATTAATCTTGAAAAGTTTCTCACTTAACAGTTTTATAAGTCTTTAAAAATAAAATTGAAGTTATATATATAAATTCTATTAATATTTCACAAAGTGTATCATCTGTGTACATTGCAGTAAAAACGAAGAAATTAAAGTCGTACAACTATTACTAAAATTAAATTTTGATTTGGAATACTTAGACCGTAAAGGAAACAATATATTCCATATAAAAAAGGAACCACTTTTGTTCTTAATTAAACTCCATTAAAGTGTTTTAATTATATTAATAAAAAATATATATAACACTTCATCAAGTTCATTTAGAACATAACTGACTGTGTAAATGAGTTATTAAAAAAAGTAAAAGTTTCAGTTAGGGAATTTTTAAGAATAGTTTCTTCTTTTTATAAAAAGAACAAAATTTGCCAAAAATTGAATTAGAAAATTATAAATAAATCGATTGCTGAAAATTTTTGAAGATTAATCTTTAGAATTTCTTGGAGGAGAAATGGCAGTTATTCGAATATATTCAAATATTCTTTTCCTCAGCAAAAATTGAAAATAGTAAAAACTAAAATCTTGTGTTACTGACTCACTGTCTTGAGTGGATTTGAATATAATTATCTTCTAACTTTATATAAAAAAAAATATTTGAGATAATAGTATAAAATATAATTAAGACAAATACAACACAAAGAGTAAATATAAGGTTTCAATTTATAAAAAGATAACACAATAAAAAATAATTATAAAAAAGAGTGAAGTGTAACAAATTTCTGCAGCTAAATTAAAACAAATAATTTTATAAGAACTATTTTATTTAAATTTTTATAATATGAATAAGAATTAATCGTTCTGTATTTTGAAATAATTTCTATGAATTCAAAACTAATATTTTATTTTTAATTAACAAAATTAATTTCTAATAATATGATCTCAACTGATATTCAATATTAAATGATATTTTTGTTTCCTTTCTATATAATGAATAATTACTATTTTCGACACAAATAAATAATTCACAACAACTCTACAAAACTTTTATAAAAATGTAAAGTAATAATGTATTATTCATATTAATAGTTGATTTACATTTTCATCAATAGATACTGCATTATAAAAAAATATGTATTAGTAAATCAAGTTAACAATAAGTGCTTTTTGAACAATTTTATGAAATTTTGTGTGAATTAGTCCACAGTATTAAAACATATAATAGTAGTTGATTTTTAAACATTTTTCTAATGAATAGATAATTAAAAATATAATATATACAATTTTATTTGATTTTAATTTCTTATAAAAAAATTATATTATTTTCAATGCATTTTATTTACAACATTTTGAACAGTAAATAATTTCAATGTAGGTTATGTTGAGTATATTTTTTTAAAAGTTACCATTTTGATGAAAATATTTTATTATTACTATTATTTTGTAATTGTAGGACAACAATTTTGATAAAATTTAGAATATATATATATATATATATATATATATATATATATATTTATTGAGTTTGTGTGACTATAAAACATAGTATATATTTTTATGTTTTCAAATTTATGTAGTTACATGAAGCGAAATAAGGAAATCTGTAGGTTATGCTTCTCAGATATGAAGTTATAAATAATCCAATCTTTCTTTGATCAACTTCGTAGACTTATTTCACATGAGAGAACCGTTTTGAATATATTAGCATACACCGTAAATCTTATAAAGTACATCGTTTCAGGAATACGGGTAAACATAAACTGCAGTATTAAGTTATCATCAAAAACCATTACTTTCATGCTCTTATTCTTATATCGTAAATCTAAAAATATTTTTAGGTATAGGCGCATAGAGTTATGCAACGCGGAGTTCATTGACAATGATATCTTCATAATAAAACCAAAAACCACGAATTATAACGTACTAGAAACTTAGATACAAATTTAAACATATACGATGGATCATCAGTTCGAATTTGGCATCACATGTGCATGCATTCGTTTTTCACTGAAAAAAGTTTGCTTTTCTTAATGCAATGTTCAAATAATATAGAATTAGATAATGCAATATTTTTCCACTTTCTTTACAAATATATACATACATATAAAAGAAAACATTATTTTTTAATATATATATATATATGTAACTTAATAATAACCATGTTTGATGCCATGCTATTGAATTAGAAAATTACTTGATTTGTTATTCTTTTTAAACATATCATTAAGTAGTTAATAAAAAACCGATCAACGACATTTACAATACAAATTATGTTCAGTATCAGTGTTTATCGTTATAGAATAATTCAAATTTTGACAGCTACACAAAATATGTGTACATTTGTTTTATAATATTATATGGCACATCAAAGCCGATTACTGGTTGCATGATTTCATTGACAGACAGCTGTCAAAATTAAGTTCTGGTCATTTCATGTGAACCTTTATATCTTTAATATTCAAATATGAAACTTTGCTTCTATGATCTAACAAAATAAACGGTCAAGGCGATTATACTTAACAACAGGGCAAGTTTTTTTTCATCAAGGTCTTTACTTTGTAATTTTAAGATTTATGTATACTTTTATACAATTATATATATATATATATATTATATATATATATATATATATATATATATATATATACATATCAACAATTACAAAAATATTTACTTTTCCGGTTTATTTAATAATCCTTAAATATTATTTATTATCATATCTCTATAAAGCACATGAGAAATCCAATATTTAAAATAAAATTACATATGTGTACAAATATTATGTATGTATATATATTGGCCATTATATTTTTTTTTGTAATAATATGTAAACTTTTTTAATTATACCTCATTTTTTAGACAAAAACCTAATACAGCTCAAATTGTTATATTAGGCAACCATGACAATTCTATCGTTTTTAAGTGCACTACAATTCCAAGAACTGTTAAAGCATTGTATAGTTCATTACACTAAGTAAATTAACTGAGTAACGAAGTACATAACCTATTTCGTTCATTTACATTTCATATTCACTTTAATTTCAAATATAACTTCAACTCTTCAAAATGTCTATGCAAAATAGTGTAATAGAAATTTTCAATTTTGATTTACGTGTTTGTGAATTTGAGTTAGATTTAGCTGATAAACCATAAATATAAACAATTATTTTCAATATCTTTCATAAAAAATCTATATTTTAAATTATATAATATAAAACAAAACTAATTGTATTAATGTAAATAAAATTGAATACAATAAGTTTAAAACTTAATTTCTCTCGACTTTCCATTTGTAAAATTGTTAATGAGATCAATTAAATTCATTTAAGCAGTTTGTTGATATTCAACAGTTAATATTGAAAGGTTTCATAATCTGCTTTGATAGTAAATTTTCTAAAATTAATGTATTTTTTGAAACATATGAAAACTTATTGTGATTAATCCAAAAGCTTTTTTTCGTAAAATCAAGCTTTTTTTATTCTTGTTTAATTCTCCTGTATATCGAAATAATTTAAATAAATAACTAAAAGAAATTCATTTGCAATTGAAATTTTAATAAACTGTATAATTTTTTTTTAATTAGTAATTATTAATTCTATTAGATTTTTATATTAATATTATACATATATGTCGGAATGTGTAAACGAATAATTATTTTTGTGTATAAATTTAAATATTGATTTTATTGTTTATTAAAATCCAACAGATATTTATATTTAGAAACTTAGATCGATATCAAACCATCTTACATTAAGAAACCGAAAAGTTTTAATAAAATATGACTAATTGTATAAAAAAAAGTAAGTGAATTAATGATAACATAAATTATACGTATTCATACAGAAATACGTTTATTATACAAATTATTTATTGACATGGTTAACGTATTGATGTGAATAAATAATTTCTACTTAGTACTCATTATATTCTGTACAGGTTTCTATACTTTTGAAACTTGTTAATTTTACAGCTGTATATGAAAGAATGTCGTGTACAGCAGCTGCAGATAATTACTTTATATACATAGTACATATCGAGGTTTTTCATTTATTATGTTATTTTCTTTCATTTCCGATTAGTAAACATTATAAATTGAAATTTCAGAATCGTTTTTAAAAGCTTATTTTGATAAACACTATTAACAGGAAAACGTTATAATAATAATATAAAAATAAATTATTGATAACAATATTTGTAGCATATTTTTATTTAAAAAGTGAAATATGTTATGTATATACACTAATACCAAAAATATATGTCACAAAAACTATTACCCCAACATCATGAGATATCAAAAAAAATCTAATAATTATTTTAGATTTTATAATGTACTGCTGTGATGATGATGGAATTGCCATCGAAATGTGCATCAGTTTATAAATAAAAAAAGTGAACAATAAAATATCATTGAATTTTTTTCAATATCTCACGATATTAAAGTGATACTTCAGTTATGTGAAAATATATTTCTGATTTCATTAACATATTATTCTTTTATATATCATTTTAATCAATAGATTTTGAATATGAATTTAATTTCACAATTTCATCATCTGTTACACAAAAAAGGATCTTGAAAAAACATTTTATCGATGATAATATTGCCAGTATTCTAAAATAGCTTAAACAAATAAATAAATAACCTACACACTGTGCCATGTTTCACGTTTCATTAACATTAAACAAATATATGAAATAATATTAAATACGCAATTTCAAACATTAATTAATATACGAGGACTGTGTGTACATACATTATATAGTACAGTGGTATATATATATATATATATATATATATATATATATATATATATATATATATAATATATATATAGTATCAATATATACGCACCGACCATCAGTAACAGCTGCAACACAGACTCCTTTGACAATAAACACATATGTTCCACTCCCAAGAGCAATTTTATGTAAACATAATTACGTCACTGATGTAGTAACTTAAAAGAGAGGTTTTTTTTGTATTTTAAAAATTTATATTATATATATATATATATATATATATATATATATATATATATATATATATAATCTGGATAGTTCATAAACAACTCATAAGAAATCTATATCACCTGTTTGTGATATATAGTTACGTAACTAAATCTTGTCTGTCTGAATTTGAATTTTACAATATGTCCTAGCCAGGTATATTTTTCTGAAATCAATAATTATATATACTATGACTGATAAATCACATGATTCGGACATTAATTAAAATGTAACAGTATCTTTCGTAATACTGACTAGTTATCCATTTTCATATTGTTAATTTCCTTTAAAACTATTTTAATGAAAACTTGTCATATTAATAATTACTATTATCGTTAAATAACTATTAGCCTAATTGAATCAATCTTAAAAAAAACTTAACAAAAACTCTGAATTTAAAGAACACCCTACTATATACAAAAATAATTCTTTGCAGAGAAGTTATAATTATTATTTTATTTTTCATGCAACATTGTCTCATGATTTTTATGAGGTTGATTTTATAATTATAATAGGAGAAATGTTTTTTTATTATATATTAAAATATATTTATATTTTATTAATTGCCTCAAGATTGATACTGTCTGTTTTTAATTATTTAAAATATTTTAATGTCCTGCTTGTCCCATAATTTTAATGAATTACTGTAATTTGTGATTGTTAAATTTTAATGTTTTAATTATTTTATTATATATATAAATCTATAATAATTACATTTTTTAAAACATGCTGTAGAATATTAAAATTTATCACTATGTCAATATTTAATTGATTTTTTATTATTTCTTAAATATTGAAAATGTAAGTATAGAAATAAAACACTTATGGTAAGAAATAGCATGTATGTATGTACTTCATATCCAAAATTAACTAAACAGTTCACTGATTAACAGTTAAACGTGTTCATTATTAACAATCGTTCGATTTACACCTGTTCCATATACTTGATAATTAAATAAATGTTGTTTTATTTATCTACTGAATTACATATGTAACTCAAACATTTTTACATACATGTTGAAATGTACTTTTATGTGAAAAATAAATAAATGTATAAATTGTTGAATTTTAGTCGTAAATGACTGTAATGTGTTTATAAAAAAATGAAACAGCTCTCCGAATATTTCAGTTCGCTGCAACACGGTCAGTAAAATTGAGCAGCTGACATTTAATTCCCACATAATTCGTGTGTGTGTACATACAGTAGTTTATTTGCGGGATTGCAATAAATAAGTTGTTTTATGACTAACGGTCTCGTAAATAATCATGTCACCCATGTTTTAGCATCCCACCATTCCTCATTCTGAATATCTCGCAACTAGACACACAAATATCACACGTAAACGAAAGAATGTATTTTATTGCACTAGTAATATAATCTACCGTTACTTGTAAAATACAACTTTGTAAGATTATGTCAAGATGTGTGACATTGTCATCGGCAATCGGGGGATTGTGAATATGGGGCAGGGAGAGATCATTTCTTTAGAGTTATTTCTCCGCATTCAAATAATTGCCCCTAACGCACACATTAGGGTTTGCTTTCTATACAACCCTTTCACATATGTCATTGTACACCAACAATGAAACGAACGATGAGGACTTTGTTTGTTATTTTTAAACACCTCCGGATTTTCATCGAAAAGTTGTAATAATCACCATTTTATTATATTTACATTTCAGTTAGATTTCGTTTTTAGTAACCGTTAAAATTACATTTGCCATATAAATACGGATATATTTTTTAAAAAAATATCATTACTTATCTATAAGACAAATATTCACAAGTGTATGTCTAATAAACGTGTTCATACGTATTTAATTGAATGAAGAGACTGTAGATTTACAAGTGTGCCAAATTGAGTGTCACGATGATTAATTTTGAAATTTATAACAGATTAAGTTTATTTTCAACTAACTAAAGTTTAAAATTAATATTTTAATGTGCATATTTGACATTCAAATATTTCTCGAGACAAATATTAAGCTGACTTATGAGTTATTAACCTTTTTTTAAGAAAAAAATGTGATATATGGAATTATCTGTGTACTAATTGTTATTACATATATATATATATATATATATCATTATATATCCCACGATAATTTTTTTTTATTTTTTTCTTCTGTATACAAGATAAATACAAGTTAATTGCTCGTGCATAAATTAACCTCAAAATTTGAAAACCATTTCGTTTCAAAAACTAGAATTATACATAGTAATACACAATATATACGTCTGTATGTACATGTAAATAAAAAAAATATAAATTAAATAAAAAATGAAAATTTAAGGAATAGACTATATATATATATATATATATATATATATATATAAGTGTGTTTGTTTATGCTAAATACTTGGCAAAATTTCTCCAAATTCATCTCCCTCCCATTCTATTAAATTTCTTGCATACCAATATAATATTCTTTTTCACACCACGAAGCATCAACATACATTGTACATAATAGAAATTGAGTAACCTACGTGCTGAAAAGAATCAGTGTATCAGGTATAATATTCGAATAAAAAAAATCTATGGGGACATTTACATCACAAAGTTGGGCATTTGTGACACCCAATTGACACTGTATAAAAGAGGTCACGTGGGTCACCACTCATGTCCACGAAGTATTAAAAATAGATGCCTCTTATATAACATTCTCACCCTTAGAGGTTACATTCGACTATTGCGAACTATCAAGGAATCAAGTTGCACTTCTATTGTTAACATAATAAAACGAGACAGAACTATCATTTTGGTACTGAGAGGAAAACATAATAGGCACAATAATAGATACGCTTTATTATATTATAAATCGTGTAGATTTTTTTCATACGAAAACAGTTCAATAGAAAAAGAGACTGGTACTATTTAATCTTCTTGTGTCATTTTTCATCTTGTTTTCAACAGATATACACAACATTCTTTTTCCACTAAGCTTCATTTCATTAAGTATAGGTACTTTACAACTACAAAGAATATACATAATCTTAGTTCAACAACGCTTTATATATATAAAATACATACTTGATAATAATATTAAATTGTTAATACAGAAAGTACTCAACCGTCGAAAAGTTTCTATCTTCAATAAAAGCATTATTAGGTCGGTAAGAAATCAATGTCGTTTCTTTAAAAGAACTAAAAAGCACATAATTAAATCAATGATACAATTAGTTTTTATTTAAGCTTTTAATCTCGTAACTAGAATTTCAACTCTACTTGAAGAATTAAATAATTTGTTTCAAAGAATAAATAAATACTTTTATATTTTTACCACAATTCTTTTTTATTTCAATAGAACGAATTGAATAGAATTGTTTATCTTCCATTTATAATGAATTTGATGCTATTAGTTATGAATTTGTATTGTATTTCATATTTTTTATCATGCAATCAAACATTTGAATATATCTTAATTGTGACAAATCGATAATTTTATATTTTAATTTTTTATTAAACCTAAACAAGAATTTTTACAATATCAAATAAGATTATTTAAATTAATAGTATAAAAAATATGTTTAATAAAAAATGTGAAATACTCAGAATTTATTAACAGTCCAACAGTTTTCTTTTTCTTCAAATAAAAATTAAAAAATGAAAATTACATTTATTCAGTGTAACAGAATTAGACTACATCAGAGTCCTGTGTTTATTTATTTAAACATAGAATTATATACCTTTGTAGTTTTAAGTTACAAGTATTAGGAATAATAGAGTTTAAGACATTAAAAATAATTGATTAGTAATCACATTGATGTACGGTAGAAAATTAACAAAAGTCCACTGAAAAAGATTTTAATTATTCATATAAATATATAGGGAATATAATTGTTAATTTATTTTCTTTTTAAAAAATAATAAAAATAATATATATATATATATATATATTAATATAAAATGTACGAGTATGCACTGAAATTTATTTCATATCATATATTTGTTAAATATTCCGAGTTGAACTAATTTATTTTTGTTAGTTTATATTCATTTAATCATTTCATAATACGTCTATTTGAATTAAATTCCATTTCCATAAATACATCGATTATTCATTAATTGAGGGCAAAATAATATCAAATCATACAAATAAAGCCTACCAGACAGAAAACTATAAAGTATGTATCTATTTTTATAATTGCAGTGTATGAACTCTCTAATATAACGTTGATAGAACTGCATGTGATATAATTGAATTCTTCAGATACAAATTAATGAGTAAAATGCGCCTTTCTCACTTTATAGATATAGTGGTAGGGTTGTTTACGGAGGGTTTAAAATCAATACGTGCAACGTGGGTGCTACGTGTAGCTAGAGGCAACACTATTATTGCATCGGGAATCCAAAGCAAATCTGTCAACGTTGCGGCTGTGATATACACATTTAAATATTAATATGCAATTTTGGCGAACGTATTTCTTTACGTCTATAAACAGACACGCATATCTCTTATACGGTTTCCGTATATAAAATGTTTTATTTATTTAGATGTTTGTTTTGTATTGACAAGAAGCTTTTTTCCATCTTCGTAGAAAATTGAATTTTTGTATCATGATTTATAATAAATGTAATATATTTTAAATTTTTTATAAAGGAAAATGTTTCTTAGGTAAAACTGTTCTATTAAAATATTGTAAAAATATTAGTATATATCACCGATTTTTTATTTATACAGAAAATTTTAAAATTAATTTCATATATTTTTTTTCAAGTTTAATATTATTAAATCCTATTAAAAAGCTAATAATAATTATTAATAATTTGACTTTTCATTCAGTACAGAAAATTATATACATGTACACAAAATCCCAAAATTTAAAACAGATTTTAAAAAGAAATACTTATATATATATATATATTTTTTTTTTTTTGTTGATATATTTTTTCCTCTAACTTTTTTATTGATGTATAATTAAGGAACTATTTTTACCCACATTATTTAAAAATTACTAAAATGATAATAAATATGTTAAATTATATCAATTTATAAATAATGCATTCCTACTTACATTAATTTATTTCCTGTTATAAAATATTAAATTTTATACATATTTTCAAAAAAACAAATAGTCATTCAAATTAATGAATAATTTTAAGGAATAATTTTAATACCACACAGTATGTCAGTTTTATTACTTTTTTTATGAAAATTATGAATAATAAAAAAATATATTTAAGTTGTAATAATTTTAATATTGTATTTAATTTACTTTTTTACAAAAAATTATTACACAAATAATTTATTAAAACACTGAAAATTTATTACTTGCTATTTTGTTTATATGAATTTAATAAAAGATCTATAGACAAAGGATTACAAAATAAATAATTATTAAAAACTTTAATAAAGTCTTATAAAATTGATGTAATTTTTTATAAATAATAACAATATTGTTCTTAAAATTAATAATTTTTAATGTTTCATTCGTTTAAAGTAAATATATTGAGTATTGATGATTATTTTATGAAAATTACATTTTGTAATTTCAAAAAAACTTAAATTTTAGAAATATAGAATCATCATTAAATATAAAAAATATTTTTTTAAACCTATTTAAGTAATTAAATTATTTTATTTTATTTTTAATAAAATTTGTAGAAAATATATAAGTTGTTATTTGTATAATAGTAATAATTTATTTATCTATCTGTCTCTCTATTCATTCTTTCTCATTCTAATTATATATATATATATATATATATATATATATATCTATATATATATATAATGACTTGCTACATTTGCTTGAAAATACCTTAAATTTTATATTTCTTAATGATAAAAGTTAAGAACGATTCAAACAATTTTATTTTATATGAAATTGATAAAATTAAAGAAAATTATACTTAAACCCTATAAATTATAATAATACAGAGAATAACAATCGTGTATAAATAATTTCAGTTATGCCCTCGATTTTGTAGACATTCGGTAAATAGAACTCACATATGGTCATGTACAAAATTACCATAACAAAAACTTCACATCCTTTTTGAAGATCAATTAAACACGTGTTTCTCTTTTGTGTATACAACAGACAAATAACAAACATTGGCTGAAGATAAATACTTCATTCAAAATGTATATGACTATTTTCAGATATGTAAATAAGTCTTCGTTGTACAACATTTTTACTCGATTGAACTTAGTCTCTACTAAAGTTGGATAAAATATTTGAGCAGAAAATGTCTCATTGCAAATCATACTTTTTTCCTCGTACTATATACATATAATGATACATTTATATTTAAATAACAATAGACTTGGAAAGTAATGAAATCGTTTTTGGCATTTATAAATGTTTCGAAAAAGTATCGTTTCACAAAATTAAAATAAACATTGTGGTTAATGTAATGGTGTTTGTTTGTTATTAAATGAGTTATTCTGGGTTACGACTTCCTTATCAACAGCAATTTAACAAGTATCATAAAATTAAAATTAAATTTGGATTTATTAACGCTATATTTAACCAGATACATTTATAGCTTTCAATAATTATCTATAAAGATAATGACACTGATATTAAAATTTATGTGATTAGATACACTATAAATGTTTAAATTCATATTAAACTATTAGTATACTATAAAATGAATCAAATCTAAAATCTATAAATTTAGGTTTTTTATTAGAAAAAAGTTCCTTTAAATAATTTCTTGAAATTAATTCTTGTTACATATTTATATACAATATTTAAACTTTTTCAGGTTATTTAAATACAGTTTGCTTTATAAAAAAAATCTTTTTAGATTCGTTAATTTTTTTAATTTTTCTTTTTAGAAATTTTTAAATTAATAAAATTTCTTATCACTTATGCTATCATTGTTATTTAAATGATTTTCAAAAATATTCTAAATTATATTAAACGCCATTTTAAAATCAACATTTTGGTTTTGATTTATAAATCATTGAAAATATTTTATAAAAAACATTTTTTTAAAGAAAATAAATAAAATGTTTTTTAGAAATGAATTCGTATTGTAACATTTTAAAAATATATTCAATAAACAGTTATTATTCGCTAATATATTTCAATAACCATGCCATTATCTTCAAAACTATATTCTAAAGATAATAGGATGATCATTAAAATTGATATCAACAATTAAAGTAAACAATAATTGATTACTAAACACTTTTATAAAAGCATGGTGTTTGGTGATTCATTTATAATAACCAATGACTATAAAATTAACTTTAATGAAAAAACATTATTTTTTTTAAATCGAGCGAACAAATTATTAAAAAATCTATTATTGAGAATTCTAATTTATTCAACAGTTGAATACTAAAAAATATTTATGAATAATATTTTATAATAACTACTGACTCTAAAAGAAAAAATATCTATTAATTATTTTAAATATGAAACTTTAAAATCACTGATTTTCATAAACAATATAATAAATAACAAAATCCATTTATAATCAATAGATATATTGTATAATAAATAAAGTATTTTTTTAAATAACTGTTGTAATATCAATATATAAATAATATGAATATTTATTTCAAAATATATGAAATAAATATTATTTATTAGTAATACAAAGAAATAAAAGAATTATATTTAAATTTCATTATAAATTATGATACTTATTTACTATAATATCCAATCGTTGATATCACTTCAATGAGATTAAAAGTTGAAACTGATGTTTAATTAATGGAAGTGCTGACAGTTTAGTTAAATTTACATATACGTATAAATATCATATATATATATATATATATATATATATATATATATATATATATATATATATATAGTATAATATAAATTATAATGTGGTTATTGTATGCATATTATGAGTAAAGTTCGTAGATTCTCGACGACCGACCAAAATGACACAGCGACCCATAAATTAAGAAACAATAAGATTGATTGATAATGAAACATTATCATTCAAGTCGAAGACAAATGTAAATGAAGACAATCTTGATCGTCTTCATCACTTCATTATTCGAATGAATCAAATTTTAAATTTAAATGTAGACATTTTTGTTTCACAATTATCGTACACAATTTTTTCTTATTTCGAGACAAACGTGTAGTTATATATTTTTATTTCTGTATATGTATTGTATTTTTCTTTCCATTTAAAATATATAATTGTATAACTCTAATAGTAGAATATTTTTCCGTACAATTTATTTATATTGATTTATTTTATATATATTTACATAAAAGTTAAATGATTATAATATTTTATATATTTTACTACTTAATAAAAATATCACTAACTCTGATTTCATTTGCAATTTTACTAGTGTAATTATAAATTTATAAATCACATTTCTTTAACATGGTTATAAATATTTAAAGAAGGAATTATTAATTAGAAATTAACATCAATGAGTCAGTCATCTCAACAACTTCAAATTTTATAAAAATGTTTAATAATCACTTATTGTTCATTTTATTCATTGATTTTATTAGATTCCAATATAGCATTTTGAAAATACTGATATAGTCATTGAAATGCATACCAACGAAAAAAGTGAATAATAAATGATTATTGGACATTTTTATGTTATGGTATTGGAATGAGTATTTCATTTTTGTTAATGTAAATTTGGCTCATTATTAAAATAAATAGTGAATTGTAGAAATTTTTTATTTGTAATTTCTAAATTATACTACTTTCTTTTTTCAGAAAATATTTATTTGTTTTATAGTTCAAAAAATTAGTTTAGAAATTTCAAAATGTAAATGAAATAATTAATAATTTTATCAAAATGTGAACAGTATTTTTTTTAAAAAAAAAGCTTATACATACATTCTGTAAGAAGAAGAAATATGAATTAGAAAAAATAAACTAAATCTATATTTGTTATTCAGAGTTATTGAAACCTAAATAAATATTTGTTTACATATATAATTCAACAAAACGTTTAAGTATACACAATTATGACAATAATTTACTCCAATTTGCGGTTTGTTACATAACATTACTGTTGAACTAATTAACTAGTTTATATTACTTATGAAAAAATGTACCTTTTGAAACACTTTTACGTGAAGGGTGTTGCAATCACTCATACAGAAGTGAAAGGTCAAAGCCTGATCGACTAACACGTGTATACGCCGTTTAATGAAACAAATAGAGCATAAACATGTGCTGTATTATCTGCAATTGTTGGTAACAAACATGTGTGTACGCTTATATGCAATAGTTGTAAAAAAAACTCAAGAAGCCCGCAAGATATTCATTAGGAATAGATTGCCTTGCACTCATTTGATTGCATTTTAATAAAATTCCGGATTGTAAATATTGAGAATAAAATCAATTCATTGCAACATATTTTTTTACAACATATCAATAAATTTGTAATAAATAGTTATATTTTACATACATGTTTGAATATATTAACATTGTTATATATATATAAATGTTTTTATTGTCACTAAAAGAAGTGTTTAAGATACTAAACTGGGAATTTGAAAAAATAAAAATAAAGAGCAAAATACTTAGTCACTTTTGATTTTCAGACGATATTTTTATTTTCTCAACGAACTCAGATGAACTCGAAAAAAATTAATCTTATTATAAACTATAGCAAGACAAAAATAATGTGTAACGAATTTGCACATTACTTTTGTCTATTATTACTACGTTATAAAAGCAAAAATTTTAAATGAAATGAAAAGTAGAATAAAAATAAGACAAAATCAGTTCAAAAGAATTTTTTATATTGTAAAATTAAATATTCTTTTTTGAACAAAAAATTTTTTTTGATATGTTTAATTAAAGTTGATACTTTTTTTAATAATATTCAAAAATATTGAATTAAAATTCTGAAATAAATATTATTCTAAAAGTTATTGTTTTTTAATTTCATATATAAATTAAAAAAATTGTAATTTTATATTAAATGAATATTTTTAAATCATTAATACACATACATATTATATATATAAATAATTAATCTTAAACATTTTTATGTAAAATTATTCAAAAATATTTATTAAGCAATTATTATTTAAATAATGAATAGTGGTCGTTTTTATTGAAATTAATTCAAATTAAAAATTTATAAACAATAATAATATGTCTATTTAAGACTCCAAGTTTAGTGACATGATTTCAATTTATTTAATGAAATGGTAAATTGATAATCAGATTTTAAAACGTTCAATGAAGAAACTGATTTGAAAATATTGTTAGTTTATATTTTTTATCTTAAAAAGTGCAAATATTTAGGAATAATAAAAAAAACAGATAATAGAAACCATGAAACTTATCATTTGAATTATTTGTTATATTGTTTATATCAACATTTATTAAATAATTTTTAATGAAAACATTTATAATAAATAAATACAAAAAACAATCTTGTAACATAATAATTCTTAATTAAATGTGATAGATATCATATAAAGCATAATAATAATAGTGGTATCATATTATATATCTATAAAATAGTGTTTATTTTTTTTAATATATTAAAAAATGTTTAATTGTAAAAATGAATATTATAACATGTTACTATTTATATACATAAATATCATTTCTATATTTATTAATGATTTAACATGTAATATTTTTCAAATACTTAATTAATTAATTACGTGTTGCTGCACTTGTAAAGTATTTTATAAAATCGAAATAGTTAATGAAACGAATCCCATTTATCTTTTCTTTCAAGGCAACTTACATCTGAAACGTATACTCATTACGAAAGTAATTGCATCTCTACAGCTGCTACACTTTTATCGTATTTAATTCGATTATAAAACATATATGCAGAAACACGTATTAAATGAGTGAATCTCAAGGTAACTCTTTTTCAACTGGACTTTATAATAACTGGTATCATCAGGGTACCCTTATGATATCATAACCCTCTTCGTGTTTAATGTCTTCTATTGCTCGCAATGCCTTGTGTGCAAGTCTCGCACTACTTTTTTGCAATATGATATTTAAAAAGGGTTTACTTCATGAAGCGGGTACCCATATTCAGTCTGTTTTTTATTGGTGATCCTTGATCCTTGCAGATTAATAATAATTTTATTTATTTTTTCTTGAAAATATGTTTATTAAATATTGCCACTGGCGTATGTAGCAACTGTATTATTTTATAGTAACTACATATATGTATTAGAAGACCCTTATGAGGTAATAAAAGTTATTACACACTTACATTCTATTGTATTAATTTTATTATACATTACGCATGGTTTATATCGTACGCATTGTGAATTATTTCAGTCACATTAACGCAACAGATAATTAATGTCGGTCAAGTTCATTAATTTATTTGATGTAACAATTTATTCGTTCTATAGAGTTTAATATCTCAAATTAAAATAATTAATTAATGCGTTATTCAGAATTTGATTTTTATTTTAATGAATTTTGAATATTATTAGTATATACTACATTAAAATTCTATTAACATACAATTATTCTTTAATTATTAAAATATACATTTATAATTAATTTTTATAAGAAAAATATTTTAAACAAATTATTTTATATTATAAAATAATAAAAGAATATTTTATGTCAACTTATTATTTCCTGAATTTCAATTTTATATTACAAATTTTGTACAATAAAAAATAATACACAAATATACTAATACTTATAACCAGTCTATTGAGATTCTAAATGTTATTATACATTAATAATTAACAACTTTTGAAATTGAATATTTTAATTCTAATGATACTACATAAAAATTCTTTGTTTCAATTTTATTTATGGATAAAATATTTCAAAAAAATATTTTTGTATATTTAATGCACCGGTAAACTTTTATACAAATCAATAACAGTTATGAGTCATATTTACTATAATCTTTTTACACATTTTTTATTTAAGTCGTTTTTAACACTAATATTGAAGTTCAATAACTGGTTTTACCGAAGCACATAAAATGTTCAAGAAAATCACTTTCTTAATGAAAGATGACGCCCAGGGTCAAACTAATGACACACTGGTCAGCAGACCGTTATGCAAGCCACTCGACTATAACAGTCTGATTAAATACAAAAAATATCACGAACTTGCCAAATTTAAAAAAAATGTTTCTTTTTTTATATTTCATGTAAAATATTTTAGTGTTTGCTTTTTAATATTTTTTTAAAAAAATAAATGATCGACATGTTTTTCTTAATAAATATTTTTTTCATTATATAAATATAAAATATAAGATTAATATAAAAACTAGAACTAATTTTGAATTTAATCTGAATTATTTAACTCGATTAAAATTGTTCACAAATATTTAATTGAACTCAATGATTGTTGAAGTTACATTATTTAAATAATCATTTACTAAATAATCGGTTATGAAAAACATATGTATTTAAAGATTGAAGATTTACTACTAGAATAATATTTTTTTTAAGATATATTTATATTTAAAAAGTTTATCAAATACACAATATGAAAAATATATAAGACCAGAATTAAATCTGCTGGAAATTATACATTTAATAAATGAAGCATTCATCTCAATGCCACAAGATTTTAAACAAGTGTTCAAAAAACACTTTTTGTTTACTTTATTCACTGATGTACATTTTGATGACCCTACAATAATCACTAAAGTGTTACATTATAAAATCTAATGATGTTGAAATAAGTGTTTCATTTCTATAAAAGATTTAATTATAATATTTTATATAACTTGATATTTTGAATATAAGAATTATTTAAATTGTATAATATCGAATATTTTAAATATGAATTATTAATTTTTACTGCAATATTTTTTTAATAAAGAAAATCTATAATAAGTATACTTAAGATAGCGAATCTGGTAATCGAGATACTAATAAGAATCAAAATTTGACTTTTTATGTTTCCATTTTTGAATTTAAATTTAACACAATGTATTTATAAAATGTGAAAAATAAGAATACAATTTTTAATTAATATTTTCGATAAATTTGCCAATTTAGTTATTATTTTAACAAACATTAAAACTAATTTATACACAATTCTAAAAATAAACTAACCAATGTTAGCAACATTCCAAAACAACTTAAATAAGAAAAAAACATTCATTAACTAATTGTAAATGCATCTAACATTTTATCAATAGGCCGTGAATTGAAATTCCGACCAAATATGCAAATTTTCATTTTTATAATTCAAAATACTATCAATTAATTATTCACAATAGTGACAAAAACGATTTTACGATATCAAAACATTGATTTTGAAATGTAAGCACTGAATACAAAATATCTCTGTGTATTATAAATAAAGTTCGACCTCTGTTTATGAATTTTTGTATTATATATGGAATATTAATATTTAAATAATGAATAACTATTTTAATTTAATTAAATTCAATACTAAAATATCGTTTTATTGATGAGTTTATAAATAGCGATTTTAATTAAGATAAATCAGTTTCAGAACCGATATCTTTCAATTATATCGGTTTAATTAACACGATTTAAAAACAGTATTTATATTAATAAATATAATATTGATGATTATATATATATATATATATATATATATATATATATATATATATATATATATATATATAAGTGAAATTAAAAATATTACCAACTTTCGTTTCATTATTTCAAAAATATTACAATGTTTAAAAGATAATTAATATCAATAAAAGCTTTAAAGTAAAATTTATATTTCTGTTCTTTTGTAAAAATTGCTATACTATATACAGTGAAATTCGAATATTTTCAATATTTCTTATTTTGTTTAGAAACAAATTAAGAATATATTAAAAAAATTATTAATAAGAATCAATATTTTGTTTATCAACTCTTATAGATAAATTTTATTCTTCAGTCTCATTTAGGTCATCCCCATACAATAAAATTTGTAATGCTTTTGCTCTAACTAGGATAGAATAGTCATCAAAACATGGATCAGAGTATAAAGTGAACAATAAGTAATTGAACATTTTTTGTAAATTCTTATCATATTGAGGAAAGAATTTTTGTGTTCAAGTGAATTTTGCATAATTCGAAAATAAAAAAAATTTCATATATTAAAACAAATTAATCAAAACTAGAATTATAAAACATTTTTTTTTAAATGAAATATTTGTTTATTTAAAACTTCAAACTAATATATAGAAAAATAAAATCACTAACACAAATTTGGTCTGTACTATATTTTTCAATAGTCAAATATCAATCACAACTATTCAAAAACAAATCATCTCGATTTTTTATAGTCTTTTTTAGAAAACTTAAATAGATTAAGATTTTTTTATACTCACATGTTATTTCTGTAAGAATATTATTTCTTATAAAAAGATTTATCATTCGACTGAGAACTACTCATCTAGATTATTAATAAAAATAAGACGCAATAATATAAGTTTATTTAAATTCTTAACCCTTTTATGATTCTCATCGGGCACGTGTGCCAGGTGTGACCTGATTTATTCAAGTATCAATGGATTAACTTCGTGTAACCTATATTGTTATATGTATATATGTTATGTGTGTGTTTGTATATATATATATGGTTATGTGCGTAAGTGAGTATATTTGTACTTAAATTAAATTCAATTTTATTTTAAAATGTATTATCTTCTATACACATCTATAACTTATGACTTAATAGTATAATTTATACTTGATTGAATTTCAGTTATCAACGAACGATTTATAATATTTAATTTATGTATTTAAATATTTCATTGGAGTGTAAACAACTTATATATAATTATGAATTTTTATAATTTGTATGCATTTTTCATAAATTTTAAAATTTTTATTTTATTTTCACTATTAAATGCTCAATAGCAAGAATTTACCAGTCATTACTAAATAAAAATTATCATACGTGTATACGTTTATAATTATGAATTATATATGGATCGTTGAAAACATATAATTAAATATATTTAAATATTCGTTAAAGACACTGAGTTTAATTATACATATCTATTTCTTTATAAATGGATTATTAATTTTTAAAATTTTGTTTCTAAACTTCGTTTATACAAAAAACATTGCGGATTTCAAATAGTAAATTCGTATTCGTCATATAATTATTTTGTATTATAAATGATAATTATCACATTTATAATTTCAGGATAAGAATTTGCAAAAAAGAATAATTTAAATAAAATGTTAAGTTGATGTAAAAATATTCTTCCGTATTCTCCATACATCTGATTTATAAACCGAAACGCTCATGTCTTAAACATATTGTACACACTGTTCATGATGTTTTCGGTAGTATTTTTTTATGTTTTAATTAGTTATTATTCACATCTTCCATTTATCTGACAAGCGATCTATTTAACTGGTCTATACGTAAATATTTGCCGTTTTCTGAACCATGAAAAATTGTACAAGAGACGAACTAAAATGAAACATGAGTGGACAAAAACACAAGTTAGAGATTCATCGAAGTGGTGAAAATTAAATATAATGAATATTTTATCTACTGAATCGCTAATTAGAATTAATTTCTTCGTCTCGCGCATATTTCTTATTATATACAGCCGTAAGGCAAGTTGAATTTTTAAATTGTTTCATTACAGCTGCTTTGTTAAATTCAGAAAAAAATAATTTATTCCGAATTTAAATTATAAAGAGCGTTTTTTTTCTACAAATATAGATATAATTTAAATATGGATCTAAATAATAAATGTTACTGTTCGTATAAAAATCGGTTTAAAATGAAACAGTGACCGAATGATTTTATCATAATGTATTTATTCAAACATTTATTCATTTCATTCACTACATTTTATTTATATATAAGTGCTAAAAACTAGATTAGGAATTTATGTGATTTATGGATTATTTCCTTATTGTATTTTATACATAAGTTTAAAATGGTCTGTTTTTTTAAAAAAACGAAACTGCTTAAAATATATAGACAAATAAATGATTAATAAATTATTATCCAGTAGACCAATTTAAATATAATCTAAATTAACATACGTAACATTTCATTAAATAAAAAGTATATAAAAATTTAAATGAGATTCAATATATATACATAACAAGTAGAAACACAAAAAAACAAGTAGATTCGAAAGAAAATCAAAGTTAAGAGCATTCTAACAAGAGTGAAAAGTTTAAAATGGATATGGACCGGTCATGTATAAACAAGAGAAGACCACCGATGCACAATGGAAATTATTGATTGAGAATTCAGAGATATAAAAATTCAAGAAGACACTCATGGATAGATGGGATAGAGACATAAAAATGTGTGAAATGGAAGAAGAAGGATCGTTGGAAATATAAAGTTTGTGGAGACGCTTTTATACAACATTGGATAGAAGTTATTGATAATATATATATAATGAACATAAATATTATAAAACTTATTGAACAGTGAATTCCTTTTAGAATTACCAAGATATAAAGTTTATATATTTCATCGAGAAAAACAAAAACATTTAAAATGGGACGAAATTAGAAGATAATTGACAATATAATCATTGAATTTAAAAGATATCAATTAAAGTTATTTTGGAGCAAAAATTCGTATACTGGAAGCATTATTGATAATTATTTATTAAGTAGTAATTATGATCCAACCAACCTTATGTAATAGTCAATATTAACTCCTATCATCCGAAAAAAGTACCTTCAATTCCCGATCAGAGATTATAAAGGATTATCCAAATATGACGCCTAGATTTGTTTTATTAAAAATAAATAAAAAAAAACTAAACACATGTTTTCCTATACACCACCTATACACATGTTTCTTTTTAACAAAACACAAATCTAGGCGTCACATTTATCATACCTTTATATATATATATATATATATATATATATATATATATATATATATCGATTAATAAATTAATATAAAAAATGAAAAATTATACAGCTTGCTCATGCATTAAAATTAATTACAATTTTTGTTATAAAAACAGTATAAAATTATCTTAATATTATTTAAAAAGAACTGTAATACAAAACACGTCGATAACAAACTTACATTTCAAAGTGCATTTTTAAAAACACTGTGCAAATATTCGACGAATCGTTGTTAAGATTTAATAAGGTTTCACCTGAAGTCTTGGATCAGACAGTCTGCCCCATTGCCTTGCCTGCATCGTACATGTTTTTAATTTTTGGGGCTGCAGCCGAATTTGCATAGAGCTGTTTATTTGATTATCTATAGTCCACAAAAAAAATAACATTCGAGTCAGTGAACTGAAGTACTTGAACTGGGTGGCTATATTGCCAGCGCTGTCGCCTTCGAGTCAATATTGTTGGCCTTTATTGAGATAGACACATCATGTCGGTGCTTTGATCGGAAATAATAGGTTTGTTTTATGCTATACGTATCAAATATTAAAAGTATCGTTATTTTTTTTACTTGATTGTCTTACGGCAATTTTACCTTCAAATTAAGATATTATTTTTTTTTATTTTATTACTCATTCGAGGATTATTTTTGAAATTTAATACATTTTTAAAAATTTGTATCATGTTTTAAATTATGAAAAAAAGAATTATTTTAACTTTTTGAAATGTTGAAAGAGTAACGAAATAATAGAAATAAAATTATAATTTTTAATAAACAAATGTTAAATAATCACTACACTAAGATCACAAAATTTTATCAAAGTTTTTCCTTTTTTCTTGTACATATACCAATGGAAATATCATATTTGAAGAGATAATACATAAAAATATATTAAATATGGGGATATAAAAATATGTATTTATTAAAAAAAAATTAAATACGAGTTTTAAAAATAATTTTCTTATTAATGAAAGAAATAAGAAAAAAATTTTTTAAAAAATAAATATGGTATCCAAAGAATTATAATTGTTGATAATTCAAATTTATTTTATATTTATAAATGTATGTATATAAATATATAAAATGAAAATTTTAATTCTTTTTCAAGAAAAAATGTAATTTTTTTAATTACCACTTATATTTAATATAAATATTTATACTCTATATATTTGATAATAAAAAAGAACGATTAAAGAAGAAAATAAATTCTTAAATCTATCAAATACAATTTTATTTTAAAATCTAATCTATTAAGAAATTAAATTCTTCAAATTGATTTTTCAATCGTCTCTACACGCCCGTTTTATTTCTATGAATATAGTAATCTTATTTCAGAATTTTATTTGGATTGAAACGCATTAAGTTTTCGATAGAACAGTTTTCTTAATAAACAATGACATAAATATCAATTTTGAATTCGAATTCTTAACTAAATAGTCATCATTTCGTCATACTGTTATAATCTTTTGATCAAAAACGTTTCAAAATTAGTAATTTATTTTAACGACTTAATAAACAGATTTTAGTTTCAAATAATAATTTTTATTTATTTGGAAATAATTATTTTTTATGATACCATTGATTAAGATTTTTCATCTGTTGAAATGTTCAAAATTAAATTACTTTGATCTTAAGAAAGTGGTTTCATATTACTATTTTATATAAATTTGGCTACCTATCGCAACCTCATTTAATTTTGTTACTTAAATCAGTTCACTTTTGATTATTTCTAAACTTATATATAAATAATTTAATAAATACATTTTTATTACTTTATAAGAAATAATTATTCATTATATATCATTACTTAAAAATGTAACAATTTTGAAATATTTATAAAATTAAATGAAATCAACTAAACAAATTATAAAAATACATATTAGCAGAAAATAATCTAACTGATGAAAATAACCCAATTTAATTCACAATATTTTTATAAAGTACTAAAAATATACAATTTATATATAAACAAATTAAGCACATAACACTTTTATATATATAATAATAAACAATTTTAAATATATACAAAAAATCTTTATAATTTTTATTATAAATATAACACAAGTAAAATTTTATAGAACAAATTAATAATTTTCAATTTAATTTTTTTATTTTGTTAACGTACACGGATAATTAAATAAAGTTTTGAACATGCAAACACAATGCATAATATCATTATAAAACCAAAAGTAACATGAAAGTATGTCATTTATCTTCATACAATTCTCTTTATGAATTCAGTTTATTATTTTTTTTTTTTCAGTATTCTTGTGAAAAGTTTTGGTGACATTGTATTACCTTAGCATATTGCTTTACTGATATTAATCTTTCCGGTTGTTTGCTCTATTTTAATGATGCAGGTAACATCATTATGAATGTTTTTTATATATTCAGCACAGGAACTTTCTGTACCTAGTTTTTTTTAATATTTAATGATCACTGATATGACAATAAATATGTACATATGTATTTATTAATATATATATGTATATAATATATTATTTTATATTATACTTCATTATCAGATTTAAAGTTTAAATTTATTCAAATTATGGCTGTAACGTAACTTTATAACTAGTTTTTGTAATGACATTCACATATTTTTCAGTAAAAAATTGATATAATTTTCTTTATTTTATAATTTTCTTCATAACATATTTTTTCCAATTAAGTATCCAAGTATTATACATAACATACACACACACACACACACACACACACACACACACATATATATATATATATATATATATATATATATATAACTACACTAATTTACTTCAACTGATATTTCAAATAAATAAAACATCTCAAGTCCACCACTGATTATATAAATTAAAAGTACTAAAAACTAGATATATAAATTTTATTAAAAAACAATTATTTATTAATTATTTATAATAATAAACACATGTTTGATAAGGACTGTAAATTCAGTGGTAGAAATTCCAATAAAGAACTTTTTTTTTAAATGAACATCATTTTTTAAAAATCTGAGTTTAAAAGATTTTACTGAGGAGGGTAGTGATTTGAAATTATCTAAATGAAGAACATTACTACTCTGAAAAATTAAATACCTTAGTACAATATATAGAAAAATGAGTAATACACTATTGAAATATTTACAAATATCATCTTAAATATAAACATTTATATATATTTATATATATAATAAATGTGATGTGACAATATTAACAGAACAGTGCACAAGTGCATGTGACTGCAAGGCTTCGTAGTCTACTATCTAGGAGGTGAAGAACACTGAACGCTGAATCACAACAAAATAACTTGATTCGATTCAACAATCAAGAAACGTACCATCAGATTGAAGACAATGTTAATTTTTATTAACATTATTTCTTCAAAATAACTATTATAATTTTTTTCTGTTCACTATTTAAAATATCAAACATTTTTCATACACATGGGGTTATCTTTGAAGCTAAAAGCAATTAAGAATTGTTAAAACAAGATTTCATTAAATGTTTAATTATTTTACAATTAACAGTGATTTATTTTCTTAATTAGAGTTTCGTAAACCTAAAGATATTATCGAATAACTACATTATTTCTTTTTATTATACTATGTTTCATTAATCAATCTCATAAAAACATTTGTATAATTAATACTGTATTGAATATATTGAAAGATAAATTATACACTTATTATTGGGAAATATTTCATTTTATACAGAAAACTAGTGACTCAAGTACATATATATATGTTTGTATAAATTTCGTAACCACATACTACATTTTAATTAAAATAATTCATACTGTGACACTCCATATTGATTTCATTTTAATAAAAACCGTTATGTTCTATTATTTAAAAATTCATTAAACAAATTCCTGTTTTAATTAATATTTCATATAAAGGTAGATGAATCATGAAAAATTCGAAACTGCCATTTCGATAAAACAAACTGAGTCATCTGTTAAGATCCATTGTAACTAGTCATTAAATTGAAATATTTTATTAATAAATGCATAAATACAAGAAATTGTTAAACGTTGGGTCATGTGTTCAACACTAAGCTTATATGACATACAATCTTTCATGATGAAAATTATTATCTAGAACATTTAATCAGTTCAGTATTTATAATATTCAGTGTAGAAAACCAAACTCAATAACAAAGTTGCAAATGAAACAGTAATTTAATATTATCGTAAAAGTATCAATTCTTTTGTATGAATGTTATTAATAATTAAATATGGAACTTACAATTACCTTAACATACATACATACATATATATATATATATATATATATATTGAACTTTGTACAAAAAATTGTCTCGAACGTTTATTAATGTCAGTATTGAAACGTTTTAAAATAATATAAATTTCAAAAAAAGTTGTTATAAAACGCAATATGCTTTCAGTGAAAGCATGCTAACCACCTGTTTAATACTAGTATTAAAAACGCACAATGTCTTATTACGAAGTAATTTAATTCATTTTACAGAGATGTAATTTTATCTGAATATTGAAAGTCTTTTTTTATTATGAAGCATGCATAAACAACATATTTTTGCATATGTACGTTACACATATAGTCCTGAAATAAATATGTACTGTATGTAAAAGGTACTAGTATATTTTTATGCGCTGTATTCAAATTAATGTATTTATATTTTAATTACTTGCACGTGCTTTAACATATTTGAATATACATTTATATGAAATAATATACTTTCATATACACAATATATATATATATATATATATATATATATATATATATATATATGATTGTATGAACACATTCATTAAAATTTTCGAACTTAAAAAAAAATTAAAAATGTTGTTAAAAATAAAATTTAATAAGAATGAATAATAATCCTAAAAATTCAAAATGTATCTATTTAAGACAATTTTTACTAACGATGATTCATTGATTGAAAAAATTGTGAAAAGAAGAAAATTTGATATGCTTTTCTCAATTTTTGTAACTTAATTTTTTCATGTTTATGAAAAAATCAATTCTACAAGATAAAAAAAATTAAAATATTGTTTAATAATAAGAATTTCATTTTTTCACTAATGCATGAAATAATTTTAATGGAATTTTATAAAATCGATGATGGTTTTAGTAATAAAGTAAATATTCAGTAATTACTGAACATTTTTAGAAAATATTTTGGTGTAATGAAATGATTCATTTATTCAAAAATGAATTTGATATAGTACTAAATAAATTGGGTTAAAATTTTCAGTTAATTATTTCAAAATTCCAAAGAACGTATTATTTAACAGTGAAACATTAAAAATTAATTATATTTAAAGTTTGATATTTTTTGTAAATTTACTGAAAAATATATTGATATTTAAACAGATATAAATTGTTTAAATATGCACTAAATTCAAATTATATAAATAAACTATACTAAAAATAAAATTGATAACAACTTCATCAACCTAATAATTCAGCTTAACTCATAAATCCAAAATAAAAAAAATAAGTTTAATCAAATATTAATTTCGATATACAAAGTAAATATATGAATTTAATAGAAAATATTTTTATATAGTCACTGATTATCAATAAATTTGTACAAAATAATTTTCGATTTTTTTATAAATATTAAATTATACTTATAATTAATTTCAAAAATTAACAATTGTTTTGTACAAAATTCACCAAAATTGTTATAATTTCCAAACACAATATATCAATAATTCAACAACTACGAGTGGGAGAGAAGTAAAGAATGCTATCACCTCAATAAAGAATGGAAAACATCCAGATTCCAGTAAAACTAATATAGTTAATTAAAAGCGACTGTTAACTTCGGATCAAAACTGATAAATTCTTACGTTGAACAATTTTACGCTACTCGTATTCGGATGGATAGTCAGAGGGTGTTGATCATGTACACGACAGATGAAAACTTACATCGGTCGTTGTAAATAGTACAGTGTGGATAACTTAGTTACGCTAGTTTTCCACATAGGGGAAAATTTTTAACGTTGTCATTCCTTTTGTTCACATTGTTGTACTTTTTTTCAGTTTCCGCTATTTCTTAATAAGACTACTATGTCCAAGTTCAATTTTATTTGACATGTATTGCATGTCTACAATAATGCAGATAAAATGTGTAATTATACTTATATCAGCAAATTGTAACAAAGGAATTTTTTTTCATTAGAAAGAAAATGTGATTTTTATTTACAAGAATGTTCTAATGCATTTTATAAAAATAAATTAGATAAAGATAATGGATTAATGGAAATGAATCACCAGCTTTGATATTTTAATTGTTCAATAATCATTTAATGTTCACTTTATTCGCTAATATGCATTTCTATAGTCATTCCACTATCGGCAATGCATTGCATTATGAATTATATTTTTAATTTAAATTTACAATGTTATAATTTAACGTTCCGACAATGATATCATAGCCATTGAAATGACCATCAGAATAATCTGTTATGAATGGAAAACAAATTAAAATTTAAATGTTTGTATAAACAGATTTCATATAAAAACTATCTCTAAACACTTGGCTACACTAAATAAATTAAAAAATGAGAACTACAAGAATTGATAGAATCTGTAATATCTGAAAATGTATCCACTGTTGGTAATCTAGAATAACATAAAATTATTTAAAATAATAATGAAATCTTATAAAATAATGGTCTGATGTTGATTAAGCTTTAAAACATACACTGAAACCACTGTTTTATTAAAATATCATATTGACTTTATGAGAGTTTACTAAGAAAGTCATCAATTATTATTTATTGAAACTTAATGCATCAATTATTTTTTAATAATAATATTAATATTTGATATGAAAAATTAGTCAATAAGTAATCAATATTAATAGACAAAAAATGATCTATTTTACTGTACGATATACTAAACTTTACTCGATAGAAACTAGCAAAAATTTGAAATTGTTTCTTCAAAATAAAATATTTAATATTCAGATAGAGGAAATCGAAGCATTTAAGCATTTTACAAATATTATTTTATAAATTTATGATTTTATATGAAATAACCTTATATTTTAGGTTTATGTTAAATTATTCAAATAAATAAAATTTTAATGAAGTTATTTAAAATTATTTTTTTAATTTTCTTTTTCAAATATAAAATACGATTTTTTTATGACTCCTTAACATAAATTTTTAAAATATAATATTAAATTTTATATCGATATTTGGCATACGACGAAAATACTGTAGCTATAAATATTTTATTTTTTATATATATAATGTCTAATAACAAATCAGAATTGAGTATGAAGTTAGTATTTACATTTAACTGCATTTATTTTTTGTGTATGGATTTCATGCATATAATAACGCCAAGCAAAACTCATAAATATTACCTACATAAGTAAATGAGAATAAATAAATCATAAATGTAGAAACGGGTCGGTGATCACGACACGACTTTACAGATAGAAGGCAGCCGAAAGAAATACTAACTGCACAAGTTAGCCCATTTCGATCTAACAGTAGAAAGCAATCCATATCTTCCGGTGTGTAACGCCGACAACATGTTTACCCCGACCGGAAATATCTGCGTTTAGGAATTCCGCCAGATGATTTGCGGTTTCTCTCGGCCAACGTTACGCCACCCTAACCCGCCTATTAACAATATAGTTGGAACATGAATCTGTGTACACATTATTATTAATCGTACATTCGGTATGCCACGTCCATTATGAATAACTTATTTTCTAGATACGTATACGTACCCTTGAACGTTCGATCTGTTATTTCAGTGATCCGTAAATGCGAAAGTTTCTATTTAAATGTATGTAGTTGAATATTTCATAATGATAGGGATATTACATCAACATACAAAATTGTTTCACACAGGAGTCAAATATTTTGTGCTGTTTTACACTTTAATGTTCAAGTGAAAATATATTTATGAAAATCATTTATTCTCTAATTTTATTCACTCAATTCATTTCTAAAAGATACTGATAACTAATTGAATAAACCGTTTAAAAATACACGAATATTTATAATTAATATAAAATAGTTTTCATACATTTTTCTTATATTTAATATATCATAAAATTCTAAAATATTTTTAAATACAATATCTTCTATAAAATAATTTTAATTACATTGTTGTAACTTGAAATTAAACAATATTTTCTCATTTTTCTTATAATTCATTTAGATATTATATTAATTTATTATAATTCTATTTTAATTGTTTTAATACAAATTGTTCATTCATCCCAACACTAAGAGATTTCATAAATATTCAATTATCACTCACTGTTCATTTATTAACTAATGTGCATTTCGATAACCATGATTTTAAAGTAAAATATTCTGACAATGCACGTCGATGAATAAAATGAACAATAGGTGATTATTAAAAACTTCTACTTGTATTAAAATGAATTTACCGCAATACTAAAAGAATTAAGTTGAGTGCATTTAGATTTTTTATTTATTAATTTACTTAAATTACCTTCTCAGACTTATCAAGATTACAATTACATATGCACAGTCGAAAAACACATATGTTTTAATTTAATATTAAATACTCTTATTTCAGATAATTATTTATTTCTTTGTTCAAATACAATTTTTTTATACTTCTTAATATTTCATGTAATTTAAATTCTCTGTTTTAAATATTTCAGATGATGGTTTCAATTACATGTTGAGGAAAGTTAAAAAGAACACATAATTTAACAGTACCAAAGATATCATATAAATATATACACATGTGTGTGTGTGTATGTATGTATGTATGTATAGTATATAAAAAATTTCTCATTTTTGTCACAGTCTCATCAATTTTCTTCTATTGTATAACCATATTGAATTTTAATGATGAATGAAAGTCTCCACAATCTTGTTATCGTCCGTAATACGGAAGTAACGTTACGATTATGTTTGCAAGGTGAAGTATATAACTACTGTAGTGAATTACAACACCTGCCTAATTAACAGGTGTGTACACCTGGAATCCACGGTTGCCGAAACCCATGCTGCGAATCACACTGAATGTGTTGGATCATTAATTTTATCATTCAGTAGGTTCGAATGTTGAAGGGTTGGGCGATAAATGACAACAAAATGCAACTAAGTTAGATAAATTATGACACGGATAACGACATGCTTATTGTTATACACACCGTTCGTTAAAAATGTGATTTACAATATCATAACTGCTTTATTGTTTGAGTCACTAGTTTTGTCACTTAAATGCGTCGAGTAACTTATTATCTTGATACGCACTGTCAATGTTTGTATTAAAATTGGAACAGCTGTCAAAGAAGGTAATTTCATGTGTGAAAATAGTAATATAATGAACGGTTAGATTTTTTTTTTGACGAAAATTACATTTTACTAATAATCCTTGTATAATATATAAATAATAACTTAATTATTTATCTTTCTATAATCACTAATATTAAACGCCCTCGTTGGTAAAATAGTTAATATCATTTTCAATTATTAATACACATATTTTACAATATATTATATACACAAATATATAAATAATTGTCAATAAATCATATTTTTACTTATGGTAATGAAACAGGAGTCAAATTCCAAAATAGCAGTTTTAGATAACACAAAGAAATATAGAAAAATTAATGTTAGTAATAACACGTAGAGATAAAAAGAGAAATGAATGGATTTGAAAGAAATCAAAGTTACGAATATTTTAATAAAAGTAAAAAATTAAAATTGTTCAGTTATATAGCAAGAAGAAACGACCACTAATGGATTAAATAAATAATTGATTGATAATCCAGAAATATAAAAAGGTCCAAAAAGAGACATCAGTAGATGGAATACCAATTTAAGCAAATGGAAAAGAAGGCAATCTAATTTCTGGAAGTGGAATTTTTTAGAAAAGTCTTCATCTAACGATGGGTAGAAATAAATTAAGAGCTAATTAAAAATTTTAAAATAGTTAAAAAAATAATATACAATACTTTTTCTGGGAAACAATCAAATATGTTCGTAAAAAATTTCAGGAATTTATTAAAATAAATACAGTATAATTTCGTATTGAAAACATTGATTAATGAATATTAAATAAATATAGGTTGAAAAAGACTAATAATATAGTAGAAAAAATTCGTATGATCAATATATACATAAGGGTGTTTTAGGTTAGACAGAACTTTCGATAGGGATTCAATTTAAAATTCTATCACGTTTAAAAAAACACCTATATGTTCCGATAATGTGTTAGTATTTCATACCAACGTTACTGATTCATCAAACACTAACGTTGAAATATGGGACGATAATTCCGTGTTTCAGACATTCCTTTACCGGTCTGCATTATTCACACTATTACCTTTATTTTTTTTCTTTTCAGTGTATGAGTCATTCCAATATTAAGTGAAGCCTTTACTGTTCTAAAAAAAATTAAAAGATTTTCTCGTATAGTTTATGACTCATGAGCAGTGGCGCGAGTAGATACGTCATTAACCTATTTATGAGTAAATATTTTACACAATATATAGACACGTGTTTAAAAATAATGAGACGATTCGATTTATTATGTTTGCTTTATTTGTTTACACTTTACTAGTAGGGCATCTACTCATAACGTTATACATACAAACATAAATATGTGCATACATGTAATCATATATATACATACACACACACACACACAAATATATAGATATATATATATATATATATATATATATATATATATATATTAAATTAAATACTTATAAAAATTTCAAAAATAACTCTAGTTCAGACATAAATTTAACCTTAATTATTAAAAATGAAATTACTTAATTATTTTACAAATTACTTTCCCAAAAATTTCATAGAATCTAAAAAAATATACTTATATTTTTTCATAAACTATTTAATAAAATTAATATTTTTGATGAAGTATATTGTGTTACTAATATATTTTTATAAAAATATAAAGTTTACTTTTAATAAAATTTTATAAATTTGTGATGTTGAAGAACTGATATACCAAAAAAGGATATGAGTGTGGAAAAAGTAATTTCTCTGAGAAAAATGTATTTAAAATTATTTTTTACTGTGATAATTATGAAAAATATGAACAAAATGTAAATTTTAATAATCGAATTTATATATAAATTAAGTTATTATAATCCAAATAACAAATAAAGATGAAAAACATTTTTTAAAATATTGATTAAACTTTGTTCAACTCACAAAATTATAATTTAATAACAAATAAGTACAATAAAAATAATTTATAACTCAATTTTTAGAAAGATATTAATATATTACAATTAGAAGTAGCATATTAAAAAAATGATTTTTTTATTGTAATTATGAAATTATTTCATACAGTCGTTATTAAAAACAAATTTATTACTTGATATACATATTTAGTAATTAATTTTAAATTAAACAATATTTATAACATACTTCAACATAACATGCATTCGAAGGCAATCTACTTCAAAAAGACACCCTCTATGTGTATAAAAAAGTAATGTATGTACATATTTATATAAATAGAATACACTAATTACATTTGTTAATAACGATAGTTTAACAAGAAATGTAATTAAATTTTTCATTAAGTAATAATGAATAAAGTAATTTAATTTTTCCTAAGGAGTTGAAAAACAAGGACAATACTTATTAAACATGTAGAATTTGTATAATGTGAAAAATTAAACGCTTTTATTCAATTCGTAAGAGCATGTTAAATCTAGTTCAAGTCTTATCAATGTTTAATGAACTTTTTGCGTGCCAGGGATAATTTCAATGCGTTAATGAAAAAGTAATTACAAATAATCAATTATACGTTCGTGGAAATAATTTAACGGATAATAATTTCAAATGTATTGTCTATTATTTCCTTGATATGTAAAAAGAATTCATTAAAACTATACATCATCTCTTTGTTGTTATTGACGATATTTGTTAAATCTCAAATCATTTTCTTTTCATATAAATATAAAGTAATTATAAATTTCAAATAAATAATTAATAAAATTCATATATTTACAAATCGACTAAAAATTTTATAAATATATATATTATTAGTATAAATCTGATTTTTTCTCAAGCACATTTGGTAAAATAATTATTTATGAATACAGGTTTACAAATAAAACGTCTACAGATCGCTTTTATTTAACGTTTGTACATAATTTTTTAAAAGTTTTAAAATATATCATTCGACATATGTTCGAAATACATCGGAGATACAGGCATTGAGGCTGATGTACAGCTGTAAAAAGTGGATTCAGAGAACTCCGACGAAAATAATTTTATGAGGACATACCCTACCTCGTGGGTTTTTAAATTTTAAATGCCGGCTTAAAGCTAGAGGGATGAAACAGTGCGTTCGCTCAGCGATAGTGTCGTAATGATAGCCTTCAGCAACGACTATTAATTATTTGGTTCACTGTACTACCTGAAAGAACAGGATGCTTTTGAGGGTGTATACTCAGCAACAGACGGAAACTAGTTTTTACACTGTTTAATGTAATATGTGTAGAGTAAACATATAAATACAAGACTTGCTCGTACACATGATTTAAATAAACACACATAGCGTATATATTTTAAACATTGAATTTCAGTTATTTTATCGAGCCGACAGTAAATTCTCACGAAATTAAAAACATCATTACAACGTATTTACAAATAAACAGTTTATAACATTCTGAGAATCTAAAGATTATATTGAAATGGAAATAAATATGTATTTTCATTTTATTTGTATAAAAATTCTAACTAGAATAAAACTTAAAACTATACAATATTAAAATATTTTGTAAATAAATAAAAAATAGTTGTAGAAAACAAATATGAAACAATGAACTCTAATTTGTAAGTAATATAAGAAAGTTTAAAATTCAAGGTTATTTATTTAAATTATTTTTTATGTAATAAAGAAAATAATATAAATAAACAATTCATATCAATATTAATATTAAAACTTTATATTAAATTTAAAAACATGTTAAAAAATTATATAAACAATTTGATAGTACAAAATAATATAGAAATTTAAAAAATCGTAAACAAAAAAATCTTTCCACATTCATACAAAACAATCAAGCTCATAATATATTTATATAACATTTTTACCTCACTTTTTTATATAAGTACTAATGTATATACGAATAAATAAATTATATTTCAGTGTTAATCTTATATTTTTATTATATAAACTCTAAGATCATTTACAACATACTATAAATTGATACATTTTTTGTCTACAAAATCAATTTTATATTTCATAGATTTTTAATTTTTTCCAATTTCATAAATTCAATAACAAATAAATCATAAAATGTATTTTTTGAAAATTAAAGTCGACCTAATTTTCATTAAATAATAATATATTTTTAACTGAAAAAAGATATAATTATCATTCATTTAAATATAAATGTAAGATTAAAAGTTAATTCTAAATAATACGTTACTTTCAAGTAATATATTTTTAAATATGTAAACATTACTATATGTTTTCTCTATTTTTATTACAAAAAAAATTATAAAACATGAATAATTAGTTTCACTGAAAATAATTTATTTAAAACCTTTTTTTGATAAAATTTCTAACTAAAATGTTTAACTTGATTCAATTCTAAATATAAAATAATGAAATGTAAAATATAAAATATTTTTTTTATATTTATTATGTTTTATTTTGTAGAAAATGCAGTAAAGTTATAGAAAAATTGTACTTGTTAAATTTATGTTTGTAATTATAACTTGATAAGAATCTTTTTAAAAAATAACATTGACAATTTTTTATTAATTATTCCTTAGTAATGAAAATAAATAGCATAATGACAAAAAGTTATTTTTGTTTTAACTAAACACTTAATCAAACAGTTTAATGAACTAATGTATGAGTTATCTCCAATATACAAAATTACAACAAAATGAATAATAGAATACTAGTGTCCACTAGACAAGAAAATATATATAATTCTAATATACATATAGTTACAAAAAATTCAAATAGTTAGAAGTTTTAACATTCAATATCAATTATTTTAGAATAAAAAATAAAACAAAAAGATTATCAAATTAAATATTTACTATGAAAATACAGCAAAATTCAATACTGACATATTTTTATCAAAATATAACAAATTCAATAGTATAATTTAATAACAATGACATTTATCATACTTGCTAATCTAATCTAGTAATTTACAATTATTTGGTTCTTCCCTGATGTCCTAGTTATATACATTTTAAAAGTTAAAATTATTTTCTCAACTTAGTATTATTATCAAGTGATTTATATAAATTCTACGAACTTTTAAAATAATTTACAATTTTATCTATTTAAAAATTTCACAACATAAGTATGTAATTCTATTGAATAATATTCTATTAACTAAAAAATATATATAAAATAGAATATAATGCAAATATTTTGAAATTTATAACTATATAAAATTGTAAATATAAAAAATTGCTAAACATTTTTAAACAATAAGTAAATCACTTTTTAACCAAAACTACACATTTTGTAACTTTAAATTTGAAATTATATTAACACCTTGATATATTGGCAACTAAATTATAAACAGTCTGAAGTTTGTCGAAAGTTATTCGAATATTAAGTTTATATTCAATCTTTATTATGGTTATTCATTTTATACTAAGATCATAGATCTTAAAATTGGACTGAACATTTTACAAAAAATATACTTTTTCTTTATTTTCAATTATAATCAGCCACATGATATTTTTTTTAGTTAATATATTTTTAAAATTTAATATAAAATCAATAAGTTATATGATTATCATACAAACCCGTGGTATTTTATTAAAATTGATAAAAAGTCTATTGAAATAAAATATAATACAAATTTTAATTAATAATATATGATATTAATAACTAATGTATTTTGTTATATCTATTTCAAGATAAATATTAATTTTTCTATATACACAAAACATTTACAAGAGAATTAATAGAAATCAGGAGATTAATTATAAATGTAATGTTTTAAATAATAAACATAAATTATTGAATTTATTATAATAAACAGTTCTCTTTTATAATTTTTTATAATCATTTTATATGAATATTTTTAGAAATGTAATGATTTATTTTTTAGAAATTAAATTTTGTAAGAACTTCTAGAAAGAATAGCTATGTGCATATGTGTTTTATATTTAGGTTATGTTGATAACAACTCTGTAACATATTGTTGGCATCCAGCATTCATTTAAAATTCTCGTATCGTAATCATATAATCATGCCATATGTATATAATAAATGGCACAGAAAACAGCTGTTTCCTACTTCATACCACACACCAATATTATTTTAACAGTGTACCTCCCTGAGAGCAAGGCCGATTTTTGGGTTGGTATTCATAAAAATATGTACATGAACACATGTGAAGGAATGGCCATTTGATACATGTCAAAGAAACAGCTGTTTACACCGCATGTCAATAGATCAGCAGGTATCAGCTGATAAATTCTCAGTCTAACTGATCCCATGTATACCTGAACGACTATGAATGACTCGTCATTCGAATTTATGAAAAGAGACTATTTTTCATTTACTAGTTTTCCAACGTTTTACCTACATTTTGTATGCACACGTGTTATAAAAATACAATATATATATATATATATATATATATATATATATATATATATATATATATATATATATATATAGAGAGAGAGAGAGAGAGAGAGGGAGAGAGAGAGAGAAACAAAAGTACATTACGATACATACAGTTGTACAAAAAGAGATTTTTTTATTTTTAAGATAAGATGTTTAAATGTCATAAAGCAAATGCGAAATCGATAAAAGATTTAATATCTCAACATTTTTTTCAGTTTATTACAAATCTGTTTATTTATTTGATTTTTGGTTTGTATTGGATTATAATTTTTGAAAAAAAAATGAAAGAATGTAACATTGAGAGTAATTATTTTTTAAAAGAAGTTATTATAATTATTAAAATATTTTTTTTAAAATCATTTATACTTTTAAAATCAATGGTATATATAATAAATATATATATATATATATATATATATATATATATATATATATATATATATAAACAATACACTCAAAATATAGCTTATTAATATTAATAAATGCATCCTTTTTAAAAAAGTAATCACTACTTCCACATGTATATATGTTTTTAAAAAAGTAATCACTACTTCCACTTTATCAACAATCAGGAGTTGTTATCCACTTTTATTTATTTATAAGAATTACAATTATAATGTAAACATCTTTAAAATGGAAGTACTTTTTATATAAATTCTTATTTCTGACAAATCCATGTATTTGTATTTCTTTGTATCTATAATATCTGTATTCAGATATGATGAAATCTATTTGAGGATAACAACCATCATTCGAAACTAGACGTACAGAAATATAATACGAAAGTAATCCTATGAAGTTATAAAAATACAATATTATATCTATAGCTATTTTTTTTTATCTTTTTCATTTATTATTTATAATGAACGAAACTGATTTATTATTTAGAAAATGTAATCATTACACAAAGAAAAGAATTAGCAGTTACATTTTTTTTTCAAAAAAGTAGTTGCAATAACAAAATACATTTATTAAATGATTCAATTAAGAAACCGGATTTCATGTATCTCAGTTTTAAAGAAGCTGGTTTTGTCAACGAAATAAACAAGTAAAAAATAATAAATAATTAAATAAATCTTTGATAAAATCATATAGCATTAAGTAGATATGCATTAATTAAATAATAATAAATAAATATTTTACTTATATTATTTCTTAGACTTATTGACACTTGTAACCTTGGTACAATCAACAACAAAAGTTTTTCATTAATCAATCCACTTAATATAAATCTAAATTACTATAAACAATCCACTATAAAGTTATTATAAATAATCCACTTACATAAATTTAAATACTATTAGAATTAGTGTATAAACAAAATGTAAACAATTATATAAGTTTCATGATTAATTAGTTTAATTAAAATATTTAATCAGTTTCTATAACTTTATAACTACATTAATTAATTAATTACTGCTTTTAACATAGATATATATTTGTAGCAGTTGATTTGATATTTTTAGTAATTTTAACAATTATCACAATTAAAACAAGAAAGGTTAAAATACAATTATAATGACATCTAAATGAAATTTTAGTAGGTTTTTTAATGTTTCTACTAGAAATATTTTGATTTTTTAGCACTAAAAAATATATTACCTTTATTACAATTAAATCAAAATTATTGATATACCTGTAGATCATTTATATACTATAATTAATTCTAAAAAGAAATATCTACATTTACAATCCTTAATTTTAATTTTTAGTTACTATTTCAATTTATTTCACTTAAACTATACGGTTATGCCGAAGACCCGAATACAACTAGTAATATGTTAGAGTATTCGATTATGAACCATATTACATCAATGTAATTGTATAACAAGCAGATAGAATATATAGCCTAAAATATCGTTACTATTGACAAGTCGATCTCAAATTAGTTAAAAGATAAATGTAATTTTCTTTTGTAAAATTGTAAATACATATAAACAAGAATATACTGTAGTTTACAATTATGTGTTTCATTCAATAATAATTATGAAATATGTATTTAGATTTAAGTGCAAGAAATTAATATTGTACAGTATATATATACATAAATCTTACCACATTGTACTATTTTGATTATATTCAGTACTTATTAATTGTCATCACATGATTACATACATGTATAAATGAAATATTCAAATCATTCCTTAGAAATAAAAAATTAGATATAAAAAAGTTCTAAAAAAAACTACTCATATTCTCAGTTCAAGTTAAGAATTCGACAAAATGAACAAAGAAATATTGTAAATAAATAAATTTCGAAGCTAAGTATTGATAGGATAATGGAAGTAACAATAAATTTATTGAATTGAAAAATACAATGTAACTATTTTTTTTAATAGTTAAATTATATTGTGTAATATAAAAAATAAAAATAATTTGATAATCATTTTTTTAAAAAGCAAGTCATTAGTTAGTAACACAAAATTTTATAACCATATTCAAAAAATCATTCGTTTTTTAGTAATTATGAGATATATTGTAGAATATTTTAACATTTGAACAGGAATAACAATTTTACAATATACACTTACATTATATAATTGATGTCTTAAATAATTGTAAATTATCAGACTTAAGAAATTTTAAACAATATTTCTTACAAATAATTTTATATATATATATATATATATATATATAATTTATTATCTTATTGACGATTATTTTTAGTATATTAATTGCAAACAGATGTCAATTCTTCAATTTAGTTCAGACTCAGAATTTGTACACACACATACATATTTATATAAATATGTGTGTGTATGTATGTGTACAAAAAAATTGTATATACACGCATGTTTATAATATTATATTATTTATATCGAAAGAAAACAATATAAATAATTTTTATATTATCATAATTGTAGCATATTAAATTTTAAATTATATATGTTTACTATATATTTTAATTATTTTCACATATATTATATATTATTTTTTATTATAAAAAAGATATCTTTTTCAATTAAAAATGATATGTCACAAGGATGGATCTGAAACATAGTAATTATTAACAATTAAAAGTTTTACTTTATTATGATATATTAATAATAAATACTTTGTATAGGAAAAAAGAGAGAATAAGTAAGGAAAAAATCTTTAAAATAAATGAGCAAAAAATTTATAAAAATTAGGGTAAAATACAAAATTTAAAATAAAGTTACAATTTATAATAACATATAATCAAAATAAAAATATGAGAATTATTTAAATATAAACAAGAACTTATTTAACATACAAAAGATACTTAATCATTTTGAATATGATAATATTGATAAATACATACACATATTCATTTAAAAAGTGTATATAGAAATTAATAAAAATAAAAAATGTTCAAATATGTTGTCTATTTCTTTCAAGGCCACACTTACCCTTATACTTTCTTTTATTTTGAAAGCTTTATGAAATTTAAAATGAAACGTTACTATATACACCATACCATGCTGACAATATTATCTCATCATCTTTTAAGGATTATTAATTTTTTTTTAAAAAAAAGACGTTCCGAAATATAAAAAGTAACTAAAGAAATGATGTTGAATATTTCAGTTGAAATAATAGAACAGCTTGAATGTAAAGAATTAAAAACGGAGTTAATTTGCAAGTCTAATTTGCAGTTTTCAAGCTTTATGAGATATACAATATGTGAGGTTCAAAGAAATACATTCTCCTTTTTTAATGCCAGAAACGAAAATGGTCAGAAATTAATTTATAAAATTTTATTAAAAACAAATTGTGGAAAGTTTTCAAAATATTTTTATTTCTAATTTTAGTTCAGTAGATTTTCAAGCTTCGATTAAAATGAGAAAACAATAAAAAATAAAAAGTTATTCATTACTAGAACTTTCACCACCAAATTTGAATATTGTATATTATATTCAATTAGAACACGCTTTTAAAACTTAAGTTAAAAAAATTACTAACCGCTGCCAAAAATATATTGTAATACAAAAAGATTGTATTGAAAAATTTTACAAAAAAAATGTCTTATATTCAGTATATAAAATATTTTATTCAAATTTTCATTTATATCTGAATATTTCTCACATAAAGATAATTTTAGAAATTTAGTCAAGATTAAAAGGATATATAATACTATAATTCATTATATATATATATATATATATATATATATATATATATATATATATATATATATGTGTGTGTGTGTGTGTGTGTGTGTGTGTCTGTAAAAAAATCAAACTGTCATAAAATCTAAACTTCTATACAAACTTTTTTAAAAACGAATGCAGGTGTTTATAAAATTGTATGCTATGCTTTAATATTTCGTTATATATCAAGATAGAATAAAATTTGACTGCTTCCTGTTAATGTTAGATAAAAAAATAAATATTATATTTTAATGCATTTGAAGTTAGTTCTTTAGAATTCATAAAAATACAATAAATAAAATGAAAAAAATATATTAATGTAGTATCGAGAACAATATCGGAACAATTATGGTTTTTATCTTGGTTAAAAGAATCGAATATATATGAACATTTTACAGTAAAATAATATAAAATAATTATAATACATTTGTTAATATAAAATATATTTAATTTTTTATATTTCTTTTGTCTAACGATCGATTAAAAAAATATATATTTATAAAAAATATTATAAATATATAAGAGATGAATTTAAATTACTTTTTTTAAAAAAACATCTGTGTTTACAATATTATCTTTATCTTCTTTTCTCTTCATTTTTTGTGGTTTTCATTAACTATATTTAAAAATTATTTAGGATTTTTGATAAGAATAAAATTAATATCCGAACTATGTTTATATAATAAACTTAAAAGTTTTTTATTATATTTTTAATATCAATTCAAAAATGTATTCGTATTTTTAAAATACATGAACAACTTTTAAAGTGTTTAAAAAATCTAATAAAAAGTAAGTTTAAACGAACGAGGTGAATGAAATACTGCCGTACACGCTTCAACTTGTTAAATAATGTTATTTTATATATTATCCTTTCGTCGTTTAATTATCTTGTTTCTTCCTCTCGCCGATCAACACTTCATAAGAATAATATATAAAATGCGTGTTAAAAAAGTTAAGTGTTTCAGGAAGTGTGCATAAATTATTACGAATAAGATCACGCAAGGGATGTATGCGAAAACAATGGCGTCAGCAAACAACTAGAATAACGGAACCGGATGTGGTCAGCTATCCATCTCTGTAACAGGTGTTCTGTACTTAATAAGTATTTTAGATGGTGCCTCATTTCATATTATCATTTGCGAATTTTATTTTAAATATAAAATGAATATATGTGTTTGAACACGTGTCTAGAGATGACCTCATTCTTTTGTAGTAACTGATAAAATTATTATATTCAGTCATTGTTTATTTTTTCCTTTTTCTGTTTACTATTAAAATTATAGTGATAACATATCAAATATTATTTTTTATACGTATTACAATATGCGTACATGTTTGTATGAGTGTACATACATACATACACACATACATACATACATATATATATATATATATATATATATATATATATATATATATATATATATGTCGAGAGAGAGAGAGAAATGATTCACTGATATTGTTTTTTCAGCAATCCCAAATAAATTAGGAAAAATAATCTCAAAATTGGGCAAAGCAAGTAAAAAAAATTGATGATTAATCACAGCAAAACAAAAGTAATGTACAATTAATTAGAAGATCATTTAATAATTGCATTAATAATAATAAAAACAGAACTGAAATACTATGTGTATTTAGGACAAATTATTAACACAAAAGGAGCAATTTATAAACGAGTAATAATCGGATGATGTCAAATTGAAAAAAGTGTTTATATCCTGAAGTCGAATATTCTTCTATGTTAGAAGAAAAAAAATTAATCAATGCATCTTATCTATTCTTACTTGGTATGAAACATTGATTTTAAATGACAGAATAATTTAAAGGTTCATGAGAGTACAGAGAAGCAAGGAAAGATGTACGTTAGGAAAAACACACAGAGATCAGAAAAGAGACGAGTGGATTAAAAAAATATATATATAACAAAACATTATAATAAAACGAACAATTTAAAATGAAAATGAGACCATTATATAGCAAGTAGAGAAAACTACCGATGAATAATAGAAATTATAGAAAAAAATCCAATGAATAGATAGAATATAAAAAGTCGAGAAAATTATTCAGTATGGAATGAAAGAGAAAAGTATTGGATTGTTGGAAGTGTAAAGTTTTGTTAAGTCTATATTCACCAGTGGATAGATAGAGACTACTGTTGATTATATGTGTGTGTATATATATATATATATATATAGTAATTTTTTTGAAAAAGTAATTTCAACATAAATAGTTCTTGTTCATTTAAAAACTTAACTATATATTGAAAATGACTAATTCCATGTAAATCACATTTACAACAAATATTAAAGTATATATGAAATTTGGTTTATTTAATATTTTTATAAATAAAAAGAAATATCTAATGTATCATAAATATTTAATATTTTTATAAGCAAATCAAAATGAATGAACAACAAACTCGTTAAATGGAAAGTGTTAATAAATACATATACAATTTAAAAAGCATTCAGTTTCAATGACATTATTAATTGCACCTTCAAGGGGCTGTAATTAATCAGTATTAGTATTGTTTAATTACATATGTTAAAAACCTTGCGTTTTGATTAGATATTTCGAATAAAGGTTATCAAAAACAATGTCTAACAGAAATAAACAATTAAGTTCAAGTACAAGTCATTTTATATTTATTTAAGATAACTAAGTAGTAAATACTACAATTACGAATATTGTAGAAATATTATTTTAGAAATTCAATAATATTTGTGAACGCAATAAATATTAAATTATTATTTTTTATATTGAAAACTATTTATATATTAATAAAAAAAATGGAAAGACTAGTTTCTTATTCAAGCCAGTAACAGAAAGAAATTTAATGATTTATTCGAAAATAAATTTACTTTATGGTGCAATAAAAACAGATGTACTTTCTTCTATATTATGACTTATTATTATTAATAATATCTATATATCTATCAGTTTGTATGTATATTATTATATATATATATATATATATATATATATTATATATATATATATATATATATATATATATATATATATATATATATATATGCGTGTATGTGTGTGTTAAATGGATGAAATCATATCCAGCGGAAAGTATAACTTTAATAAAATCATTGATAGTATTTCTTGGTCAAAATCACTAGCTTAGTTCCGTAGCAATTATGCACATCTAACACAGGAAATATCATATTTTCTGCTCCATGAGCTAAATGTTTCACAAACAGTTCTAGTATATTTCGATTAGGGTGGGTTTTATTCCGATTCTGATTAAGTTCAATGTATCGTTAAATTCTAGTAAATATCAGCGCTGTTTACAAAAAATAAATGCGGGAAAATTACGATTATAAAAATATAAAATATCTTTCAGGAATCTGATCGAGCGAACAAAATGGAATAATGAACCCAAACGTATTGCCAATATTGTTAAATTTGCTTTTATAAAAGACAATACTTATTACATATATATCCCCGTTGTTTTAATATCGATCTGATCTAAACTAAAATAAGTTTTAAAAAATAATATGATAAATATAGAAATATTAAAACTATAAGAAACTAATAAATTCAATTTTGATATAACAAATCTGATTTAAATTAACAAAAATTACTCGAAATCTGTAAATGAATTAATGGATGAACTAAAAATATTAATTCATAAATTAATATAAAGAAAATATATCATTTAATAAAAAATAAGATTTTTTTGAAATCGACTGTTTGTTGCACTAGAAATATCATATTTTGTATATAACTTAATTGGATTAAAAAAAAATTATACATAGAAAAATAAACATTAAATTCCTAATATGTTTAATATATTCTTTAAGCAGATAATTATATTAATTGTATAACGTATATACAGTTTTGTAAACCACAGTATACCATAAAAATATAAAATAAATTAAAAATTCAAGCGACAATAAAGAACCAAAATTTACGGTTAAATTGAAATGAATTGTTCACAGATGGTAAAAAAAGATATTATTCATTGTAAGATAAAAAAGGGCTATTTAATATATTTTAATCTTTTATTATTATCAGTTATAACAAATAAAAATATAATAAATTAGTTTATGACGACATTATTTAAAACATTCTCATGAATTTCAAATAAAAATTTTCATAAAATTAAAAATTTAAACAAATTCGATTCCGTTACTAATATACCTTATTCTTTTTTTATACAACTGAAATTAAGCAACCGTATTAAACGAATTATTTCAAAAAATATATTGATTGAAAATATAAAAAAATGTTCATAAAATGTGATTTATTTTACATATAATAATAAAAATACTGCATTCAATGATTAAGAATTGTAAAAAGCTTATACGATAAGACATTTTAAAATTATAGTACTAAAAAAGAATATCTTATTTGTATTGATATTTCATTTGAATGCAGACGATATCTTATTACATTTGCTTTTTCCAATACAAAATCGAATGGAAATATTTATCCAGACGAGGTCACGTATTAAACTAATAAACATAAGCATTCAAGATCATTTCATCAAAGCGATCGGCCGACGTTTTTATTAATCACCAGACGGGTAAGGATAAATCACTTTAAGTTTCGACTTCAACTTATTTTTTTGACAAGCGATAAATCTAATTTTATACTTCAAAAACTGCACGAAAAAAGAAGATAACTGGTACAGACGATTTAAAAAAATATCATTAACACATTATATACCTCGATCAACTTTACACAGACGTAAAATAAAAATTAAAATATGCATTTTATGCTTGACATCTATTCTCCTTCTTATTGTAATATTATATTAGAATATAAACTCTCTTTTTATAACTGACATAAGGTTGTATAAAAATACGATAAAATAGTACATAATAACTGTTATTATTAAATGTATTAATATATATTTTAAAAAAACATTAAAATACATACAAAATATATTACTTTCATTAGAATAACAATGAATTTACCACATATACATTTTTATGTTAGTCAACATAAGAAATGTACGCATTTTGATATTCTTGAATTTTACTTCCAGTTAATAAATATTAATATTATTAGTGTCAATTTGATAGACATCTTTATAATTTATATACCAGCAATTCTGTTCCATTTAAGCTTTTTATTTCTTTTAAAATCTTATTTATATTATTAGGTATTATAATCAATTTGAAAGCATTTTTAAATATATTTCATAATATATTCAAATATATTAAAACATAATTGATAAATTGCAACCAATAGTTCCATTTCACTGAGAAATTTTGTTCAATTTATCCGAAAATCACGAATGTGCTAAAATCAATACAAAATAATTGTTAATCTATAAGAATAAATGTAGAAATTAATTATTATCAGAAAATTACCTTTGTGGACGAATATTATTTTATTTAATTCATATAAAATAATAATAAAACTACTGCTACTTCTATAAAAAATTGATTAAATCACAAATGAAGAATATGACTAAATTAAAAAGATATCATTTTATACAAATGATGATTTTTAAAACTTTCCTTTGAAAATCATGGAAATGCGCATTAATGGATAAAATGAGCACAAGTAATTGTTGAATACATAAAATTTTATGAAGTTGAAGTGATTTATTTATATAAATATATATATATATATATATATATATATATATATTGAAAAAACACAGTTTAAATAAATTAAACCAATAGGTTAAATAAAAAAAAATATTTATATAAACAATTCCTATAATACTAAAATATTATTTATAAAACAATCATAATATTTATATTAAAATGAAACTCAAATTTTACATACTTTATTTAATTATACTCTTTACTTTACTGAATGTTAAAGTAAAAAATATATATAAGTAGTTGTTTTGTCATTCCTAAACTCATTAAAAAAATATACAATAACATATTAATAAATTATATTTCTTTATATGAAACAAATAATTAACATAATTGAAATCATTAAAAATATATACAAATATTATTAACAATTGATAAAATTATTTATTTTTTTATGTACACATATATATACAAATAATATTAGATTTTTTTTATTTACTCATCTTCATCAGAAAAACTATACTGACTCACAAGTGACAATGCAGAACTACTACTAGTAGCTTTTGGTTGAGTTTTAATGCCTAATGTTTCTTTTGTAACTGCTGTAGATGTAGCAGGTAATTTAATCAATTTTGAGCGTTTTTTAAATTGTGAGCTTATTTTTGTCTTTTTGCAACGAATTAATGATGCAGCAATAATTTTATCTTCTGTATTTGTTTGTAATAATGGTATTCCAGTATTTTTTGAATATGACGGTGCATCTGTAACAATTGCAGCTTTTCTTTCTGCCTACAATTTATTACTTTACATTATTAAAAATAATTAATAAGCTATTAAAAAATAAATGGGTATACTAACCCTTAGTTTTGACCGTAATACTTGATTAGCACTAAAATCATCTTTCATTGTTTTATTTCGTGCAACTAATCTACTAATTCTAGGTGCCATTTGTGAAGCAACACTTTCATCACCTTTTCCATGTTCTAATTTAAACATTGCATCATCAAACAGTTTTTTTTGAACGTTTTTATCTTCAGGTACAATCTGACCATTTTGTGTAGGATCCCAACGATTTTCTTGTCTACGTGCTCCTGATATAATCACATAATCTAAATTCTAAAAATTCAATAGTATTAAAATAATCTTAATATTAAAATCACTGTTCATAAATGAATTTAAAACTTACTTGTGGATCCGTTTTAATTTCAAAATGATTATCACATAAATGACATTTCATTCGAAATTGATATACTGGAGTAGTATAATACATTCCAACTTTCTTTTTTTCTGCATTATACCTAACACCCATACCAATATGATTCCCACATCCATCACACCAAATATTATAGGGCATCTCAAAACGTATAATAAGAATACCCTGATGTATCTTTCGAGCACGTTCTCGTAAAGCATGAACACCCATAAATTTATTTAACCCCCCGACCTTTGGATTATAATCGGGGGGGTAATAATGATTTGTTCCCTTGCGCTCACCCATTTTTTTTCTTGTAAAATAAACTAAAAATTTGTTTTTTATATAAACATCATCTATTTTATATCAATTATATTTTATTCTACTTATGTATACATAGTAATAGGAATAATCTAAATACAATATAATATATTTATATATAATTTATTTTCAGTTCAATAGGCCCAATGCCTTAATTTATTTATAAAATAGTCTTGAATCACTACTTTCATTGTACTTTTCTACAAATGATTTCAGTATTTATATAGCACGTTTATATAGCTCGATACTCAAGAACATCAAGTTATCAAATGTTAAAATTCACTGTTTCCTAATATATTAAGAACAATGACCCAAAACCATAATCAAAAAATTAAACTTTTTCTTATACGCTTACAATAAAACAATTTAAGAGTAAAAAATGAAACTATTAATATCATTTTTAATATAACTTAATAAACTGCGAATAAGTTTTTAAGCAGATTTTTACATAAACTTAAAAATATATATAACAAATTATATGGATATATATCTTTTATTTCATAATTGTCAATTCAAAACATTTCAGATATTGGAAAAAAGATACTTTAAAATATTTAATAAATTGTGCATGTTATGTACACCAACATCTTAATTATCTATAACACTTAATAAAATGTATTAAATGAATAGTTTTTAAAAATAAAGTTCTTTCATTTTTTATTAGATAAACAATTTAAAACAACATTCATAATAATAAAAACAAAAATTTGTATTGAATTTTGATTATATACTAGTTATGAAATTCAAACAATATAAAATTGGTAGTTTTTTATATTTATTATATAAATTTGTTTTGTATTTTTTAAAATAAAACATTATATACTGTTTTTTTAAATAATTTATATCTGTATTAATTAATAATCATTATTTACCTGTCAAAGAAAAGGTTACGTTACAAACTTCTAACTACACTTCTCATAATAGTGAGTGTAGCTTCAAATAAACATGTGTAAATACAGATGTGTATTCAGATAAAATTTCAAAATGTTTATAACACAGTGAGTGAAATTTCAAATAAACATGTATAAATACAGATGTGTATTCAGATAAAATTTCAAAATATGTTTATGTATTTCTTTTTTGTATATGTTATAAATAAATTCTAAAGATAGAAACAGGTAAAAGAATGGAATTGTAAATAAAACAAATATTAAGTCAAGCTATTTATTTCTGTACAGCGACTAAAGCATAACACAGTCAAAATACTAGAAAGTACAACAAATTACATTTATTTATGACTAACTAAGGTACAAAGTTAAGTACTGTGTGCATATAGCACATTACATAGTTTAATTTTTATACGGATTTAATGTTTTTATTAAATTCTGTGTATAAATACATGCCCTTTATTTTTATTACATGTTCATCCACTTAGACAGGTATAAATTTATATACTTTTCTATTAAAAACAATAAACATAACAAAAATATTATTTCTCATAATAAAAAAATTAATATTTTAAATAATCACTGAATTTAAGAAATGTTTTTCCAATCATAACAGTATATATTTGGATTTGCCAGCTTTGAAAAAATTGTATTTTATTTTTATACTTGTAAGATAAAAAATAAATCTGATGTTCATGAAAGTAGTTACTTTTTTTATTAAATGAAATCAATTTTGTATGTATTTATAAATGTTTTTCTTGTTTTAATTTGTTTTTATATATTTTCAAACTATTATGAATATAAACATTTATTACATAAAATTTATTCTCTAAATATAATGCTACTTTGTAATAGAAACTCAAATTTAAATAAGTTTTACTAGGCACCTGTCTAATACTACTATATACAAATGATTATATTCACACACACAAATTTCATACATAAATACACAGAAATATATTTAGATGTAAATTTTTATCCACATTATATTTTATTATAAGAGGTTTCACTACTCCAAATGTTAATCCTTTTTCAAATTCCATTAAAGAAAAATTATTAAATTTTTTAAAAATAATACCAATGTCATATTATTCTCAGTCTGTACCTCATACATTACTTATAATATTATTTGCATAGCAATTACTAGATTTAACAATGTCTAGAGTCTACCTTTTTCCAAATAGTTAAAGTTGTTATTTCATAAGCATATTTTTAATGACATGCAGACAAAGCAAATTAATTTCAAAAAGTAGACTTAGGGCTGCCACTGAAATTTACAGATATATTTCTTACATTGATGATGATATACACCTCGATCACTTAATTAAGTTAAACTGTACATATTCACTAAAAATATTCATTTTTAATTTCCAATCTAATAACATTTTGAAAACTATACATTTAGTACATCTGTTTTCATAACAATTTTTATAATTCATTTATAGTATAAATTCGAGTTGTACCTATATGTATTATAATATATTTGTCAACTTCAATGGATACATTGATATACATACATAATATATCCAATATGAATGTATACCTTTGACTATAACTATTTGAAATACATTTTCACAATTTTGTGTTCTTAAAACTTTATGTATAAAAAATGTATGAAAATATAATGTGTAATTAATTCAAGTTTTTAAAATTTTATTTCTGAAAAATGTAAATTATCACATATTTAAAAAATTTAATATTTTCATGAATATACATATATATGTATATACATACATATATAATTATATATATATATATATATACATATATTTACGTGTTTTAGTGGTTGTGATGCATAGAATATAAATACTTAAATTGTTGGCTTTTCCATTAAATAATTAATTATTTGTTATATAGTTTATTGTTATCTATTATAATTTCATAAAATATAATGTATTTTTATATATATATATATATATATATATATATATATATATATATATATATATATATACACATACATACATACATGTATGCATTATTTTAGAAAATTCTCAAGAATAACATTACATCACTTTCAATAATCATCTATGTAAAACATAGAGATGAGTGGGTTATAAATTACATACTTTAAATAACTGTTAACCTTTAGTAACCAAATCCAATCATAAAAAATATGTTGTAATTGTTTGCTTTAATTAAATGGACTAATTCACCACTATTAGATACAAAATAGTGAATTTTATGATTATTTTTAAATGTACACTATACTTCAATATCTGGGTACAAAAGGTTAAAGTACTGACATGGTAAGAAAAGTTAGAAATGTTTATAATTATATTACATTTCAATTATAATAAAAGCTAAACTGTACCTATTCAATTAATGATGTACTGTTATCATGCATTAATAATTTGGCATTACAAGAAAACATTTTATATAATTATTTCATAATAAAAAGTTTATTTCTCGTATATTCATGTTTACTAAGAATATAATATTTGATAACAGTACATCAGGAGTTATTCTAATTTCTTAAAAAAATAATTACATAAAAATATTAATTATATACAAATGACTATATCACTACTTCATTGGTTTTTTAAAGTATAGATTTCATTTTTCAAAATAACTGTTTAAGACAATATCTGGTTTAAGCTTGTTTTGTTTTAACACACTATTGTTCTAATATTTAAAATGTATGTTAGATTTTTGTAGTAACTTTTAAATTCAACAATTTTCATTTAATTTTATTTCTTAAAAATATATTATGTAAAAATCTTTAATTACTATCATATTCATATCAAAGTCAATTTTAAATAAATCAAAGATTCAGTCTTCTTATAATATTATCAAGAAGAGATTACAATAAATCATCAAATTATATACTTCATTCCACATTCAGAAAGCACAGCAAGTTTTTGTTTTAAGCAGTTTATTTAAAATTACTGTTCTGAAGTATTAAGCTGACAATGATTATATTAAAATATTAACAGAAGTTAGGAATGCAGACAAATAAAGTGTATTTTTTATGTTAATAACATTTATTACTTTAGTGAGATTGTTTAGTTTTACAAGGATTTTGTCAAACATTTTTAAAAAAAATAAGCAGCAAATAAGATTTTTTTTCATGTAGGTACAGATAATAACAGTTTAGAAAACTATTATAAATAATCAATCATTTACTTTCTAAGGAAAAGTTAATGCAGTACATTCAATTTTTAGGAACATAACATCAAAAACATTCTGTACAGATAATATAATCAAATCTAATATTAATGATAAAAAATAATACATTTTTATAATGAATTCAATGAACATGACAACATATACACAAAACATGACTAATATAACCCATTAGAATGATAAAATATTCTTTAAAATAATAAATGAGAAAAAACATATTTATAAGATTTTTATCATAAGAAATATTTATAACATATTTTTATATAAATAACATCACTGGATTTTTTTTGTAATCAATCAATCATACATTTCTATTATTTTACATTTGCAAACAAATTACAGAATAAACATATTTTAGAATAGATTTTTTTAAATTGCTTTTTTATTATTTAAAAATAATTAACGACTATTAGCGTAAAATATTGTTTTCTGTAATATAATTCAATCCTATATAAAAATACAATAATCTGTATCGATGTTAATTAAGTAAATTTAAATGAAAGAAAAATAGCAGAATATATTTAAATAATGAAATAATGTCAGCATGATTATATACATTATGACACATCTTTTAAATAAACGAATAGTGTTGAACACAATGCAAAACAAACAAATATATACATGTTCTATCAAGTTAGACTAAATCCTTGATTTTAAACAACTAAAATTAATTTAAATAACAAGTACACAATCTAAATTATTGACCTGTTTACATTTTTTTTACCAACACTATTCATAATTTATTACATAAAAATAGCATTTAAAATTCCACAATGCCTAAATCACAATAACAAATATGTCGATACAATTTTGTTACACTGCTTCTATATACAAATCAAATATGTATAATTTTTTGTATATAGTACACATATTCTAATTTAGACATGAAGTAGTATTTAATTTATATATTGATATCTATTATAAAATCAATATATAAAATTACATTCAAAGTTATTAATTAAGGTTTTCATTCAAAATTCTATGGTAACCTACAAAATAGTTATTTGTCAACAAACTTAAAAAAGCAACAAACCCATAGTCATTAAAAAATAAGATGTACATTTGCATTAGTTCCACGAATTTTGTTATCTACCCTAATTATATAAAATTAAAATATTCAACTGTCTAATGACTGGTTTCTTTCTACCGATGCCATTTCATCTAGACGCTGTCGTTCTACGTAGCGTTTACGAGCTGCCATCAATAAATGTTCTTTGCGACGGTGTAAAATTCTTTCTCGTTCAGTTGGTGACTTTGAAAACCTTCCACCAAGGCTAGATGATTCCTCATCACTTTGATAAAATAATATTTCAATATAACATTTTAATTAGTTTAAATGAATTATAATTATTTTTTAATACCTGTCTACTACTGGAATATCCAACATTTGATCAAAATAAGACTGATTCTCATTATTTGATAATCGGAAATTATTTTGTACAGTAGAACTGTGCAAAACTGGTGGATTTACTTCAATTTCTCTGAATATGGTGGGAGGAGCAACTAGTCTCCCATCAAGAATATTTTCAATAGTTAATTCAACAGAACGGGTTATTCTCAAATCTTCAATAATAATAGAGATTGGCATGTGTGCAAAAAGTTGTTGTACCTAGAATAAAACAATTATGAGTATGATAAATAATTTTTCTAGTGATAATATCAATTAATTAATACAATTATGATTTTACCTGTCTTGCCATTGCATCAAGTTGTGAAGTTTGTGTATGTTGAGGATGGTCAGAACGCAACAATTGAGTATGAGTTACTTCCACAGAAAAACTTGGAAGCCAAGACACATACCGAGAACCTAAATAAATAATTGAATACATACAGCTGTTAAAATAACTATTGCTTATTTATAGTTCATTTTTAATTTTATTATAGTGATATTAATTTTATTTATTTGTTAGAAATTTTACTTCATTTACCATCAAAATGGAAAAAGTGATTTAGAGCTCTACGAGTGGGTTGTTGAACATCAGGTGTACCCTCATTTGTACCAGCTCGTACTGTTCCTGTATTGGGAGTAGCAATACTTAACCCCATACGGCAAGTAGGACATGAAGTATCTTGCTCTAGCCAAGATTGCAGACAAGAACTAAAAATTATGAATATTTATTTTACAACTTTTTCTTTTATTACTTACATATTTACATATTTTTTTTGAAATAAATTTAATAAATAATTTTTGTAAATCTGTATTAAAAGAATACGCAATAATTACTTCTATAATCAAAATTTTATTATAATAAATAAAATATAAAAAAATATTTGAAAAATTCGTTAATAAATTTAAAAACATTACCTTGAAAAATGTATAGAATATTATTTATTTATTTAATCAACTATATTTTATATATAATGATATGTTTCCAGATAATTCAAATTCATTCAAATATTTTTTAAAATAAAATTTTGACTATTAACATTTGAAAAAAAATGTTAATAATCATAGATAGGAAAATAAACGCAATCAAAAATACATTATTATGTTTTTTGAATTTTAATGATATTTTATCTTAATAAATGTTTGATTAAGTTAATGTAAACGGGTAGAATGACATCATTATCTTAATTATAAACAAATACTCACTTATGGAATAAATGATTGCAAGGCAACTTTCGAGCAGATTCCATTTTTTCCCAACAAATCGCACAATTATCTGAATTTTCTGCTAATTCTTCCACTGATGCCATTGGATAACTAAAGTAAACAAATATTAATTTATTTTGTGTATTCTTATTATTCATTCAAAATATTTGTATAAATGCTAATGCATATTTACATTTACTAAAATAAATAATATTAAAATGGCATATGTATTAATTATATTTATTTAAATAAATATCAATGGCGATACATATATTTATCATTTAATATCGTTTGGTTATTGAAATGCAATCGGAAATATTTTATATGAAAATCACTCATTTATTATCTGCATAAAAAAATGAATGAAATCTAAAAATATAAGATTTTTATGAAAAAATAATAGATAAAATTATGAACTAGGACTTATTACTCATTTAAATTTACATACATTTATTATACTTTCAATAATTAACTTATGTATATATTTTTAAAGCTAACAATTATCAAATCAAATATACTATATTCATTTACATAGAATATTTATGTAAATACAGTTGTTTTGTTGACTATGTCAATATTTATCTAAGATTTCATATCTAAAAAATATTTTAACATTAAACGCACGTTTTTAAATTCGAAAGAAAATAAAATTAATGGAATATTTATGCGATATACAATTATGATATATGAGGAAAAAATGGATAAATTTACATAACAAATATAAAAGAATGTATTTAATTTAAAGAAAATTATTTTTCTATTTTTATAAAATTAAACTTTCAAACAAATATTTTTTGAATAAATAACAATCTATACACTCACTTTTGTTCCATATGATTGAGCACCCACAGATAGTTTCTATGTTTTTTAACACGCCGTTGAATTTCATGGAATAAGTAACGCAGTTGCATACAAATAACTAATGACGCCATCGACAAAAATATATTACTCCAGAAGAGCATATGTAGATGATGTACTAAATCAACAAATAAAGCAGCTAATTCGAATAAAAGTTCGGTATAATAAGCAATTGCTCCTCGTTTTTCCCAAGAACTACCAATTACACCACTGTGATTGGAACCAACAGAAACACTTGCAACTGCATTATTTGGGACTCCATTGGTGCCGCTTGTATGGCGCATATCGTAAAGATGAAGCCCATAACGGATTATAACATGTAAAGTACGAATTGACAGAAGAACACACTGTAATTAAAAAGAAAATATTAAATCATATACAAAATTAAAACATTTTTCGTGATTTTCAGCAAAAATATGAAATATATATATATATTTCTATAAGTAATACAGAAATGCATTTTCATTCTTTAGTTCCGATAAGTACATTTTAATGTTTGTTTTAAGATAACGAAAGAGAAAGTCATCCGCTGTCAAAATACTCCACAAGAAGAAAGTGTGTATTCACAGATTCATTACCTATAATTTATCTTAGTAGCTTATACAATGGTTACTTTTCCTTCTTTAGAATATACATGAACATGATTGCCACTTAACATCATTGTAACATAGTATAGATACATAAAAGCATATATTTTTTTTATAAAAAAGAAGATATATAAAAATATATATTACTAATTTTTTATATATTCATACATTTTTTTGTAATATTATATATTCCAGGTTTTGTTTTAAAAAAATACAGATAGACAATTCATTTCTGTTATATATATATATATATATAATTCACATTTTAAATATTTAAAATGAAAATGGCCATTATTCAACAAATTCGTATAAAATAAAAGAGAATTAAACTACCTTGGAATTGACTTCTTAAATAGTAAATACGTATGAAACCTTTTTTTTACAAAAATGTAATAAATATAATATAATACACTTTATTATATTGTAATAAAATTAAACAATACGATTTATTGAATTACTTTTTTATATTTATTTCGAATTGATATTAAAAATAATAAAAGTAAAATGTTTAAACACATCATATTTATGAATAGAACTATTATTAAATGCATGGTGTTAAGTGAATTAATACAATTTAAAAAAACACATATATGAATAAAATAAAAATATCTGATCCATTAAAAATTAAAACAATTTAAATACGAACACATTCAAGGTTGTACGAATTTAATCATGAAGACACATTTCACAATCAACATTAATTAGGTTCATCTAACTTTGTTTTTTGAATTAAGTTTTATAGTTATGACCTCTCTTATCGTTTTGGATTAAGGTTTTTTCTTTTTTTTTTCCCCGGGAATTACATGTAAAAAAGTATTTTTAATTGTCAAGAATCAACTATATTAACAATTTTGTATTAATTCTATTAAATTTAAATTCATTTTAATTATATTTAAAATAATTATACACTTTAAAAATAAGACTGAAAGTCTATGCAAGTACGGATAGTCGTAGTATGTGCAATATGTAAGAAAATATTGTTTCTTTTATATTACATATTACTTTTGATTCTAATATGAATTTCTAATCATTAGTTTTATTTATATATTACCTTGAAGAATAAAGACGACTACTAAATTAAAAAAATAAAACATTTATGTGTTTCTTTTATTATCTTTAATAATAAAAGTACATTAATACATTTATATATATATATATATATATATATATATATATATATATATATATATATATATATACATATACTTTCAAAGTGATATTTTTTTAAAAAAATAATTGTTTTAAAATAATATATTTTAAAAATTAAAACTTGAACTCAAAAAATTAAATTTATTTTGTACAACTAAATTAAAATGAATTTGGCATGTTTGTTTTTTTTAAAAAAAGTCTATGCTAAACTAACAAAAACACTCGTATCAGTATCACTTCCCTTATTGTAAATAAAAAAATCTATACTGATAAGCTTTTAGTGATTGTCAACATTAAAAAAATTGTGTAATTTGTTATTTTAACAACAAATTGAATAAATGGAATAAAAAATATTGTTAAAGGTGAATTTTTAATAGTTAAATAATTTATATTAATAATTTTCTGTTAAATAACTATACTTAAACTGTAATTGAATATTACAAAATAAAATAGATTTAAATTGTTTTTATCATAGGATTTTTTAAACATTTTAAGATAGAAAAAATATCTGGCAACAAATCAAATCAAATATATATGATAATAAATCAAATCAAATATAATAAATGATAATACAGAAAAAAAATTGTAAAAAATAAAATTGGAATAAATTCAGAACAAATCAAACTACGGTATTTATTAACAATATTATATAAAAGAGAAAACTAATGATTCCAGGAAGAGACAGATAAATACGATAGTATTTAATGTATTTATAAAACACATTTCTACTACAAACAATATTTAATAGCAATGTATTCCTATCATTCGACAAATATTAAGTTAAAATTAAAGAAGAAAGTAACTTTTTTACATTATTCTTAGAAAAATAAAAAGATTTTATAAGGAAAAGACACAAAAATTAGTAAAAATACATTACTATTAAACAATAATTCTCACGTTTATATGACTCATGTTGATTATTCTTCAATGATATTTCAAAGAATTTAGATATATAGTTTGTAAATTACGTTTACATCTAAATGATTAATACCTGGGTCTAAACTACAAAATGAACATACGTAAGATTTTTTAATGGCGATGACTCATTAATAATCTACAATAAATGAATTAAAAATTAATGAGAAAAATATTTTGATTGTATTTTAAAAGGTTAGTAAGAATATTTAAGAAAATATAGTAAAGTTTAACTAAATACGTGTATATATATGATTTTTTTATATATAAAATCGATAAATTCAATTAATTAAAATAATATAAGACAATTTTATATATAAAAAATATTTGTACAAAATATTCACAGTTACTTTTTATACATAGTTATTTTGAAACGTTTTACAATTATATTGCCAGTGTTCGTGTTATGTAGTTATATTTAGAGGATATAACATTGACTTTCTTTGTACACAGCACGATAAACTGTTAATCAAGTTCAAAATTGAAAGTTGTTCTCAGACGAACTTGTTTGACGAGATGATAGGTGTGCATTAATTCAATCTCATGTAGTCATTCAGAACTCATTTAACATAAAATGAAAATAATTACAAACACTATATATATATATATATATATATATATATATATATATATATATATATATATATATATATATATATATATATTCAAACAGACAATAATATAAAACCTATTATTCCTCATTTCTAAAAGTTACTTCCAAGTTATCAATAAAATATTTAATTTTAATTATAATAAAATGAAATTGCAATATTTATACATTGACCAATAATGTTATAACGACACATACACTTTATCTACTGATATAAAACTTAATAATGTAACAAATAAAAAAGTATACAAATAGTCCAATCTAAAATAAATGTATAAAATAAATTCTTCAATCCTAAATATAGTTATAGACTAAATTAAATGTAAACTTGAAAAATGTAATGATATTAACTAAAATATTTGAATTAGAAAAATTTTAAACAATAAAATGACGAACAGAATATTATAATTTCACAATTTCGAACAAAATTATAACTTAATATTTTTCATGTAATTAATAGCAGGATGTAGCTTTGTTGGTACGAATTGCACAAATGTACCAGCGAATAATTCATCTACTTTGCAACATATTTCCTTTTAAATCCAATTTTATGTAAAAGAGTGGAATTTTTTAGTGATATCTTAATTTTCACTAGTATATTCTTTCACTGAATTTAAAACTGCTACAATTATTGGAAACAATGAAATCAAAACATTTTTTTAAAAAAATGTTTAGTTTTATTTATAAACTATGAGTATATAAAATTGAAGTTTTCAGTACCACTAGTAGTTATCATTTCGACAACATGACGCAATCACCATCCTGTTTAATTACTTAAATTTAATTTTATTAGTAATTTTAATTTTTTTATTCGCAGTTTCAGTAACCAGCTTTGTCTTAAATCACTCAACTTTTACGCTAAATATTATTTGTACTGTATTATTTTTCTGATAAATATGTATTTAATATAAAAATATGAAAATTTAAAGACTGTCTATGTTTGAGTAATTATATATATATATATATATATATATATATATATATATATATATATATATATATATATATATATAATACCGACTGGGTAGCAGTGGTCTGAATCACCGCGTGTCATGAGGGAGATTGCGTTCGATTCCCAGTCGGAGAGTCCCTCATTTTCGAGGATTGAGCATGAAGGCCGACCTCATCTTGTAAAAAAATAACTGTCGAAAAGTTAAGGAAGTAAACCCCGAATAAAAAATCTTCACCAATCCGCTTGGTCAGCGTGGTGAATATGACCAAATACCAGTGAATGGTAGCATTCATTGAGGCTTTCGTCCAGTAGTGGATTGATATGGGTTTTATGATGTAATTAATATATGATATATATATATATATAATACGTACGTATGTTCATTTCCTTATAAAAAAAACATTCGATTATTTTTTTATCGTTCTATGAATAGTATTAGGAAATAATATACTGACTCATACTTAAAATTGTGTAAAATATTTCAAAGTCTAATTTAGTGTTTAACTTTTAATGAAAAAACTTCTGAAAAAAGTCTAATATATAAAATATGTATTATAATGACTATAAGTAATGAATAAAAAAAAGTCCAAAGGTATATTAATACTGTAATATAAATCGATATAAAATGACGTACATAAAATAGATAATTTAAATTGACCTTCAATTGAAATTATAATAAAATGCATATCACACACTGCAATATTGTCATATACAATATATTTAATTTTATAAAAATTGAATCAGTTTGAATATTATTATTAAGATTATTCAGTTCACTGACCTATGATTAATGACTAACGCATTTATTTATAACCTGGAGGGAATTTTCACTTTTGGTAGTTCTATAGCGTATGGCCACGTATTTCAGATTTTTACTTCTCGAAGAGATATTGAAATTAGTTTTAAAATTACTATTTACAATCTTATCTACTGGATCTAATGATACCAATTATACATATATATATATATATATATATATATATATATATATATATATATATATATAATAGTTTATAAATAGATATATACACAGCATTCCGTATCAAATGAAAATAAATGAAATACTACACTGTGAACTTGATATGAGATAAATCTGTAGAGAAATGACTCATTTTTAATGTACCAAGACAATAATAAATACGCTTTTTTTATTTATGATGTCCTTTATTAGATAGAACTTGTGACAATTATCAATTATTTTTTGTTTATGTATACATATATAACATATAATAAATCTTGATCATTAGTTTATATGTATCTAAATTGCGAAAAATGTTCTGATCTGTGATTATTTCAAGTATCCCAAGTAATCTTTCTGTACTAATGTTTTATTAAATTTAAATTAATATATAAAACTTTGCAAAACATCTATTTGGTAATTTCAAGTATAAAATTTTAAAAAGTTGTGGAATTACCAGAAACATAAACCGAATATACTTATTTGTTATAAACGAAACATTAACTTGTACTTTTTTGCAAATTACAACATTAATTAAGTAAATTCATATTTCACTTAATTTTATACTTCACTATGTATAATTATATACTTTTTATTCGCGTAAATATGTTGTGTAATAAAAAAATATTAATCATATTTTTTGATTATTCTTTTACTTATCATTTCATGGGCATAAAAATGAAGTAAATAAAGATATATGAATAAATTATATACACACATAATATGTGTGTGTGGGGAGGGGGGAGATATTTGTGTGTACATATGCAGAAAAATAAATAATAATGGACAAAAATTATTCATCACACAAAAAATTAAATAGAAAATATTTGTATTAAATAATTTTATGTAAAAAAATATATTACAAACGGTTTCTAAAAGTTTCAATTTTAACAAAATATTAAGAATTTCTAACCAAATATTATCTTTTTGATCTAATTTTTACAGCAATTTAATTTAAATAATCATACATTTATATAAATAAATGTATGTAAATTAAATGAACTTTTCCATTCATTTGTAATTAAATTGCCAAAATTTTTGCATAATTTTTATTTTATACTCTATAATTTTAAAATTAAATTTTATAGATACTAATGGGCAAAAATACAAACTAATATATTTTCTACAGATTTTATTAAAAAGTTAATATATAAAATATATTTTTAAAATGGCTATATTAATATATTCAAGTTATATCCCATGGAATATTTGATGATAATTAAAATATATTTATTGTAAGGAAAAATATTTACATAACAAAATGAAAAAATAAACATCAGAAAAAGGAATTTTAAATCAAATATTCTAAGAACTTTAATCGTACGATTGTTTATAGAAGGTAATTAATAGAAAATATGTAAATTTTAACTTACAAAAACAATTATTGAGGAAATTACTTGATTGAAAGAAACAAAATTTATTTAAGAAAAAAATATTTCAATATTTATCTCAAAGCTATATATATATATAATATTTATTTTTTTCTTGATTTTACATCAACAAAATTACACAAATATATTTTCATATAATATTTTTTAGAATAAAATTGACGAAAAGTTTTTTTTTTATTAAAAACATTATTCACGAACAAACATCGTGGTTAAACTATACAAAAAATATTCTTTTTATAAATATTTACTTACTTCAATCGTTTATACAAAATCTATTTATACTCATTTATTACAGACACACACACACACACACACACACACACACACACACACACACACACACACACACACACAGCTATACAAATTTACCAAGAAACTAAATATTTCCTACTGAAAAACATTGGCTTGTTAACATATTTTTATTGTATAAGCAATCAATGTTTTTATATAAACACTTGTCTTATTAAGTAAATTATATAAATATAAAACACACACACACACACACATTAATTATATAATTATTCAGTCACCTTCAATATAGTCAATTTCTATAAAGGAAATTAAACTTTTTAATCTGATTTAATGTTCAAAACTATTGTTGATATTTTAACATTTTAAGTCATTTTACATGTTAAGCCTTTTTGTTTATTTTAACATGTTTTACTGTAATTACATTTGTAAATCTTATTATAAATTCGTAGTATTTTCACTGGTCTGTGTTACTTATGTTTTACTTTAAAGATTCAATATATTATATTTTACTTAATTTATACGATTCGGTGGTTTTACAAATTCAGTGTTGTTTGTAATTTAACTGTTGGTCTTTAGAAGTTTTTTTTTAATTGCAATATGTGACTCAATATTTTACAAATGGAAAACAACACTCAATAAACCAAGAAACTGGTCAAGGAAAAATGCAAAAAGATTGAACCAAGTATAAATTTTGAAATAGAATTACGAACTGAATTTTTTAATGAAAAATAGATTCTATACAACAATTACAACGAAAATGTACTGCACGTCAAAAGAATTTATTGATCACTCGTACAAAAAAGGCAATATACAATAAATGGTGTTTTTAAATATTGGATTAAAATATTAACTTATACAAATTACTAATCGCTTTTAAGATAATAAAGAAAAGATTTAAAAACAATTTTGTCTACAGTTTCCTTTAGTATTTTTAATATTTCCGTAAGATATTAATTAATAGATAATAAATGACCACTTGATTTTCCACATTTAAAATAAAACGGGACTTTTTAAAAAAACTATAATTTATATCTATTTTTCCTCATGAAACCGGTTGTAGTGAAGTATAAAAACAGTAATATATCGATAAACAAATGTTATTAATCTTATTAATACTAAATTCTTTATTTATAATTCTCTTTCAGTGCTTCACAATTTTAATAAATTTTTATCTTCTTAAGAGATAAAAGATTAAATCAAGGTTTATATATTATTCAATAACTAATTATGATTTTATTTCAATACTTACAACGGTCATATTTTTGTAAATAATTTATACCTAGTTAATAATTTGCAATGAAAAAACTTAAAAAAATCAATATAAAATAGTATCACATTAATATAATTAAAAAAAAGTAAAATAAAATATAAATAAAACTAATTTTTGAAGAAAAATATTACTATTGATTTATATACTTAAAAGAAAAAAAACGTACGTATGGCTTCACTTACCTCTGCAGCCATAAATGCAAACGTATTAAGTCCACCGAAGAAACCAACAGCGACACATACAAGTAACATAAATCCTGAGATCATCAATATGGATGCTAATAATACCAGAAGACGAACGTGACTCCAACCTGGTGTGGTTGGTGAAAACGATAACTGAAAATAAAAATAACTATTAACCTTCAAATATTACAAATAAAATTATTATTAAATTTAAATGCAAATATACACCTCTATTTTTTTTAAAAAAATATATTTAATTAAGAATTGGTTAAAAAGGAATAGAACAATAATAATACTTTTATCTTTTAAAATTACATCTGCCATATTTTAATCAACAATTTTTTATCATAAGTCAACAATTTGAGAATGTTACATTATTTAACGGTGATATTAATTATATGTGTGTGTATAAATAATCAGCCTCTTTTTAATTACTAAAGCATGAAGGTCACCTATAGAATTTTCCAATTTCAAGGATCCAACATATTCCTTTTCTTTTTCACACCGACAACTTTTTTCATATTAGTAATTATATGTTCTAATATTTATTTTTAATTAGAAGTTATAGTACTTCTATTTCCCATTTTTTAATTATTTATTATTATCACATAAATAATTCCTTTGTAATTAATTTCATAACCATATGCTGTTCTATTACGATAAAATTAATAATTTGGTATAGAAAAAAACCTAAATACATGATATTAATCTTTAAATTATATTAATCACATAGTTGTACTCCTACATCAACAATCCAAGGTTGTTCAAACAATCTAATGTATGTATTAATGTACTTAAACGGTTCTAGTTGTAATAATTAAATACTTGTTCTTTACTAAAATATTATATACATACGTAGCTTCTTTTACAAGATCAGAGGCTATTCAGAATTGAAAATTATATAACTGGTTTATATAGGTAATATTTTTTAAATGATTACACCAGCAGTGGGCTTTAGAATGCCGTTAAAGTAAAGAATGGCGTACAGTAAAATAAACGGTTATATTATATGGGCTATTATGTTGCTTTGAGTGAATTGAAGAAATAAAAAAAACATACACAATTGTGAGATTTTTTTATTAAATTTACATTTTTTTTTATTTTCTGGTAATTTTGCAAATTAAATTTCTACGTATTTCATTTTGTACAAACATGTTTTACGTCACGTACGTCCAAGAGAAATCTCAATCTTATATCTATTATTAATAGATTTGTTTTTAAATTTGAACACATCGAACTTTTTTAACATGCCGAAAAATATATAAATTTGAATGAGTTAAGTAAACAAAGTTCCGAATGTTATGCGTTAAGAATATTAGAAGAAAATCCATATTTAATAATATTAAAGATTTAAAAAGTAGATCGTAAATAATTGAACCTTTTCTAACTATATTTAATATCTTGGAATGTATTCAAATGTTCTAACATGATTCAAGGAAAATAATATTGGACTACTACTATGTATATTCATACAGCAGCTTCTTATTTTTGAATCAGTTGATAATTGAAAATGAAAAATAGATCTTTGCAATAATCATAAAAGGAAATAAATTACTGCCTGTAAAAAAATATTTTAATCACTACTCAGAAGTAATTATAATAGAAAAAATGATCTGTATGTGTCATAAGAAAATCCATTGAACATTTGGATTCAAATGTCAATTTCAAAATAATAAATATAATTATCATTTTTTTTTAAAAATTTTAATATTTTCATAAGCTATTATTGATTAATAAATTATCAACTGGATTCTTTCATTTAACACAAAACAGGATTTCTTAACACTTGTAACGATTGTAATGTAGGAATTTTTAGTATCGTTTCTTGTTTATTAATCATAAACTAAGAATACATTAAATAATATCTTAACGTTCATATTTTGAAGGATACAACGGACGTTGAACTTATAAAAACACATACTTTAGTAAACTATTATTAACCAACATAAGAATATTTTTTTAGAATATAATACAGTGACCGTTATTTTGGTGAAGGTGTTTTAAAAATATACAAGTGCATCTTAAATCACCTTGACATATATTTTGATTAATATATTTATATAAGTATATAAAATACATAAATTAATAACTATTGCATTTGATTACATAACGGTTTATATTAAAATTATTGACTATACATTAAATAAATTGTTGTAAGTCTTGTATAGTCGTGTTTCTTTTATTATAATTGTGCAAATGTTGTTCCACATATGGTGTATTGTAATTAAATAACATATATGTATGAGTGCATATATATATATATATATATATGTGTGTGTGTGTGAAATGAAGATAAATTGCTTGAAACTAAAATTAGTTTCAGCTAAATAATGTATTAATAAATATTATTTTTGAGAGCTAATTATACCGAAATTAAACTCTTTAGAAAAATTAATTTAAAAATAAAATAATTTCCAAAATTAAGTTTAATGTACTTTGAATATATGTATTGTATAATAATAATGTATTTATAACTTTTATGAAAATATCATTAGTTAACTTAAATATATAAAAATTATAATTTGTATAATTCTGAGATATAATATAAGATCATCGAAATGTGATGCCTAGATTTGTGTTTTATTAAAAAGAAATATGTGTATAAGGTGATGTGAGTAATAAAGTAGTGGAATCATGTGAATAGTTTCTTTTTAATAAAACACAAATCTAGGCGTCACATTTGGATGACCCTATATTTCACATCTAAGAATAGTTTAAAATTTAAAAATATTACAATTAGTATATATATATATATATATATATATATGTATAAATTATTAACTCTTAAAAGAAATATTATTCTTGATATAAAATATCAAGTATTTTTTTCATAAAATTATTTTTTGATGTATAAGCAAGTTTCGAGAATCATTTTAATCCCAGTTGCTTTTCAATACACAACATAGTATAATACTTGACTTGTAAATTTAATGATGTAAAAATTTTGTATTGTCTACCATATCCAGACCTTGCCACTTGTACTCATCGATAACTTGGAAATCAAGTGCTATTGAAATAAACAGTCTCTTTTTGTATTCACTAACATTCTCAATCAAGGTTTTCTTCCATTGAGTACATCTACCTTGGATATTACAACAATGTAATTGTTCAGTTTGAGAATTTTTTTAAAAATAGAAAATTGTATGTTTTGTTCATTTTCACATATATCATAATTGTTTTAACTTTCGATAGTATGAATTTTTACTGTTAAAATTGACATCATACACTATATATATATATATATATATATATATATATATATATATATATATATATATATATATATATATATACACACACACACACACCCACTATGTGAAATATTAAATTGTAAAATCTTAAAATTTTGTGAATACATATGAAAACCTCAACATCTGGGATTTCCTTACCTATGCTTTCATTTATACAATAAATTCGATGACTAATTCTGTAAAACCTTATTGTTTATTGTATTACAATAAGTTATAAAATGTATATTATCATACGATTTATTATTCTAAAGAAACATAAAAACAAAGTATTTATTGACTAAAAGTAATATTTAAGTTGTTCAAAACACGTGATCTTTTCTATGAATCATATTTCAAAATATAATTTTCCTATATTCCTACCTAAAAAAAATTATGTGGGATTAAATGCAATATTATTTATTATTATTACTATATTCTGTTCTTTACGACTGAATAAAACATAATGTTTATATAATATCTCAATTTGGACAAAAATTTAAAATACTCTTTTTACAGTTATATATATATATATATATATATATATATATATATATATATATATATATATATATATATATATATATATATATATACAATATATAATAAAAGTCAAGAGTCAAGAAATATAAAAAATGTCACTAGAGACTAGTGAATAAGTATAATAAAAATATAAAAAAAAGAATTGAAAATGGGTGTGAATTTGAAAATATTTACTATTTATGTATTTGAACTAAGATATAGTTAATTACTTTTTTTTAAAAAATTTACTGGAAAAAATAGAAAGATCGAATTTGATAACAGTTGAAATGTCAACGAATTTATATAAAATTAAAGTTATTAAAAATGTATTATACAATTTGATAAGTTTTTAAAATTTAGTTTTTTATAACAAAGAGTATAATTTATAAAAAGCAGAAAATAAAGTACATTATTTATTCAAAATTGTTTGAATGCATTATTAAATCTTTACACACTCATGTATTTGTGTATGTATATATATATATATATATATATATATATATATATATATATATAATATATATGTATGTATGTATGTGTGTGTATAGTCCATCTAAGTGCGAAGAAGAGATGTTAAATTTCTGTTATAGGAAAATGATTAACAATTAAATCTGTAATTTTTAATAAAAAATATGAAAATATACATAAACCAATAATAAAACATGTAAGTGTTGTAAAAAAATCAAAATAGTTTTTCTCGATTTCCAAAATATTAATAATTCATATCGTTTATAGACCTTTTAGTACATTAATAAAATTCTACTAATTCAGATAACAATAAAATTAAAAAATAAATTAAATCATAAAAATAAATGAATCAATAATATGATTATATTTAAGAATTGGTTACGAAACATGAACATTTTTCCAAGGTTTACACTTTCTAACTATCGTTATAACAATTTAATTATTTATTTAAATTAAAAAAAATATATTAAATATTTGACTACCTTAAAGTCAAAATATAATTTACTTTACATAAAAATATCTTTAGTGTATGAATTATTTTTATAAATGATAACCAAACGTGAATTATTTTTACATATTTTTTTATAAGAAAATCTAATTAAAATAATTCAAAGAATTTATATAAACATTAGGGTTAATATTCTAACAACTAAGTAATAATTTGTTCAAGAAATTAAATTTTGAATGTTATGTATTCGCAAATTAAATTTAGAAAGGAGGAAAGAGCTCATATATTGACAAAACCTATTGACATCGAATTTCTGACGATAAGATTTTAATTTAATCACGTTAATCAGCTTAATAGATAAATAAGTTCTTTTTCAAGTATGTGAATATATTTAAACAAAAAATTAATCGACATATTTCGGTTTATTATTCAATTTTTATTTTTTATTAGATGAATAATTTAATGGAATAAATACTGAACAGAAAACTACACTAAGGGTCATATCTCTGTAAACTTACTTATCTGAAACTAAATTATAATTTTTTAATGAGAATATATACACATTATACATTATTATTTTAGTAGATTAATATAGGTTTTACTTTGAAAGTCTGTACGTGAATACAAACACAAAAATAATAAAAATTAAATGACCTATATGTCATCATATTTTAAAAGATAATAATTTAATCATTGATAACACTGTCAAATTTATGTAATGAAATAATTTCTAAATATATACATATAATTAATTCTTGTCTGAAATGTTATCTATAATAATTTTAATTATTATTCCCTTTTTAATTAAATCATATTTTTAAATTTAAACAATTAATGCACTTTAATTGACATTAAAATTCACGTTTACCCAAGACACTTTATTAATTAGTGTCATTAATTTAATTCCTTTAATTCAATACGTTTGAAATAAACATACTTTGTATTCTTCATTAAAATATAATGCAGGAAATTTCATTACAACATGCAACAACCGATGGAAAAATCCTGCATTGTTTTTAGTAGACAATCTATTTAGACTCTGTCCTATAACACGCAATATGTAGCTATTGTACAATAATTTTACATTATCAAAAATTGTTTATGAATGTGATTTTTGTTGTTCATTAATTTCTAACCATTTATCGAATGTCATGCGTTGTCCACGCACTGAAAATAAATAGTATTGCAGTAAATACGTGTAATATTTTTTTTTGCTGTATTCATACTTTTAGTAAACACAAACAATGATTACAATATCGTGTATTACTTAATTTGGTATAGTGACTATGCTTTAAATTTAATAGCAAGCATAATTAAGTATTAATTAATATATATTTAAGAACGGGGTTTACTTAACATGGCCTATACAAGTAGAACGATTACACTTGACACAATAGTCCCATTTCCAATATTTTTATGCAAGTCAATATGTATTAATCAATACACCCAAATTTATATATTAACATAATTTTCACTTATGAACATAATATCATACACACACATATTCATCCACATACATATATATATATATATATATGATTAATTTTGAAACTCGCATATTTTTTCTTGCTAATAAACATAACTTTTAATTTAAACCACTTTTTAAACAAATATTTAAAATAATGTTATTCTATATTGACATTTTAAAATATTTTAAAATTTATTTAATATTTGCTATTAAAAATATTTAATTTATTAATACAACGATCTAAAAACAATGCATATAATTAACTTTTACCCTATAACTCTTTATAAATTATATATATATATATATATATATATATATATATATATATATATATATATATAACAATGAATAGAAACGATATTGAAATCAACATTTTAATTAAAAGACAAACATTTATAATTTACATATGTTTCATTTATTCAAAGTATTGATTTTATATAAGTACATACACGTCGGTTAGATACAAGAGTTAAAAACATAGAAAATGTAAATTAATTTTATAATGTTTGAATTATTTTATACAGTCTATATTTTAGACCTAAATGAATAATTAGTAAATGATTAGAAGTTATAAGAAAATAAAAATCATCATGTTTTATTATCGTATTGTTTTATTGTATACAAAATGAATTTTAAGCATATGTATGTATGTATATGCATATATATATATATATATATATATATATATATATATATATATATATATATATATATACACAATTAAATTAAATTAATAGCTACTTGCAAAAAAATAAAATAAATTTTAGAATAACTAAAGATTTTATTAAAAGCAAACCTATATCAAAATTTGTAAAATATTAGATTTTATGTAAAAAAAATAACGTTGAAAATAAATAGGTAGAAACTAGTTACTAAGGGCAATTTCAGAAAATATATATTAACACTTATGTATAAACACAAAAAATACAATAAGTAGATAAAATCACAATATCGTATGGGCTGAAAATAAATGTAAGAATAATAAATCTTCCATGCTTGTCAAATGTCACATTTTATTGAAAAAACGACAATGTAATGATGAAAATCAATAACAAATCGTATACAAATAAATTCTGATTGAAAACAAGTCTCGAATTTTTATAAAGTAATAGAATACGTTTAGTTTTCAAATAGTTCAAATAAAAACAAGACGTTTATTTAAGAGATACTTTTTAAAGCAAACATTACTTCTATATATAATTCTAAAATTTACAAGAAAAACAAATTTTACTCAACGTTATTTTTTTTAAAATTTCAAATATCTATATAGGTATATATAATTTGTAAAAAGGAGAGAAATAAAATTGTACATAAAATTAATTAAAATATTTTATCGATTAATAAACAGACGAGGTTAAGGTTAATGATAATATATAATAATTAAATAAAATTAAACAAGAATTGATCGAATATTGTAAAATAATTTTATCATCTAAATGACCGAGATATGTAAGTACGTAAAATAGATGTGGGAATATAATTAAGTACAAAATATTTTTTCAAGATATGTAAAAAAGAATTTAATACGACTATATATGTATTCATATGAATATGTATGTATAAACAATGATTTTTAATATAAAATTATTTATTGTAAAACAATTATTTGCTAATATTTTTACAAAAACATATTATATTTATCGTATTAATATTTTTTAAAATTGTAGAAACTATTCAAACTTAAAAACCAAGTATTTTTAATTATCAAAAAACTGTAACAATAATTACTGTAAAAGTAGTTAAAATGAACTTAAATATATATGTGAATATATTACAAGCATTTTATATATCAACTATGAAAACATGCTTTTATATTTTTAAAAATTGATAAGCATGAATACACATCTAGACTAAAATAATAAAAAAATAAATATTGACACATTTTCACTATAATATTGTATTGTTTTAAGTATTTAAATATTTTATTGATTATTTCGTAATTTTTAGAAACTGACAACTTCCATAACCTTGTTTATATTTCTTATCATTAAGATATAATCATTAAGATACACCTTTATTTTATTTACTATATTTGTAAATGTTTTTAAGTAACCATTAACTGTACAAAATTTTCAACCAATATTGTAAATAATATATATATATATATATATATATATATATATATATATATATATATGTATATATATATAAATAACTAAAATAATGAACTAAAAATGATCGATCCATTTATTAAAATTTAGAAAGTGTATAAATACAAACATTTCAGATGCTAAATTTTTTTAAGTTATTAAATTTCACTTACAAATAAAATTTTCGAAAAAATAGAAAGAAATATTCAATCAATTCATCTGCGTCACTATTCTCAATAGTAAAAAGTGAATTTTTTAAGAACTTCCAAAGAGAATGTGTTTTCTAAACGACTTAATTATCATAACTTATAGATTACACCTTTTCTACAATACTTAAGTATGGGGTTCAAAAAAAAGATTATTATTAGATGTTGATGTCTAAAATAATTACATTAAAAAAAAACAAAATCAGGTTTTTAATTTCTTAACAGTTATCAATCTATATAAGAGAAAGTCTGAAAACTATTGGTTATCTTTTAATACAATCATTTCTATAAGTTTTTTTTTTGCAATTATTGATTTCTTTGCATAATTTAACAGATTGGAATTAACACTATCATAAAATAGTTATATACATGTATACAGACATATTCTTTCTAATATTAATTATTTTATATATGTCAGATCATATTAAATTATTTTTATTAAACTACTTGATAGTACTCTATCAACTAAATACAAATCGAAATGCTGAAATAAAGTAATGAAATTTAAATTGTGTTTAAATGACATTGAACTACTGACAATTTAATTAACTATCGATAAAAAAGAATAATTTGATTTCAATTGGTCGTTTTTTATAACTGTAATCAAATTTATTTATATACTAATCAGGCGTTTGAGAAAAGATATTTCTATTAAGTTCATATTTTTTTGAATTCGGTGTTCTATAATTTTATAACGTAATATAACTTTGATTATTTATAATAAGTGCTATTTTTTTATTCTTGCAATTTTAATATTTAATAAGGAATACATTTAAATATATTTAATCGAAACATAGATTTTACATTTGTAATAATTATTTTTATTTTATTATATACAATACCTAAATTTAAAATTGAATATATATATAAAAGTTCTACATCGATATTTTATAAACTTTATTTATAAATTCAGGATAAAAAAATATTCATTTACATTACAGACTTAAATATATTTTCGAAAGAAGAAAGCGGTCTGAATATTTGTTGTAATTTCACTTTACGATTTGCATTTCTTTAATAAAGAATCATATTTTTTTAAAAATATATACCCTACTTAATTTCAAAAATAAATAAAAAGTATTATTTACAATAAGATAAAAAAGTTAAACATTCTCTATATATTTAATAACATTTCGAAAACCAATATATATATATATATATATATATATATATATATATATATATATATATATATATATATACATATGTATACATAATAAAATGTTTGAATTTTGATTGATTGATGATTACTAATAGCTTTAAGATGAATAAATATACAGATATACAAAACTTCATACGTTCGATTGAATCTCAATTTTATTTTTTTGATATCTATTCAAAATATAACAATTTATAACTTAATATATTATTTTGACGTTTCCTGAAATTTCAAATATCACGATGAAAGTAATATGATTTTCTTATAAAAACAATGATAAAATGATTAAATAAATTTACATTTTTATTCAATTGATAGATTCAATAGATATAAATTTGATTAAAAAAAACCTTCAATAAAAAAAATATTGTTAATTATTTGAGATAATGTCTTTTTTTAAAGAACATAAATTTGAAAAGAAGTACAACAAATTATTTTTCTCTATTTCAATTAATCTTATATTTAATATTAATATTTTTCATGCTCTACGGGATTACAAATATGATGAATAAATATTGTTTTAATTATTATCAAATAAGAGTACGTTTACAATTAAAATAAATAAAATAATCTTAATCCAAATAAGATATATTCAAACGAAGTAAAGATGTTTTTGAAACTAAGTGAAGTTTTTATAAAAAAGTCCTATTTTTATGTAAACTATTTAAATTATATGAATAAATTTGTTTCTACTTACATATTCAAATCTATCTTTGCATAGTTGGGCGAGCAAATGTAAGAATCCCAGGAGAGAAAACCACGAACACCATAATACAACTTCATCCATATATTGAACATTGATGACGCCAAAAACGAATATAAATTTATAGAATACAAAATTCCAAAATTTATCTTTAATGTGTTGTTGTTCGCTGACTCTGAGTTCGCCAAAAACTAATCGTTGTACACATCGACCGGCTAGAATTAGCCAGCAGTATGCCATATTGATCATTGTCTGCAAAGAAAAAATATTTTAGTGAAAAATCAACAAATGAATTATTTATGTAACTATTATACTTTACAAAAATATTTATAATATTAGTAATATAATCATCAATTTTTTAAATATATTTACTGAAAATTACTTAATATGAAAAAATTAAAATAAGAAGAAAATTGAAGATTTTAAAATAAAGGTAAGGTTAGGTAGAAAACATAAATTCACAGATAATTTAAAAGGAAAGAAAATTGCGCCATTAAAAACTCAAGATATTTGAATAAACCTTTTGTCAACAGTAAATCGTTAAAGATTAAAGATAATGATATGTTATAATTAAATGAAACTAAACTAATATATATGTATTATGTATGTATATAGTGTGGCATATATTAAAGTTGTCAATAATATATTTAAATCATTTCAGTATTTCAATTAGCTACAAGCACTAAAATTCACGATCACTTGAAAATTTCCGAGAGCTGTTCTATTAAGATAACGCAATCATTTATTATGCATGAAATTGTGGTTTATCAAAGTAAACGTTAAACAGTTTCCTGGTACTAAAAATACGAATGGTGTTATGTTATTACGAAAATGTCAGTATCGTTGTTATTTTTACATAATACGTCTTTTAATAACTTAATAAAAAATAAATAAGCAATTAAATCAATAGAATGTTGCATAAAATTTACTCAATATAAAACATATTTATAAAAATTTTGCAATTAATATACCGTTCCGACAAATAAGTATGTCTAGCAGAATGTGATAAAAATCAATATAAAAAATTAATCATATTTTATTTCAAAATAAATAATATTTCGTTTTATATACCTGCAACAAAAATTAAGACAATATAATTAAAATTAATAATTAGTAACTTAGATTTTTTTAACAAAAATAAATATGTGAAATATTTTTGACAAATTTCTTACTAAAATATGAACATTTATTTATAAACAATTGTTATTCTTACTAAAAGATTTGATTTTCTAAGGAATTGGTTTTGATGAATAAGTTATTACTTGTTTGAATCTCCTATAATACAGGTTTAATATTTGTTTAAAAAAATGTCACCAAATTTAAAAGATATTTTATTGAATTAATATACAAAATCTGCAATTCATTTTTATTTCCGTTATTTTAAAACATTTCTATTTAAAATGGTATTCATTAACAACCAAAAATAAATAAACAATAGCAGATGTTCAATGAGCCATGAAATTAAAAATAAAATCTCCTTGGACGTTTTCTTGCACTAACAATAAAAATAAATCAACTGTGATCATAATTCTCTTATTTATATCTGATGAAATTTATATAACAGATATACAACCTCTGAGAAAATAAACTTTTTTTAAAATACCAATTTGTTAGCAAATGAAATAATATTTTTACACATATACATACATATACATATACACATATATATATATATATATATATATATATATATATATATATATATATATATATAAAATTATATGGAAATTATATATAACATTCTATATTTATTCAATTAGAAACGAAAATTTCTCTCTAGTATTAAATCTGACCTTAAAAACTACTCAACAATTGAAGTTTCTTTTCCATTTAAACGACAACAAAAGTTATACATCAATTAGACACAAAAAGTTATAAATACTATAAAACACATTTTAAACCAGATGCATCTTTTATTACTTAACATAAACATATGTAAATGACAGATATTTAATAAATGCGGTAATAAATTTACACAGATGATACGAAGAGGTATCTGTAAAACGATTTCTAAAAACCTAAAAATAAAACTATTCGTGATCGTTACGCAATAATTATTTTTATACACGTTCGTGCGTACAAAAAGAATGAATAAGTTATTGAACATATTTTCTAAAACTAGCAGGTAATAAAAAATTAATCGACTTCTAATCAACTTGTCTACATATTAGAATGACCTTCATATACATTTTTTTGTTGAAATTGATTTATTTCCGGAATATATTGTACATTGAATTCCGCATTAAAAAAAAGAAAAAAAAATCAATTCAATCATTTTATGATATCCCACCATTTTGATTATTTATTTATTACGTGAAACAAATACTTTCAAAGTATGATGATTAGAGTTAATTTGTATAAGAGATTAAATACTTTCATTCGCAATCAAGGTAATGTACACTGAAATGTGTTTTAAAACGCAAACTGTAAGTATTTTTACACGCGAATTCTGGTCTTTTAAACATGTCAAATGTATGGTAAATATTAAACATGTATTTAGATTTTGGCAGTTATACCATCCGATATATATATATATATATATATATATATATATATATATAAAGATGAATATAGATTTTATGTAAGTTAAGAACACTGTCAACATTAAAAATAATTAAGTAATTAGGATAAGTATTTCAACGAAAAAGAACACCATATAAGTCGTATTACATTTTTATTTTTGAATATTTATTGATATTGAATTGGCATTAATTATATTTATAATAGACACGTATACATAAGGATGATTGAATTACACATTAAAAAGATAAATATTTTTCTTAAATAAAATTATTGTAATTTTTTTATTAAACAGAAAATATTTTTTAAAAATTATACATTTTCTATATATGAATCTGTCAATCTAACACAACAGAAGTTTATGTCAATGTTCATTCATCATTTATTATTTAATTTATTTATTGATGTCTATTTAAATGGCCATACCATTATCATCAAAATATTTAATTATAAAATTGTGATACAATATTACATAGTTAATGAAACTAGATATGAATAACAGATACTTTATTAAATTAATTCAAATAGATAATATGAAGAAATTAATTAAATTGCTATGCAATGTTTTTGTAATAATATACATTATATATTGTAATAACAGTTTTATATATATATATATATATATATATATATATATAATGTAATATGATGTATACGAAATTTACTTTGTATGTTTTATAAAAATAAATAAAATAAAAAAATATTCCATCTGATTACTTACTATTTTAAAGATTGAAAAATTGGTATTATATTACTATCAAATTAGCAATAGAAATGTTGATGTCTTTTTAAGATTGATATAACAAACATTGTTTAGTATTTTTTTTAATTTTTTTATCGTTTGATTTTTCAATATTTGTTTTTAACTGATATTTTAAATTTTCAGTTCCAAATTTTCTAGAATGAGTTCTTGCACTCACAAAAATAACATAAAATCATACATTACTTAATTACAATAAATAGTAAAAATTGGTTCATTGAAAAATAAATGGCAGTGAATAGTCTATAATAATGATCAGGAAACTAAAATAGAATTTTGTGAAAAAATATACAGTAAATATAACTTTAAATGTTTTCTAACTTCAATAACGAAAAGACAGATTTAATGAAAGAAAAAAAAATTGCAACAAAAAAAAATGTATAAAACATGCAAGGCAGAAATATATTGAAGGACGTTAAAATATTCATATTAGAGATCATTTTACGGAAAAAAGTCTACAAAAATGGAACTTGAGTGTTATAAACTATTCAGGAAATTAAATGTAATATATGAAATGAAGCAAAACATATTGAAATGGATTTGACATTATATACATATTGGATAGAATATAATTTCAACGAAGTTTTCGAAAATATATGATTATTTTGAGAACAAAACCAAACTGTATTTCCATAATTCATGAAGATATGCTTTTCATAAAAAAATATTTATAGACATTTCAAGGTAACATTGAATTTATATACATAATGAAAAATATTACGGTGACTGAACTGTAGAAGTGTAAAATACTTATGTCCTTCAGAAACATTACGGAAAGTAGCGAATTATAATGAATAATGTAGATCAAGAGGTAAAAAGAGTTTCTTGATAACGATTTGAAATATTGCTTTGTTAAAGATTGAAATCAGTTACACAGTTTAGTCAGAAAAAAAGATAAAGAAAAATTTGAACAGGTTAAGTATTTGTAAACAAATGTTACTAAAAATAATAAAAAAAAAATAAAAATTGAAAAGAATATAAAACCATGATTATATATATAATTAATAACAAAAATTGTAAAAATATGACATAATAAACTCTATAGCTTCAAAGTATCAAAAACGTATTTATTTTTCACAAGAAATAAAGCCTTAACATAAATAAATTACCTCTCCCAATACCACAATATGTTACAAAGTGTTCAACAATCACTTATTGTTCACTTTGTAATTTATAACAACAATAAACTAATGCACATTTCAATAGAAATACCATCATCGTCAGAGCCTTTTTCACAAAATAATGATACAATATTAATTATATTTATTAGGAATAAAATTATTCTTAAATTCATACAGTGAACTAAAAGAACATTTTAATATTTTTAAATATATATATATATATATATATATATATATATATATATATATAACAAATATAATAAAATAATCTATCTATTAATTTTTTGATATTTCTCAAATATTCTATAATAGCCTTTATGGCAAAAATTATATATATATAAAACTTTCTCGACTGACGTCAAATGTACAGATCTACGACATCATCAATTATCTCTAATTCAATTATCTGCAATTTTATATTCGCATTTACGTCACTCAAGATTTTTTTCTTTTAATAAAAGTTCAATGTGAATTAATAAGTTACTTCAATTTGAGTCTTAATTATTTTTTAACTCGTGCTTTCAAATAAATTTTCAATTAATATTTTAACTGTAATATAAACGCAAATAACAAAAAAAATATGTATTCATGATTGCCTGTTCGTTGTAATTCGACATTGACATTGAAATTCATTAAATTTTTCATGCAATATATTTTTAGATAAGAATATTATCACAAAAAATGTGTGTGGTAAATGAAAACATATACATACATTAATATTTCGTTATATACAGTTGGAAAAAAAATTTAATGATTTCATTTTACATTTTATTTTTCTACAAATCTGACTATAAGTATATAAGAAATAATTTTCATTTATTTTTAATAAGATTAGATATGAATTTCATTAAATATTTTTTTTTAAAAAAAATCTTTTTTACTAAATACCAAAGAAAGTAAGAAATATCATTTAAAAGTTATAATATTTTAAAGAAACATTTTTAATCTTTTTCAATCTCTCTTTTTATAAAAAAATAGATATATTTAAAAACTAGTGTAAACATTTTTAGTTTTCACAAATTTCAAAACCATTAAATAATTAGACGGATGACTGTATTAGGCGAGAGAAAGTGAAATTATTGTTTGTTATTTTTTAGGAGAAAAAACGGAAGCACGTTAATCAGTTACACGTATTATACACTGATTTATAATAAGAGATAGCGTAGATTAACTGAATATATACTGAACTAAACATTTTAAAAATTAAACTTTATTAAAGGTACAAAATAGTTCAAACATTTGTTGAAATGTATATATTCAAAGATTAGAATTTCTTAATCGTACTAAAATAATATGTTAAATTACAAGAAACATTTTATATTTCTGAAAAACCTTTTTTCACTTTTTTATTTCATCAATACAGATCAATAATCAAAAATAAGTGCTTTCTATTAAACTTTCATTTCAATGAATTAATTTTCAATAATTTATATATATATATATATGTATATAATATATCACTTTCTAATTTCGATTTAAAAAAAATTATCAAAATTGTGTACTAATTAATTAAATTTCTTAATAACTAACATAACCTAAATATTATACTTTTATATTCAATGTATAAAAAATGGGGAAAAAACATCCGTAATAAAATAAATATAATTTTATATAGTCATGCTTGCTTATATACAGAAAGAAAATAAACATTCCATTGACATCTTTTAGTCTACCAGTGTATTTTTAGAAAATTTTAATGTAAAATTACATTATATGTACGCCAACTCACTGCACTAGAAACCAAAATATTAATGCTTCATACAAAAAATATTGATATGAAAAATGAAACAGTACGAGTACATTTAGATATAATAAATGTAAACTATTCAACTTGAAAATTAATTATAAATATGACTTTTATTTATAAACTTTTGCCAACTTTTATATATATATATAAATATAATTAAACATTTTAATTAATAAATTTAAATAACCAACTTATAAATAATAATTCTTAAAATAATCAAAATATTAAAGAAATAAATACATATATTTATAAAATACTACTTAAATGATATACTTTATTGAAGAAATCTATTTTAATTTTCTAATGAAGAAAATTGAAAAATTAAAATATAAATACACACAAATAACAGCTTCATATTGTTTTAAATTAAATAAATGTACTGTATAAAGTATTTTTCTTAGGTGATTAAATTGGATTTTAAAAATAAAATATAGAGAAAAATAATTTCATTAATTTACAATAAAATATTTTTCTTTAGTTCAATAGTTGATTTATTTTATTTCGATAGATAATCGTATAATTAATTTAAAATATTATACATTTTTATTAATATTATAAATAGTAATTACTAAATTGTACATTTAACATATCAATTTTAATCTGTAATTAAAATTTATTACAATAAAATGCTTGAAAAATGATAAACATGAAATTATCTACCTAGATAAAAATATATTTCAGTTTAAAATTAACAGTTACAAAGTCAGTACTTCTATGCATTTTCATTTCACCTAATACTTTATAAAATAAAAATAACTAATGTACTCACACATATACACAAACGTTTATATATATATATATATATATATATATATATATATATATATATATATATATATATATATATATTTAACATTTATATTTACACCAATTGAACACTGAAGAATAACTTTTAGTAATCTCTCACTTCTATACAAACCTATTGTATCAAGGTGTAAAAAGTAATTATTTATACACGATTATTACCTTTCAATTCCATATATTTACGTTACTTTCTCTCTCACTCTAGCCTTTACAATATATATATATATATATATATATATATATATATATATATATATATATATATATATATATATATATGAATTAAAATGAAAACAGATGAGATAAAGTTTATTTCTTCAGTGTTAATGACCTCGAATACACTGGTATACTATTTTCACTTCCACTTTATTTCCAATATCAGTTATTAAATAAATATTATATATATATATATATATATATATATATATATATATATATACATATATATATATATGTACACAAATAGGTGTTGTGTACACAATTACATTTGTTTAAGGGAAATGTATGTGCACAAATACCGTTAAAATATTCACTTATTTATTTATATAGTTTCTATTTTAGAAATTTTCTTATCACGTACATGATTTATTTGTATTTTTTTATTCAATTTAATATTTATTTTAAGTTGTATTAAAGTTGGTCACAATAGCAATTATTAATCTGTATAGTTATTTAAATAAAGTTAAGTAAATAAATGAAACCGTTAATTTTGAACACTAACCTAAATTAAATATTAATTAAAAACTGAATTCCAACTGAATCAGTGCAAAAATAATGATATTTTTAACACTGCCTTGAAATGATTTTCTTATGCAATAGTGAACACTCAAAGGATGAAGCTGAATACAAATGAGCCTCTTTCAAACCATCGAACCTTCTAGACAGACATGATAGATATGGTAATTTTATTATGTGAATATTTTAGGTCTTTTTATATACTTATATTATGTATTTGTATATGTATATATATATATATATATATATATATATATATATATATATATATATAACGAATCTAAAATAATTGTTTTATTCACAAATATAATAGATATTTTAAAATAATTTCAAAATAATTACTTATTATTCTAAAAGATTAAAGATATTATGATTAATTGTAAAATTTAATATCTGATTGAGCTTCTATATCATACAATAAAAACCCGATAAATAAATAAAACAAAATTCATTAATTTTATCAAAAATTTAATATATATAAACTTGAAGTATTATTTTTATACTTTTTTAAGACATTGAACACAACGATAATAAATAATTGAAGAAAAAATTATCTTAATCTAGAATATAGAAAAAAACTGTTTTTTTAGTGATTTTTTCTTTTGATTCGTGACAAATAAAATTAACTAATAAAATTAATCATTTTTTTCTTAAAACAGTACAGACTAATCGTTGTTGTGACCAAAGAATTACACTTTCAATTACAAGTACAAATATTTGAAAATATAATAGAATATCCAAACAACTTTAATAAATTAAAAATAATAACAAACAATACAATTTTTAAATAAATTATTATTAAACATTCGAAGTAAAATATTCTAACTAATATTACTATATATTTTTTATATAATCAGGGATGTAAAAATGAAGACATTTGACAACACTATTATTAAATAGAAAGGTTTTTTTTTGTATCAAATTAAACTTTCTATTTACATCTAAACATTTACACAGATACAATTACAAACATATATGTTTACTTTGACGAAAATTTCAGTTAGTGTCAATAGTGACATGTAAATCGATTCTTAATTAAAAATGAAATGACATTGAACTCATTAAGCATTTTATGTTTTAACACACAAGTTATTTTATTATATTCCACACAAGTTGTCTACTAAATAAATATAAATAAATTAAATATTAAAATACGTTAGTTGAAATAAGTGTACATATTATTAACTAATAATAAATCAGGGAAAACCTAAAATACCTAAATTTTAAAATGATTTCCACATCAGAAAATTATTTTATATATATATATATATATATATATATATACTAAATACATGACATACATATGTAATTGAGATATAATAGTTTACTACTGAAGGTCTCGACTTATAATTAAATAAAAATGTACTAACAATTTGAAAAATATTCACACGCACATGTGTAAACATAAAAATCATACAAACGTGCCTAAAATTAAATTTATAATATATACATATTTATGTGTGTGTGTGTACATTCTTTTATAAAATTATTCAATTACAAGTACAGACATATAAAGAAAGCAAATTTAATTTAAATTATATTTCTTTACTTAAAAAACTGGTTTTTGTTAAAGTCAAAATTAAATAAATGTACTGCCAGTATAGCCATATAAATGTGTTCAAGTATGCTGACTTATGGTACATTACAATGTTGATTTACTTGATAAACCGGTAAAAAAATAAAAAAATAATTAACACAGTCTTAAACATCTTAAAAGATTATTTATTTTAAATTTGGACAATATGTGTGTGTGTGTCATACAAATAGTTCGAGGAAAATATTTTTTATGGTATATAAATGGTTTTATACGATTTTCATTTATCAGTGACTTTCAATAATTTTTTTTATCAGTAAATACAATACAAATATGCAATATTTATATTACACATTTATCAAAAAACTGATAAAATCATGCAATTCATAGGAAATATACAATATTATACCTAAATTATCTTATTTCAATAATGACTTATGTTTAAGTTAACGATAATATTACTAATAATAAATACGAATTGTTAAACAGTTTTATAGCTTTTTAAATAAAAAATAATTACGAAATTTGTTCTTTTAAATCTAAAATCAAATATTAGTTTATCGAATTAAAAAAATCTATAATAATTACATATTGTAAGTGAAAAAATGAGAACACGCCTGTTTAAAGATATTAAATTATTTTAACAAACAGTAAAAAAAGAAAAATAAATATTACTTACATATATAAATATAAAATCTATAAAAATGAAATTCAATATTTAAAAACCTAAACCTTTGTTTCTCGAAGCAATTAATTACATTTTGATTAAAAATATCTTCCTATTTATAAATTTTACTTTGTACTTACAAAAATATGTATTATTGTTTATTATATTTTAAATTCACAAATATATTTTATTCAGCAAACAAAAATAAATAAATTAAAAAATTGAGTTAAAAATATACTTCAACTTTATACAACAAAATTTTTTTCGACCTTTTGTGTGATATGAAATAAAATATTGTTCTGTAAAGTTTTTACTCATAAAGTCTTTTTCTTCTTTTTGATTGAACTGTTTATTTTAATGAATCTCTTTTTTCCAAGACTTGATTTTTGTAAAAAAAAAAACAAAACTAAATAGGTCTTATGAGATAAAAATAATAAATCTTTTTTGATTATCGTACGAAAGTTAGCCTCGTTGGAAGAGAAAGTAACTGACTACAAGTACGTGTATTACTTGAAATATCAAAGTATTTATACTCAGGAGTAGATAAAAACATACTATATTTAACTTGTAAGTTATGATCATTTTGTAGAAAATATAATAATATACTTCTTTCAATGTTGCTATATCTACTGATGAATTAAAACCCACGTTAGAAATTATTTTATTCAATTATATACTTAAGATTAATAAGGATAAGGAATGGTATTTAAAATATAACTAATATACTTAAATAAAATAAATTCACATTTTTTAAGAAATAAAGATGAAAAATTTAATTAAACTGTTGTACACAAACAACAGAGATAGAAAATCACGAAATTATAGTTCAAATTTGATAAAATCCAAAATTATTTGAAACCAAAATAGAAAAAATTCTGAAAATAGAAAAAAATGTCAATTTACTTGAGAAGATTTCAAAAATGTTGAAATTTCAACAAAAAATATAACCAGATACACACACACACACACACAGATATATATATATATATATATATATATATATATATATATATATATATATATGTATGTATGTATGTATAACTAAGGGAAAAAGAATAATTTATAAGCAATGTTATAAAACACATTCTATAATAAACGAGTCCTCTTATGAAATTCTCAAGTAATCTGAAAAAACTACTAACCATTTCCTTGGGAATATTCTATGTAGTTTTATAAATAATTCATCTATTCATTTGAAAACTTACATGGAAACAAATGGAAAGTATTTTGTGATTTATTGATACTACATTTTTGATTCTGCAGCTAAACAAATACAATAAAAATAAATAATGGATATTTTTATGTACAATAAGATAAAAATTAAATTTTCATTAACTATACATGATACACATTTTGAATTTTATTTATTTGCGTACCTACATTTCTTAAAATTATCAAAAAAATATGATTTTATATTTATATACACACACACATATCAATAGTTAATATTTACTGATTGATCACAAAAAAACGAAAACTATAATTGTTTTATTAACTGGCAATAAGACATTTATAAATGTTTAATAATACAAATTAAAAAGTATTTTAAGAATAAATAAAATCAAAAAGTATTTTTATCATTTTTTTTAGAAATACTTTAGTATAATATTTAATGTGAAACAAACAATTTTTTTCATTTATCAATCAATGCGCATAAATAAAGAAATAAAAATATTAATAACTAATTTTGTTCATTTATTTAATGGAAAATTTTCTTCATATCTCTGTAAATATTTTTTTAATTTATGTCTACTATATTTAATACAATAAAATTATTTACACATTCTATAATCTTGCCTATATCACAACGTCATTAGTATAAATAAATATTAAATACGCCCCTAATCTTAATATAGTGTCACAAATAATTAAGATATCATTACAATTATATTTGTGTAGATAAATACCATTTGACGTGACTTCGTAAACGTACGTCTATATTGAAACATTTAATGAATAATATGAAAAAAAAGACTATGTAAAGTCCTTGAGACTAGTAAGTTTTTTTTAAATAAAATTATGCATATTTCAAAAAATACTTGTCGTAAAGCAATATGAGATACAAACTGTTATATCTTTTTCCATTGATTTCGCAACAAAAATTGTGAAGAATGCTTCATAAAAAACACTTTCATGTTGATGTTTAAAATGCATTGCATGCCATGCATGATTTAATCAAATATGAAATACGTAGAGAAATTATTTTAAATTAAGTATAAAATGTTTTCCCAATCAGTAAATGACGTGGAATGAAGGAAAGTCTCCAAAGTTAAAAATATAAAATATGCCAAGTAAGACACATTATAAGTTTTTTTACGAATTTCATTTTTAGCATTAATTACTTGTATCAACCATTTTGTTTATTACTTATAATTTTATGAATTTTAATATATATATATATATAAAAAATTACTATATGTTCTGAAATACCCATTTTTAAAAATAAATCATTCAATTCAACATGGTGAGCTCTTTTACAAGTGATCATTAATCATATATTGTTCGATTTATTTATTGATGTACATTTCGATTTTATAATGTAGTATGGCAATCAAAATGCGCACCAACAAATAAGTGATGTGGTGTTAAAATAAATAATTTACTTGATTGATGTTAATTTTCCATAAGATTATAATGTTAAAAAATTTAATACATACAGATATTTTTCATAGAAGTTAAATAAAACCATTACAAACATGGTAGTGGGATCCAATTTTGATTTAAAGAAACAAAACGTTAAACAAAAATAAAAGTAGAGATTCATGATATTTTGAGATAAAAAAAATAAACATGAAATCTGAGTCATATTATGACATTTGTTATGAAAATAATATTATACAAATAAACCTAATATTTACAAAGTTCTTTACGATTTTTTTTATTTAAAAATAAAGTATAATAATAATATCTGTTGTTTTGTTAAATACTGATTGTGAATGAAATCATTTCAAATTATAAATTTTAAAGGAATATAAATACTTTTAGTAAATATTTTTTTACAAACATAGACTAATATTAATCATTAGTTTGATTATTGATTGATAACTAAAACGACTATATCATGTACTTTTATCGATATTTTGAAAATACTCGAAACTAATTAGACATTTCAGTAATTAAAATACACAATAGTACCTAAAAAATTAAACAAATCTAATTAAGTGTTATGAAAACATACAATTTTATTATCACTAAATAATCTAGTCTGTTTGTATTTTTTCAATGATATGAAACTTTTTTATGAGTATTTATTTTTTATTTAGTAACACATGTATTTTTATCTTATCTTTTTTCATAAAATGTAATTACACTGTAATTTTCCAAAACAATGTCATTAAAATAAATAAGTATGATAAACAAGTTTTAAGTAATGTCTGAATTACTTATGTACTAAGAATTTAATACCAACAGAAATAATACTTTATTTTACATAATAAATATGTCTATAAAAATAGACAATTTAACTAACACGTATTTTATTTTTTTACTCAAAAAATAACATTTAATGGCTTATTACAAGTATCACTTCATTATGAACTTTAAAATATCCACTTTTTATTCAAGTCGAAATATTTAATGAAATCATGTTTGAGGTATTTAAAAACAGAAATTATTAATTATTTAAAAATGCAAATATACATGTGACTGTTTTTTTAGATAAATTAGACAATTAAGGATTAAGGCATTAAAGGTTTCATATTTTGTATAAAATTTAATTCTAGATATTGATTTTATATACAAATAACAACCAATATTTGCAATCAAAAATATTTTTGTGATTCAAAATAAAGATTGTGATTTAATTAGATTAAAGTTAATTGTTGATTCCAATATTGGTTTCAAAGGTTTTAGTAGAAAAATGATAAGTTGAACAATAGAATCTCTTTGAATAATCTCAATATTATTGTAAATACCATTCGATAAAAATGAATAAAAGTGCAATAAATTAGGCGAGTGAACAAAAGATTCTAGAAAATTTATTAGATTATAAAGAATGGCAATATTTTCAAATAAATTAAAAGAATGTCTATGAAATAAAACTTAGAGGAAATAAATAATAAAATATTTTATAGACGATGTACCTTATATGACACAAAATACTGTTATTGATAATTTAAGTGCAATAAAAAATAATTTCTTACACGTGTATATCAAAGTTATTTCGATAAACTGTGGAAGTATGCAAATGTTTATTATTATTATGTAGTTTTATAACTACAACGTAAACATATTAATTTTTTATGGATATAAGTGAATCTATACATTTTTACTTACTGAATACTATTTTTCAAAAAAACACTTCATAATTATAGCTATCTAGTGCTTTTTTATATTTATTTAAATATGTATGTATATGCACATAGTCTGTTAGATAAATGGTAAAATATTTTTTTATAAGTAAAAAATTGAAATAACATTGAATCAAACAAGGGCGGAGAAAGTTCTTACTAATGGTCATGAAGAATGAATTCAAAAAAAGTATTAAACGAGTTGTCAAATACCTGAAAGAAATCCAATAATATGCAACGTAGTTGCATTATTGGATTCTATTCAAGATGTTTTCTGTGCATATATATATATATATATATATATATATATATATATATATATATATATATGTATGTATATATATGTTGTGTGTGTGCATGTGTATATTGGAATGAAATCAAAAAGCAGAAATATTGAACAAAGGATTGATTAAAAAATAATACAGAAAAAAACAATTTAAAATCATTCAATAAAATAACAATAGTGACCAAATGATTAATCTTCGATGAGAATAATACACAGGTATGAAATCGAACAACTTTAACATTAATTAGCTATAAAATTTCAAGTTGAAAAGTTTAGTTCAAGATTTCAGTTTAAGTTTGTATACAGATGTTACAATTTATATAGTATATTATTGGGTTTCTTACATTCTGGCAACGAGTCGTGTGCTTTTGTCTATAGTTTCTTAGCAGTGTTTGTTAGATTATAAACGATGTTAATACTCTATTTTCTCGGAAATTTATAGATTTTTGTTCGAGAAAAGTATTATTATATAGAATATAACTTTTATCTTCATTATAGATATGATAGTATATAGAGGGATAATAAAAAAAGTTACAATATCTATAATCTCGAAATTGATCGGTAATAATAATAATATTTAGCAATCGAGTTACAATATTTATAAACTTCAATAAATTTTACTAATAAATATTATATTTTTTAAAACATACATATATGTTTCCATTAGTTTTTACAAATATTTATGATAATAAATTCTAATGAAATAATACATGGATATGAAATATTTAATTTGAAATTTGAAACAGTGATATAAAAAATTTAAGAGCATCATTTAGTAAATAAAATAATTATCATAAATGATTCAATCAATTTATAAATATTTAAAATAGAAAAATATATTTGTACATAAACACATTTTTGTAATTATTAAATATTACATAAATAAGTAATTAACACAAAACATTTTTATCATTACTTTCTTTCAATATATTTTTAATATGAAGGACCTTGATAATGGAAGAAAACTAATGTAATTAATGTAAATATATGACATTTATTTCGAATATTTAGAATATAACCCTGAATAAATAGTACTACTATTCAATACACCGAAGATAAAATCAGAGATTGTAACGAAAATCGTTTTAAATATTTTTGAATATCTGGTTCTGATCAAACAATAGTATCATCAACTTGAATGAAAGATATGTATCTTTATAATTTATATAACGATATATGATCTTTTTATAAAATAATAATTAAGAATTGCATTTGATAAATATAGATTAGAATATATAATCGAAACGATTATATGAGTAAAAATATTTTTGTGGAATTCATTTTATATATATATAATATACATATATACGTATGTACATAACAGAAATATATCTTTATATACATATAATATCGTACTAAAAGTTATTTTTTTTAACTTTTTCAATATAATAATCACTCGAAATAAATTAAATATAAACAAATTTAAAATAATTTCTTTAATTTTGAAATTAAATTACAAATGCACTTCACCTCTATTCGTTCTTTCTGTTTAAGTTCGGCATGCTTAATTTTCTTTTTTTAAAAAAAATTGAACTTTTTATACTAATTCCATTTTAGAAACAACCTTAATTTAAGATAGAATAACTGAAAACAAATAATATTACAAATTAGTCTCAATGTATTAAAGTCAGTAATTGTTTTTTTCTGATTATGACATTGATTTTCATTTCCTTACAACAGATTATTTATATTTTTATGTAAGATCGAGTAATTAATTTTTCATGAAACTATTCTAACTTACCTATGTATTATTTATGAATATATTTTCATATACGAATTTTAAATAGTAAAAATATTTTAAACAATCTCGACTATTCATAAAGTATGTCATATTCTTAGTAAGGAAAAGGAATGGATACGTCAACAAGATTAAAAAATTAAGAAAAGAAGTGTGTATATGTATATTTTATATATATAAACAAATAATGCATGCCCTATTTTTAACTTTTTTTTATATTTCTCGCGGCGAAATCGATTACAAAACTTTAAAAAACAATCATTATGTGGGCAATTAATATTCTGAACTAATACAATAATTTTGCATTAGTTAAAAATATATACAGTTATATTATCATATAATACATACAATTATTACCAATTACATTATCATAGCATTACCAAGTACAATGTACTATGAAATTGAGGTTAAGGTCGGTCTGCGGAATCACTATAATACAATGAGTATCTTATAATTAAAACACATGATAATCAATGTTTATTATATATTTAGTAATAAAAATACACATTTGTATCTGCCTCTATACGTATATACAAAAATATATACATTGCATATTTATTAAAGCATCATGTATTATATATATATATATATATATATATATATATATATATATATATATATATATATATATATATATACACATATATTCATACAGGTACAATTTGCGATTATTAAAATGTATTTCAATTCAATTTTGGAGGAAGGCTTCTTCAGAAACTTTCAATTTCAATTCGTGACTACTCTTCTGTTACTCATCGAAATTTTCAAAATTACATTTTACTTTATATGACTTCTCAATCCTTTGTACATTTTCAAGACGCCAATTGTATATTTTTATGTATCTACAAGTCATTAATTCTTCGTCTTTCTCCAGTATCATGAATTCAAATTTCTCTGCGCTCACGTTAATATCATCAACTTTCCTTTCAAATTAACATTTCTCTTTGTTACCAAAAATTGTACACTTTTCAAAGTTTTTTTTTAATTCTGAATTTACTATCGACAAAAAAACTAAACAATATTTTTTTAACGTAGATAATGTAAAAAAAATATAGTTGAATGGTTAAATACCAAAGCCAAAATTTTTTTTTATATTTTTTTATTATTTCATTTTCTATAATTTTATTAATAAAAATTATAGAAAATAAAATAAAATTATAGAAAATAAAATTATAAAAAATTGTAATTTTTTTTCTATAATTTTTTATACTTACCAATAAATATATGATCCTAAAGAATTCTAACTGTTGAAAGAATAAATACATAAATTTAAAAATTTCAATTTAAAGTGAACTGAATTAAGAAAAACTACTTTTAGCGTTTTATGTTTACAAAAATATTGAAAATAATCTTTTAGTATGTACTTCTAATATTTTTACTTAACTTTCAATTATATATATATATATATATATATATATATATATATATATATATATATATATATATATATATATATATATATATATATATAATCAATTTAAAAGAAAAATAACCCAGTTTTATAAAATGATAATAATAATTGTAAAATAACAAATACAAATGATCAAAATTTAAATTTTAATAATTGTTTTAAAAAAAATATATATATAATCTCGATATTATTTTAAACAATGAACTCAACAATTAAAAATAACAGTTTGATGGCGTGTTCCAAAAAAATTTAAATTGAAACTGAAAAAATTGCTAAGTTACTGATTTCATTTCTTAGGTCCAAATATACAACAGGTTTAAACATACAACATTAAAAACAGCAATTGTATATATTGTTATTTTCTAGAAAAAAATTCTAAAATTCGTTTTATAAAATAAAATGAAACAATTTAAATTATAATTTTCTTATTAATCTAAAAGAACTGCTAGCACATTTTTGTATGCTAAAAACATCAGTTAGTTTCGTCGACTATTTTAGATTTTATACGTCAATTATTTTGAGTTATTTTTGATATTATTAATGAATTTCGAAATCCTAATGAATACTTTAAATCACGGTTGAATATTATAAATAAAATCAAATATAGTTCCATTTTCTTTATAATATTTATATTTTATAATGATTTCTTATATGTATTTTATATTCAATTCAAATCTCTTGTCGGTGTTTGCTTTTCTAGAGTGAAAAAATAGAAAATAAATATCTTATTATCTATATGATTGTCACCTAGAGGTATAATATATATATAAGCTCAGAAAAAGAATATGTTTTATGATTATATTTCTTCTATTTCTTTAAGAAAGCGTTTCTAACATTACTCTCTAAACGTGTCAAATACTTTCACATTATTCATTAAACAGAATAAAAAATATAACCAATTGGATTACATTAATATGACTATGGTATATTTTATAAAACATAATACGAACACTATATAAAAAATATTACAATACTTTTTATTTTTCTAGTCAATTTAAAAATGAACGTAAATATCACAAGATTATATATCAAAGAGCAATATTTAAATTTCGAAGAAAAACATCCACGTTAAGAGTAATTAAGAAGAATTTAAATATCAAAGTAAACATTCAAATTGGGCTTGCAAACAGTTCAAGGAGATCTAGCAAAATTAACAAAACATTTAGTAAAATCAATAAACACAGTGGAAAAATAATTTCTAGACGAAAAAAAAATACAACGAATACGATATTAAAAAGGTATTAACTGAAATAAGAGCATATATTTTTTATAAATGAACAATATGTAATTAAATATTAAACAACTGTACAGAAAGCCGGTTAAAATTAATAATAACTATAAAAATATATTGCCATAAGAGTTATACTTTAAGTGGGTACTGTATTTAATCATTTTGATTGTTACAATCATATGACCTTAACAAACATATGATCAACATTTTAAATAGAAATATTAAAATCAATTGCGACAAAATTCTATACGCATACGTGTATATATAAATTATTACGAACGAATAACAATTGTAATTTCTTTGACAGCCGGCAAATGACTAATAGCTGTTGTGCAAACTGTCGCAATATGCTATATATGTACATAAGACTTTATTTATATATATATATATATATATATATATATATATATATATATATATATATATATATATATATATATAAATGTAGAATAGGCTTTTAATATTTTAAAAGAAATTATCTTAATTATTTGGATTTAAATATTTTGATATGAAATATGACATTTAGTAATATATGTATGAATATATATATATATATATATATATATATATATATATATATATATATATATATATATATACTGTGCATGTGTGTGTAATTTGTAACTGGATACAAACTGGAACTGTTATTTATTTAAACTAAAATTAACAATAACCGATTTGTATATAACAATTATAATTTTTCAAAATATACGTGATTATATTTACATTTACTAACAAACGGCTGTATATAAAAATATCACGTACTACGTTCAACATATGCTTAACACTTATTTAAATAAAACATGAGACTCACCCAAATGCATAATGGTTCTTGTACCATAAAAGTAACAACTTCTGCAAAATGATGTCCTAGAGATCTTGTTACATTTCGAATACTTGAAGATTTACTAGCCTCTTCGACATCGGGTTTGAAGATGGTAGGTCCATTGCCGGTCGTAGGTACTGTCGATGTTGAATTTGTTTTCCAATTTGGATCACCAGTAACTTGCACAGCATAATACACAGATGCAGATAATAACAACACACTAATAGCAGTATATGCCCGTAAACTAGGCAAAGGTATTTTGTCTAATAATATCACAGGCATGACTACACTGTCATGTAAAAAAGTTACGATCTACACATCGGCTCTAAAAGCCAAGTCAAAACTTTAATAAATTCGCTGTCGTACTAGAAGTTTCACGCGTTACTAACATGACAGGAGCACACTGATAGTTTAAATTAGCTAGAATCACCACCTCCATGCCATGTATTACGACTTTCATCAAAATAAATCGAATATTGCACTAAAATAGTAATGCGAATGCCTGCACTGTGCTGCTACTGCGCAAAACAGTACGCAGCGTCGTATGATTGGTTCTCTATTTGACGTTTAGGGATAAAAAAAATATATGTTTGTCTCCATCTAATATTAAAACGATGTACTATTAAGAAGAATTGTTAAAAATGTCATGACATTAGATTGTTCTTCACGTTCTCATTAAATTTTATTAAAAAATAATTAATTATTGTTATATATTTTCTGGTAATAATAATATTACATGTACAAAAATTATGTAATTAATGGACAATAAAATTATTACTTACAAAAACACATTCAGATTGAAAAATACTATTAAATTGTCTAAAATACATATGTATTATTTGTAAAAATTAAATTAAACTTACAATTGAAAGTATTTAGTATTCGTTGAATGCAAAACTTATAAATTTATTATAATTTTTAAAGTTTATCTAATTAACCTATTAAAAATAAATAAAAGGTAGTTACTGTATTAACACAATTGAATGCACACTCAAACAAATTCACATATAAGATGTTGTAAGCTTCTAAGTCATTTAAAGAAATTTTGAATATAAAGAATGTAATTTTATTTAATTTACACCTATATAAATATTTTATATAAATAATTTTATCATTTGTTTAAATAAATTCCTTTAAACATATACAAGTTTGTTTTTCAAGGAGTTCTATGACTACTATTCAAATATGTAACATATTATATATATATATATATATATATATATATATATATATATATATATATATATATATAATACACAATGCAATTTTTGCAGAAGTTATATAATTAATATAACTAACAAAACATTAAGAGTCATGTGTGGTATATTTTGCTCAATCGTTAATAATCAACATGAATGTGACAAGAAAGTGGAATTATGTACATGTTCTGAAAATTTGGTAAAATAATATATTTAAAAAAAATACACAAATTATTGAAATTTATGAATATTTTTATTAGTTTTTAAGCTATAAAGAACTGTTAATAAGCCGTGGTCCAGATTTACAAAATACAGTTTCAATATCACATAATTCAGTTAATCTCTTTTTTGCTTCAACTGTATTATGGCTTCAAGGCAAAGAACCAATAATGCAACCAAGATGTCTAGATAATTCTTATTTACTTTTTAATGGAGATATATATGGTAAGCTAATTTTGTATATATATGTATATATATATATATATATATATATATATATATATATATATATATATATATGTATATTACACCTTATTCAATAATGTAAATTAATGTATAGGTGGCACTCTTATTGACAATAATACAAGATTAGAAAAAGGTGATACTGAACTACTATTACAAGCATTAGTTAAATCTACATCAATTTCAGAAGCATTAAAAAAAGTACATGGACCATTTTCATTAATATTTTATAGTAAACAGAAGAACAAAATTTATTTTTGTCGAGATCCATTTGGACGAAAATCTCTTTTAATAGGCTATAAAAATGGACAGTTTGTTATATCTAGTGTAACAAAGAGAAACTCAAGTATAAATCTCATAGAATTACCTGCAGGAGGTAAATATTATACATACATTTGTTTGATTAATAATATAACTAAAAGAAACAATAAAAAACTTTATTTTAAAAATAAATATAATAATAAAGAGATGTATAAAATATTTTAAATGTGAACAAATCAAAAATCATTTTCAAAATAAACTTTGACTGTAAATAAATCCTGTAAAATATATGTAATATATGTATGTGAAAAATAATCTATTTTATAATACTTTTCAAATGATATAGTTGGTTTTGAGCAAAATACAGATTTCTGATTTTAGAAAATATGTGACAAAAATTGCTTGTACAATAATTGTTAGTAATCTTCAATTTTTGTACATTTACAAATAATTCCTAATATTAAAGTATTAGAAAAAATATAAGTAAAAGTTACTATTATTACTTACATACAAATATATGAATATGTTTTTATATAAAAAATTATAATTATTATTTTAATTAGTGACTTTATAATAAATTGCAATAATTTTTATTAATATAAATATAAATGCATATACAATATACTAAGTAAACATGACATGTAGTACCAACAAATAATTATTAATTTATGATTTTAGGTATATATTCAATAGATTTATCAGATAGTTCATATAATATAAAATTTAAACCATGGTACTTACATGAAAAAATATATGAAACTCAAAACATTATTAAACAGCAATTAAACTTAGATGTACAAATCATTGAAAATTCATCAGTTTCTCTTAAAAATACATTTCAATATAATTTACATGAAAATGATGCTTGTATTTCAATTGATATTTCAAATCCTGAAAATATTTTAAAATATTATTTAAATAAATGGCAAAACAATGTAACACAACTTCATAAACATCTTCAAGAATCAGTAAATATACGGACAAACACACAACCACAAGTTTATAAAAACAATATAGGTATATTATTCTCAGGAGGTATTGATTGTACTATACTAGCAGCCCTTGCAAATGAATCACTTTCACAAGACAGCACAATTTATTTGTACAATGTTGCATTTCAAAAAATAAAAGATGATACGTATGAAACACCTGACAGAATAACAGCAAGAGAAAGCTTATCTGAATTAAAACGTTTATTTCCTAAACGTACATGGATTTTAAAAGAAATAAATATTACAAAAGAGGAGTTATATCTTGAGTGTAGTACACATATCGCAAATTTAATTTATCCTCTCACTACAATATTAGATGAAAGTTTAGGTTGTGCATTTTGGTTTGCAAGTAGAGGGCATCAACATGAACCTGCATTTAGAATATTATTAATTGGAACTGGTGCTGATGAATTATTTGGTGGATATACTAGACATCGTGCTGCTTTTAGGAGAGGTGGTTGGAAAACATTATCAAATGAATTGTTTAATGATTGGTTAAATTTACCATATAGAAATCTTTCTCGAGATGATCGTGTAATAGCAGATCATGGAAAACAAGCAAGAATGCCTTATTTAGATGAAAATGTAGTTGAATTAGCGCTTAATTTACCTGTATGGGAAAAATGTTATCCTATTAAAGAATTATCAAATGGAATAGGTGATAAAATTTTATTAAGAATTTTAGCATATAAATTAGGCTTAAAGAAAACTGCCTTATTTCCTAAAAGAGCAATTCAATTTGGATCTAGAATAGCCAATAGCAAAGAAAATGCTAAAGATATATCACCTAGATTGGAATTAAAAAATTCAAATTATTAAAATAACTTATATGTATATTTGATTTTCTTAAAAAAATAATACTTTGGTGTCATTTCAGATTGACTTAAATTAATTTTAATTATTTTTTATATATATATGGCTGATTTTAAAAGTAGCATTAATTTTAAAATATTACTTCTATTTTCATTTTATTTGCAAATTAAATATAGGTTATTTAAAATACATATTATATATATAATATATATATATATATATATATATATATATATATAATATTTTTAAAATGTATTTTTTACTAAATATGTAAAAACCAATGTGATTTTAATGTAAAGTAACCAGATATTTATAAAAAATATTAATTATATTATTTGTATTGTTATGTAATCTTAAATGAAATAAAATTTCTTCCATAAAAACACATATACTAATATTTATATACTAACAGATATGTACATCAACTGAAATGTAATTAAAAAAACTCAATCAAAATTAAAAGAACTCAAAAATAACTTTCATGAAATGTCAAAACTTTGCAATATTTATAACCATAGTTAATTTATATAAAGAATAAAATATGGTTATGTATTTAGTTTACTATTAAATTGTTATTTATTTATAAACTACTTAAGTAGAAACACATTATTTAGTAAACAAAAAAAAAATATAAGTTCATGGTAAAAGTAAAAGTACTTTTATAAAGTGACTAATATTTTGAATGACTTCTTTTTATTACTCTATGACTTATTACTTTCTCATATTAATTTTTTAGACATTCATTTATACAAGAATACATAGTTGTAAATGAATTTGCCTTTTATATATATCTATATCTATATATATATATATATATATATATATATATATATATATATATATATATATATATATATATATATATATATATATATATTTGTATGTGTTTGTTTCTATATATATGGGTATATGTAAATCTAAAAAAAAAGATAAATAATTGTATATACAATATAACTTTCATCGACTTAGAAACTATAAGCGTTATTTTTTTATTTAAGGAATTTTATAAATTACGTTTCCACATTTTGTTTGCTACCATTTTGTTCAGCTTCCTTTTTTTGCTGTCTTTGAAAAAATTCATTCTGAAGTTCTCTTAAATTACTTTCCAATAAAGCTACTTCTTCAAAACGTAATGCTTTCCTTGCTTCTTTAATATAACCACGAATTACATCCATTTGTACAATTAATGGATCTACTTCTTTGGGATCTGAAATATAACTTGGTTGGACGGAAGGAGACCAACCTGATTCTGCTATTACTTCAGGATCTGTTTCATATTCTTGTGTTGCTAATAATGTTCTTGATGGGGATCGTCGCACATTTGCTATTTCTTCAACAGTAGGTATAGGAGATAAATTTAAAATTTTCTCTTTCAAGTAAAATGTTGTAGCTTGTTTTATAGCTTGATGTAACTTATTTTCACGGGGTGTAGCTGATAAACCAGCTATTTTTTGATTAACTAATTCAATTTTTTGAGCTTGTTTTGCAATTGCAAACTTTAATGCTTGAGTGTCATAAATATTATATGTCGTTTCACCATGAGAAAGACTTGTGCACATCTAAAACATTTTCTTTGATAAATTTAAAAATAATACTATTTCCTCATTTACTATTAGTTTAAGTATTAAATAACAAAAAAAAAAAAAAACTAAACACTATATCTCATAATATATATGAATATAAAAAGATTTTATATTTTATTTAAACATACTTTTTCATATAATGCAACTGATGGTTTTGTTTGTGTGATTAATGTCTGCAATTCATTATAGAACTCACACACTACAGGTTTACTCAATCGAGTCATTTGTAAATTATGTCTAGTTTCTAATAGATTTAAGCAGTGGCTGCAAACACGTAAACTCAATTCTTCAGTTTCATTCTGTATTGGTTGTTCTTGTGGTAATAAGGCTCCAGTCATTGATTCTGAAATAATAAAAGCAGTCTTTTAGAATCCATATTCAATACATTGCAAAAATATATCTATAAATATTAAACAAATAATAAAATATGGAATTCTTACTTGCAGCTGCTAATGATAAAAAACAAGAACATGGATTACACATAAGGGAACCACAGAGCCGACAGTGATGTTGCCGTCGTGCAATATTGAATGCTTTCACACAAAAAGGGCAAAGTTTCACACTTGTTCCATCTAACCATTCTACTACTGATTGCTCATGCTGTCGTCGATTAGGATTATCAGTGGATAACAATTTATCAAGCCTAATCAAAAGTTTATTTGTTTCAGCTGCTGGATGTTCTAGTCTAACACCCCGTATTGATTTATAAAAATCTGTATGACTTCTAGTACATCCCAATTCTTGTTGTTCAAATTCCTCATTTCTTCTTACTGGACCAGTTTTTAAACTAACAGCAGATTTGAATGATTCTAAATCTCTTTCATCAATGTTCAATATTTTCTTTTTAGCTTTACCAACAAAACCTAAGGAAAATCATATCAAATATTAATTACCTACTTAAATATTAATTAATTAATTATTTCTGAAAGTTTATAACCTTTTATTGATTTCAACACATCTTGATCATCAGAATGTTTATTTTCAAAATGACTACTTAATTGTTCTGGTGACTTTAAATCTGCTTTACAAATAGGACATAAAAATCCTTCTAATACTTGTTCTTTGGACATATTTAGTTAAGAGGAATGTCTAATTAATTGACATTTGTCAAATTACTGTATAGATAAAGCAGATATCACTTTGAACAACAAATCAGCTTTAAAAGAATAAATGTCAAAATTACTAGATGGCTTTACTCCCTATCTACTTAACGAACATAAGGAATTATATATTTTTTTGAATAAAAAAATTACAAAAATATTTTTTTACATTACAAATAATACTCCATTCATATGTGATTATTTTTTTATAAAAATCAGTTAATTTACAAATAAATAATTATTTCAATTAATTCTTTTTCTATCTGTTTTGGTCCAATGAAAAATTCATTTTAATATAAATAAATTATTCACTCAAAATATCATAAGATTTTATAAAAGTGTTCAGTCATCAGTTTTTATTAACTTTATTTTCTGATGAGTATCTTAATAATCATACCATCGAGGTCTGAGGATTGCATTTTAAAATCTGATTAGTTATTAGTTATAAAATCTTGTGATATTAAAGTTTGGAATGGTACTTACTTTTATTATAATTTATTTTAATCTTGTTACTGCACAATTTCAGAAGATGAAACAAGTCAAGAGTACTTTTATTTCTAGAACTCTTTTGTGAGATTTAAAAATTCTTACATATACATAAACATAAAATTGATTAAAATGATTTAATTCTATAGAGTGGATTAAATGAGACTGAAGGGTTTAGACAAGGTTTACATATTACATCATTTAATTTCATTTGAGATACCTGTATAAATCGTGGTTTAAGTAACTTGCTTTATTTAAAAAATATATGGCTACTTTATCCATTAATCAAATTTTTCTATAAAATACGAATACATTAAATTCACAATTGAAATAATATAATGTAAATGATAATGTTATGTGTTTTAAATAAATAAGGATTTTAAATGTTATATTAATATCAATAAATGAATAAATCTATTGTAAAATGATGTCATCCCCATCAAAAGAGATCAAAGTCAAATGGTCCTGCAATGTCCTTTTTTTTCATTTCCCATCGACAAATTTTCTTCTATTTGTATTTAATTTATATTTATTTGTAAGTCTCTTCTTGTATTTCTAGATTACCAATCAATAATTGCTGTATGACTGAAAAATTATCATTTTAAAATTTTCATTTTTTTTATAATGTCCATAACTTCTGTATGTTTTCGAATCCATTCATTTCCTTTTTTACTTCTCTGTATTTTCTAGAGTCGCTGAATTATTTTGGTATTTATGACCTATTTTTCATCATCATCAAAAAAAACAGGTAGGGTACATTGATCGAAACTTTTTTTATTCAGATATAGAAGAATATTCAATTTCACAATGTAAACATATTTTCTTCACTCTGACATCGCTTCAATTTTATTATTTTTTTCGTTTCATCTATAAATGTTTCTTTTGTGTTAATGGGCTATCTTAAATATAGTTCATTCTATTTCTATTCCTTTTGTCGAGTTTTTTTAAATCTGTAAATTCATTTGATATTACTCTTGTTTCGTTTTACTTCATCATAAGGTCATTTTTTTTAATTGTATTGTTTAATTTTGTAATTATTATTCGTTATCAAATATAATATGACTATGTATCTCGTCTGTTACTTTTATATTTCTTTCGATTTCATGTTAAACGCTTTTTAACATTTTTATAAATATTTTTCCAATGTTTAATATATGTTCAATATATTCTTTTTTCTTTTTTATTATTCCAGTGATAAATCTTTTAACTGATATAAATTATTATTCTATTTATCTTACTCAATTCTCTTTTTTGACAATGTTTTATTTTATTTCTACTTGGAAAAAATTTCAAAGAATCTAATTGACTGGCATATTTCATTAAAATATATTTTTTAAAGTTAAGTATTAAAAAAATAAATATAAATAATAATAGTTACGGTACTATATTTTACTCAAAATATAGAAAAAATACTTCGACAATAAAAATTATTACTTTTCAATAAATATGACAAATTATGGGTTATAAATAATAAAAAAATATTAGGCACTGTTTTAATTTCAAAATTTATTACATAATATAACATTTATTCATTTATTTATTTACAAGCAAACCATCTTTATACATAACTTACATAATATATAGGCAATCCACTTGTAAAAATATTAAAGGGCTTAATTATATATGTATGTATGTCATGATTTATGAAACATATTGCAGAGAACTTTAACTTAAATGAGAAAAAATGTATATACACACACAAACGTATATATATATATATATATATATGTTTCTTTTTAATGGGTTTTAATTAAAAATATATACAAATATAAATCACTGTTAAATATTAAACCTAGAAAAATAAATAAAATTACAATTCTGGTTTCTTCAGCTATAAAAAAAATAACGTTCCCTTCAATATGTTCATTTTACATTCTTTCGATGAAACTCACTTTTGATACATATGAAATAAGTGTATATTACAGTTACACACGAATATTACACAATTTCAGGGCAAAAAATGATGCCTGTTCTTTTTTTAATACGTTTGTAAATGTGTATGCATATCCATATATATATATATATATATATATATATATATATATATATATATATATATATATATATATATGCATAAGTATATATACATGACAAAATTATTTAAAATTATTCAAATATCAATATATAAATGAGTTAAGTTTTGCATTAGTGAAATGGATTTTAAATGATAATACTCAATCATCTGAAAATAAAAATATTAGGGAGAAATTTAATTTTTTATAAGTTATAGAATTAATGATTATAACATTTAAGTTAAAAATATGATTTTGGGAAAATATTTATGGATAATCGCGTTATAATATTCAACAGTTGCATTATAATTAATTGTTTGTTTTAATCTTACGGCAAATTTATTTTAATTCAAATGAAATATTTATTCTAATATCATGAGATTTTATAAAAGTATAGAATGATCTTTTACTATTATATTTTATTCCCTGAGACACTTGATGTTGTTCTATTTAGAATAAAAAGTTTAATAAGTGATTATTGAATACTTTTATAAAATCTTGTAATATTTGTGTGTGTTACATTTTTGTTAAAAAGATTAATTCAGTTATATTTGGAAAAAGCAAGAAATAATGTGGTTAAAACTGATGAATTACTGTGAATATATATATATATATATGTGTGTGTGTGTGTGTGTGTGTGTTTGGGTATACTTTTTTTAAAAAAAAACGTTATATGACAATTAATGTTTTTATAATATTAAATAATTTGAAATTGAATAAAAAATTAGTACAGTAATATATTTACCCTATGTTTTCTAAACGTAAACATGAATTAGTTATTTTTAATGACTAGATAAAGTTAAAAATTACATTGAAGTTTTTGTTATTAATGATAAAATGAACAAATATTTGAAAATATATATTAAATAAGGATTTTAATTCTTAATATATATTTACACATATTTTTCAAAATATCAGCAATTATGTAAATTCAATTATATGAATTTTTGATTTATTAAAACAAAAAATCAGTTATTGACATCACAAGATTTTATAGAATTGTTTAATTACTCATTGATTATTTTTTAGTAATGTGTACTTTAATGCTTATTCTATTATCTTCAGAGCATGTTTTATAACAAATTTATAATACCTTTCTTGAAAATTACATGTAAAAATAAATAATATTTTTTTGTAATTTATAAGCTGATCTTTACCAGTTTTAACATTTTTCTTTCCTTTTTTCTTTTTTATATCTGAAAAAGTTCTTTAACAAATACTTTTCTTTTTTGACTTGAACTTAGGTATTTTTTTAATTAGAAAATAAATTGTAAATATTTTTATCTAAAATTTTGTGGTACTGAAGGTAATTATTTTGTTTTTAAAAAATGAAGTTTTGACACCCTAATTACAATTTGGGGTAGGAGAGATAGTATTGTATTTACTATTTAAAAATAAAGTATATACAATTAAATGAATTATTTTTGATATTAAAATTAATTATAAGCATTTGTACTTATAAAATTTGGAAAAAATTAAATTGATTTCTCTACAAAAAAAACAGTCATTTCAAAACAACATATTTTTTTAATAATGTTTAATAATTATATATTGTTCACTTTATTTGTTAAGGCGCATTTCAATTATAGTGTTATCATCACTAATGTACTTTATTATAAAGTTACATTTTTCTAAAATCTTGTTTGGAGTAAATGATTATTTTTTTGTGAAATGAATTAATCATGATTCATTTTCGAAATTAAAATGAATCAAATGTTTCAGTTTAACTATTTTTTTACTAATATGAAAAAATAACTAATAAATAATAACGTGCATTCAAACCCTGTTATTTACTTATTATATAATATCAAAAATAAAATATTAAAAAATATTATTTTTTGATATAAATCATTATTATTAAAAAATTGATTCAATGTGTTATTTATTAAATAATTCCATTATTAATGAAATTATAAAATAATATTATGTCAATGTATGTGAATATTATATTTATTGGGAATATTAGTAAAAACAAAACGAATAAAATATATGTTTTGCTTTAATAAGTCACACTAATGCCATTTAATAATGTATATATGGTTAATTTACATTTTTAGATATATTTTTATCTACATATTTGAAATAAAATAATTTTGGTTGTAATAAAATTTAGATTATAACGCGATTTCTGTAGGGTTTTAAATGTCGTTATAATCTAGTTTGATTGTATTATTTATAAGGGAAGTTTTATTTTATTTAAAAAATTGAATTATATATTCATTGCAAATAACAATAAACAGAAAATGTAGAGTATTACCAATCAAAATCCATTACTTCGTGCACGGTTATCGAGTCCAGTAGTTTTATTGAAAGTTTCGAGATAAACCAAACAATTGTAATAATTTCGACGGATTCTCGTATGCCGATTATATAGTGTCGTATTCATATTATTTATAGCCACAATTCATATATACACAACTGGATGTTGAAAAAAATAATGTAAACGACGATATCAAAAGTAGGGTTAGGGACTGGCTGGGAGACTGTCGTCACTTTCGAGATACGTGACGTAACTGTCAGTACTATCTGGATGTGTCATTGCATCGGGTGGTGGATGTAAGCCGGTAGGAGGTGGTGGTGGACCTCCATGTAAACCAGTATTCGGTGGCGGAGGACCATGCAGTCCATGAGGTGGTGGTAAATCGTAGCCATGCATTTGGCTCATTAGTTGTTGAAATGTGGCAGAAGTATGATGGCCTGGTTGTTGTTCAAGGTCGGCGTGGAGTGCGAAATCGCTGAGAGCTTTCCATGGCGGTTGGTACGCTTGAACTTCTAATGGATGTACACCTAATGGAGAATCGTGTCGGACTGGAGATGACGCTACCATAGGAATTCCTTGCATTGAACCATATCCAAGCTTGCGGCCATCCTGAAAAGAAACATGTACATGAATTAGAGTTTTGTAACTTTGAAATATAATTTAAAGCATTAGTCATATCAATAGATTTATTCATTGATAGCACATAGTACTATTATAAGAAAAAAAGATTTTTTTGGAAATTATTTTATCTTGATAACAGTAAAGTTAAATAAATTTGCAGATCTGAAGAAAATCGTATTAAAAGGAACAAAAATCGAAAAAGTTAAGAAGTTAACAATGCATTAGCAGAAAAGTAGTTCAGGATTATAAAAACAGTTTGGTATAAATTTAAAAAAATGCCTATGCTATGAAGTCAAGTATTCTTTTATGAAGAAAAAAGTATTTGATAAATGTATCTTATGGTAGTGAAACATGAGTCTTAAGTATCAGAATAACTCAGAAACTCCTTACAATATAGAGAATCAAAAATATATATTAGAAATAATATATAAAACAAATTCGAAAATAAATAAAAGTTATAAACATTATAACAAGACCAAAATGTTTAAAACGAAAATGGGCTAATAGTAAACAGGAGATGAAGACCATCGTTGAACAATAAAAATTATTGTTTGGGAATCTAAAATTAGATTTTATAGTAACCAAGGAAGAGATCTGTGAGTTGATGGAACAAAGATATGAAAAAATCTTGACATAGAATAAAAAAAAGAAATTAGATTACTGAGAGTGAGTTAAGTCATAAATAAGATTCTTTATAAGATTTCAACAATTGATGTAAATAAAATTATTATTACTGTTGGTGGATTTCTGGAATCTATCTTATAGTTTATTAATAGTCCTGGTTGAACTTCAGAGGAGTTTAAATTAGAACTTTTTAGAATTATGTTACATAAAAATTACTTTCGCTTTTTGTAACTGAATCGCGTTTAGTCTCAATCCTAAACATGAGACGCCCCTGATTTCCCATGATTTCTTCGAAATACAAAATCGAATCTTCAGCTAAAACGAAGAAACAATGAACGATGATGGTCAGTTGAATTGTTTGGCGGGTGTGGTTTAGTTTACGAGCAAAGATGCTCGCTCCGCCTTATAGCTTTATTGGTTGAATTGGTGTAGTGAAACGCCTAGCGACTCATTCCTCATCTTTATTTACGAAATAAACTACTGTACCTGTACTTTATTCGCAAACAGGTTGATATGTGTACATATTTAATTCAATGTTCTTTAAGGGATCACACGTGTAATAACTAGTCATTACTTAACGTAAAATACTTATTTACATTATTTAACTTTTTTCTTCTGTAATTTGAAACTCGTGTAATTGGTAAGACGATGGATTCTTTTTCATAAATATTAATTTTACAAATTTTTAAACACATAGAAATGGTACAGAACAAGACTACTAAATGGAATGTTGAACTATTCGTTAAAAATTTAAATCTGGTTTGTTGTTAATAGGTTATTTTTTTGTGAATGAATTTTAACAGTATTTATTATCGTTTTTCTAATTGAGACTGAAGGGTTTAGACACAAATTCACTTACTTATTATCATTTACTATTTTTCAGTCTCATTTGAGTCACTTTATATCTATTATATATTTATCTTTCAAAATTTCAGTTGTATTAATAACAAGTAAATATTAAATTAAATATCTTCGTATTTTAGTAATATAAAAAATATTTTTTTCAAAAAAACAAAAATTACAGTTAAATATTTTAACAAAATCGTTTCAAAATGTAGTTTATTATTTTTTAAATTCTATTCTTGGTTTAAAAAACTGATTTTAGTTTGTTTACGATTTTTTTTTCTATCGTACCTTGGATAATTGTCATATAATTGATGATTCTTTTCAATTATCCTTCATGGTTATAAATAATTAAAACTATTATTTTCTTTTGTACTCTGACAAATTTACTTCAGAAGAAATAAATCACTTACTCCTAACAACATATTTTTTTTATAAAAGTATTCAATAATCAATTATTGTTTACTTTATTCACTGACATGCATTTCAATGGCCATACCATCATCGTTAGAAAGTTGAAAATTATTTTTAAATATTTTTATACAATTTTGTATTGTTAGCTCGAGTGATTTATTTGTATTAAAGTGAATTTTTGCACAATTCATTAATTTTTAAATATAAGAAATAAATTTATTGTTAAAAATAATTTTCAGTTTTTGTCAATTCATTTTTATTTCATATTATTTAGTTCAAATGATCTATCGTCACTCTCTTATGATGGCGCCGACATATTTATAAACAATAAGTGATTATTGAACACTTAATAACTATTGTGGTGTTAGGGTTAAAAATTCATTTGTGATAAAGTGAATCAGCCACAGTTCCAAAACAACAAATATGTAAAAAAGTTACTCAAATTTGTTAAATCAAAAAAAATCATTAAATCTTATATAAATTTTATGATTAAAAAAATGATATCAGATTCTATAAAATATTCAAAAAGTTTAAGAAAGTAATTTACATGAAGGAATTACTAGTTTAATTATTAAAATGTTAATTACTTATTGTTGTTTATATGTATTTCAATCGAAATGTCACCATTTTCAATACAGAGGTGTATAAAATCGGATTTTATGTGTTTATATGAAAAATGAATTAGCTGTAGTATCAAATTATATTAGTAATAAAAAAGTAATCTTCAAAAATTGATTAAGAAAATTGAAAATAATGTGCAAGGGTTGTAATAAAAGAAAAAAAGGATATTTTTCGTTATCTTTTTTATGTCTTGAATGCACGTGTAACTTAATTAATTTAAATTGTGTTTTTGCGGTTTACAAGGATGCCGATGACATTTCTTTTAGATGTTTGTGTATCATATTAATTTTCATGAAATATGAATAAATGAGTTATAACTGAAAAAAAGAATAAACAAGATATCTGTCTGTGCATACCTTTTCTTGCTGCATTTGTTGTTTCATCAACAATGTCTTTTTCTTATCTTTGCATCTCTTGTTCTGAAACCAAACGCGGATGACTCGCGGCGATAATCCTGTCATTTCGACGAGTTGCTCTTTCATGAGCGCGTCGGGGCGTGGATTCGCCGCGTAGCACGTGCGCAGCGTGTGTAGTTGTTTCTCGTTTAACACGGTACGCACGCGCGTCGGCTTGCCATCGCCACCGCCGCCACTGCCGCTGCCCCCGCTGCCGGCTCCGGGCTTACTACCGCGTCCGCTTCCGCCGCCACCCTTGTGCGAACCAGACTCCGAGCCAGAATCTGTAATACAGAGAGATAGAGATCGTTCAATATCCAGCTATTGACTGTTAACTGTGAACAAACATGAAAATACAATGTTCGATCAACTTTTTATTACTGGATATTTTGTTGACTTTTGTGACTTATTTTGTATATTTGCTGTTCTTATGATTTATAACATCTTATATATATATATATATATATATATATATATATATATATATATATATATATATATATATATATATAATCCAAATCCGACGCTTAGATTTGTGTTTTATTAAAAAGAAACTATACACATGTTTCTTTTTAATAAAACACAAATCTAGGCGTCACATTTGGATGACGATACATAATTGCAAAAATGTATAAAAGAAAATATAACAGGAAACTCATAAGAAAAACTATTAAAGCTACTGAAAAGTGAAACAAATTATAGTATTAACCCTTAATGTAGGCTCCGCTACGGAGACATTCATCATCTGTTTCATAAATTTGGTGGCTCCGCTGCTGAGACATTGACGAATGAAGATATTAGAACTCGTATCCAACGAGTGAGTAATTTTTTAGAATATATAAATAGAAAACTTTTGGATTATTTTATGTTGGAAAAACACCTGCTCGAGTATCGAACAAATGAGCTGAGCGTTAAGGGTTAATTAAAATGAGAAATTTGAAACTGAACATATAATAGATCTATAATAGTTAGGAGAATTAAATAATTTTAAAGAACATTATATCGAGATGTAAATAGGAAAGAATATGTGGAAAAAAATAAATATACAGGACCAAATGTTCTACTAGTACTAGCAAAAGAAGTTTCAAATACTATTAAGAATATGAGAAATGGAAAAGCTGATTAATATGGAATCATTGTAGAAATTTTCAAAATAATAGGAAAAAATTGGCTGATTTTTTTCGATTTTTAAAAATACTAACAATTCCAAACGAATGGAAAAAACAATAGTAATTCTTTTTCATCAAAAAGAAAATTTGAATATTAATATACTTTTGACTATAAATAACATTTTTTAATAAAATCATTTTAAAACGATTATAAAGTTTGTTAGATTTTTACATCCTCGAGAACAAACAGGATTTCGAAGCGAAATTAACTCAATGAATCATATTTATGTAATAAAATAATTATGAAAAAGTCTTCGACTTAACTCTTTCGGTACCACCGTATCTCTACAAATTCAATCTCTATATACTGACAATTAATACATTTGTTGTTATCAGTAGATTCATGTAAACATCAAATATCGTTCACCGCTGTGGACCGAATTAAAAGTTAATGAAAAAAAACTTTTCTATGAAATATAAAAATAATAATAATAATAAAAAATTAATTGATTAATATTAGTTATTTTTTTCTGTCACCACTATTGGCCGACACAGTCTATAAGGTGCGTTTCACTGTCACCACTATTGGCCGACATGGTATGATAAGTGTTAATCCATGTATTAGTAATATTTAATGCCTTGAAAAATCATGGAATGGAAGAGATATTTGTTGTATTTTTAAAAAAATATTTATAGACATGAAAATAGAATAAATAAATAATAAGTCACTCAAAGGTTCTTCTATTCAAATTAAAATACAATAACACATTTTTTCATCCCTATATTAAGGGGTGAATACATATATATGGTGTTTTTTTAAGTGTGACAGAATTTTCGATAGGGATTCAATTTAAAGTTCTATCACGTTTTAAAAAACATCTCTCTCTCTCTCTCTCTATATATATATATATATATATATATATATCTGTGAATTCATATTTATAATCTACTGATCCACTAGCCTTTTGTGTTAACTTCTTCAAGTACCACTAAAAATAATCACTTCTGTTTTTTATGATCATTTTCTATTTGTATTGGTGCTGTGCTCGATTTTATACATCTACTACACATTACGATCTTAATGCAAATGTAAGAATACAATATGTTATTTCGATATCTTGATGAAGATTAAAAAGTATTAATTTTTAAGATGACACTCGTCTGTTTTATAAATTGACATTAATTATGCATGCACATAAGAAATGTGTATTGAAAATTGACTTAATATATAGATACGTTGCTTGTCTGTGTCAATTGCGTACAATGAAATGAGAAACCATCAAGAATGATCTTTATTTACAACTGCTATTATTAAAATTGTACTCGAATTCAGTATTCAATATTTGTATTTGATACAAGACCCTAAACAAATATGAAAAGCAAAAAGCATTATACTTGAATTACCTCTAAAACGTTAATTTCAAGATGTTCAATTTATTATTTTTGTTATTTGTATGAATATTTGTATAATTTATTGAAATATTATTTTACTGGAAACCAAATAATATTTAACAAATGTTGTGAATATTAATTAATATTATCAATTATTTGAAATTTAATATTTTTTTTAGATCAAACACAAATAATTTGTACATATTTCAATATTAATAAAAGAATATAAAAATAAATAACTATTTATTTTGATTTAATAATTTGTTAATTATTAAGCATGAATCTAATCAATATTCAAGATGTTTGAGTGCAAAATACGATAAAAAATATATAGGGTAGCCCAAATGAAAATGAAAGATGCAACACCTTCAGTCCTGGTTTACATACTTCAATCTCATTTGAGCCATCATTTATAACATTTGATATGTATTAAGATAATTATGAGCTTAAAAAATATACTAAATTGGAATGTGTGTATTTACAATATTTTAAAGATTAATTTGATTAGGCCATATATTATCAAATGAGTGAAGAAAACAACGAATTGAAATTCTAATTAAAAAAGATATGGACAGATTATGCAAGATATAGAAAAAAATTTTAAAACAATAATAGAAGATATAAGAACTGGATAAAAGAAAATGTGAATAGATTAAATCCATAGAATTAAAAAAAATAGTTTAGTAGATTAAACACATATTTGGTTATAGGAAAAAAATTATTATAAAAAAATATACCTATTTTTCCATATGTTGTTTTTTCTAAACTATTATATGTTAATTTTATTTTTAGTTACATTTTTGATATATGTATCTTTTTACAAGCCCAAAAATCAATAAATATGATAATTTGAAATTTGCATTGCCTCTAGTGTTAATAATTATGATATATTTTTTGATATAATATTTTTTACAGTTTTTTTATTAAGAAATAAATTCGTTTTATTCCTTTCACATACGTTTTATGTTTAATGAAAATTATTAAAATTTTGTATTAATAAAAATATACGATGAAATATTTATAGATTCTATTGTAATCATGAAATTACCGATTTGTATGAAATGAAAGATAAAAAAAATAATACTGTTGATTTTTAAATCATTTTTTGTTAAAATAATAATCTCAAAAATCTAAACAGGTTTACAAAAGAATCTATTAAATATTTGTATAGATAAATATATAAGCATTTTAATGATTTTAACTGCATAAACTACTTCATCGCATAAACATGAGTTGACTAAAAGATTATAAACGCACGTATGCAGTTGTATTGATGCATGAGTTCGTTTATTTATGTATGAGTTGAAAGAGAATTACTATGACGATATTCGACAATGTAGTAAATTATAAAAAAAATGTGGATTGCGTTTTTATACAATAATAAATAGATATTAATTTTAAAATAGATGATGAATCTAAGTTTTAATCTCTCTCTCTCTCTCTCTCTCTCTCTCTATATATATATATATATATATATATATATATATATATATATATATATATATATATATCAATGGTAGCTTGTTAATTGAGGCTACATGAGTCGAGAACCTCTTTTATAATTTTATTAAATCAATCAAATAATTTATATGAAATGTAATTCATAATTATTTTAAATTGCTTTAAAAATATAAATATACATTAATACTCATTACTTTCTCCTCCTTCATTATTATTATTTTTTCTATGTAGCCTTTGATATGATTTTCTACATTCCTTCTTTTAGAATATAGTTTAATTAGTTTATTTCTTTTCTTCACTCTAGTGAATTATCTAATCTTACACATCCTTTAATAGCATCATGTTTTCAAAGTTTCAACCATTTTTTTATCTACATTGTCAATTGTATCTAAAAACGCTATACTGTAAATATATGTCTTAATCAACCTTTTCCTTACTTTCCTACTGATGCTATTTGATATGAAGGCTGTTTCATCCCATTAAAAGTATTTTTGTCTGACTGATCCTGATGATAATTTTGTCATTGGTATCATCTCTGATTGTTTTGTTTCCAAACATCAGCTATATTAAATACATTGAAAAATCATGGAATGGAAGAAACATATATTGTACTTTTAAGAAATATTTATAGAAATTTATAAAAATAATAAACTCTTTTACTTATTATAATATTTGGTTGTTCAGTTCCATTTTAAAATTTATTACTATTCCTACCTAACTAACTTTTATTTCAGGAGATCTATTTCTGTTTCTAGTACTAATATTTGTATTATTTTTGTTGATCTTTGTATTATAGTGAGTACCCAAGATTTTTTCTAATTTTTCTTCACTATCTTTCATAATAGTAATATCATCAACATCTAAATATGCCCATGTTACCAATTTTTATTAACTCCTACTTAAATATCAATTCTCACACTACCTCTTGCCTCTGGTATATATGAATTGAGATTGATTTGTAACTGTGTACATCTTTTTTGATTTTTGATTCTTGAATTTTCTCACATTTAATAACAAAGTTTTCATTCTTATGTAGATTCTTAATTAGTCTTAGATCTTGACAATTTTATTCATAGTTTTTTGAGTATGCAGAATATATTATTCCAGTTTACAGCATCAAATGATTTATATATATATATATATATATATATATATATATATATATATATATATATATATATATACACATGTAAAAGAATTTATAAATGCATAGAAAAAATGTATATAGAAGAAAACTGCACAGGCACTTTATGTAAATATAATAAATTAGAAAGTAAATGTTTGACATTGAAATGCATGCTCAGAAATTAACCGTGAAATTAAAATATTTATTACATGTAGATAACATAACTGTGACAGCATAAATAGTCATATGTAAAAAGTATAAAAATTGAAATTCCTTGTTTGTAAATTATATATATATATATATATATATATATATTTAAATGTATATAAGTAATATGAAATAATAATAAAAAATTAAAAAATTATCTATATTGTCATATATGAAAATATGGTTCAATAAATTCCAATTGAAAAAACCATCTATAGTAAATATTAAAATAAATAGAAAAATAATATTCAAATAAATAAAAAAATAAAATATAAAATTTATTAACAAATAATAACAATTTATTGAAATTTATTTAGAGATTCTTTAAAAAGTATTAAAAAATATAATGAAAACAATATTATAGAATATAAATATTGGAGGCAAAAAAGAGAGATAAGAAGTATTCTGAAACAAATAAATATATAGACATTCAATTATATTAAGAGCAAATAACGAATTCAAATTGTAGACTAAAATATTTTTAAATAGATTAAATATTAATGTTACTAAAAAAATAATTAGCCACCATATATATCACAATAAAATATAACAAAAAGACTAGTATATTACAATGAAGAAAGTTTAGAAAATTGAAATAATTTAAATGTTACTTAGAGACAATCTCATTATCTATCTATCTATCTATCTATCTATCTATCTATCTATCTATCTATCTATATATATATATATATATATATATATATATATATATATATATATAATTGTACACTAAAATTTAAGTAACTGAATTATTAAAATGTATAAATATATAAATTTTATGAGAGCTCTGCGTTTTGAATAATTTTGCAAATAAAATTAAAGGAAATTTAATTAGAACTAAATCTGTGTTTATTTTTATGAGAGTGAGATATTTAAATGATATTGAAATAAAGACTACTTCACTAAAAATATTGTTTAAGAAATAGTAGACTTTTTCATACTTGTAAAAAAGTATATTACACAAATGGATCACTTATCCTAATATTACAATATTTTATATTCAACGATTATTTATTCACTTTGTTGTTCAAAAAATATTAACAATATACATATGTATGTGAATATAAGTATTTATGTACTATTTTAATAATTTTATAAATTGAACAAAATTTACAAGTTAACCCGTCGTATTAAAACGGTCAACTTGCATTATTGATTCCCTAACTGTTTTTATATATCAAACGCCTTTGCCGGACAGTGTCCATTTGCTAATTAACACTACATCATATATGCAAAAAGAGCTGTTCACGCCTGGCAGGCTTAAGGGATTATTATTGTAATATAGGGTTATTACTATCAAGCCAACGTAATTCTCTAAACATTCAGATAGTAATATTCATTGTATGTTTATATACAATATTCATGGATGAAAATGTAATGTTATTAATATTTCTTTCACACTTAAAAAAGACTAACATATATATTAATCTCATAGCATATATATATATATATATATATATATATATATATATATATATATATATATATATATATATATGCTACATACAGATCATTTCGTTTAATGTTAAATAAAATGTTTCCATCATATAACTGCACTCATATTACATAGTAACAATTAAATCTTTTTTACAACTGTTTTCATTTTTTTTCGACGGTAGGTTAAAAACTTCCTGATTTTTCTATGTATTTATCCAGCACTATTGCTTTTTAAACTTTAATAAAGAAAAATAAAAATAGTTTTTAAAGAGACTCTATTTAAATATATAAAAGGCTCAGGAAGAGATTCATGGACAGATGGTACAAAAATATAAGAAAATTCGTTGGAATGAACTGAAAGAAAAAGGCTTTGAATTGGTTGAAATTTAAATTTTAGCAGAGGCTTTCATTCAACAGTGGATATAAAGAATAGGCTGCTAATATATATAACCAAAACTATTTAAACAGACTACAAGAATTGAAGATATTTAATTATGAATATAAAGGAATAAAATTAATCATTTCTGATTTGATGATAATGCAACAAAAAAAGAATCAAAAAATTGGCCAAAGCAATTCAAGAAATTGATTTTACTATAAACCATTGTAAGATATAATTAATGTTCAATAAATTTGTAGATCATAACGAAACAGAATTAAAAGAAATAAAAATGAAGAAGTTAAAAATTACATTATTTTAGAAAAGATAATTAATACAAAAAAATATTTATAGGTGAAGTAAACAAGAGAATAAAAATGTGCTAAAATACAAGTATGAGTATTAAGAAATCAAATATTTTTTCTATTGTTTGAAGAGAAAAATCTTGATCAATACAACTTATTCGTTTTCATTTACGGTAGTAAAACATGATCTTAAATACTGGAATAATTCAGCGATTTTCGATAACAGAGACAAGTATGAAAAGATGTATGTTAGGGTTTACAAGCAAAGACAAAAAGAGAGAAAATAAATCTTACAAAGATTACAACAAGAGTGCATTGATTATTTAATAAGAAGAGAAAATCATTGATGGAAAACTGAAATTATTGATTTTAAACTCAGATATGTGAAAAGGCTCAAATGGAGATCCATAGATAGGATAAAGACTTAAAAAAATTACCAGTGTTTAATGAAAGAGAAGAGCATTAGATTTCTAGAATTGATTAGTTTTGAGAGCGGTAGTGGATAGAAAAAACTGAATATGTTACTGAAAAAAAGATTTTTTGTTTCAAAATACAAAGCAAGATTTGAATTCCACAAAATAAACCGAGAAAAAAACTTAATTATTTATTTTTTCATGCAATAAGATTGTTAAGTAACAAAGCCATTTTTTTAAAATAAATTATATTGAAAACTAGATGATTTTGGTATGCCTAATATTTTCTCAAAATATTTTTTATGAATAATAAAAACCTGAATTTCCACTAGCGGATGCTAATGAAGAATTAATAAAAATGTAAGTATTGTAAAAAGAGGCTTTATCAAATAAATATATAAATAATTCAACTAAAAGAAAGAAAAATATTTTAATAAGAAGATTTTTTAACTGATGTAATAATTATAAGATTTTTTAAAAAAAGATTTTAATTGTTAATTTTAAAACATGGAAAAATTGTTTTGTAATATAAATTTGATATGTTATGGGTTTTATTAGAAGTCCATGAAAAGGACAAATATTTTCTATATGAAAAAATTATATTTTAGCATAAACATCTTGGAATAATATCTTTTTCATAAAAATATACAAACTTGAAAAAATCACATGGAGATGAATTTCTACAGTCTGATAATTAAAGATATTTTAAATGAAAATAGATTATAAGTTTGTTTATGTATTGAATTATGTACAAATAAAAAATAATTGTTGAATTTGTAAAAAAAAAATGTTTTATAATAAAGAGAAATGTAAAATTTTATAGAAAATATTAAAGGTATTTTAATAAGAATTAAAATTTGAGGTGTTATTTACGAATGTTTGCAGAGAAAATTAATTCAGTGATATTTAAACAAATATTTTGTTATTAAAAAAGAGAATTTAAAACATATACAAAAAATCTTTATATCAATAAATCACTCCAACATTACAAGACTATTAGTGTTCAATAATCACTTATTGATTAATTTAATCATTAATTCGTATTGCGATGACCGTACCATCTTCTTTAAAACATATCTGAAGATAATTCCTGCCCATTGATAAGCATATTGGCGATTAAAGGAATTAATAACAGATTATTGAACATTTTTATAAAATCTTGTGACGTTGGGATGAATTATTTATTTGTGTAAAAGGGAATTAGGCATAATGAAAAAGAGTATTATTTAAAAATAAAATATCAGGTGTTGAAATTCGAGGTTAGGAAGTAAGTTGACTATTATTTGATGAAATGTCAAAGACTGAATTGTCATTATTTAACATTTGTTTATTAAAAACTTGGGAAATTTTAGTGATGGGATGCTATATGTTTGAACAACGCATTTCAATAGTGAAAATTCACTATAGCAGAAAATGCTGAATTTTTTAACAAAATTATTTTCAGTGATGAATCAAATAGTTATGTAATCAAAAAAAATTGTCGCATAAGAGGAAGTGAAAATACAAAATCCATTGTTGAATAACAATTACATCCTCAAAAAGTCATTATTTGGTGTGGTTTATGGGCTGGAGGCATCATTGGTCCATACTTCTTTGAAAATGACCAAGCTGTTCGTGTTACAGTTAATTCAGTGCGTTACCAAAGCATGATAACAGATTTTTGTGATCGAAATTTGAAGATATTGATATCAGTGACATGTGGTTTTAATAGGATGGTACCACAAACCATACAACTTGTGCGGTAATCGATTTAATCTCAACCAAATTCAATGGACGTTTAATTTCTCGTAATAGTGATGTTAATTGGTTGTCTAGATCTTGTGATTTAACACCGTTAGACTTCTTCTTATAAGGTTATTTGAAAAATAAGGTTTATGATAACAAACCAGCAACGATTCAAGAACTAAAGGATGAAATTCGTGCAGCTATAGTTAAAATACAGTCTCAATTATTGTAAAGCGTGCTTCAAAATTTCGATAAAAAATAGATGTCTTCCGACGTGACAGAGGAGGCTATTTGACTAAAATTGTATTCCATTCATAATTTCTATGTTTCTACTTTACATTGGTATCAATAAACATGATTTTTTCTTTTAAAAACTGTATTTTATTGATAAATTACTTCCTAACCTTAAATTTAGACACCTATTATAAGAAGATTAATCAACTATTTAAAATATCAAAAATGTATTATTAAATTCGCAAAAAGTATAAAAAAGAATTGAACTAAATTGTTTCAATTACTGTCTAGAAAAATGAGTACATCTTTAACTCGTATATTTCATTTCTAATTGTATTGTCAATTAAAAAAACTGGATAGATTACACATTTGTTGTAGTAATATGACGTTAAAAGACAATACGTCAATTACGACTTACCAGACATACAGCCAAGATCGGCACTCGCGTTACTATGATTATTATTACTGAGGCTAGTGTTATTATTGCTTTCGCCGACACTATGTGGGGTTGTACCAGTAGTATTCGAGGTCTTCTCTAGTACGTCATGATCTTCTTTACAATATAACGCGCCGCCGTCTCGAAGCGCGAATTCATCACCTGGCACTAGTTGCCGTGCACACGCACAACACCGAAAACATTCGATGTGGTAGATTTTACTCTTCGCTCGCATCACGAAATCATTTTTACTAAACGAAGCGCCGCATTTATCGCATTTCGTACCGAATAATCTGAAAAAGATATTTGAATATTAGATTTCAATGGTCGAATTTCAACTTATACAATATTTAATTGATTTAAAACATTATTTGTAAACAGTGATTTGTATTCATATGTTGTACTTAAAATCCCTTAATTGAGTGATTTTATTATAATGTTCAATTATTTTCAAAGTGGAAAGTTAAGTGGAAGTAACTCATTATAACACCATAATATATATAATAGATGTGGGATGAATTATTTTAGTGATTTCAAATGATTATAAGAAATTGAATAGCTTAGTGAAAAATTTATTAACTTACAGACCGAGTTATTAAATTATTGGGAAAATGTTTTTGAAAAAATGTGCTTTTTTCTTCAATAATATTCATAAGTTAAAAAATATATATTGAATTGTTATATTTGTATATTAATAAACTAAAATGATTATTTATTTAATGTTATTATGAAGAAAATTATATTATTTGATATTTTTTATTTAATGAAATTATAAAAAAAATATAATTACAATATCAAAAATTCTATTAATTAAACTGGAATTATTATTACAGTAAATCTTTTTAGATCAAAATAACCAGTTTGGAATAAATTCATTCAATCTCAATTCTCATCATTATTAAAAATCATTTAATTATAGTCACATTTTAAAAGAAATGTTAAATAATTAATTAAAATCAATAAGTGAGCTCAATTATCTTAAGATGTCTATTTCTGGTAGTATGATGAAATTTATCCATACTTCAATCAAAAATCTTGGTCTAGACGTGTTAATTTACAATCAAAATTTTTTTTTTAAAATAATGAAAATATCTCTGTCAGCTAAGTAATTTTTATTAAAAAAAAGTTATGTTAATACAAATGCTTATATCCTCAAAAATTTTTAAAGAGACAAAATGGAATTTCTTAAATTAAAAAAATAAAAACTATACTGAAAAATATGTAAAAAGCTCCATTAATACTTAAGTAAATTTATACGTCAATTCTTTAAAATAAATTCAATTACATTTTGAACAATTCTGATACAAAATCAGAAAATTTCAGGGTGAAAATTATTTAAAATTCAGTTTATTAAAATTCAGGGTGAATTTCCAACAACTATCAAATATTAAAATAGTATTTTTTAAAATAATAATAATATTTCTATGAAAATATATTTATTTTTATTTCAAAATAAACATTAATGAACAAAACAAATAAATTAAAATTAATTTATTATTATAGGGTGGTTTAGATGAGATTGAAGGATAGTATTTGGTAAATTTGAAAATTATTGAAGGTATATAAAAAAATTCAAAAAAATATTTACATTAGAATATGCCAACTGGGTTAAAATAAATAGGTTAAATATATTAAGCAAAATCTCAATAATTAGAGATATCAAATAGTTAAAATTGTAGAAATATTGTAGCAATTTTATTTATAATAATAAATTATGAATTTGATGTTTCTTGAATTAATTTCTGTGAAAATATTTATTTTGTTGAGACTTTAGAATTACTTTTTAATTGTTATTTTATTACAGTAAATAAGAGAGTAACTTGTAAGATACCAATCAATAAAAAAGCCAAAGGTCTCGACTAAAAAAATATTACAATAAATTATGAAGTTGTTAATTGTACACAGGTAATATTTTGTGTCAGTTGAAGGTAATATACAATATGTGAAACAAATATCAGAGGTATATTTAATTATTTTTATTATTGTGTTAGGCTTAAATAAAAATAAAATTCTTGTGAGGATTAAATAAAAGAAATATACACTTTATAATTGAAAGATGTGAAAATGTGAATGTATTTTTTATGTGACGTCACATTTTGAAGTTTATATCAAATAATAAAAAGATGCTAGCAAAACAAATTACTTTTTATACATCTTAAGAAAAATACGAACTTGAATAAAAATCAAAATAATATGTATGATGAAATTGGTCGACCACAAAATTATTTTCAATTGATTTTTTCACTTAATTTCTAGTTGTTTTTAGATTAAGAATAAAAGGTTTATAAATTTGTATTTCAATGAAAGGAAATCAACAAAGTTTCAATAATGTTAACAGATTTGATAAATATTTTTAATTCAATTAATTAAATTTATTTTTAATATTCAAAACATAGAAAGTTAGATGAAAATATTATATTTGTGGAATATTTTGTATATTAAAATGTATATTTTCTAATAAATAGAATATTAAATCAAATGTATCTTTGAAAGTATTAATGCTCATTTTAACAAATAATAATTGGTTAAATTATTAATATTTAATGTATTTATTTATCAAACATTAAAATATATCTAAGTGTTAAAAATCATGAATATGTTTCTTTTTGAAAAGAGAACATTTTTTAAAGAAAAAGTTGTGATAGTAGGAAAAATATATTCATGTGTTAAAAATTATTTTATATTGAAATATGAATTCTAGAATAAGTTTAAATGTTTTTATATTCACACACACACAAACATAAATACAATCACACAAACATACACACATATGTATATATATATATATATATAACTTATTTTTGTTTTGAAAATTTGACATTCATTTTCTCTAAGATCTCTTTTATATTCTTTCCATCGTACCTGAAGCAATTACCCTATAAACGACATTCCCTTCTTCCTTTCTGTATTTTCATAATTACTCTTCTTTCTTTTCAATTTGACAAAAATTTTAAAAAATTTGAGTGTCTCCTTGGTGTTATAAATATTGAAAAAACTCATTCCCATCTATTAGCATCGATTTATAATTTTTTTTGTGATTTTTGGTATGTCTTATTTCATGAACCAATGATTTCATCGTGTTATGTGGTGTGTGTGTTGATGTATATATCTAATTATGTCTTCTTTTTTCTTTTTTCTCCTTCAATCTATTTTCTTCTGACTCTATTGTTTGATAAACACATTTGAAGGTAAATATTTTGTCTTATTTTTCTTTCTTAGTTAGTTTTATGGGTTTACCCATTTTGTCTTCTTTATCTGTTATATTATGGGATTCGGATGTAACACACACACATACACACACATGCACACATACACACACATATATATATATATATATAATAAAAAAATAAAATATTTTATTATAACAGGAGTTTGATTCAGAAAAAAACCCACTCATGTGAATGTCAATCGGGTTATTACAACTGCATATCTAATTATAAAATTGAAATATTTTGAGTGAACTATTAAATAGATCGTCAATGTTGGATATAAATATGTAGCTGACGAGAAGTTGTAATGGTAGTGAAATCTATTTTTAAAGACGTTTTATGTATGTATATATATATATATATATATATATATATATATATATATATATATATATATATATATATATATATATATATATATATTATATATATATATATATATATATAAGATGTAAAATAATTTTATAAAAAAAATAAACGAAATATTTTTGTTATGAAAAAACTTGATTTGAAAATCGTAGAAAAAATACTTAGTGAAATCAAATTAGGATAATTTAATTAAATATCTAGACTTTAAAGAAACTAATATAAAATTAATTACTTTTATTATTTGTTAAAATTATTAAATAGATCATCTATGCAGTTGACGAATGGTTAATTACTTGATAAGAGTGGTATCTATTTTCAAGACATTTTTTGTTTATTATAAATAGAATAACCATTATTTAATAATTTTCACATATTACTTAAATGCAACATCCAACTTAAATCAATCAAATATTTAAGATGTGAAATAACAACGTGTGTGGCGAAACTGAAATTGTTCACTTGTGTGTGTAGTGAGAAATACGAAACGATTGTGAATCGTTGGCAAGATTTCAGTAACTCTGAAGCATCCCATCTGCGCACAGGAAGATAAAACAACAAAATAAAAAAATACAAAACATCAAATACAGCTATTTAAATAACATCGGATGTGTGAACAGTTTTTTGTTAGCTTCGGCTGTCATCTTGTCCCTTATATTTATTTTTTTTGTACGTTGAATGAAAGACGTTTTATATGTAGACATGATCTATCTCAAAAAGTTTGATTCTATATTACATGTACATATTTTTCTTTTGTTTCACACACACACACACACACATATATACATATAAATATTCTTATTTATATGGATGTCAAATTTTATTAAACGTGAAATTGTTTATATGCTGTATTACTGAAAAAATGATGAAACTATTCCAAAAAAATGATATATTTATAGATATGTTACTACAATATCTCAAAATTTAAGAAATTTCATTTCGTTCCTTAAATATTTATTAATATATTTATATAATTATTTAAATTGCTTGCTTTATTTGAACATTAATGGATTATTTTAATGTTATTTAATTATTTAAAAGCAAAAAAAAAATAATATAATTAATCAATTTGAATTAATACACTTTAAAATCTTTATATCATATTTTTAAATAAACTATTTTATGTTCATATGATTTTATTTCAAAATATTTTGTTAGAAAAAAAATATATTTACATAATTTAATATTTCATAAAATACTATATATCTTTGTTCAGATAATTAAAGATATTTCTTGAATTTCTTACCATAATCTATAAATATTTACATGAATCACATAGTCATTAAACTACTTCGTATATTTAAATGTTGACATAAATAGAATACATTTTTCTCAAGAAGTGCATTAGTTATATAAATATCTATAAGGGTTCAGTCGCCTATTCAAAAGTGGAAAATCTTCTTCGATGTTTTCTAACAACTGTTGCTGAACCATTTGCAATCAACGTGTTTGTCGGAACTAAACGATAGGCGTTTCATAAAAACTACTTATTTTTTTTCATCTACAAGGAACATCTTTACATAATCGTTTTTTATCGACGTTGAATAACTCTACATATGAAAAAATGGTAGATATTTAGTATTTTATAAAAAAGTAGGAATAAAATGATTTACATTTTAATTTATAAATGACATTTGTTAAAATTTAAATAAGTCGAATCAAAGCAATTAATGAATATATATAGAAGATTTTTTATTTTTTTTTTAAATTAATAAATTAATCATTTAATCACCGCAAGATTTTATAAAATTATTTGATAATCAATTACTAGCTACTTTTCATCATGTCATGCTATCATCAGAAATCTATACCACAAATTATAATTATGTTTTTAGAAAAAAAATAATGTTTTTAATGAGATAAATTTGAATCTTGTATTATGTATTATAGATTAACAATTATATGTAGAATATAAAATACTTTTTAATTGAAGATTTTTAAAGAGGATGGTTTTAACATTATTTTATTAAGAAAATGGGAAATATTTCACAGCACTAAATTTAAATAAATCCAAAATTAACTCATTCATGAATTCTTTTAATGTTTTATACATATACGAGGCTCGTTTGATAAGTATGGTAAAAAAGTAATAAAAACTAAATTGAAAAATTTAATTAAATTAATCAATTAATTAAATTAAACAATAAATAAATTTACCATAGTTATCAAACGACCCTCGTATATATATATAAGGTGGCCTAAAAGAGAGTGAAGGATAATAAAGAATAGTAAATGATTGTAAGCCAGTAAATGTATGTCTAAATCCTTTAGTTTTATTTGGGATCTCTCTTTCTCATTCTCTCTCTCTATATATACATATATACATTTTGACCATATATTGTAATTTAAAAATCTTTAAATCTTATACAAAATTTTAAATGTACACAGGTTTATTATATTTTAAGAATATTTTTATTATTCTACATTCATTTATAATATTACAACTTTAATGTTATTACTTATTTAATTTATTTAATAATAACTTAAAACTTATTTTTATTTCTGTGTTTAGAATTGATTTATTGTTCAATGCAATTATTTTAAAATATTATCAAATTTAATTTGTTAATTATATTTTTTTATAAGTAACTGATTTTAATCATTATTTTTGTAGAAAAAATTAAATATTTTACAGAAAAAGGGAGTACATGGGAAATTAATTATATACTATATATATATATAACATTAATATTAAATTATATATAATATATATAAATATATCAAATTTTTTTAACGTGTAATCTTTGTTCATTTACTAATCTATGTTATGTGTTAGATTTTTTAACTTTTTAATATTTCAAATCGTAGTTTTTCTATGTGTAATTTTAAAAGACAGCAGTATATTTTAAATACAATACTAAATAATTACCAAATTTAAAGGAATGATCATATAGCTATATTATATTTCATTACAATATTCACGATGGTACCAAGTTTTAAGTAATTATATCTTAACAAGAATTAACATTAAAAGTAATATATATATATATATATATATATATATATATATATATATATGATTGTATGTATGTGTGCTATGTATCTAAAAGCTGTCATTAGTTACAGAATAAAGCTACAAAGTTTTGAATAAAACTTAGTAATTTACATATTATAATAGGTAATCAAGCTGACAGGAAAGTTAACATGTAGGTGATTAATTGTTTTATTTCATGACAACATTTATGAATAATAAAAAAATATAATAATACGTAAAATAAAGGCATATTTTTTAGTATAATTATTTATCAGTTATAGCAAGCTTATTTGTTAAATAATTAAATGTAGTTTTTTATGTAGTTTGTTTCGGTCCATAAATTGTGTGTGTGTGTGTGTGTACTGTACAAGAATTAGTTTACAATTATAGTTAACTCACTTTTTCACAACTGAATTACTCCTTAATATCACAAGATTTTATAAAAATGAACAAAAATAACTAATCAATGCAATTCTTTCATAATATGTATTCTAATAGCCATTTTATTATCATTTAGCTCAGAGCAATAAATTTTCTTTATTATAAATCTAAAGATAGATTTTATTTCATATTCTGATTTTATGGTTATTAAAATGTATATTATCGAAAAAGTGAAAAATAACTACTGAATATTTTTTTAAAAAATTTGATGTTGGAGTGAGTTATTCATTTATATAAAGAAAAATGACCACTGTATGAAATCGGTATCAGTTACAAGTTTTTAAGAGCTATATATATATATATATTTATATAGGGGTCTAAATGAGACTGAAAAGGTTAGGCATATATTTTCTGTCTTGTTATCATTTACTATTCTTTACTATTTTTCAGTCATATGTGTGCTATCTTATATATATTTCTGGAAGTTAATATTTTTTCACTATTATTCTATGATTTTTTAACCTTTATATAAATAAAACACAATGTGGGATTTATTAAGTACATCAAATTTGAAAAACTATATTTATATTTTCTTGAAAATTAAAAAAATAATATGAATAAATAATAAGTTACAATTTTATCTTAAATTGATTTCTTTTCAAATAACCACCTTAACATTACAAGACAGTGATGAGTAAGTGATTTATTGGTACAAAAATAAATTAACCATCTAGTATGAATAAATAGGAATTTTCAATTATTAAAATATGCTTATATTTGTATATTGAAACATTTGAGATCAATTTTTTGTAAAATTATAGATAATAATTATAGTAATATCTAATATAAAAAATAAATTTCAGAGATAATATTTAAAAGACATTTTATTAGTTAGTGAAAATAGATATAAGAGCAAATTAAATTATTAATTCTTTGTGATTGTATATATTTACTTCCCCATGAAAACTGCATAAATAGCATATGATTTAATATCAACCCCTGACATTTATATCTGTTTACTTAACGTATTTATCAAGGGATTTATTTAAATCATCGAATAACTGAAACGTTAATTAATAAAAAAAAATATCGTACCGACCTAACGTAGTCACGTTTGCAATACGTCTTGCCATCTCGAACGAAACACGTGCAAGACTCGTCGAGGAATTGTCGGCACTCCTGGCACTTGAGGCACGCTGCATGCCACTCGAGGTCGGGCGCCACGCGCAGGATATATTGGTCGTGGATTTGGCCGCCACAACCGACGCAGTGACTAAGGCGTCGATTACCACCCGCCGCACCCGGGGCGCCACCACCCGCTCCGCCCTTTTCTGTAAACCAACCAACGCACTCATGTTACGTTCCGTGCGGTATATAATCAATAAATATGTCTATGGTAGTCGACATCACAATGCTCGCTTATTGTAGCATTTTATGTCGGATACATATCTATGTTTCCATGATTTCAATCCATTTCGATTATCTACTAAATATAGATAGATTTGTATCTGAGATTGAAAACGACGATTAACATTTCTAATCTTTACTATCATATTGAGAGTTATATATTTTTAACTTATCAACTAGTCGAAAATAAAAATAGATCGTGAAAAAGTCAAACTATTTTATTCATTTGATGATCTTATCAGAAATTCATATGGAAATTAAATAATATATTTATTTATATTTTCTAGGCATTTTTAATATTTCATATTACCAATATAACGAAAAATATATATACAGAGAATAAAATAAAAGTAAAATATTAAGAAATAAAAAAAAGATTTTTATCAATAAAAATATTTGCTAACAATTATCATTATTTTAATAACTCTTTTTTTCTAATATATAATAGAAATTATTATATTTTTAAAATAAAATAATAAATAGAAATAAGATTTTTAAAATTTATACTGTTTGAAATTTGTCAATTTTAATTAAATTGAATACACACACATAATTAAATATATATATATATATATATATATATATATATATATATATATATATATATATATATATATACATAAAATCAATAAGTTATCACGAACATATTTTGCCATTTAAAATTGAATTTTAAAGAAAAATTGCACATTTCATATAAAAACAGATTTTAAACTCAATAATCATTGACTGAGATTAAAATTTCATTAATGTATTAGTTAAGAAATAATAAAAAAATGAAATATTAATCGGGTTTTTATTATATTTAACGAATTCAATTAAATAATATTTTTGTTTAAGTTACTGTATAAAATTAAAACACTTAAATTATATTTATTGGAGTTTGAAATGAAGCTTATTGTTTAAAAATTATTAGAATCAACAAATTACATCAAAAAAATTATAAAGTAAAAATTTATTTTTAGATTGTTTCAGATGTATGTATTGTATTTTTATTTAGGGTAATTTAAAATAAATATAATTTCAAATAAAAAATAAATCCATTGACAGAATATTTTAATTCAATATTTAAAAGCTAGTGTGATAATTTCATCTCGAAATCGAAAACCAAGTGAAAAATAATCTTTGGTAAACTATAGATAGACAAAAGAAATTTTATTATACATAATTTATCATAATGGGAATACAATTTAACTACTTTAAAATTACAGTTCCTAGATATTAATACATAAAATTGTATCAATATTGAAAAATAATGTGTGTGTAATGGAATAAAAAAGCATTGGATCGCTATCAGTGAAAAATTTGTTGTATGGGAAGAAGTCTTCCCATACAACAGTGAATACAAAGTTATTGCTTCTCTTGCTATTATATATATATATATATATATATATATATATATATATATATATAATATATATATTATATATATACATATATATTAGGTTGGCAAGTATCTCCCTCCCTTTTTTTTTTTTTTTGTACATAGCTGCGAAATTCAAAAGACCAGAAGGCGGAAGGGAGATATTTGCCAACCTATATATATATATATATATATATATATATATATATATATATATATATATATATATATATATATATATATATATATATATATATATATATATATATATATTCTGGTTGGAGATTGAAGGTAGAGAACTCTACTAAGGCTATTTAGCCTTAGTAGAGACAATTTATCTAAGAGAATAAATTTTAAGTAAAAAAATCCTCACCAACTCGCCTGATCTGGATGGTAACTAATGACTAAAATTAAGTTGCCATTGAATGGTATAATTTATTGAGGTTTTCGTCCAATAATGGGCTGATATAAACTGATATGATGATGATAATAATATTATATCTCTCCCCCTTCCCCCCCCTCTCTCTCTCTCTCTATATATATATATAGAGAGAGAGAGAGAGAGTCTCAAATGAGAGTAAAGGGTTTAGACATACATTTACTTGCTTATTAATTTGGGCCACTTATATATATACACAAACATTTTATAATATTTTACATACATACATATATACTTATATATATATATATATATATATATATATATATATATATATATATATATATATATATGCATGTATGTAAAATATAATATAAGGCCATCCAAATGTGACGATTAAATTTGTGTTTTATTAAAATGAAACATGTGTATAGGGAAATATGTGTATAGTTTCTTTTTTTTAATAAAACACAAATCTAGGCGTCACATTTGGATGACTCTATATTTCACATCTAAGTATAGTTTAAAATTTAAAAACAATATAGAAAATGTGTACTTTACTTAAATAATATGTGAGTGTACTTTACTTAAATAATTATTTTAAAAGAAGTCCACAAAATTGATTGAAGAATGTTTAGTAAAGGAATGAATTATTGAAAACCTGTAAATATATTAATAATTGTGGAAATTAATTTTATTATAAATATAAAACTTGCAAAAATATTTATTTGATTCGATTTTTTTAATAATTCAAAATATTAAATTCAATGATATTTTTGTTACAGAAAAAATACATTATATATATATATATATATATATATATATATATATATATATATATATATATATATGTTATTTAATTACACTATTTAAATTACTAATATTAGTGAATTAAAATTTCAGTTCTTTCTTTATTCTTATTTTAATAAAGGGACACTGATTATACTCGAGTGTATTTTAAACAGAATGATGTACATGTATATGTATATATATATATATATATATATATATATATATATATATATATATATATATAAATATAATGCATTCATACATTAAGATATTCCAAAAAGAATAATAGACTTAATGACGAAATTTCCAAGTGACTAAGATAAACAATACATCGTACAATATTTGTTCGATACAACTGAACTCTAATCAAATATCTATCTACCAATGTTAATATGTCAAGTTGAATATCTCACTGCAATCATATTAAAACACTTGAACTAGTTACCCAATTAATAAAAAATAGATTCACTAATGTAGATTTTATGTATTGGACTTTTTTATTTTATGTTACGAAGAATCTGAGGAATGTGTCCAACGTACACGTTTCAATACTATATTTACTTTTGAGAATTATATAAAAAGATGGTTCTGATATTCACACGTAATGATGAAATCGACGAGATGTTAAATAATATATTTTCTAATCACATTTCATTTTTTTTATTTGTAATTTGTCAAGTAATGGATTTTAATTGCTTTTAAATCAATTTTTTAAAATATTGGATGTTTTTTTTTGAATTTTTTATTTTTAGGCTTATATATATATATATATATATATATATATATTGATTACAATTTCAAGCTTTGAAATTTCTTGGAAAATGATATTCTAATGTATGTGTATAAATCTGTTATCGCTAACCGATTGATTATTTCATGATTAAATGATATCAACAAGCTTTTAGCACCTATGTGTTACCATAGGTAATATAAAGTTAATTCTGTAGGTTAATAGCCTTTGTAATGAGTCTTCAAACAATAAATAATCAATAAAGTAATTAATATTTTGTTATTATTTAATATCTTTAAATGAGATCATTGTTATTAATAGTTCATTTAATCGATTAAAATGTTAATTTGTATACATATAAAAATGTAAAGACATAGGCGTCCATTTAATAATTTAAAAAAATATCAATTACAATTTTAAAATAAATATTTATTTAACATTTTTGTTAAAAAAATATTATTATGGAAATATTAATATAATAAAGTTTTTATATTGAATATATTAATATAATAAAATTTTTAATATAGGGTCATCCAAATGTGACGCCTAGATTTGTGTTTTATTAAAAAAAAACTATACACATGTTTCCCTATACATTTTTTTTAATAAAATACAAATCTAGGCGTCACATTTGGATGATCCTGTATTATTAATGTTATATAAAAAAATAAATAAGAATAAATCTTTTTTCTAAGGATGTAAATTTTAAAATATTGAAATTAACTGATTTTATAAATTCAATAAGTGGTAATTATCAAAAAATGGAAATAAATACAATCAATTAGTATCGTTTTTTCCAATTACAATTTTTAAGACTATATAAATTTTAAAATATACATTTTAATCTTTTAAGGATTTCAGTATACATGATTACTAAGTCATTAATTTATATTATGTTTTTAATAGTTCTTTGGAGATGCTGTGCGATGGGATAACCGCCACAGTTCTAATACAAAAATGTTCAAAATTATTTTTTTAAAAATATTACAGGTAAATAATTAACTGAGATTCAAGAGTTTAATAAATTACATTTTTATATATTAAAATATTATTTTATCCAAATAAGAATTATTTTATTTTTATTTGGAAATAAATCAATTTCAAAACTCCTTTTTTGGATATTGTATTTACCAATAGAAAAAGATTTTTTATAGTAGTATGCAATTTTTTATTAAAGCAAATGAATGAAGATTTTTTTTGAATCAATTAGTCATTACAAATGGGAATTAGTTTAAGTATTTTAAACAAATATAGAAATAAAAAATAATAATGTGTTATACATGTTGTGTAATATGTATGTTTAAAGTGGCCTAACTGTGACTGAAGGTCAGTAAAGGATAATAAATGACAATAAGAATGTAAATGTATGTCTAAACTCTCCAGTCTCATTTGCACTATCTTCTCTCTCTTTGTGTGTGTATGTACTAGCATACTGATGGTGAAGTGACTAGCATTACAGTCTATCATGCGGGAGAAGTCCGTTCGATCTCCGGTCGGTGGTATAGGACAGGGGCTCCTTAAGCCTTAGTAAAGGCAATTTGTCTAAGAGAGTAAACTTTGAATAAAAAAATCTCACCAACTCGCCTGGTCAGTATGGTGAATCTGATTAAATATCAGTGAATGGTAATATTTATTTATGTTTTCGTCTAGTAGTGGGTTGATGTAAACTGATATGATAATGGATATAAAAACTTATATATATATATATAAGCGCTTTTGCATGCTTATAATAAAAAATATTTTTCATGCAAAAATATTCATACTTTTGAAATAATCTATAAATTATGTATAAGAATAATGTCACAAAACATAGTAAAACTGATTTACAACATATTTTTAGATAATTTTCAATGTATTAAATATTTACATATCGTACCAATTTAACTTAATTATTTTCGAATAATCGATGAATGTAAATAAGTATTGTCATATGATTAATAGGAATTAATTTAAAATATGTACATAATATAGATTTAATGGCACGAGAAAACAGACGGAGGCGTTGTATCAAATGTAGGCAAATGGATTGATCTCGTTTTTATAAAATAATTAGCATACTGAAAACAATTCTTTTGTGTTATATAGACTTGTAAATGAGGTTTGGGCGTTTTGGTGCTGAAAATATTAAACGAATTTTGATTTGTAAATAAATGTATTTAGTGAATGGTATTTTAATATGTTAAAGTTTAATCTGAATTAGAATTTATGTTGAAAAGAAAACATTAAAGATATTTCAAATAAAATCCTTTAATATTTTTTATATTTATTTTTTATGGTAGTAAAAATCAATGCTGATTATTTTTTTGTAATTGCTGCTGTTTATTGAAATTTTAAAAAATTGAAATTTATAATAGAGATAAATTTAAAATCTTATAATTTATATTTTATAAAAAAATATTTCATAAACCCAGATAATTATTTATTTATATGTCTTTTTAATAATTAATATGGAAATTAATTTAGAATATTTTATAGTAAAAATTAGATATTGAAAAAGTTTGAATAAGGAAAAAGTTTAAGAATTTGATAATTATTTTATAGTACCTACAATTTAAAATTTATTAAATGTTTTATATAAGATTTAAATTAGAACAATTAAAATGTAAAATAACCAAAATTTAATTTTGACTTGCTTAGTGAAACATGATTTGGCTTTTTAATGATATTTTATTCAAAATTCACTAAAAATAAATACATAAATATGATTAAGTTGCCGAAAAATTGAATATTGATAATTCTAAGGGATTTGGGGATAAATTTTTTTTTAATATATTTAGACTTTTTGATGGTGTTTTGTTTTTATTGATAAAAAATAGTACTGGAAGATTTCATCTGATTAAACTTTTCACTTTTGGAAAAATGTGTTATCGAATGATGAATTTAAGTATAATATTTTTTCTTTTGATGGACATTTTTATCAGATATTTATTTTAATCAGACAGAATATCAGACATGTTTTTAAAAGTTGTTTGGTTGCAAAGATTTTATTCTTTTAGAATGAATACGTTTTGAGTAATCATAAGAAATGTTTTTTAAAAAAATCAAAAACTATATATATATATATATAGGGTGTCCCATTAGGAGTGCATACTCATCAATGATTACTAAAAAAGGTGTTTTATTTAAAAATTAAGTTGTGCATTTCTGATGGGACACACTATATATATATATATATATATGGATTTTCTGCAACAAAGGGGTTACTAAATAAAACTTCTTAAAAGAATAAAGTACAATAACAGAACTTTGAAAGAACTTGTTCATCTACCTGATACAATTGATATACGTTTAGTATAAAAAACCAGTTTACCTTTGAATCTCTTTCTGGGGGTATTTGATTTGTAAGTCAACGAATTTATTATTTATTTCGTACATAAACGAAATCTTAAACAAATTCTTTGCTGAGTACCTTCAGTGAAACGAGCAGCTCCAAGAAACGATCAATAAAAAAAAATGTTCCTACGAACAAAAATCTGTTTGAACATGTGGGTGTATGTGTTACTAAATAAAAAAATGTTCACATATATGTCTTTAAAAGGAAACATGACTACTGTGCTGAACAAAAATATCAATTCTTGATTATGAATCGTATACTTCGTAGGTGGAGCAAAAGGCGGAGATCAATGAGGTAAAGACCGCCTTTACACCGCCTATGGACCCCCTCTACAAAACATTCGTTTTCAGTTGTACACTGAATCAGTGCCTGATTTCAGTTTATCAATTCGAGTGTTGTTGAAATATTTGTTGGGAGGTTGTATTTAAAACGCTTGAAATATATCCGGGATGTTGTTTAAGTTGGAAATGAAAGAAACAAAAATGTTTAAAACATAATACGTACACTGAAACTGCGTGTTATTCGTTATATTATAAATATTTCATCGATCTAATGCTTTTTTTATGTTCGAAGTTAAATGATACAAAAATATTATTCAATCTTGCTGATCGTTCGAGCGTAACGACTATTGTAGTGAATTTATACACACCTATTATATTTTTATTGCTAATATTTGTATATCGTTAAACTTGACTTATAGTTACAGAAACTGATTATTTGCAAATATATTTATATGTACAGGAGGTACAAAAATAATTGTAAAACTTTTTTTTATATATCATTTCATTCAGTATTTTTATGAAAAAATTATCGTACTATTGGAAACAAATTTATGAATTATTTTGAAAATATATCTGTATTTATAATTATTCAGTATATTATTTTTGTATTTAATGGTTTTTCTTCATTAATCAATCGAATTAAATAAGAAATGCCCAAATAAATAAAATAAGCTCATTTTTAGTTGTACAGTTAATTAAATTAATTACAATATACAAAGTTATTCAAAAATAAATGATAAATATATTTTTTGTATGAAATTTAATTTTAGGGACAAATGATAATAAATCTTTCTGAATCAAATTAATGACAAATATTTTATTTTAAAACTATTAGGTGGACACATAAGTAATGATTTTTTTTTAAATTTCAAAAACATTGCCATCTACTTATTAAATAAAATAAAATTTTGTACAGTAAAAAAAAGACAATTCTTATGGTTACACCTAATATATAACAAATTTTACACAAGTTGTTACTTTTTAATTTTACATTCTTTTATCAATGGAAATGAAAATAAAAATATATATGCTTCTTTTTTATCGATTAAAAATTATTATCATACAGTTGAATATTTTAAATATAAACGTTTTGATTTTAATTTTATATTGATTTTTTAGCAATTAGGAATATAGTTATTTAATTTTTATTTATTAATTTATATTTTGTTTTATTTTTTAAATTTTTATATAATAATAATAATGCCTGTCTATTCATAATTTTGAATCTGGTTGTAAGAGTTTTAATTCTGGAAAATAATAAATAAATGCTGTAATTCATCAGTCCTAATAAAAATGTCCAATAATCATTTATTATTTACTAATGGGCATGTTATTATTGTCAAAACGATTTCTTATTATATCTAAATTTTAGATTTAAAAATCAGTGCTTTTATGATAATAGCATGGGCATCGAAATGAGTATCAGTAAATAAAGTGAATAATAAATGATTACTTAACTCAGTACCAATACAAAAAAATAAATATGACTTTTTTAAACTAATTTTAAAAATTTCGAGGTGTGAAGATTCTTACAAGTTCAAGAACTTAAATGAAGGATTAATTTGTACCAACTTGTTTTTTGTAGTTTTTCAAATTTATTCTTAGTGAAAGAAATTTTAATTGTAGAAAAAAGAAGAAACTATTGTTTTCAGGCCGAATAATCCTTAACACTTTTAAAAATACAAATTAAAATCATGAATCTTTATTTTCAAAACTTTTCCAATTAAAAATATTTTTATGTTTTTTTTTTTAATAAATAATAAAAACTCATTCTACAAAATTAATTCAATTTATAAATCTAGGAGTAACATTTTTATTATTATTTTTGTTATGTTTTAAAAAATAGGGATAAAAAATTTAAATTATATGTTTGTTGTATATAATTATTTTCTAAGTTCTCAAGGTTATATTTTATTTATGATCTTGTTACAATTAGATTCAATAAGTATATCATTTTCAGATAGATTTAATCCTGGAAACTAATGGAAAATGACATTCTTGATAAAACTTGTTGTAGCAAGATGTTCAATAAAAAGTGATCTTAAAGACTTATATAAAAGAGATATTTAAAACGAAAAAGATAATATAAATAAATATTGTTCCTTGTTTCCCAAAAAATATTTGATATTTTTGAGATTTTCTTTAAAGACGAATTAATGTCATTTGTTAAGTATGTTGAGAACGCTGTCACGTATTCGTACACAGCCCGATACCTAGCCTCACTAAAAGACATTCTTATTTGGATTGGTAGACGAGTAGTCGGGACAAGAGACGTGTGTGCGTCCAGCGGCGGCGTAGCTATTTTCATGTTTGTTTACGGTGTGTGATATGCCGGTGTATGTCTATTTTTTTTTATACAAACATTCATAAACTTTACGACCTCGCGGGTCACTTGCCAACGCCATATCGCGTATTTCTGTTCTCTTGTATTTTAATATTTGTGCCGTTTTACGAGCGCTTGTGTTATATTCTTAGTGGGATGTGCATGCTTTAAAACTCATAAATATTTTCAACAGCTCGTTGGAAATATCTTGTTGTATTTTGGTACGGGGAATTGTGTAGGAATATACAATAAATATCAAATTTATAATCAAACGTACAATTAATTATGCAAATATAATTATATAATAACAAAATAATAAACTGAATATTTATAAACAAGAAAAATATTTAGCTTTAAACAATTTTATTACATAATAAACATCTATATAAATATTAAAATAAATTATATATTATAAATTTTATGTATTATATTATCAGAATTATTTCAAATTAAAAAATCTAATTACTTATATAAAATTAAAAAAAATATTTACATGAAACTACTTGACAAGAAATGTGAATAAATGTGTAAAATTTGTTTAAATACTCAAAAAGTTCGAAATAATTGTATAATTTTCCTTATTTGAATATCTATGCATGTGAATTATATTGTAAAACATTTTTATTCATACCATATGTCGAATGTTCATGTAAAAAATTAAATTATTTCTTTTTATTCCTAAGAACCTGTTAGTTATATATCATTCTTTTGTGTTAAAATCCTTATGGCTAGTTTTCAAACACTATCTTGCTACAATTAGTTTCCATAAGTATTTTATTGTCACATAATTGTAACGATTTGATGATCCTTAAAAGTTCCTTAAAATAATATACTTGTTGAAACCAGTTTTAACAAGATATGGAAAAAGAGTAATGTTATTTAAATATAAAAGTGTGGTTATATTTTAAACATTATTGAAATTATTCAAAGAAACTTTTTTATAAATCAATCACTAATAAAAATATATTAATATATAATCCGAATATTAGAAATAAGAAACTAGTATATTAAAAAATGTTAATAAAAATTAATACTTAATACATGACAGTTGCTTGAATTGATTTAAAAATAATAATTTTCATTTTCAACAAAATAAAATGAACATTTTTTTGTTATATTACAAATCATTAGAATATTAAAAAAAAAACGTACAACGTTATTTACAATCTAAAATTATTAAGAACTAGAATGTATTCTGTGTCACGTTCTTTGAAATGTTTTCAAACGTTTTACTACATATGTTTTTTAAAACCGTTCTAATATAACCTTTGCGAAAAATCACATCAAACAATTAAATATTGCATAAACAATTTGTGGTGCAGAAGCTGTGATTTACAGCTATTGAACTTTGTACGTCGTTATATTTATATATAAATATTCTGTTGTGATTTGTTGAAGGTTAATTATGATTGCAATACAATTATATGAATTTTTGATTGTAGATTTCAATAATCTTGTAATGAAATCATGTCGATTACATTTTAATTTATTTATAAAATGAGAAGAATTGACATTTTAATACATACATATATATTATCTTTTATCCATCCATTATCTTTAATGATCTTTTATTGAACAAATATTCATCTAAGTTTTTCCAATTTGAACAATGTAGCATTTTTCTTATAGTCATATAGTAAATTTTCAGATATCTTTATATAGGATCATTCAAATGTGACGTCTAGATTTGTGATTTATTTTAAAAAAAATATCTGTAAAGGGTGATGTATAGGGAAACATGTGTAGTTTATTTTGTTTCTTTTTAATAAAACACAAATCTATGCGTCACATTTGGATGACCTTATATTTTTATGAATTAGTTTTTTAAAATATTTTAGATACCAGTTATATACATACATACATATATATATATATATATATATATATATATATATATATATATATGTTAAAATGAGTAATTAATTAAATTAAGCAGCTTAAAGTTTAGTTATACTATCCACTGTTTGATAAAAACCTTTTTCAAAACTTTCCATTTCCAGCAATCAAATGCTTTTGTGTTTTATTCCATACCAATGATTTATCTCATATTTATCATATTTACTATGGATATTTTTTCAAGCTTTTTGATATTTGAGTTCCCAATAAATATTTTTTTCTATAAGACTGATCTATTTGCATTTTAAACAATTAATTTTTATTATAATATCAGTAACTTTTTTTTTGTCAATCCTACTTGTTTTTCTTTTCGTATATACATGTTATTTAACAAACATCTCTCTATATTGTCTGAAATATTCTGGTTTTTACGTTGATGAGTTGACTTAAATACACATTGTTTTTTATTTTTTATAATTTTATTTCTAGATTACTTTTTTAAAGAGTTTATATATATATATATATATATATATATATATATATGAAAATCCACTGCTGGTGAATGTTTCTTATAATTCCTTAGAAATTCGTTCAAACATTTCTTTATTCATACATTTCTAATGAAATCTTTAAAAACATGATTTTTATTTTTGGTTATACTGACGAGTAATAGTTTAAAAAAAACTTCGAAAAAGGTAATAAAACTAACTAAAAAAAAATAAAATAACTGTTAAAGATTATTTATAAGAAAAGTAAATTACAATAATAATTACTGGCGATTTAATAGCCATACTATAATTGTACAAACGTCATGTGAACGTGAATATACCGTGTTTTTGATATACAAATTTCAAGAATTATATGAAATTATATAGCAGCTGTCACACAGTGCCGTGTGATAACGGCTATGTAATTCCACGTAATCCTTAAAACATGCTTTATCAACGCTCTTGTGACGCACGGTGGAAATTTGGAAATGTCCTGAAACGAGTCCGAGAAAAACATGAATAATTTATGATTTGTTATAAACATGAAAAGTAAAAACCAACAACGACTTTTTCAAATAAAAATCAATATTGGTTGAAATATTTTCATTGCTCATTAAAACTTAGTTCTTAAATATATATTTTACTAACTTATATCAGTAGTGATTTTACAACACTAAATTTCTTAAAACTATTTTCAAATATTAATATTATTTTTTAAATAATGAGTTAAAACTTTAATTTCAGTTATTAATGTATGTATATATATATATATATATATATATATATATAAATCTTATCAAAACTATATTCTTGTATTCGTAGAATTAAATATCTTCAATTTATATAAATGAATAACATTTTTACATCAAAAATTGCACGTATTCAATAAATATTATATATATATATATATATATATATGTATATATATTCATAAATAAACATTTCACTATATTTGTTATCATTTTTAGAGTGTAATATGAAAAAATAAGAAATGTTAGTAATAAATTTTATTATGTCCAGTTTTGAGGTTAGGTCAGTTTATGTCACTTTTATAAAATGTTATAATATAATATAAAATAATCTGATGATGAAGGAAGGTATCGTCATCGAAATGAGCATTAATTTATTATTTTTATAAATAATAAAGTAAACAATGAGTGATTATTGAACATTTTATAATATCTTGTAGTACTGGAGGTGATAATTCATTTGTGTGAAAATGTTGTGATGTTAAAGATTAATTATTGATATGATTACAAATAAATTATAGTACCAAGTTTGTTATTTGAAAACAAAAATATTAAATATGAATAAATTTAATATATTCACTTTAAGTCCAGTGTTTATCTGTAAAATTTTCAACAGTAATGAGTTTTACAAAGTGAGGTTACCATCCGTGTGTCCATCAAGTTATTTGTTATTCAAATCATCTTTCCCTAGCCCTTATTAATCAAATGTCAAATAAATTCATGTTTTAATTTTTCTTATTAATACCAACATTTTTTTTTTATTTTTCAATAAAATTTCTTTCTTTCCCTCCCTCTTTTTTGTGGAAAAATAAAGATATATTATTTATTTATGCTTACAATGTCATAGTATAGAGTCATCCAAATGTGACGCCTAGATTTGTGTTTTATGAAAAAGAAACATTTGTATAGGGAAACATATGTATAGTTTCTTTTTAATAAAATAAAAATATAGGCGTTACATTTGGTTGACTATATTTTGGTTATTTTATTAAATTCTAAATAGATTAAGTAAATAATAAAAATCTAAAATTATTTTTATTTATGTATTCTATAATCCTTGTGTAATTTCAATATATATATATGTGTGTGTGTGTGTGTGTGTACGTTTGTTGGAACTGAATGTAAATTTATTATTTTAAAATAGTATAGATTGAATTGCAAGTACATAAAATGATTTCAGATTTGTGTTATTTATTTGTACGTACTAGGAATAAAAAACAGCTTATAAATTAATATCGTAGAAATATAGTTTCTTTATAAATAAATTATATAAAAATATCATATTTCTGTACGTGATTTGAAAAAAATTGTTCATAATCAGATTTATGTTCAAAAAGAGAACAATAAAAGCATAACTTGATTAAAAATAAATAATTCATCATATAATAAATTATTTGAATAAAAAAGGTACATAAAAAAACTATGTCATTTCAAAGCTCATACCCTATTACTATCCATTCGAATCCCTTTTTTTAGTAGATGCTCCGACAATAAAGTTACACGGTAGCGGGTAGTCACTACGAGGCGACAGACCACACTTTAAGCCACTAAGTTGTAAAAATACTTAGCAGTTATGTGTGAAATTCAGACCTGATGTTTACCTCCAATTTGTTTTATTCATATAGTGTTACCACAATACTGGAAGAGACGTTTGTTCTAGCCGACGGATAAACACAAATATTTCACTGTCATGTTATGCGCGAAATATTCCTTTTATTATATACACACCTACATATTATAGTGTGGGTAGATGAAATGTGAAGTCTTTGCGATGCGGTACTTTATGTACTTTTGTTTTATTGCCAGGTTTTTTTTCTTTAAAAAATGAAAGAAGTGTAAATTAAATTAGATTTATTGTAAATTGAATAAATACGGGAGCCGTCATTCATAGACACATACACACTTATATATATATATATATATATATATATATATATATATAAAAAATTTGAAAATTTCCTGTATTTAAATCATTGTTTAACTGGAATAATAAATATTTATTATTTATATTCTATCAGTTAAGATTTGCTTTCATTTTATTCTTCATAAATTATTAAATATAAAAGAAAATGAAACAACATTTATTTTAAAATTATATATATATATATATATATATATATATATATATATGTGTGTGTGTGTGTGTGTGTGTGTGTGTGTTCATTTGTGTACTCGAGTGTGTATGTATGTATATAAAAATGTGTAATAAATGAGTGGGTGTGTACATAAATGTATCTTTTACTTTGAAGTTCAACCAAAAAGTATTAAATCTATTGTTAAAAAAAATGTCATCTAATATATTTTTTATACACATTTTCGTATATTTTTCAAGAATAAATCATTTTATTTTCACTGATTTTTATAACTACATTACTAAGAGAAATACCTTGTAAATAAAAATTGTTTGTAGCTTAAGAATTTATTTTAAGCAATGAAATGATAATGGGAATTAGACTTAGATACATATATATTCTTGTTTATGATTTTATAAAATAAAAAAAGAGTAAATAAAAGACATATAGTAATAAATCATTCGTAGACAAAAATTCCTAGTTATACTATAAGTAAACCAAATGAGACTGAAGATTAGTAAATGATTTTAAACAAATAAATGTATGGCTAAATCCTTCAGTCTCATTTGGGCCATCCAATAAAAACAGAGCTACTTTTTGAAAAATATTGTTTGAAAATATATTGTATTATTATTATTGTAAATTATTTACTTCTTATACTTGGTACATTTACTGATTAATTTCTAATTTTTGGAAGTTGATGTGAATAACATTTACTTATGAAAAGAAGGTAATTGTTTTTTAAAAATGTCAAACCATATATAAAGCTGTTAGATTAATAAATGAAGTTAGATTTGTACATGAAAAAAATTGTCATACAATATTAATAATTCCAATTATTGATTATAAAAGAAATAGTAATTGTTTGCAAAATATATATAATTAATTCCAGTGCAATATTATTTACTTTCTAAATCTATTTTTTAAAAAAATAATCTTTCTTAAATCTTAAGTTTTATAACAAAAATTCAACATATATTAAATACAATATTTTTTTTTTTTTGTTTGAGACAAGTATATATAAAAGAGCAGCAGCAGAAGAAGCAGATTCTTTCTAGCCATTGCTGGAATAAGCTTTTACTAAAACTTTTCATTTTCAAACAATCCAATATCTTCCCTTTCCATGTTACCCTGACAATATTTTCCATGTCTCTATCCATAAGTTTCTTTTTGGATTTTTTTTACTCCTGTACTCTGAATCAATAAAATCTGTTGTTCATTGGTGATTTATTCTTCTTAATACATGACCAACCTATTTTCATTTAAAATTTTACACTTTTATTTATATTTATAGCTATTTTTTCATTAAAATTAAAATTAGTTTCTTTTCTTTTCATGCCACACTGTTTATATATATATATATATATATATATATATATATATATACATGTGTGTGTGTATGTACACATATGAAAAATTATAAATATATTATTAAAGACAAGAGAAGTATATTTTATTTATGTATTTTAAATTACTGTGTAAAATTGAAAATATAATTTCAGTAACTTTAAAGAAGCTATGTATATACATATTAATATACATATTATTATATATACATATTAAAAAAAATCTAGAATATAATTCTCTTAATAAATATCAATAAAAAATAATCCAAATCTATCTTATAATTATCTATTGATATAATCATTTAATGGTAGTACATAATTTAAAAAGTAATTTATTAATAAGATTATATTTGAAAATAATCCTTTTCATTTTTTATGCATATATTTTTATTTCTCATCTTTTTTACATACGAACACAAAAATATACATATATATATATATGGAGAGAGAGAGAGAGAGATGTTTTTAATGTTTGTATATTTAATTAGTTAAAATTAATTATGTAATTGTACTTTATAGAAGCTAATAAATCATATTATATGACCTGTAAGAATTCAGTGTGAAAGAAGACTTTTATATGTTGAATATTTAGTGATACTTGTTAACCACCTGAAGACAAATTCATAAAAATCGACAAGTTCGCATAAAACTGTCAGAGACACGTAAAGAAAAACGCCGGTATTTATCTTCGTAGCTAACAAACAGACTTGAGATTGAAGTCATTTGGCGATTTTATATATCGAAAAAAAACTTTAGCATTCCACAGATAAGAGTACATTGTATTGACACGTCTGCTGCCACAATATATTTTTTTTCTTAAGTTCCATATAAATATCCAATGTATATTTTTGGAAATGAATGATGTCATAATCATATTTTATTTGTTTTTTTTTTCGAATTTTTGAACTTTATATATATATATATATATATATATATATATATATATATATATATGAAAATATGTATGTATATGTTTGAATATTATAAATTTAAAATCATTTTTAATATAGGGTCATTCAAATGGGACGCTTAGATTTGTGTTTTATTAAAAAGAAACTATACACATGTTTCCGTATACACCATCCTATACACATGTTTCTTTTTAATAAAACACAAATCTAGGCATTACATTTGGATGACACATCTGACAAATCTGAAATAAAATTATTTCAGATTTATCGAGATGAAATTTCATTTTTTAACTATAAAAAATAAATCTGTCTATTAAAAATTGGAATTATTGAAAAATTACCAACACATATTCTTGATTTTTAACTTACTGAATTTTAATTCGTCATAGTTTATTTTGGGAATCATTACAATTTTAGTTGTAATATTAAAAATTTAGTTTTTTAGTTAAAATTTTTAAAAACAATGATAATAATAAGACAAAAAATATTAATAATATATATTATACATAATTTTTAATTACCATTGTTTATTCCTATTTCTGAGTATCTGTTTTAGTATTTAATTTTTCATAAATGATTTTTAGGTTATTATCTATTGTATTTTATGATACTCGTGACTTGTTTAATACATACTTAATAGTAATAAATTATTAATAAGTAGTAAATAATTAGATAATACCTAATTATAAACTAAAAATATACAAAAAATTGTCTCATAATACAAAATTTAGTTTTTATCAAGTTATTTGAAGATTATAGATTGTGGCCCAATTGAGACTTAAGAATTTAGACATATATTACTTGCTTATTATTATTTAATATTCTTTATTATCCTTCAGTCTCATTTGTGCTATCTTATATGAGTTTAAACTGAATGTAGTAACATACAGTACGAATAATAAGTTGATGGTACTTTATAAGAAGTTAAATAATAATATAAATAACGATGTAAAATCAAAAAATTGACATTTGAAAGAAAATATTTATTTTGAATTCAATCAAACTTATTTATTGTTTTTTTATAAATAATATTTAAAAAAAATCATTGTGGTTTTAAGTTGTGGTTTTAGTATATATGTATGTATATGTAAATATATATATATATATGTATGTATATGTAAATATATATATATATATAAATGAGCAGATGCCAATCCCAAACGACTGAAAAATATCTAATATAAATGATATTTTTTTATGTAAAGGCGATGATAAATATTAATATATAATTTAAATAAATTGATTAGGTTTTTATTACAGATAATAAATAAAATGCTGATTAGAATATTTATTTTATATATACATACATATTTGAGTATATATATATATATATATATATATATATTTATGTACAAATAATTTTGTAACACTACTGACATAAGAGACATAAAGAATATATTTTTAGATGAAAAGGGTATAAAATCGTCTATTATTATATTATTTCTGTACTACGCATCAATAGTTTCAAACATATGGCACGCGAATTATTTTCAAACGGTCCAACTGCTGGCATCAGAATGAGGATTTTTCATTTTAAACATTCTGTCGGTGTACGTCAACATTAATCGATTAACTTTATTTTTAAACTGTCTTTTACTTAAATAATAGCATATATATATATATATATATATATATATATATATATGATTTAAAAAAACTTTCTTTTCAGTTAATTTCCTCTCTTATTTCTATAATAACTTATTTAATTTATGTACAACGAAAATATTTTTCAATTTGATCAATAAGTTAGAGTTTTTTATTGATTTTGGAAAAGGTGAAAGTTTAATAAGATATTAAATTTTGTTTATGATTCAGAAAATCTTTCTACGTTTAAAAATATTAAGAAAATATTCAGTAGTCAATATTTTATCCAAAAAAGTAATTTCCTTAATTTAATTTCATATAATAAAATATATTGTAATATTATGATTGATGTTAAATAATGTAATTTGTTATTATTATTTGTTTTTAAATAATAGGTACATAATAAAATATAAAATTTAAATGTATGGCCTTTTTTAGTTATTTACTTAATATCAATCCAGAAATGATTTTCTTGTTTAAATATTTATTTTTACAATAAATATGAAAATTAAAATGTATTTATATTTTAATATTTTATAATATCTAAATACACTTTTGAAAATTGTTATTATGAATATTTACATTAAATAATATTTTAAACATATACAGATTTTAATTAAACTAAATTTTCATAGTATATTAAAATTTATATTTCCATGTAATATTTTTTAAAAAAATATAATTTTAATTTAAAATACTCGTTTGTTTATTATAATTTTTGAAATCATATTTTATTTATCAATATTGACTCTTGTTCTATATTTAAATTAGAAATGAAAATATCCAATACTCGTTTGCTATTTCAATTTATTTAAAATGTATTCATGTTTTAATTTGCTTAATAAAAGTATAATGCAAATTTGAATTTTATAAATATTATCAAAATGCAAAAATCATGTTGAATAAATTAAAAATAACATGTTAATAATTGATTTTAATTGAAAATGCACTCTGCTAAAATTCGTTTATTTTTCAAATAGATCATTGGAAATGTACATACGTGACTTTTTTATGCTGAAGGTTTTCATTTTACGTACAAAACAGTACCGAATATTTTATGAAAATGAAATAAAATCATGTAAAACAGTCAATTATTGTTGACTGTTTGTATTATAAACATTGTTATGAAAATTTGAATATTTCATATTATCAACTACCCTTATGTATATTTATTTACTTTTTTACATATTTAATGTTTTATTAATAATATTTTGATAAAAATATATGTACATTTCCATTATAAAATTCCTGGTTATTTTCATATTTGAAATATAAAATTAAAAATTTCGAAAAATCTAGATTAGTTTTTTAAATCATATTTTTGAATAGTTTTTCACTAACAAATAGAACAAATAATTATACAACTTCTTTTGATATTTTTGTTTAATTGTATCATAATTAACAGTTACAATATGTAGTAATAATATTAATAAATGTTTTTTTTTTTAAATATAAATTTACTAAAAATTACAAGCATATGACTGAATATTATTTTGATAACTTTATCCTGTGTTTATGAAGATATCAATAATAATATTATAAAAGTTCTTGCATTTTTTCAAACATTAAATAAACATATTACACACGTAGAACAATACTAGACTGAATAGACGTTATTTTTGAAATTTATCCTAGATGCAAAACTCACAAGTTATGCAGCTATAATAAGCAAAACTATCGATTATGTGGCAACGAGCGTGCCAAGCTTCTGTACTCTAAAAGACGACGGTCTATTTTGTTTTGAAATGCAAATTAGTTGTCGTTCGTGCATTTGCATAAGGTTATGTTACTGCAGTATTTGCATTTGTTTAAGATAAGGGACTGAAACAATATGGCTGCCGTGTAGTTTCTTTTAAGGTTTAGAGACATTACGAATGTATATATACATATATACACACATACATACATACATACATATATATATATATATATATATATATATATATATATATATATATATACTTCATCCTCATCAACAACACATTTTTTGTCCACTGCTGGATGAAGACTTTTTGAAAAAAAATTTACTTTCAGTTATCCAATGCTTCTCTCTCTCTCTCTCTCTCTCTCTCTCTATATATATATATATATGTGTGTGTGTGTGTGTGTGTGTGTATAAGTTATAGCACGTATCTTTCTTTTATTACATTCTAGAAAACTTTATCAGATAATGACTTCCATTGAAAATAACTTAATTCGTAAAAAATCAGTTTATTCATTTAATATCGGTTTATATTTTTCCCTATCTCTCTCTTTCTCTACATATATATATATATATATATATATATATATATATATATATATATATATATATATATACAAGCTGATCCAAATGAAACTAAAGTATAATAAATAATAATAAATGATAACAAGCAAATAATGTACTTCAAAACCTTTTAGTCTCTTTTAAATCATTCTGTATATAACTTCTTCCAAAATTATTATATTTATATAGTTTTCATGTTTTTAAAATTTGACTCATATTGTGAGATTTTTATATACTATAAATTTTCCCACTCTAAATTAATTACTTTGACGATGAGTATTTTTTGTAACATGTATATTAATTGTTAATTGTCATTGATTTTCTGGTTATTTCTGTTAAAGTTGAATTAAACGAATAAAAACTCACGTATATTTATTTGTAGTTTACAAAGATATTGAATTTTGTTTTTCAAATAAATCTTTTCATTTAAAAATAATATCAGTATCAAAAAATGAAACAAATTGAAAAAAGGTAGATTGTTTGAAGATGTTTTAAAGATGAATTTATAAGAAAATTTTCTTCGAATAGGGTATTTAGTAATTTATTAAGCAGCAGAAGGTTGAAAACCTTAGATTTATTGAAAAATAAACACACAGATGATCGATAAATAAAAATTACGGTGTGAAAAGACACATTTAGAATCTCTTTTACGTAATTCATAACATTTTTGGAAAAAGAAAAAAATTGTTAGAATTATTAATGAAAAAAAAATTGGATATATGCGATACACTGACAATTTTTACAAGGTTATAATGGAAAAAAAATTTTTCATTATAACTGATTTTTTAAAAAAAGGTTTTTGAAATATGTTATGCAACAATGATTGGGAATTTCAATTTTTGACTGTTTTTTTTTTTTAAACAAATAAAAATTTTACTGTCTATAAAGCTACATAAGTGCATCAAAGAGTTATTAAAGCTTGTATCTTAAAATAAATCTTTTCTACAGTGAAGCTGAAGAAGAGAAACTGTGCATAATGACGTCAGATACAGACAATTTTTAAGTGAGGAAAAATGAATAGCCAAAATTAAACTTCAATGTAGGATGATGCCTTGAGATTCTTTTTATCAAAATCGTTGTTAATATTGAGTTATTGAATTAAAATTGTATTTTAGAAATTAATATTGTATTTCCTATTTGTCGATGAATTGATTTAAAAAAGACACTGATATTCTGAAGATTTCTCTATAGAACTCTTTATAAAAAAAAAAATGTTACTTTTATTGTGAAATTATTGATTGAGACAAATAATGATTATTAGGAATACACGACGAATTTTGTCAAACAACAGCACGAACTTTTCGGATGACTTAATATATAATTTTGGATATTTGTCACTATATAGCGTTATATTTTAATTAAACGACAAATATAATTAATTGGTTTTTAAAATATGTTACTTTACGTTATTTTGTATCGTGATTCAAATGATTAAATAAAACTGATTGATTTAAATAACTAGTTAAATGTATGATCATTCCAGAAGCCGGAAAGCGATGTCACATATTAGTATTATTTAATTTACATTCTGAAATATTTCAGTATAAGTTGTTGTAATAAAATATATATGAAATCTATGTGGATACGACGAGATGAAAAATTTTCTACATAGAACACAAACGTATACAGAGATAGAAATGAGCGTAGATGTGTAAATTTATTAGCATTTGATTCCGTGTTGATAAAATGATAAATGAACGATATAATTCAAAATCCTGTATGAAACGTGCTTGTAACTTATATAGGCGCGTTGTTGTATAGGCTGCCACGAACTAATGTCGCTAATGAGATCAAAGTGCCGCCAATGTCTCATAGAAAATGTAAACAGTAAATAAACACTTCGTGCTTGTCCGGTCTCGTTCGCCATTACTCGTGTGCAAATGAGTGACTTGGACAAGTTTTGTTCACGGTATAAAAAATATAAAAAAAAGTCTTACGTGTACATGACTTGCATGGTATATAACACCTTCATCTTATGAAATCATTTTGTACTCTTCTACATACGTATGTTAAATGAAAGAGAATTGTGAACCAGTACGAATTTAATGATAACAAGTTATTTGCATATAATTATTCAGAATTAACATACGAGAATTAAATATTTTCTTTTTGGTTCGTACTGTTACTGGTTTTGAACAAAAAGAAATGTTCGGTTTATGAAATTATTTTTATTTGTTATTATCCATTTGGTATTATTTCAACATTTTGTTTTTGGAAATATTAAACTTTTTTTTAAAAAAAATCTTGTTTAATGTCCATATTCAATTTGAAAATATATAACACACAAACAAAGAATGCTATAGAGATTATTTAATGTTGCTTATTAATCATTGATTGAAAAAAGTAGTAAATCAACTGTTAAATTATGAAAAAAATATTATTTATAACAACACGATCATATATTTCAGAATATGTATGATTTATAATAGTAATTATACTGATTAATTGTATTATTAAAAATAATTATAAAGAAATTTGCATTGATAAAAGTTAGTTTTATCTATTAATTTATACAAACATAATTCTATATTTATTATATTTAAAAAAAAAAAAATAAAGAAGAAATTAACTATAAAATATTAATATTCAATTTAAATACATACTATTTTTTTAAAAAAATATGAATTGTATTTAATTGTCGACACAAAAAATTATTCAAAAATTACTTCACATATAAATTTAAAAATAAGTTATTATTGTATTTTTAGTTATTTATACAAAAAGACAATTGCAAATAAATTGTGAAATGTGAGTTTTTATTTTTTATAACTTCACTCAATCAATTCATATACAAGGAAATAGAAAATAAGACTGATTTTCTAAAATAATTTCATTGTATAGAGTCATCCAAATGTGACGCCTAGATTTGTGTTTTATTGAAAAGAAACATGTGTATAGAGTGGTGTATAGAGAAACGTGTAAAGTTTCTTTTATTTCTTTTTAATAAAACACAAATCTAGGACTCGCATTTGGATGACTCTTTATATATATATATATATATATATATATATATATATATATATATATATATACAAACGATGGTTGTTTGATAATTATGAAAAATTTTATTTATTGTTTAATTTCATTAATTAATTAATTTTTTCAATTCAGTTTCTCTTATTTTTTTACCATACTTATCAAACGATCCTCGTATATATATATATATATATATATATATATATATATATATATTTATATGTAATAAATTAACATAGGTTTATAAATAGAAAAGTTCTTTGATTTTTTTGATACACATTTTCAATTTATTTTTAAATTCATTGACTTAAGTAGTTGTTTTAATTAGTAAGAATTCAGTTTATTCTAGACATATGTATATTATAAAATATTCAATATTTATTTACTATCTTTTTGAAATTTTCTAATCTAATTTTTGAATTAAATTACAAAAAACAAATTAAATAAAATGTATATTTATTTTAATTTAATTACAAATTAAATTAGAAAATTACAAAAAATATAATCCTTCTTTCTATGAAAATAAAATCTATTTTCTGATTAACATATTTTCATATTGTATATAATACAAGTTATTTAAATCGTATCAATGTTGTGTAAATTGGAAACAAAATTATATACTCTGATGAATTACATTTCTTAACAGTGTATTTCATCTAATCAAAATTTTTATTAATATTATTTTGCCAATATTCGTTATTTTACTTATAATCACTGATAATAAGTTAACTTTTTAAATTAATTTAATTTTTACTATCATTTATAAAAAGACTGATTATACTACTCTAATGGTATTAAAAAAATACTGATGTTTTATTTGTCAATTTTTCATATTTTTATCTTTTGATTTCTTTTCAAAATAAAAGGTGGTCTAAATGAGACTGAATGGATTAGACATACATTTACTTGCTTACTATTATTGAATCTCATTCAATCACCTATAATTTAAATTACATTCGATTAATATCTAAAAAAATAATTTACTTATAAATAAATTATATAGAATATGAATTTTTTTACAAAACTAAAAAATATATGTTTAAATAGTTATATCAAGAATATACAGTAGATTGTAAACTAAATTTCATAGATGAAACTTTAAAATCATATTTAGAAAAATGTGATATCAATTAATATACAGTAATATAGAACGTAAATTTGATTTAATTGGATTTATGATGAATTACAATACAGAATTTATATTAAAAGCTGATAAGTTATTTAACATAGAGTAGAATGTAATAACAATTAATTACAAAATATTTTTGTTAAAATTTCGAAAAAATTGAACGAAATATACGTTTGATTTATTCTGTATGTTTGATCTATGTAGTTTAATTGAAAATGAAATTAGTTATGTTAATTGATTTTTAAAATGAATTACTTGCTAATTAAATATACTAGCCAGTAAGAGAAAATATGGTATACATTTTTAAGTGACAGTTTGTGCAATTTATTAATATCGATAGTGATCATTCAATAAGTACTTTGATTCGAAATTATATAGTTAAGTAGTAGTAATCAGCACAAATTATATTGGATTAGTAAATATATTTGCATAATATAATAAATAGAACGTGTGAATACTATTACTTTCATTGAACGCTTGTCTAATCAGAAATATAATAGAAAATTAATCGATACATTTAATCTAAGTGTCACAGGCACTGTGAAATAAATAAGTTGCTATTTAATATATATATAATAAAAAAATTGTATAAAATAACATTTCTGATATAGATTTCTTGTTTCGATTGTAATTTTTATAGTGTGAAAATATCTTTTTAATTACATAATATAAATTAGAGAAGTTTATTTTTTGATAGATTATTTTTTTTCTTTCACATTTTGTATATATAGTTAGTAGAAAATAAATAAATTAGTGTAGTTAATAAATCGATTTTATAAACTATTATAAACGATTATCAGTGTTAAGAAAAAATAAACATCCAGTTTCTGTTTGTATGTATTGATTTATTAAATAGTATTTGTGTATGTTTGCATTTTATTATTTTCAAAGAAAATAAACTAATTATTTTTATTAAAAATTCAGTTGTAGATAAAGACGATTCAATTTTTAAGTATGTTGTAATAATTAAATATTTTGTAGGCTAATATTTTTTTGAACTAAAAAATAATTTAGTTCCATTGAAGTATGATAAAAAAAACAATTCTATTTTAAATATTTTTAAAAAAATTATAAAATACAATAAAAAAATTCTCTTATTATAAAATGGATAATAACAATGTTGATATCCATAATTCAACAATTCAGTCTTATACATTCGTACAACACGAACTTCGTAACGTTGATTGATGTTTCAATTAATCAAATCAACATTACACGTACCGCAAAACGACCATGTGTTCATATCACGGACAGAGTATCGTAATTGTATATTTTTAAGATTACATCATTTCATAAATATTACGTGATTAAAAGACAGACGGATGAAAGAACGAAAAATGTTTTTAAAAATAACAGAATGGTTACATACAATAATAAACCTTCACACGGGTTACATTAAAACATGATATACATTTATAATTGGTTCTTAACTATGAATATAAATTGAAATTTTAGTATAATATTTATCATTTGTAATTTTACTTGTAATAACATACTAATGAAACTCATATATTCCATTATTATTAATTATTCAAAAATATTTGTTCCATCGCAATTTGATAAACTAAATAGAATATAAATAGAACAGTTTTCAAATTGCATGAATGTCAAAAATCGCACAAAACTCATATCCGTGATTAGGGAATAAAAATTGATAAAATGAACAATTTAAATAATAGCATACGTGCAAATATTCTAAATAAGCTTCATAAATCAAGATTAGCAGCCGTATCAACCTTGTTCAAGACAGGTGTACAATCAATGTTACCATAAATTACTCTAAAATAAGGTTATACCGAAAAACAGAGAAAAAAGAAATAAAATTCGACTGTTAACATCATTAATATCAACATCATTAATTTCGATGAATGTACTTTTTCATAGCAATATTAATCATTTTTTGCACTTTTTATATATTTATTTCATGATAAGACTAATAATTAAGTTTTTTTTCTATGAAAAATAAATAAGTTCATATAATTTACAAACATTAATTCATTTTAGTTCATTTGTATAAATCTGACTGAGTTCTGAACATATGATTTATGTACTGAAACATTTTTTAGATTTTGTATAAGTTTGTAATAATTAATATAAAGTTACTTTTAAATTTCATAGTGGTTATTTTTGGAGATAAATTGAAAAGTTAGAAATTTAACAAAAAGTATTTTCTAGTATTAACATGTATAAGTATGTGTGTATGTATACATGAAAACATGAAAAAATAGAATTAGAAAAAATAAATAAAAAAAATGATCTTATGACAAATCTCAACAATACATAAATAATATAAAATCAATTTTTATAAAATCTTACATAATTTACTAAATAACTTTCACAAATGAATTCCTCAAATGTCACAAAATGTTCATTAAAATATTAATTACTTGCTGTTTATTTTGATTGCAATCAAAATAAACAATAAGTGATTATTAAATTTTGTGATGTTTATGGATTTATTTGTGAAAGTCAATTTGTTCATAACGACAATATACAATTAAATAGCAAATTATTTAAAATATTAAATACTGAGTAAATTTTACTTTCATTTACAATACAGTGTATAAAAGAAAACAGTATTATTCCAAATTAAATGATTAGAACAGGAGAATAAAATTGAATATTTGTATCTCGTGATGAGAAATTCATTTAACCGAGAATATTGGATTATATTGATAGCAATAGAGAGAAGAAAACAATTAATTAATCACGTTTATTATCAAATTAGTTAAAGAATTATATTACTTTCTGCAATATTACTTTTTTTAAGGGTTAAAGTTGAATTTAAGGTGAAATTACATAAATATCTATATTAATTATGAAAAATGCTTGAGTCTGTATTTACAACCAAAAAATTATTGCTATTTTAAAAAAAATACTCTAATATTACAATTTCTATTATTGTGATTTTAGTAAATTATTTTTTGAATTCAACTGAATAATTTTATGTATATAAAAAATAAAAAGGTGTATTTGTATTGGATTGATTATGTATTTTAATATAAATTAATTAATATATTATTGATTAAATAATCAAATAATGTTTAAAATTAAGAATATCAAAATATTATATCGAGTCATCTAAATGTAACGCCTAGATTTGTGTTTTATTAAAAAGAAACATATGTATAGGGTGATTTATAGGAAATATGTGTACAGTTTCTTTTCTTTTTTTTAATAAAACACAAATCTAGGTGTCACATTTGGATGACTCGATATAATATAAAACTTGTACCATCTCTATTATAGTTTAGTATAAAGTACTTTTGATTGATATAAACATACATACAGTTTTGATAATAACAGCAAAATGGCTGATAATGGATGATGTCAATGGGGGAGAGAGTAGGAGGTTGGAGTTAAAAGTCAAATGTACTGAGTTCAAGAGATTTCCAATAAACAAAGTGATCTACATAGCACTTACTAACAGAAATCTATTAAAACCAATTCATCTATATATGGAAAATGTATTGATATTTTATACTATATATACATATAAAATACTTTTTACTGATATAAATTTAAATATAATTTTCCTAATAGCAGATGTTCGTTTCAGTTCATTGGTTCAAACTTATTTTTGTTTGAGATTTAGTTTTGAGCTTCCATCATCTCTTTAGTATAATACTGCGAAAAAGAAAAACTTTTAAATTTGTGTTTATTACATAAAACTCAAGGATTTTTTAATTAATTTATATTTACTCCTTATGCATAAAAATTAAAATTCATATCTCGTACTCACAAATATTTTGTAGGCATGATGGGCACTAAACTACAATGTAATTTAGATATTCCAAAACGTGTTAATGCAGACAAGACAGGTGTATTTTTATCAAACTTTATATAATAAACATTTCTCTCTTTCTCTCTCTCTCTCCCTCTCTCTCTCTCTCTCTCTCTCTCTATATATATATATATATATATATATGTATAAATTTATACATTTGCACTTTTAATTGCATAAATTTGTGAAAGAACATACACACACACACACACACACACACACACACACATATATATATATATATATATATATATATATATATATATATATGTATGTATATATTTTATCTGCACATAGTGTTATAAATCAAATAAATAACTTATGATTTCTAAAACTAATTAATGTTTAATTCGTATATTTATAAAATTACATAGTGTTATATTTTGTATTGTACACTGGATTTACGTATAATAACAATTTATATAATTTTAAAAAATAATGAATTAAAGATAATTGTTCTTTTTCAAAACATGTTTATGAATTCAAAATATATTAGAATGATTTGATGATAACTGAATGCTCTCTTTCTCTCTCTCTCTCTCTCTCTCTATATATATATATATATATATATATATATATATATATATATACATGTGTGTGTGTTTAAAAAATCACTTTAGCATAATTTAATCACTCACCTCAACACCAAAGTGTTCAGTAATCAATTATTGTTCACTTTTTTCTTGTTCGTATGGGTATGTCATTTTCGTCAGAGCATTTTAATATTTTAAAAAATGAACATTAAACATTTATAAAATCTTGTGACAATGAAACGAGTGATTTATTTATTTTAAAATAAATAAAATCGATTTCTCATTATTACTGATAATTTATTAAAAAATAAATGTTGAGTTGAATATTTCGAAAACAATTATTCTAAAAATACGACAAAAAAAATTAAGCACTATAATTAAACAGGTAATATGAACTTTCTATATAAATATAAACTGTATAAAAGTACATAAATACACACACACACATATATATATATATATATATATATATATATATATATAAGGCATGTGTGTGTGTGCATGTATAAATAAGCGTGTGTCCATAAACCCGTGACTGAATGTTTAATACCAGATTTCAATACTGTATAGAAATTCACGGTTGAATGAGTATAATTTTTTTTCAAATTGTATACATTTGACATTCATTAATTCTTTTGTAGCATTTATATTCAAGATTTATGTATTAAAAAAAGAACGAAACACGCTAATCTGAGGCATGGGAAATATGATAATTTTTTTTATAACATAATTAAAAACAATAGTGAATAGAATGTTAAGTTGTTATTTAATAAAGATAACATTTATTTGTTATACGAGTTAATTTCTACACTAATTACTTCCTCCGCAGATAAAATAATCACTATAAATTAATGATTATTTTATTGAAATTTGCGCGTTCATTTTCATAATTCACTCCGTGAAATTTTAGTCTACGGAGGATTAATTACATAAAAATTATAATATATTTTTATCTTATTATATATTAGTGAAATTATTCACGCAAGTATACACATACGTGGCTCATATACTAGCTATTGGAATATGTACAGTCGCCATGTATAATATAAATATTTATTTCTTACAAATATTATACAACTATAAATGTATTTTATACATGTGCAATTATATATATATATATATATATATATATATATATATATATATATATATATATATATATATATATGTATAAAGAGAAAAAGAAAATTGCAAAAACATTAAATAGAATAACTTAATTTTATACTGACCTTAAAAAATATCGAATATTAAATATTTGTATGGGTCAAAGTGAAAAAAATATTCTAACAATAGTTAATAATTGCTATCCTTTATAGCATTCTCCCCAGACAGTTTTTTTTTTAATATATATATATATATATATATATATATATATATATATATATATATATATATATTCCAAATTAGGTCTATATGAATTTTTTAATAGTTTAAGTATTTTAGTTAGTTATAAGATTAAGCATTTCCATTTCAGTATAAATATTTTATTTTGTGTTATAAAATTTATAAAAATTCATAATTAATTAGATTATATATTTAACTTTATTTATAAATTAAAATTATACATATATGTATATAAAAGAATGTTTTTCTAGGTTTGATAGAATTTTTAATAGGGATTCGATTTAAAATTCTATCACGCTTACCCCTTTGACCCCATCTATTTATATATATATATGTATATAAATCTCCATTATCAGTTTGTCTCTATTCTCTGTTAAATAAATACCTCTTCTAAAACGTCTTCCTCTTCCATTCCACATGGAAAAATTCTTATGTCTCTATCTTATCCATCTATATATCTCTATTTTTGAGTCTTTTTATATTTGGTCATCCAAATGTAACTCCTAGATTTGTATTTTATTAAAAAGAAACATGTGTATAAGGTGGTGTATAGGGAAACATGTGTATAGATTTTTTTGCTTCTTTTTAATAAAATACAAATCTAGGCGTCACATTTGGATGACCAAATATTTCTGTGTTCTTAATCAATTATTTCTATTAACTCCGATCTACTTTTCTGTGTTATCTGTAATCATTGTTATATTCTGAAAGCAAAGTCTCTACCATAAGTGAAAGTGTTAGTATTATCAGTGAAAACGGGTAGATAGGAACGATTTTTATTTTTAAATATAAAGGGATATTCAGTTTTATAATGGAAGCATTTTGATCGATATATACATTTT
>CP092094.1:17822500-17862500 GCA_029203775.1 Neoneuromus ignobilis | reverse complement strand
CTTTATAACACAGTACTCTGATGATATAATCATTGCCATTGAAATGCACATCAGCTTATAAACAAAAATAGTAAACAATAAATAATTATTGAACACTTTTTAATACGTTATGATATTAGGGTGAAATTTCATTTGTGTAAAAGTGAATTTACTACAATTCCACAATAAACAGTTTATTATTTATTTTGCACGATGTCATATTCTGAATATAGTATTATCAAAAAACGTAAATAATCAGTGATTACTGAATATTTTTGGTGAATTTCGAAGCTACTAAGTGATTCATTTGTATAAAAGTCAGTTAGTCTCAATACCAAACCAAAAATGATAAACAACTATTTTTATTGAGTAAAATATTTAATTATTAATTGAGTAACACGAATCAAAAGTTAAAAAAATCAATGTAGGGCCATTCAAATATGATACCTGGATTTGTGTTTTATTAAAAAGAAACATGTGTATAGGGTTGTGTATAGAGAAATATGTGTATATGGTGGTGTATAGAGAAACATGTGTATACGAGTAGTTTCTTTTTTTCTCTATAAAACACAAATCTAGGTGTCACATTTGGATGATCTTATATAATGTGTATTGTGATTTATAATTAAATTTATATTGTAGAAAATAAATTGCTTTTCAACTTATATAAAATGAAGACAAAAATCATGCAAATATTATCACTATTCAAGTGATATTTCTCAATGTAAACTTTCATATTTATAAAATTGAAATATATTTATATAGTATTTACATCAGATTTGTGGAAATGTTTAAATTCTACACAATATTTATATATATATATATATATATATATATATACACACAATATTTATATATATATATATAATTATATATATTTATATATATATATAAATATATATAATTTTTATGAATTACATAAACTAGATTTACTACTATACACTCGTGCTTTGTTCATTCATACAAAAATAATTTCGTTCTCGTTCAAACGTACATTCAACCTATTTAGTATGTTTATGTTGTACGTTACTGAAGCAGTTTTCTTTAAAATCGTTTTTGTATGAAAGTAAATATCGTAATCGAAATAGTCATTGATTATTGATGAAAGCTCTTCGGGTACAAAGCTTTGCTCACAGAATTTACTACGAACCCGTCACGAACGAAACAGAGGCGCCGGAGCGGCATTCCTTAGCGTGCGATATACACAGCCCGTCCGACCGGCGCCTGCAGCCGCGGTACCATGTTTAATTTACACTTCAAGATTTGTCCCTTGTACGTCCCGTGCGCACCCGATCATCGAGCATGTGAATCTATACATGTAGATGAACATAAACGTATTTATCATGAGTGTGGATGTGTATTTTGTGTGTAAAATAACCACTACATTGAATCTGTAGAGATATAGGCTTTGTGCGTGGATCATCAGAGTCTATTTAAAATACGGCGTTATTAAACTCTAATTGTAGGTAATGTTTGATAACACGGACAATTATGACTTTTGTACACCATTTTATATTGGTTATTAAATAGTAATGTGTTTAAAACGATCTCTAGACTGGTTTTCATTTCTTTTTATTCGTACGTGTGTAATAGTTTACGATTTCTATCAAACAATGCACTTTAAAGATAGTATTTCAGTTACTTTTCAAATAGAAAATATCTTTTTTGAGAGATTATTCATTTAGATCGTTTAAATTATATAAAAAATAGTCTGAAAACCAAAATTTCACAAAATGGTATTTTAAACGAAAAAGATTTTTTAAAACTAATTTCAATTATTTTTAAATGGGGAAAAATAAATATTAATATTTTTATAATAATAACCAAAATAATTAAATTAAGAATTCATTATATGTTATATTACTTTTTTTGAAAAAAATGGAAAATTATTTAATTTCAATAAAATATTAATAAATATTTTCATTTAAAATAGAATATAGTAAAATTGTACATCTTTTTTTAAAAAAAGTTAAGGTAGAACAATTTATATGTATGTATGCATATATATATATATATATATATATATATATATATATATATATATGACGTTTTTTTAAAAGTGATAGAACTTCAAATTGAATATCAATCGAAAGTTTTATCTAATCTAAAAAATACTCTTTATATATATACACCCTGTGATAAAGGTGTTTTTGTTAGATAAAACTTTTTTTAAGTTAGATAAAACTTTCGATAAAAACCTTCAATTTAAAGTATATATCACCTTTAAAAAACATCATATAGCATATATATATATATATATATATATATATATATATATATATATATATATGTACGAATGTATGTATATCATCATCAGTTTTTTTCTTTCCATTACTGAATAAAAACCTTTCTTAAAATTTTCCATTTTTACTGATTCAATGCCTTTCTGTTCTAATATATTTAAGTTTTTTTCTTTCCATTACTGAATAAAAACCTTTCTTAAAATTTTCCATTTTTACTGATTCAATGCCTTTCTGTTCTAATATATTTAAACGAATTTTTTTAAACCTATGTTTCATCTATCTATAGGCACTTTCCTGGACCTTCTTATATATCTAAGTTCTTAATCAATAACTTCCTTGTTCATCAATGGTCCTCTCTTCTAGCTATATGACCAACCAATTTCAAATTTTTCACTTTGCCATAACAACTGTAAATTTTTTTTTCTATTTCTTTCGATATTTTTTATATCTTTTCATGTTATTCCTAACATACATCTTTCTATAAGTGTGTATATTGTCTGGAGTCGTTGAATTATTCTGGGATTCAAGACCCATGTTTTACTGCTATAAGTGAAACATAGATCTTAAATATATATATATATATATATATATATATATACATATATATATATATATATACATATATATATATACGAGTATATATATATATATACTTGTTATTTCTTGTACTTTATGATTTAAAAACGATTTTTCTTTTTTCTCAAAAAATAGACAAATTAATAATTGGATTTCAAGAAAATATTAAGAACTAAAAACCATATAATTTAAAAAAACTTATAATATTTATATGTAATTTTATTTATTTACTTTTTTCATTATTGCTATGTGATTATTTTTTTCAAACTACAAAATTCAATATTAATTCTTTTAATATTTAATGTCTAAATTTATTAACATACACACATACACACACACACACACACATATATATATATATATATATATATATATATATATATATATATATATAATACAAAATAATTGCACAAACATGATTATTAAAAATTGATTTACGATTAATAAAAATATCAAAAATATAAATATGATAATTATTAATATTTTATTAATGATATTTTCATTATAATAGCTTAAAAACACAATTTATTAAATATATTTTCTGATAATATGTTGACAGAAAATCGTTTATGTAAATACAAATGATAATATTTATTTTATAAGCAAATATTTATATTTCAAAATTGTAACATATATATATATATATATATATATATATATATATATATATATATATATATATATATGTATATGAATTTATGTGTGTGTGTGTTTAACATTTAAAAGTTATTATTACAAATTCAAAATCTATTTAATAATTTTTACAATGTGTAAAGAATTAATTGTAGTTAAAAGTAAATATTTAAGTTAGATAAAAATTATTAAATACATAAAATTACTTAAGGTAACTTAAAATTAATGTGTAATAAAATAAAAATATAACGTAAAAGTGTTAATTAAATAGTAAATTAGTAACTTTCTTATATTGTAACAATATAAAATATTATAAGTAATATTTCTTTAAATATTTGTTATTTTCTAAATTATTATAATAATAACTGTACAAATAGTAATAGTTTAAAGTTGAAACTGAACAACTAATACGGTAAAATTAAATCAGATACTCAATCCAATCGTCATTTTAAGCAGTTATATAAAATTATATGTCTTCAATAATTGAGGAAAAAAAAGACACCTTGACTTATACAAAAACAGAACGTTTCTCGATGAACATCTTGTCCGTAAATCAGGTCAATGGTGTTTCTTCGTTGAAATCTGTTGACTATAAAACAACACTGAACAAATCGATCCGTTTTTTAATTACTTTAAAATAATTTTATTTATTTTTTATATGTTCGAAATTAAACAACGTTGTTTTACAAATAAACTACCAGATTTGAAAATTGGGCCTAACGTTACATGCTGTTCACAATGTTAGTTTTGCTTTAAAACATTCGAATAATTATTTTTTATTACATTTACATGCATAAAAATAAGAAATTTGAAATGATTCAGCTTATTTTTAACTACACACACTACTTGTTAATTTCAATTAATTCTTTAACATGTTTATAAAGAACATATGTATGTATATATGAAATATTTAATTTATGAATAAGAAATTATATAAAATTTATATTTAATAAATTCATTTTTGTGATCCCGTTCTATTGCAAATTTTTTTTGTTACATTTAAGGGTTAATTTATTATCGCTATCTTAGTATTGGTAGTGGTAGTATATCAATCATAAAGTGACCCTAAAGTATGAATAAAAAATTTATTACTGTATTTTAATATATATAAATATTGCTTTTTAAAAAAAGTAATTATATAAAAATGAACTGCTTATAAATATATAAAATTTGATAGCACAAAACAATAAAATAAATTTAATTTTTATTATTTTTTTATAATTATATATTATTTTAAAATATAAATGTAAAAAATGATTTTTTTATATTAAGTTAAAATAACATTTTTTTTTTAAAAAATAATTAACTATTTAATTTAATAACATTTCATGTATTTAATAGTTTTGATAAAGCAGACTTTTTAATCCAATAACAATCATTTTTCCGACGGAACTTATTAAGTATTTAATCAAAAAGTAATTATCATTGAATTACTACAATTTGTTTAATATTTTATTTATATTTACATATATTTCTCGTTTTATAAATTAGAGATTTATATTTTGAATGATAAATTGTAATAAAACAAACACAATTGAAAATTTATATAAATTAATTTTAATTTAATTATTAATATGATTTCATTTTTAAACTATAATTAAAGAAAAAATAATCGACTAGGATAAAACTTGATTACAACAAAAAATAAAATTAATTAATCAAAAATACAAAAAAATATATATACAGATTTTTAATTCATTATATGTTGTGGTGTCAATTATTTGTAATACATATAATAGATTTGTAATAGTAAACATATTAATACAATCAAAGTCAAAGAATTATACACATCTTGTACATTAATATTTCAACCTTTAAAAGTACATTAAACTGGGATATAAACGACTGAATGCAATTGAACGTATGGATTTGTAAATCTACAAAAAATGAATTGAGTGCAACCTAACGACCTCGTTTGCTCTCGGTAAATTCGATGATGGAGCGGTAAAACGTGAATTGTCAAAGAAAAGGTCGTACCTAATATAAACAGTTGCTTTATCAGTTTTTTTCATGTCTAGAATGTACACATACCTCCAAGAATACTTTATATATCCTTTACAAAAATACTTGTATATTTTATTTTATTTTTTTTATATAAAATTTTATTTTGTCTAACTGAATCGAATGAAAGGTGATGGTAAATATATTATTTTAATTATAAATAAAAATTAATTCCATATTTTTTTATTGTTGAATATATATATATATATATATATATATATATATATATATATAAATAATTATAAATTGTATTTAATTAATAAATTGATAACAAAAAATATTTTAAAAATCACCTTTATGACAAAAAATATTACAAGGCATGAATTATTTTTTCATATTTTTCTCAAGATCATGCTGTATATTTTTCCTCGCAAAAAATATTGTTGTATAAGGAATCTTAATTAAGTTAAAATATTTAAATATTTACAATAATATTTTAATAATATCTATAGTAGAGCTATAAATTACTATCATATTATTTTTTATTCGTGTACTTTTATTTCTTATTATAAATGTATAATCCTAAAATGTAATTACCTTTAAAACATTTCCTTTAAAAATTAAAAATATCTTTTTAAATGTTGTTAATGTTTTATTACGATAAATTCAGTAAAAAAATAAATAAATAACAATCTTATATTCAACAGTAGTAATTAAAATTGATGTAAAATAATTATTTACTAATTGTTATTTTTTAACATTTTCAGATCTATGTCTTTCATTCTTAAGTAAAATTGAAGTGACTTAACAATTTTTGAATTCACATGTCAGTCATCGATGAAAGATAGTACAATTGTATTAAACTTCTATAATATTCATCGGTAAGTGAATGTTTTGTTATACAGACACACACACATACATATAATCATCATTATACTTTTTTATCCACTACTGGTTGAAGGCCTCTCCCAAAACAATCCACACCCAGTAAACCAAAACTTTTCTTGTTCATTCTATATCAACATATTTTTTCATATTTTTATCACGTTAGTCCATTGGTCCATCTATTCCCTTTTTCATGGGCCTTTTTATACAATATTTCTATTTTCTAAACCAATTTTCTATTATCTATTAGTAGTTTTCTATACTATATGTATATAACCTACTCATTTCTATTTCAATCTTTTTAACTTTATTATAAAATGTTTAATTTTTTTTTGATTCCACTTATTTCTATTTTTATCTCTATGTATTATTTCTAACATATATTTTACATGTTTACTGTGTTGGTTGAAGTTGCTGAATTATTCTGGCATTTAACACACACACACACACACACACACACACACACACATATATATATATATATATATATATATATATATATATATATAAACTGTTTGATATACTAATGACATAATTTATTTTTTAAAATATTTCGTATTAATCATAGCTGTAAAATCTTTGCTCATTAAATTAAGTGAAGTTATTTTGTAGTTTTAAATTAAACTTAACCACTTCTATAATAAATAGAAAAAGCAGTACTAAAGAAGTTTTTTTGCATCTTGCATGTTTGTATTTTACATCCACAATCAAGTGTTTTATATTTAGAGAGTCGTGATAATCAATTTCAGTCTTACCCAAAGAATTTTAAATTTACATATATTGAAAAAATGTCTTTATCAAAATAAATTCATAAGTTTAAGTTTACTTCTATACAAACAACATCTTAAATCTAAATAACTCAAACATTTTTTGAAATATTTAAAAAATCGAGAGGTTGTATTAATGGTCAAATTTTATAAATTAGGTTGGACATTGGGTTTTTTATATTATCTCATTTTAACTAATATATCATAAACACACAGAAACACACACACACATACACACACACACACATATATATATATATATATATATATATATATATATATACATATGTAATTTTCAGTACTTTTGCATAACATATAAATAGAAAAAATAATAATAAAATAATTATTTGCATAGTATAATAATTTAAAAATTTTAATAATGGATATAAAATTTAAATTAAAATCCAGAATTTAAAATTTACTGTACTTGTAGATTTCAAAAATAAATGATATTTTTATTAAAATTTTATTTAATTCATATGTACTGTTATAACATATGATTTTAAAATAACATAAGTTCTTTAATATGTTTAATCTTGTAATCTATTTAAAAATCAGAAATTATATATATATATATATATATATATATATATATATATATATATATTGTATTATTAATTGCCACCTGTCTTTTTTTCTTTTAAAAAATGTAGTGTTTGAATCACATTTTACTGAAAATTCCATATTGTTAAAAAAGAGACTAATTAAAATTCTTGTAAATAAAACAAATTCTATTAACTCTATATCATTAAAAAATATATACCTGTTTTTATAAAATCTATAAAATATTTAATTTATAAAACAGTGATATTTTTTTAAAAAAAATGTTAAAGAGAAATTTTTAATTTCATATCCATAAATTACAAAGAAAATATTTCTCTTTACAATTAAAATTAGTTTGAATTTAAAGTTCGTAGTTGGTTAAATGAGACTGAAGAGTACAGACATACATTTACATTCTTACTACTCTTTATTATCCTTCAATTTCATTTGGGCTACCCTTAATATCCAAATACATGTACAAAAAAATAACAATGACTCAATCACTGTTAAAAATAGAAAACAGTTTACAATTTTTGATTTTTTATTCTTGTTATATTTTCTTCAACTTGCCATACAAATTATTCAATAAAATCACTGTCTCTAATAACTGATAGTTGACATGTATGTACAATTTAATTCTATTTCCAATATTCTGCAAAAGTTGCTTAATGCTCTACAACTTCATAGCAAAACTTGAAATCAGATCATAAATAATACATGTGTAAAACTACTATGTAATACACTGATGTATATTTTTGTTATTGAAATTACTACAATTTGTCTTCAATTATATTATAAATGTATTAAAATTTATTTCCTTATTCTAAGTTTTGAAATAAACTTAAAACATATGTTATTCGAAAACAATGCTTTTTAAAAAGTATCATTGGATTTGTTTATAAGATTGCATATAATAAAAATAGACTGATTTCTAAATTTAAAATATTAAAAAAATATTTATATGAGAAGTATTATTATTACGTAAGAAGATTACAAGATTATTAAACATTTTTTAAAATAATATTTCTTTTTTACTTAATCTGAATTAAAGTACATTTTTATAAACAGTTGTTATGAGGTCAAAATTATTTATTAATAGAATAATAATGAATAAATGAGAAATATTATTTTGTCTGTGTTTATTTGACTGAGAATACATTTATTGTATTTTAATTAATAATATATAGGATGGCACAAGATACTGAAGGATAATAATGAATATTAAATGATAGTAGGCAAGTAAATGTATGTTTAAACCCTTCAGTCTTATTTGGGCCATTATATATCGACATTATCAGCCTTTCTATCCACTACTGGATGTAGGGATCTACTAAAATTGTACACTTTGAATTTATATATAAAATCTTAAAAGAGATATAAGAAAACAATATAATTTATTGTCATTATTTAATATAGTTTAAAATTTTGATTAATATATCATTAATTAAAATTTTGTTTTAAATTAAAAAAAACAGATTTGTAAAGAAAATGAACTTTTTCTTGATACAAAAGAATGTTTAACCAATCTAAATACAATAAATAAAAACATTAATTTTATAATAAGTTAATTAAATTTATATTTTATTGAATTTTTTTTAAATTAAAGAAATTATTTAACGTCAACTTGAGTTCTTAATTTTATTTGAATTTTTTATTATAAAATTACATGTTAAAGAAGATATCTAAAAGTAGATATATAAGTATATAATAAAAAAAAATACAATTCTGACCTCTGGAGGTGATAACACAGTTATTGAAATGTCCATTAGATTTTGAAATTAATATCTCATTATTAAATAATTATGTTAAATATTATGGTTTTAAGGTAAATGACTCGTTTGAGTAAAAGTGAATTAGTCACATCACGAAATTAGTACTGAATTAAAATTTATAAAAATTAATGTATAAGATTTTTTTAATCTCAATTTAATGTGTAATGTTTATTTAAAATTACAATTTATACTCTTATGGATTACATAATATATACAATAACTGGCTCAAAATTTGTTTTTGTGGTAGTAGTTAGTTGTGGAGTCTATTTGAGAATATCTAGTATAAAAATATTTCTCAACATCGTCGATTCTTGATATATTTGAATGACTTTCACGAGTGTACGAAGAGTATATATCAAACACTTCACGAAAACTATTTTTTTCATGTAACTAATTACGCTCTTTACCGATTCGAACAAAACTGCTGAGTAATTAAAAATAAGTTCTTCTTGGTGTACACAAAACGAAAATCTATTTTATGTATACGATGTAAAACGTAGTTTCATAATCGAGCGACACGAATAGTTGACTCACGCGAGTCAGCGAGGTGAAATGAAATCTCCATCAGCTACCGTTAGACATAAGTGACACATCGGGCCGTGTCGAGGATCATCTGATAGCGATCTACAAGCCGGATCAGATCTGAGATCGGCGGAGCGCAGCTTCACATACGTATCGTAGTCGTGTCTGCTCTTTTTTTATCCACAGTGTGAATTCTTTACCTGATCAAGGTGTTAATAGTAATACTGGAGACACGACCGACTGTACATATATCAACTGCGGTTCTCTTACCATCAAAACAAGACCGCCTGTGAAATCGAAATGTAGACGGCATTTTTTGTAACGTACATTCGGTAACATGATTTAGTAACTATTTAAAAATGCGGGTTCTAAACAAAGTTAATTTGGGTTTTATTAATGATTTTGTTATCGTACTGTGTAATCAATTCTGTTAATTGAAATATTCGAAGTAATTCTTTATATAAAATCAACTGAATATTTTTTTATAGACTCCAACATACTTTACAGACAGTAAACTGAGTATTAAATTTACATTAATCTTATACAATAATTACATTATTTATATCTTTCTATATGATAAAATAATCAATATATATTTTATAAATCAACGGTCTTTAACCTTTTTAAATAATAATATATAACCATATTCGTACAATTATATATATATATATATATATATATATATATATGTATATATATAAATATATATAAAGAGAGAGAGAGAGAGGTGTATTTTTTAGCTTGATAAAACTTTAAATTGAATCCCTATCGAAAGTTCTATCTAACCTAAAAAACATTCTTATATATACATGTGTGTATGTATGTATATATAAAGGTATGATAAAGAGTGTTTTTAGGTTTGATAAAATTTTCGATAGGGATTCAATTTACAGTTCTATCATACTTAAAACTCTCTCTCTCCCTATATATATATATATATATATATATATATATATATATATATATATATATATATATATATATATATATAAATATTTTTTTCATATTCTTGAAAAATATATTAATTAATTGACATTTAAATTTTTACAACTGTATTTAAAATTTGTTGATTTGATTTTGATATTTTTTAAAATATATATTAAAACTTGATAAATTACATTTTAAGTAGATACTTTCAATTTATTCCATTATATAATTTTGGTGGCAATAATGTCTTGATGCTTGATAGCTTTTTAATAAAGCTAAAAGCATTTAATTTCGTTTACAGACCTAATTTTTTTTAAAGTTATTAACAATATCAAGCTTGTTTAATAGTACTTTTTTCTTTATTAATAGATAGTACGTCATTTAAAAAAATACTAGATTTAATAGAGATTTTTATTAAACAAAAAGTACCTAATGTTTGTTAATATAATATTGTATGTTGTGCAATATTATGCATTTATATAGATGTTTTTTAAGCATGATAAAACTTTAAATTGAAAGTTCTATCTAACTTAAAAAATACTCTTTATATATATATATATATATATATATATATATATATATATATAAGGAATGTTTTTTAAGTATTTAAACTTTCGATAGGGATTCCAATTAAAGTTCTATCACTCTTAAAAAAACAACACATACATACATACATAATATATATATATATATATATATATATATATATGTGTGTGTGTGTGTGTGTGTGTGTGTGTGTGTGTGTATTAAATTATTACTTCATTTTTCTTCTGTTGACGTACAAATAAATATATTTTAATTTTTTAAAATTAATATAAGAAAAACATCTGTATTGTCATTTATATTAAAATAAATACATACATGAATGAAATTTTATATTATGTATTTTTTAATTTATTAAAAGTATTTAAAAACAGACATAAGTCAAATATGTTGATCTAATTTTAATTAAAATATATATTAATCTACATATAATTTAATTTTTCGGATATAAATCTCGAAAAATTACTACTAATTAATTTTACGAATATCGAAATCTCATTAATATAATTATAAAATAATATGTACCATTTTTCAGAATCCTAATATTTTCATAATATTCTACGCTTGTTTTCTCATTCAATTCGTTTATAAATATTCGACATAATTTTAGCTAGGGTCAATAATGTAGCTTCTTATTTATCAAAAAGTTAAGATTTCTAATAGACCAAACACTTATTCAAAGAATTAAACATTTTAAAGTATTTAAAATGTTTCACATTATTTAATTTAATTATTATTAACATTACTGAATGTATTGTATATGGTGATCCAAGTGAGACTGAAAAAGAGTAAATGCTAGTAAGAAATAAATGTATGTTTACATTTTTTGGATTTAAACATACATTTGGATCACCCCTTGTTTTATGTCTCATTTGGATCATCCCATATATATATATATATATATATATATATATATATATATATATATATAGAGAGAGAGAGAGAGAGAGAGAGAGAGAACTAACCAGATAGACTGTGGAAAGTTGTTTCAAGCTAAGAAGAAAACTGAATTTAATTGAAGAGACAGACGATTGATTTTGACCTTTTACGTTAATTAATCTTAACGGGAATAAGAAAATAGCTAGAATAAAAAGGTGTTAGATAAAGGTGTTCTCTTTAACGATACTTATTAAATTTAATGAAAAATAGAAAATTAAAATAAATATGAAATACATTCAAAATATAAGATTTGCAGATGACATTCTTATTTTATCATAATCATACAAAGAAATGAACAAAATATTAGAAGTTTTAATAAATGCCTTAAATTATTTTAAATTGATAATAAATATAAAATAGAATAAGATAATACTGATATTTGAGATAAAAGAAAAAAGTAGAAGTAAAATACAAATCAGATGAATGGAAAGAAACAAGTTGAAGAATTTTATTATCCGGGAAGAATGATCAGTGATAAGAGAAACTTGAGAGATAAAACACCTTTTAATCAACAATCACATTCATCTAAAAACAAGAAAATCATTTGACATAACTTTCAAAATCTGGGACAATCTTCATTATTACATATTAACATTTTTATATTTTTCATCGAAGTACTTTTTAGTTTTTTTAAAAATCCAACAAATTTTTAATCTATTAATTATAATCATCACCAGTCTTTTATATTCATTGCTAAATAAAGGCCTCTCTCAGAGCTTTTCACTCTAAGTAATCTGATGTTTTTTTCTTCTATTCCATTCAGATGAATTTTCTTATATCTGTGTCCTATCTATTCATGGATCTTTTCTTGGGCCTTTCTTCAGGTTTCTAATTAATAATTTCTTATTGCTATATAATTTTTCACTTTTACTATAATGTCCATAGTTTTGTTTTTTTCCCAATCCACTTATTTGCATCTTTATGTGTTATTCTTAACATACATCTTTTTGTATTTATTTGTGTTGTCTTGGAACTGCTGAATTATTTTGACTTTTAATTGCAATAAGTAAAAATAGGTAGGACAATCAATCAAAAACTTTTTATTCAAATATAGAAAATATTCAATTATTTTTTTATGATTATATATAAATAAACTCATTATTAAAATCTTGTTAATTTATGGAATGAAAAGATATTTTTATTATACACTGATAACGTTAAAAATTGCAAATTTATGTACTGTTCGTACAAATGAAATTTCAATTGTATCACATTTCAAATAGAATTATTTTACGGTTGTATATAAAATGACACAGAATATGTTCAGACCTCACGAAGAAGTACTTTGAACGGTTCAACACCGACATCGGTAATAGCCACATGCCTCATCGCGTGTGATTTACAACCGGACCAGTGGACGGTTTTCGATACAGGCGCCCCTGTGGCCAGCCCGGCAGGGCGGCGCCGCTAGTGTTGTCACCTTATCGCTTCTGACGAACCACCCAGATTAGTCGGCAGCCTGTTGCCCCCAGTGTCTCCAAAACCGTGTCTGCATTTCCACTTTACAACAGTGCAATACAATGTGCCGTGTTTCGTGTTCGGTCTACGCCGTATAAATAAAACAGAGCATTTATTTTCATTTAACGTTTGTTCATTATATATTTTTTTAATTGGTGGATGATCGAATACATACACGTTTTTTTGACATTCTATAGAAGAAAAGGGTATTTTTTACAATTATTTTTAAATAAAATGTGATTTGAGGACGAATTTTTTTTTATCACAAAAATGATTTTTACTGAATCCATTTTTATAAATATTGATAAACTTAGTATAATTATTGAAGATTTTTTAATATCTTACTATACTGGGGAGATAATTAATTTGAGTGACAATATTTTTTAAACCTTCTTAATTTGTAACAAGTTATTGTAACATTATTATAAAATTTAATTAATTAATTTATTTTTAAATATATAACAATAATTATGTAATTATATATAAGTTTTGGATTTAATATAAGGTTAATAAAAATTCAAAACGATTTTTGTTTCGAAAATTTCATTTCAAAGTTATAAGCCTCTATAATAAAATAAACAGAAAATTGAAATGGTTGATAAAAGCCAATTAACAATTGATAATAAGCAAATAAAGATTAGTCTTGGACACTGACTGCACGAATTGGTAATAAAAACAAATATTTTATTTTTGTATATAAGGGTGTTAATAAAGTGAACAAGGCGGTTAATTATTGCTAATTGAATAACGAAAGAACATATCACGACAAGTTGAAAATATTTTTTTTATTTAAAAAATAAATATTTTTTGTATTACTTTTAAATACGCAGTGACTAACTGAATTTTGTTATGTATTTAAACATAACTGTTGAATATTTTAAAGTATCGTGCAGTAATTTAATATAATTGAAATCGAAATCTGCATGGAGCTTTATTCAATGATAACATTTTAGAGGATGTGTAATTAATTTGACCAAATGTTGTTTTAATGTGATAGTATCAATGTTTAGATATAAAAATGTAATTAATATAATGAATTATTTATCTATTGTTAAATAAAAACGATTTTTTATGATGATACATAAATTTAAGAAAAACATGTATAATTAATTGTGTTATGAAATTAAGTAAATAATTATTAAAATTGAAGTAACGAGATTAAACTAGACAAAAAGATTGTAAATTTTATTAACTATCAAAATATTCTTTAGTGGATTAAGAAAAATTCGTAATATAAAATATTAATTTCAATTTTATTAATTTTATAATTTTTTGTTGAAAGGTGTATTTTATTAAAAACAATTTAGAAAATTTACTAGTTTACTATTAAACAAACATTTTAGATTGGATAGTCCAAGTTGTCCAAAATAATTTGATAGAAATTTGAAATTTAATTTGTTTTAAAGCATTTAAAGAGTATCTAGTGTAAGAGGATTTTAAATAAAGAATATTTTCTCAATTTTTATATAAAAAAATGAGTACATTAAAAATTTAAAAAAAATTGGCAATTTTATATAGAGACTTGGACTAAAAATGTTCTTCATATGAATGCATCAAATCTTTTTTTCCATAATAAACATTTGTAGTTCAAATTGAAAACAGTATTTATTAAAAAACAAAGTCTTATTTTTGATTAAAACACCTGTCATCGAATTTATTGTTCCAAATAGTTGTATTATTATTATTAACAAAAATAATAAAAAATAGACACATATATACTATCAGTTATTAAAAATATTAAAAAAGATTAACACTTTAAATGATTAATGTTTTTTTTTGTATATTCTGAAATTTCATATTTTTTCAATTTAAAAAATATGTTAATCTAAAATTATTTTTTCATTAAAACAATACTCGTAGATACGAATTTGAATGTGTAATATAAGGGTTTGAATACAAATGAATTTAATTCTAAAAGTTTATTAAAACATTTTCTAAAGAATAAATAAAAATAATAATTTTATATATTCATATAATTATATATTGTACTAAGTTTCAAACAGAATAAATGAATATATTGTATAAAATTATAATCTACTACGTTTCGACATACAATAAAATCATCAGACTTAATAAATTTTAGTTAATTTTTAAAGACAAGAATCTGAAATGACAGTAGTCCATTATTTTAATTAATTGTAATTATTAAATCAATATACAAATAATAGAATTTCCACATAAATATCCACAATGAAAAATGTATAAAATGGTTATTATTTTATTGAATTTTGGAAATATTACTGTTTAAAACAAAATATTTTTTTAAAAAATTATTTATTCTCATTTATTGAATTAATATATATATATATATATATATATATATATATATATATATATATATATATAATTAACTAAATATTTACAAATTCTATAACAATACAACCTAAACAATATGTAATTATATAAGGGTCTAGGTATAAGCAAACACACTACACATTTTTCTTATTTTCGAGGTCAGTATCAGAAAGTTAATTGATTACTAGAAAATAAAACCCATCAATTTTATTTCGGCTTGTTATAATTCCGTATTAACGTCAAAAAACATATAATATTATTGTCTTATTTATATAATTATAACGAAAAATATACAAACTAATATGATAAATAACTCGTCTGAAAAAATATATATATACTGTCGAAACATAAATAACAGTTAATTAACAACACATCTTTGACATAATTCTATCTTTATGAAATCATATATATGGTTAAGATAGCGTGATAATGGGCAGTTACAGTAAAAGTATGATTTTAACAGTAGATATGAAAACAGGGTGTGGTTTTATGGTTGTAATATCGTAATGCAATGCAATTTTTCAATTTTTGTCCGCGCGTGTGTGTGGAGACATAAGGTAAAATTGTTCGTTCAATTAAATTTTATTATATAGGGAATTAATGAAATTAATAAATATTGAAAGACATTTATATAAGGTTTTTTTTGAATAAGGGAGATGTAACTTATCACCTGTTTATTTTCCTTTTATATACATTAAAAATATATATTTATTTTTAAATATATTAATTTAATTTCATTATTTGTAAAAGAAAAAATGAAATAATGTGGCGATAAAAAATATGTAATGGACTTTTTTCAAATTTCTAAACTTTTTCTAAAATTTATTGAACATATAATGGTATAATGTTCATTGGTCTTAATGCTAATTTATTTATCGTACAGATTTTAATATTTTTTATAATATATAAAATTATTTACAATTTTTTAATTACGTATGGAAAATATTTAAATAGTAAATTAGATATAATAAATAAATATTGAAAGACATGTAGAGATAGTAGAAGAAATTTATGAATAAATATGGAAGATAATCAGATATTCAAAAAAGAGTTAGATAGGGGTGTTCATTTATCACGATATATTTTATAAAAAAATGATTATTTGAATGAAATATACAAAAAAAAACATTTAATAAATTTTATTATATACACAAATAATTTAATTGTATATTTTTTCTATAAACCATTGAAAAATATTCAATGAAATAGTATAAGCAATGACATATAAAAAAAGAATTCAGTAAATATTAATGTCAGATGGCATTGTATGAAATCTGCGTGAACTACTTGCAAATTATTAAACAGTTAGTTAAAAGTACATACGAACAAGTTTCAACATTCTTTTCATTTTTAGAATTTAATGAAAAATGTCAATAATACGAAATGCTAGAATGCTGAAACACATTTCATAGTAAACGATAAAATGAGACAAAGTTTGAATGTACTTAAGTAAAATTTTTACAGAATTTTAAATACTTGAATAATATACACATACAAATATATATATATATATATATATATATATATGTATGTATGAACGTTAAAAGTAACTCTACCGCAGGAAGATAGTTAATTGTAAGTAATTAAAAAAGAAATATACCGTATAGAGGCTTATCGCTGAAATAGTCGAAGTTGAAAATTAGTTGACTGAGTAAATATTTTAATCAAAAAATTCCAACGGTAGATAACCTTGAATGGTGAAGACTATAAATTGGTTCTAATTAGCAACTCACAACCATATTTTAAAATCTATTCGAAAAAAATATTTATTTACAATTTTTGTCCTCAAATCGCACTTTAAAAAAAATATGCAGATGTAGTCTGTTCTGTCGGTTTCCGTTCTGTAATTATTTTATATGTTTGCTTGTTAGATAAGGGAATTGTAGATGTTTGAAGTTAAAATTATCTCTAAAAATCTTTATATACATACATAAATATATATATATATATATATATATATATATATATATATATATATATATTATATATAGAAGAATTCAAATATAACATTATTTTTGTATCATCATATTAAAAAATAATTACTTGAGAATTAAAAAATAATTGTATATAGTCTAAAAATAATTCCTATTTTAATCTTTTATCATTTTTTTTGTTTAAATCTCTTTTAATAAACATATTCTTAATGGTAAATTTTCAAAATTACATGCCTACCTCAATGGAAGTATAATAGCATGTATGTACATACTTCTCTCTCTCTCTCTCTCTCTCTCTATATATATATATATATATATATATATATATGTACATAATTATTATGAGTTTCTTTCTAGCCATTATTGATGAATCCCTCTCCCAAATTTTCCACATCTAACAATTCAATTCTTTTCTTTTTCATTTCACACTAACAGATTTTTAAATGTTTCTATTTTTTCTATCTATAAGTTTCTTCTTGTACCCTTTTATATTTCTAAGTACCTATTTAATAATTTCTGTTTTCTTTCAAACATTCTTTGCTTTCATTTCGAATCCATTTGTCTCTTTTCTTGTCTCACATGTTATTTCTAATATAAATCTTTCCATACTTCTCTAAACTCATTGAATTATTTTATAATTTAAGATCTATGTTTATGTCAATACTGTAAGTGAAATCAGGTACAGTACGTTGATCAAAAAAGTCTTTTTTCAAACAATTTCATAATGAAATCATCTCATTTTTAATTTCCTGTTCATTTATAGTTAATGAACTGTCTTAAATTTACATAGCTTTTAAATTATTTTAATTCTATTTAATTCGATTTTCCTTTTATCTGCAAATTAATTGTACATTAAGATTATTTTGTTATGGTTCATGTTTTTTTTAAATTTTTTTTTTGGTTAATGTTTCTATTTTTTCCAATTCCATCTGAAGTTATTTAATATATAATAATGTTATCAGCGAATTGTAAATAAATAATTTAAAAAAATATTTTCGTAATAATTCTGTTTAATTTTTGGCATATATATAAAAAATGTTTTTACTAATAAAAAGATGTATTATTCCTATTTTAGTATTTTCAAAAATTCTTCCAATTTCCTTTCACACTTTTAACATTTTTTACAAAATTTCATTTTAATGAGATTTTTATTTTCAGAAATAAAAAAAATAATCAGATCAACTAAATAAAATAGATATTCAAACATGTTATTTTCTTATTGACAAGACTATGTTATCAATATTAATTTGTAAATAAATATATTACCTTCACAAAGAATCATTCACTTGCCTCAATAATGATTATCTCTTATCTGAATACTTTCTCAAATACTCTTTGTAAATAATTTTTTCCCGTTTTTGATCTACATGATTGATCAATGTATTTATTATCTTATTTTTTACATTTGCAGAAATTCTATTCAGTTTTAATAATTCAACATTCTCTTGTCATGCTTGGAGTATATCAGTAATTTTTACTGATATTTTTTATATTTATTTTTGATTATTAAATAAATTTTAGTTTCTTATTAAATAAATTGAAACTTAAACATATACAAAATATTATACTTTATTTCATATAATTATATATGCATAGAAATTGTTGTGACTTCACGAGAGTATATAGCAGTTGTCTTTTACTTTATAGTCAACTTTATATATATATATATATATATATATATATATATATATATATATATATATATATACATATATAAGTAAATAATTTATTTAGTTTACACATTGTTTACAAATGACTACATAAATGTTGATTCTATTTATTAATACACAATTTATTTGATGTCTATAAGTTGAAGCGTTGTACTTAATTGGGTGTTGATGAGATTTGAACACATGAGTACACATATACATTTATTCATGAATTCATATATCCGATATATATATATATATATATATATCTACATATGTGTGTTGAATGAACTTGTGCATGAATGAATAATTGATATAAAATATTTTTCAAAACTAAAAACTCATGTATAAAATAATCCAGTTGTGCCAAACAATGATCGTACTTGAAACATTACTGTGACATGAACTTCAAATGGTCTATACGACAACATTAATTTACAAAACCTCTACTTGACGCGCTCAAGTACAATTCCGGTCCATTTTTCAAATTTGTTCAAGTTAGTTGCTCAAGCACTGGAACAATAGATATATTTTTTCTTATAATATGAGAATAACTAGAGATATTTATCTGAAATTCTATTTAAGATGAATTAATTGTTACTGTTTTAACATACTGAACTATTTTAATAATTTTAAAAGTAAAAGTTAAATAATAACATATATATATATATATATATATATATATATATATATATATATATATTAATATTTATTGATTATTAGATATATAATTTATTTAAATTCTGTTTAGTTTCATTTAAAGAAAAAAAATGAAATGAAAAGTTATCAATTCGTATTTTTTGGTAATAAATTAAATAAATTTGGTCATTCATTTTACTAAAAATAGTTATATATATATAAAACTAGTTTATAAGATAATTTTAAAATAAAAACTAAATTTGAAAACAAGCTTTTTAAAACAATCATTTTCTTAAAACATACCATGTTCTAAGCCAGATTGGAGTTTATAACTTATTGACTATACTAGACACTTGATTTCGCCGGTCTCATTTATATGTTTATTTTTTTAGAAATTTACAAGTACGTGTAGTGTATTAATAAATAACATCCTTTATAGTTGAGTGCTTCATTAGATCTGTATTTTGTTTTATATTTCAATTACAAAAAAATAGTATTTTAAAGATCATTGAACTTGTTATAAATATCCAAATAATTGTTATAGTTCATTAAGAAAATTATTGTCTTAAATATTGAATGAGAGTTGATCTCAACGACGCTATATAATAATTAACACTTCAACAGTAATGAGACTTTGATAAATAGATAGCCAATTGTAAGTATGTTTATTCATATTTAAGGCGTGCTTATGTATAATAGAAGACTGTAGATTTATATAGGAAGCGTCCAGAAAATTAAACATTTTAATATATAATCTATATTCGAGCATTGGTATATTTGACAACAGAATTAAAGAAATAAAAAAAATTATGTTTGACATAATTTTATACATATAATTGTTTATTTAAGAATTCTTAATAGCAACAGCAGTCTTACTAAGTTTTAAAACATATGGTCTTTGACGCAAAGGAATAATCCGACTTATTATTTAAAGTATGCCGATAAATAAGTCATATATATATATATATATATATATATATAAAGAGAGAGAGAGAAAGAGAGAGTTGAAAAACAGTTCACAATATAAAACATAATATTTCACTGCTTTTAATACATATTTACCAAATAAAATGTAAATTAATTAATTAATCTCAATTAAGTAAAAAATCTTAAAAAAAAGTTAGTGCAAATAATATTTTAATCAATAAGAGACTGTTTTTGTAAACAGTCTAAAGCTACGCTGATTAAATATACTAAGCAGTTCCATTGGGGACTTTGAAAATTGCTCCACTACTTAGCAATATTACTTACTTAACCATGAAATAACTAGTACATATTGATGCAACAAGAATCGTTACCTTGTAGAAAATACTCTAGTATAACCGACATCCTAGCAAGTTTGATTTTTTTTCCATATTCTTTATCAATATTTATGGATTTTGTAATCAGATTCTGAACTTTTTAAATGTTATTTATTTTTTAGATCCCACAGTACTCGATATTTTTGGTACTACTGACTTAACATCGAAACATCTTTCTTTTTCATATTCACTATTTTAAATAAATAACTAAATATTAATAAAAATAAATAAAAAAATATTAAAAAATGATTTTAAATATTCGCTATTTTAAATAAATAACTAAATATTAATAAAAAAAATAAAAAAATATTAAAAAATGATTTTAAATATTTTAAAATGATGTAAAAATTTGTACGTTGAATTCTCACATTCAATGATTAATCAAAATATTTATTAATGTGGAATTAACTTTAAATTTAAAACAATATGCTTTAATAAAAATATAACACTTTTAACTGTTGTTGTTATATTTTATTTTTAAAGTTTGTATTTTTTTTGAATTATTTTTGTTTAATCAATTGTTCATTGTAATAAAGAACTATTAATATGATTAATATATTTTAAAAGAATAATAAAATGTAAAATAATATTAGTTGAATTATATGATGATGTATGTGTGTATTCAATATACACACACATACATACATATATATATATATATATATATATATATATATATATATATATATATATATATTTCAATCGATGGTGTAGTAGTTAAAGATCATTGCTTGTAATGCGGGAGAAATTCGTTCGATCACCGGCCGGAGATATAAGACAGGTGAGGCTCTTCAGCCATTGTGAAGGCAACTTGCATAAGGAAATAAAGACTGAATAAAAAATCTTTACCAACTCAGCTGGTTACATGGTGAGTATGACCAAATATCAGTAAATGGTATTCGTTGAAGCATTTGCCCAGCAGTGGGCTAATATAAGCTAATAATTATAATAATACACATACGAACATACATACATATATATATATATATATATATATATATATATATATATATATATATATATATACATAAATAATAGAATAATTAATAAAAAAAGTACGATAAAAATTTGAATAAATGGAATATTTAATTCAAAAAATCTCCATGTACACACAAATAAAATAATAAAGTTAATTAATGAATTTTCTTGTTTATTCTGTCACAGTTCATACATAACGTGCAATAACATTTTTATCGCATGCAATATCATCAAAAATACCATTTTTGTTGCTCGATGTATCGTGCAAGAAGTTTAGATAGTAAATTCGATTAAAATATACAGATATGCGAGTTATAAACAATGCACATTATATAAAGTGCAATTTACTGATCATATATATAAACACTGATAGATAATATAGGGTCATCCAAATGTGACGCCTAGATTTGTGTTTTATTGAAAAGAAATATGTATATAGGGTTGGTGTATAGGGAAACATGTGTATCAGTTTGTTTTGTTTCTTTTTAATAAAACACAAATCTAGGCGTCACATTTGGATGATACTATATATTGTAATATTCATGAAATTATTATTATTATTTCTTGATATTTTTGATATGCATAATTAGGAATATATTTTTATATCACTTTTTAAAAAATCTATTTTTACTTATCTATTGTTTTAATGTAATTAGTAATTAAATAAAATTTATCTAAATACAACCTAGATGGATATATACACACACACATATATATGTATGACTGTGTTATAAATAATCTTCTTTTTAAAAAAACTCGTAATTATGAATTTCTTTTACGCATCGCGTATTGTACTCTTCGTTCAAGAATGTTTCCTATTAATATTTATGACGGTCACGAAACGACTTTGTTACGTTAATTTACTGATTTGTCTAATTCAATGTTTTAATCTCGATATGAATTACTACTGAAATCTGAAATTTGTATTATTTATTTTAACAAAAATTCCAACACACTGTGTTCGAATATGTCAAAGAAAAAATGATTCTTTAACACGGAATGTTTAAAGTAATTTATGGTACGTGTATTTTTTATAAAAAAATATTTTTATATATTATTTAATGGATGTATTATTCTCGTGTTTTCATATTTATATTATATAGTCTATAGAGAGTTATGTTTATGAAAAGATGATGTTGATTGCATGATTGATAACGTAATTTTAATTATTATTTATATATGGTTCACGAATGATCAACAAAAGAACTTGTAAATATATTTTTTCGGTTCAATTTTTTGATCATTAATTTATTTCGCTTATTAAATAAACATGCTTTATTAGCATATAGTCAAGTTTTAATTATTTAAACAAACTGCCTTTCAATGTTTGGTTATTAATAAATTCTAAATTTATAATTAATATATTTTTTTAAAATTTCTAATAAAATGAAGATTTTTTTTACATAAATCAGTTATTACTTCAAAGTTTAAAAAAGTGCTTTATTTAAGACAATGATATTATTATTTAAACACTGATAAAGAAATCAAAATGAATAATAAATTATATCTTAATATTTTAATAACAAACATTGGTGATATTTGAAATAATCAAAAAATAGACAATCATATTTAAATATAAATTAATTCAATTAAAAAAATTGTTTAGTTAATTCTTGTCTTAAAATAAAAATATAATTTTCTATTTAAAAATTGTATTTCAATTTGATAATAATATAATAACATTACAAATTTAAATATTTTTAATTTGAAATATTATTATGTTTCCAAATATAGATTACTGTAAGTGAAACAAATAAAATAACCATTAAAATAAATTTATAATTTTTTTAAAATAAAATTTAAATTTTATAATTTAAAATAAAAGCAATATATTTTCAATTTCTTAATTGTTATTAAATTGAATTATTTTATAATACAAGAATAATTATGGAGGAATTAAAAAAAATACTTATTACAATTATGAATACAGTTACATACCCATATCACTTTTCAAATATATTTTTATTGTCATTATTTATTATTATTATTTTAACATTAATATACTGATTTTAATTTCCATTATTTCCATTTTCCTTTCAAATAATATATTCAAAATATTTTTTAGTATTTGCATTCGGTTTAAGACTTTTTCTATTTAGTTATACAATTTCTGGATTCAAATGATTTTGATGCTTCGAATTATTCAGCATCCTATATATAAAAAAGTGTATTTTAATTTCTGCTCTATAGCAAATTTCACATACCCTGTTATTTTGCCTCTTAATGATCCAAATCCAAAATCGGTTGATTTTTCTTCTTAATTTATTGATATTAGATATATAGTACGTCCCCTATTTGGTGTAATAAACAGATTCGAAGAATATTTTGATATTATTTTGTTGAAAAAAATCTGTAGTGTTTTTCTATTTTACTTTGGACAATTTTCTTGATTTGCCTGTTCTATATTTTCCTATAGGAATGTTATTTAATCTTAGATTTTCTATTCATATATGTACTGTATATCTTTATCTATTTTTATCTATCTATGTATCTATCTATTTATATATATATATATATATATATATATATATATATATATATATATATAAAATCGTAATTTGATAATAATTGAAATATTTATAAATTAAATTGACAATTTTAATTTGATTTTGATTTTTCTTACACACTCAGAGCCATTTGTACCAAATCAAAAATTCGATGTTCAATATTAACTGTCAACTATCAAAGTGATAACTAGGAGTCAATAAGAAAAAATAATATTGTATCCCAAAAATACTACATATAATTATACAAAACAATTATGTATAATACTTTTTCAATTATTCTTTATGCTATACTTCTACGGAGGTTCTTACTATTCTCTTTCAACTTGTGTTTATGTTTAAAGAAAATTATACAAAAATGACTTTTCTTGATTCATCCAAAAAAATTCAGAAAAATATATTTAAAAAAGTAAATCAATTAGATTATAAAATATAACATAATATTTTATATATTGCCTTTTAATTAGATTTTTCAAAGCTTTCACAATATTTTATTATAAAAAATTAGTAGCCAGTATTGAATAAAACCTGAAGTTTCTAATTAAAACATTAAAGTTTATTTACAATTAATAATTAATTTATTATTTAAAAGTTGGTGTAGAATATGATGTTGGATAAATTGAAATATTTTTCATATTAATGTACCTGATACTGATTAAAAATTACATTCGAATTGTTGCATTTTTAATCTATAATTTGTATAAAAGCAATATTTTGTTTCATATCTCTAAATATTTCTATTTTTTGGAAACATATTTATTTATTATATATATGTATATATATATATATATATATATATATATATATATATATTCATGTCTCTAATTACTTAATATGTTTTAAACTAATGCATTGACAATTAGTTTTTCAATTCAAAAATTTAAATTTCATATATCTTCATTAAACTCTGTATAATATAGATATAAAAAATAATAAATGTGAGAAAAACCTACGAATATATAAATCTTTTAAATATAAATATTGCGGAACTGTGAAATGTACATAATATATAAACAAGGTATTAAAAATATATAAAAAACTTATTTACACATGATATGTACAACATTAAATGTCTATAATTACTTTTACATACGAATTAGTGTTTAAACTAATGTACTGTATTGTTTTTTGAAGAAATAATGGATCATAATCACATCCATTTTGTTATTATTTCATATTTATGTTCCCTCGATAATGTAAAAAAAAATTAACATAAACACAATGATTTTCTTTTTCGTATACTTTTTACGAGTCAATATTTTATAACCATCATTAATTTATATTCTCTCTAGTTTAATGTTCTTAAGTATTTAGTCGGAAAGTATTTTAGAATCTAAGTCTTTAATTACTTTAATTCAATTACAAAGACAATGACAGTAAATTTTTATATTACATTTTGATTCAGAACCCTGTGAATAAAAGTTCTGTGAAAATCATGTAATTAAAACATTGTATGAGTTATGTCCATTTTATGAGAAAGATATAAATCATTTGAAATATTTAAATTTAATAATCTTAATTGTTTTTTTTAAAAAAATAAATGTTTTCAATGTATAATTAAAATTGTCTGTTTTTTGTTAAAAATAAAAACTGATACATCATCTATCTTAAATTTATACACATCAAGGTGACTAAATTAGTCATATTTTAAATAGAAACAGATTTTGAAAAATTTACACCATAAAAATTAAACAGTAAAATTTATATTATCTAATCAAAAAATACCAGATTGATTATCTATTTTTATATTTATTTTCAATAAATTATCAAATTTATTATAATTTACTTAGCTACATTATAAATAATTTTAAGATATGTACAAATTATTATTAATTAAATGTTCAATAATCACATATTATTCACAATATTTGTTAAGGAGCTTTTCAATAGGCTTTTTCATAATTTTTGTATTGATTTTATCAATTACTTGAATATTTCTCGGCTTATAGAGAAAATATGATTAAAATTTTCAAATCAATTTAGCTGTTATTTTGTTTTGATTAATACACTTGTAGTATATTACTTATCGATTTAATTTTTTTATTATATATTAATATCTTTCACAAAAAATAACCCATTACAAATTTTATCCCGAACTAAAATATATTCTAATGTAGTTGCTACATAAGATTATACATTTTTAAATAAAAAATAAATATTGTAAATATGAAAATGAACGTGTTATATATTCTGTTTATGTTTATAGTATCGATCGATATAAATTAAATAGAAAACAACAAAAAATATAACGAGATTTATCTATAGAATATAGAGTTTATATCACGTTTATTAGTTTTTGTACAAATATATTTTTTAACAAGATGTAAACGATTCTCAACAAGTATTAATATATTTTTTTAATATCTTTAAGAAAAATATCTATACAAATATTTTTTTAAAAAATATATTAAATTTATCGATGAAATAAAGAAACATTTAATTAAATATAATAACATTTTAGACTATATAATTGAATAATCAATAAAAAAATAAATTAATATTATATATATAATTTATTAAAATTTAAATTTGACTTGTTTATATAACGATCTTAGGTTTTGAAAGAAATTATGAATATATTTTTCTCTTAAAAAATATTAACCATTACATTTTGATATTTCAATTTTTATCATTCTTCTTATTATTAATAACATAAATATTATTTAAATTTCTTGGGCCTATAAAAATTTAAACAATAAAGTAATTTCTTGAAAATAAACAGGTATATAAATGTTTCTATATATGTAATAATTTTTTATACAGAAAATAATTAAAAATATGCATATGATGGTCGAAAAGGTTACAACTTATTTATGTATCAGTATTTTAAAACATGTTTTCTACGCATCAAATTATCTGTCCTCATTATTCAATTTGTTATTTTACACAGAAAAATTAATTCAAACGATATTTAAAATTTACCAAAATTTTATAGAAAAAAATATTCAATAATTACAAATTTAATGATCAGAGAATACTAAATTCACAAATAGAACTCCCTTTGAAGTACTAGAATAAAAATAATACTTCATATCTTTATACAATACATTAATTTTTTTACAAAAACTTATTTATTATGTTTCATAGAAAAATGTGTTTTTCATTTTGATATATATATATATATATATATATATATATATATATATATATATATATATATATATATATACAGATATAAAAGCAAATTTAAAAAATAGATTACATGTTATATAAATTCGAATAATAACATAATTATTTTTAACTTAAATATAAGTCTGTGTAAAATAAGAATTTATTTAATTGAAGTTCTGAAAATTGGATGACATTTATTGTAGTTAAATGGCGCATTTATTCCAAGTAAATTTAGAAAATCAGTACTCTAGTAAAACAACTGCTTGAGTAACTGCAATTGCTTGCAATCCAATTTATGTCAATATAAATCTTACACGAAAAATGTGTAAACATAAAAATATGTCTTTATGTAGCCGAAGATATTTACACAAAATTCAAAATATGTCTTTTTCAAAAAAGCTATTAAAATTTTTGTACATACACTATATATATATATATATATATATATATATATATATATATATATATATATATATATATATATAAATAATAGAGTATATGTGTGTATGTACTCATAAATAAATCAATAAAATATTACATATTTGGTTAACACTAAATAAACATTAGACATTTATTGTTGCAGCTGGCGTCGTAAACACTATAAAATTATTATGTCCCCTGAAATAATTTTATTCATGACGTATTTTCGGGGAGTTGTTACACTTGTGTTAACCTAATTTCAATTTGACGGTAGTTAAATGATTTTATGCGTCTTGTAATCACATTCCACAAAATTATTTAAATATATATTTGTCCCCTTCTCTCTTTCTCTGTCTTTATAAGGTATACACACACACACACACACACACACATATATATATATATATATATATATTACATTTTAAAAAAGTTTATGAAAATATCTTTTTTATATATTATTTTTATCACTCTTTATAAAAGCAAAAATTTTTTAGTGAACAAATAAATTGATTAAAAATAACATTTAATTTCATAATAATATATAAAAAAATACTGAATGATGTTTATAAAAATAATGATGAAGAATTTCTATTGAAGAAAGTTTTTCATATTTACTATTTAAAAAAAATGTACTGAATTTGTCTTACAATGAATTTTTATAATTTCACTAATCATATTTGAATTTGTATCTCGGTTCCATTGACTATTTATGATTCACAAAGACAAAAAATTAAAATATTTACAGCTGGTTTAAACGTATTTAAATAAATTTTGTGTAATATTGAAAAAAATAATTTATGAAATATTTATTTTAAAATATTAATTTATCAAATAGATATTAGAAAATTGTATATTTTTTTAGAAGATATTTATTCAATTTTTTAATTTACAGAAAATCAAATGAATATCTTTTTCTTGGATAAATTAATAAAAAATTTAAACAAATAAATAATTATAACAAACAATTATTAATAAAGAGAATAGATGAGAATTTGGGTAAGATTTCTTTACATAAGACTAATTTTTTATATAAGATTTTTTTTCTAATTTAGTAAAATAGAAGGTATTTATAATTTATTCGAACAGAATTATATATATGAATTAAATAAAAATATTATAAAAGAAAATTCTATAAAAATATTAAAAAAGGAACGATGTGAAACATTTAAAATTTTTTTTAATACCTCGTTATTAAATAATTTTGATTATTTATTATTTATATTTACATTTTAAACAGAAAATTTATATTTATCACACATTATATTAAAATCCTGTTAGTTACAAATAATATTGAGATATTTTCATTTTTTGATTTTCTCTACAAATAAATTTATTTTTGTAAAACCATCGATTTTTCATTTCATTTGAATAAAATAATTTAAATAAATAAAAATATTAACCATTACATTTTGATATTTCAATTTAAAAAATAATTTATAAAATAATTTGTATAAATTTGTACTATATATATATTTTATATAATTTTTTTTTAATATTTTATCTGTTTTTTTCATCTATTTTTTTCGATTTTTAACTTTATTGATAATAAAAAAAATTAAAACTTCTCTCAGAGTTCAAACATCTTGTAGATATTTTATACATTTTTTGGGAATTTTTAATATTCTTATTTTATTTATAAGAATATGAATAAATCTCTTAAGGTATAATGATAAATAGCAATATTTGAAAACTGTGTTTATATATATTTATATATATATATATATACACAAATAAATTTATAAATATATTTTTTTAAAAAAAGTTGTTTCTCATGTGTAATCCAGTTTATTTACTTAATATGCAAAATGAATTAATTTAATTAATAACGATATTCACCTTGGAAATAATTTTTCTAAAAAGATAATATTATATACTAGGTGAATGTTAAAAAATACACTTACTGGAATGGGCATCAAGTCCGACTCCGACATCCGGTCCGGCACCTAACGGATGCGGATTAACAACCAGGCTGGGTTGCACCAGCCCGCCTCGATGATGGTGCAGCGGCAGCTGATGCATTGCCAGCGGGCCGTGCTCAGACATCACCATGAGTGTAGGATGCAAGAGTTTAACACACCGCTAGTTACAGATATTACTCCAACACCACAGATACGTCGAACTGTTGGTTGTTTAAATGAAATCGGCTTATTGATTTGTTTATTGTTAATTTACGAGTCATTAACTGAGTATTTTTACAGCATATTGTTTTTGAAAAAAATCAATTTATAAATTAAAAACAATGTTTACAGAACAATCGATCACTCAATAAATTATTTATGTTTTTATGCACGGATTTGTTGGTAGAGTTATAAATTTTCTTGTAGAGAGTTTGAATGAAGATAGAACAAGAATGTTTTTTTATTTAAATCATTTGCTATTATCTATTTACACTTCGATTCAAATCAGTTTCGAATATCTTTCATAGTCTAATGAAAATAATTGGACACATTACATCGAACTAAAATCGATAATTAACGTTTTATCACACAATGTATTTTCTACACTCGATTTAAATAATGTTTTCATAAATATAATTTCTGTAATACCCTAAATCTGACTGGATTATTCAAATCCAGAACAATTGCACAATTTCATCACCTTGTCAGTTTTCATACATTGTAAAACCGGATTTCACACTTGGATATTTCAGCAATTCGTAATTACACGAGAAAAAATCATACATTTTCATAACTTATTATTTCGTGTAATTGCTTTTCAAATGTGTTTTATATTTTTATGATTCTAAAAACTTTCTCTATGGTTTAATACAACTTGTTATTTATAATTCTAGTTTGGGAAATAACAAATTATTCGATACGGTTACAAGGAACGCATTTAATTTAAATAAACGAATAAAAAGAAAAATACATATTTAAGTTGATTCAAATTAAATACTTATTGATTTATTGAATTTTTTGGTATGAGATAAACAAATTACTTTTAACCGTAATTATAATAAATTAAAATAAAACACATTCCAATTGTTCTGGGATTCTTAAGGCACTTAAATACAAAATTCTCAGCAGATTTAATTTGATGTACGGTGAAATTTTATATTGCAGTTCTTTGGAAGTTGTTGATATTAAGTCATTTCGAAACAACATAATGTCATATACTTTTAAATGTATTTTTATTAGTTTTACATATTAGCTTTTCACATCGAAAAGTTCAATTTTATGTGGATGTTTAAGAACGAGTAAATCGATTTATAGAATCTTTTTGGATTTGTTGTTTTTGCGCTTTATCACAATTCCAGTTTCAATGTTTGAATATTTCTACGTCGTACAGTCCATTGTTGAGTTTTTACGTATATATAATCACAACACGATAACAACGATCACATTCTTGTATATGATATTCCAGCGGTTCCAAAACTTCGCGCATCAAAAAAATGAAAAAGTTCCTCGTGACATGTGATCATCACAACGCATCAGACCCGACTGACAGTATAGTTACTATCGAGCATCGTTTCGGATGGCAACAAGTCCCGCCTCGACGTCCTATTGGTCCCTAAATACCCCCACCAAACCACTTGAACACACAAAATGGTTGCCGGTCGAGTTGCCAGATCGATTGAAATATGCTTTTGTGGAGTACAGAGCATGGACAACCATTGGTCGGACGCTACAAATGAGCATCGGCTGCCTACTGCGAACGAGTAGCGAATATAATTGCATCATATTCACAGCCTACCTGGATTATCCTCGGGCCACTTATTTCCAATCCGGATTAATGGGGGTCCTTGTGCATAAAATGCTCAGCTCTTTTTTTACATCTACTTTTTTTTTTTGTTTCTTCACATGGTCGGCGTTGTGTGCAAACTGGCTTGATAATCTCCTGTTTACGCACGACAGAATTGTTTGAATTGTGACACTGTCTGTTGTGAAGACATGCGCGTTGACAACAGTGTGGTTACGGGTGCATTTGTTCAACAGTTTATGCTAGTTAACGGAGCGAACGTAACACCGCATTTAGATTTGAACTTTACGAATAATGGGTGTCATAAAAACGACAAAGCTCCTGTTTTAATACTTTTGTTATATAACTAATGGTCGTTTTAAGCCCATTGAAATGATAACTAGCCACAAAAGAACATACACAGCAGCAACATTGATACCACCGTACTCATATACATACATACATAAATACATATATATATATATCATAATCATCATCGGTCTCTTTCTATTCACTGTTGGATAAAGACCTTTTCCAAAATTTTCCACTCCGACCGATTCAATGTCTTTCTTTTCCAGTCCATTTCAACTAATTTTCTTATGTCTTTGTCCCATCTACCCAATTAATCAAATCAATAATTTACATTGTCAATCAGTTGTCTGTTCTTCTTGTTATATGACCAGTTCATTTCCATTTCACACTTCTCACCTATAACAACCGTAACTTTTGTTTTTTTCTGATCCACCATCTTCTCTTTATGTCTTCATGTTTTATTCCTAACATGCATCTTTTAATGCTTGTTTGTGCTATCTGGTCCCATTGAATTATTTTGGAATTCAAAAACATGTTTCAGTGCCTTAGATGAGAATAGATAAGATATATTGATCAAAATTTTTACTTTTTAAACATAGAGGAAAATTTGACTAATTAATATGAGATTTTTTCGACTATCCCATTTTTATTTTCTTCGTCATTTTATTTATAAATTTTCTTTTAATGTATTTATATATATATAGCAGCAGTAGTAGACTCCTTCTATCCATTGATGGATGAAGACCTTTCCTGAAACTTTGTACTTAAAGTGATTTAATGATTTTCTTTTTTATTTTTCTCTGACAAATTTTTTGTTCTTATTCCATCTAGTCATCGGTCTTTTCTTGGCTCTTTTTATATCTCTAGATTTCCAATTAAATACATAGCAATATTTGAAAACTCTGTTTATATATATTTATATATATATATATATATATATATATATATATATATATATATATATATATATATATATATACACAAATAAATTTATAAATATATTTTTTTAAAAAAAGTTGTTTCTCATGTGTAATCCAGTTTATTTACTTAATATACAAAATGAATTAATTTAATTAATAACGATATTCACCTTGGAAATATTTTTTCTAAAAAGATATTTTTCTAATTTCTCTTTCTCATCGGTAGTCTTCTCTCTCTCTCTCTCTCTCTCTCTATATATATATATATATATATATATATATAATACTGTTAAAAAGTCGCTAGTTTTGATTTAAATTAATAACAAAGCTTTTATATCTGATATAGTTTTCAAATTTGGTTAAAAAATACGAATTTCAGAGGTTTTTATTTCTTCAAAAATTCTTCAGTCATTTTAAAGAATATTTTAAATAATATACATTATTGAAATCAATTTATTTTTGATGTCTGTTTATAATTCATTTAAATAATTCAATTAAATATTATTTCTGTTATATAATTCAATGAAATTTTCTTGTATTGTAATGTAAACATTTGTATAAAATGTTATTTATACTTTTTAATTCAATATTATCATTTTTTTAAATAAGAAATATCTATTTTTCATGATTTTTATTTTTTAAAACGTTTATCAATTTTGAATTATAATATAAAAATGGATAATGTTTTAAAGAATATTTTTCTTATTAAACGAATTCAATGTATCATTCAATAATTATTATTTAATTCAAATTATATTTTTGCAAAATACTTTATAAATGAAATCATAAATATTTGCAAATTGTAAAATTCAGAAAAAAAAATTCTACAATTATTATTTTTTTGTTTAGAACTCTTCAATTGCCTTCTATTCCAAAAAGTTATTTTATTTTATACTCTCAATATAGTACCCTATTTTTTTAATTTTATATTTTACTAAAAAATACAAAATTGATAAAAATATTTTATTAATCGATGGATCTATTCGGGGAAAACTTGTCGATTACCAAGTGCCGCACGTTAAAATACAGATGTGGCGTGTTTTAAAAGTAGTGCGATTCGGTGATGGGTCGCAAAACTTTGTTCTAAAACACCTGGAGACACTTGATTTTCTCGAAGGATAAGCGTAATCTTTTTCATAAGTTTCGTTAGTGCAACCACTTTTTTTTAGAACATATATTTTAAAACCTAAAGATTTTATATAAATCATGTTTAGTAATATTTTTAGTTCGTAAATACTTTTATTAATGAAATAAAAACATAATGTTATTACATTTAGTATCATTTATTTGAGGTATTTATATTGAATAAAAAATAGTTTTATTTAATTAAAATTCTACAAATAATATAGTTATATTGTAGTATGGGATTGACAAATTTATTTTTGAGTAAATGTAGTAGTCACTCTAATGTCATAAAAATTTATGGATTTAATATTAATAATTTATTGTTAATTTTTTTAATAATGAATATTTTAATTGCTATGCATTATCATTTTTTATATTATATATTTTTGAGGATAATATGACCAATAAATGGACATTAAAAAAATAACTGAGTACTGAATTCTTCCATAAAATTTTATGATCTTGAAATGAGTGATTCATTTGTATATTTTAGTGTATTTTCATATTTTAATCAGAAAACTGATTTTTTTAAAAAAAATTCAATTGCAAACAGAAGACAACAAATAAAAACATGAAAATTTAGAAGAAATAATAATAAGATAAATGATGGTAACATAGATTAGATTTCTTTACGTATGTACGTCAATAATAAAAAAAAAATACACCAAAATAAAGATCCATAACAGTAAAAAAATAACCTAATTTTTAAATGTTTTAAAATATAACAAAAACTAAATTATTATCTGGATTACGATTTTTAATTCTTTTAGAGAAATAACTGCTGATATTAAATATGCAATTTTCAATGAGACTTTTTATTCAATGAACAATGCATTTTTTTAAAAAAATTAAGTTTATTTGTCATTAAATGTATTTTTTAAGATTTAATTTTAATGGAAGAAACGTGGTGTTTTTTTTTAAAAAAAAACAGGAGGTTTATTGTTTAAGTAGAAGAAATGATACATTAAAAGATTTTTATAACAAAACTAAGAACTATTTATGGTTCTATGAATTTGAGCTAGAAACCATATGTATTTAAGTAGGATGTGATATAAAAATTAGGAGTCTAAACATTGAATGTTTCATAATAAAAAAGTGAATTATATGAAGTGATTTAATTGCTAGACTTACAATAACCCTCATCAATCAACCCAAAAAATTGACAAGCAGACTGCGCAAAAGAATACCATAGATATAAATGTCTTATCGCTGCTTGTTCACACACGGCGGCATTTCTATACACAAACGCGGCACCTTTGTATAAGATAATGCGGTTCCTTTGCTTGTTCATGGTGACACAAGCCATACACCAAAGATAGATAAGTGAGAATATATAGAATGTGCATGTGTGTCAGTGTGTGTATTGTGTGACTTATGGACATATGTGTCGTTGAAATACGCTTGCAACAAAATCATCTTACACGCACTCGATTCATATCAACAAATACATGTGTACAATCAAAGTTTCCAATATTTGTCGAGTGGTTCATTGAGATTCAAAGAAAGTCGATAAAGAACGAATACAAAAATCTCGGCCATATTGTGTCAACAGTCGTGGGAAGTGATAAGATATATTGTTGTTTATATTAATACACATATCTGTGTATACATACACTACCCACACGATAATCATACACACACACACACACACACACACACACATATATATATATATATATATATATATATTATTTTAACAATACAAAGTTTTTATAAAAGTATCCAATAATTATTTATTGTCCACTTTATTCGATTAAAAACTGATTTGCATTTCAACAGCCATGTCATCGTCAGAGTACTGCATTGTAAAATTTTGTTAATGATGACATAGTCACCGAAATATGAATAAATTTTAAGTGAATAAAGTAAACAATAGGTAATTATTGAACACTTTTATAAAATCTTATGGTGTTGAAGTGATGATTTATCTGTGTTATTTGTTAGTATTAAATTATATTTTCACATAAAAATGGATTTTTTAATATCAGTGATAATTTGTTATTATGTTTATGAAAATTACATAAAATTTCCAAAACTCAGCAATATTTTATAATTTTATCTTTTAACCAGTTGCGCTGGAATGACGTGCTATGTACGTCAACTGCTATCTGTACTAAATGTCGATAAGACGTACATAGCACGTCGTGTGATTTTTACTAAGTTAAAATAATATCGGAGTTCAGTTAGCAAGTGTCATACTTCTGTTTTGAAGGCATACAAGTGCTTTTTTGTAGAACTTCATTAATTTTACATATTTTCATTGAATAATAATCAAATAACTACAAAACACTATTTTTTTTATTATAAAAAAACTATTTTATCAAAGAACTATTTTATTCTGATAATAGCGCAACAGAAAATGTTGTACTGGATTTATGTAGACCTTTAGTTGATTTTGTACACACCCTCTTTTTAGATAACTGGTATTCGTCGCCAAAACTGTATCAGAAATTACATTTGCAAAAAATTAATACTATCGGAACAGTCAGATCTAATAGAAAGAATATGCTAAAAGATTTCGCAGCGACAAAATTAAAAACATTTTAAGTTCTTTTAAGATCTTACAATGGTATCTTAGCTGTAAAATGGAAGGAAAAAAAAGATATATATTTACTTTTTTCAAAACATTCCAAAGCAGAAATGATTGTAATAAAAAAGAAAAAATATATAGAAATTATACAGACCAAAATGGAAACATTACAAAACCTAATATAGTTTTAGATTACAATGATGGTATGGGTGGAGTAGACCTGCAAAATAGTTATTTATCATCTTTTCCTTTAATTAGAAAATTTGTAAAAAGTTACAGAAAAATATTCTTTTATCTAATGGATATGGAATTTTTTAATACCTCTATTCTATTTGGTAAAATAACACACGTATTAAAACCCAAGAAATACTCCTTTTCAAAAATTATTAATAAATTTGTTAATCAATTTAAGAGTTTTACTATAATGTTAATGTGTGTGTGTGTCTAAAACTTTATAAAAAAATGATTTCAAATACCAACTCGCTGCGAATTGCTTTGGACGGATTTGCCACGCGTGCATGTTAATTAATTGCCAACTCAACTGGTTAAAAAAGTATTTTTTTTAAAAAAAAATAAAATAGTGAATTTGGTATAACCTTAAATCCAAAAGAACTAGAAGTATCTGATTTCCTTACATGACCAAATACGTTCATCCTTAAAATTCTATCTAATTATATCCATCAACTATTGTTAAGTTCAATAGATTCATTATAGACACTATCAGGATGACCTCTGAACTTCGATCACCTTCATCATAAGTGCAATGTAATGCTGTTTTATTTAAATAAATGTTATATTTAAGTAATTTTAACACCCACTAAAAAAATATAATTAGTTTATAAATTAATTGTTAAATTTAGTGCAGATAAATCTTTTAAACATTAGACAATGACAATCCATGTACACTGTTGTATTCCAAATAAGATAATGGGCATCAAAGATGAAATATAATGTCCTATTATGAAAATTGTGAGAGAAAAAAAATATTTGAGAGATCAAATTAAAAATATTGATTGTCTTTAATATTTAATATAAATTATTGAAATATACAGGAGAATAAAAATGAAATGATTTCAATTTCGAAAAATTTATATTCTTAAATCGAATATTCCTCTACGTTTAAAAAAACAGTTTTTAATCAATGCATCCTTTCTATTATCATTTATGGTGATGAAATATGGTTCTTAAATAATAGATTAATTCGGTAATTTGCGTTAAGTATTTATAAACAGGAGTAAAAAAATAATCATGCAGGTTTTTAAAAATTTTTCCTTTTGAAAAAAATATGAAAAATTAATTTTAGCTCTAATAGACAATTTTATATTTAAAATACATGTAAATAATTTCATTGTATGAAATATTTTTATATCAACATATCTTTTTGAATATGAAGTTATTTTTCCAAATTGTACATTTTTTTAAAATGATTAGAAGGTTTTTATGAATCCTATAAAAATATATACATGTGTTGCAGTAGTATGTAACAGTAAGTAGGAAAAACATGTAATCACTGTCGACTGCCAGCCGCCGTGTCTCTTCAATGAGTGTAATGTAAATGATGTCTGGAGCCATTGTGTCACTAAACATTGCGTGGTTGCAGACATCTTGTCAGGAAACGAGTTAAAAATACATTATTAATTTTAATTCATATTTTTGCAATTGAAATGGATTTTTTTTAATTATTTTAAAAGGGCTTAATTATTAATGGTCTATATACGGTCATGTTTTTTTCATTATTACGAAGAAAACCACATAGCATTGATTTCGTTAAACTATTATTTTTTTTAATTAAGTCATTGATAAAATATTAATGTACAACTTTTCAAATTTGAACAACTAATGTTTTAATACGTTTAACTGTGAGATAACATCTTTTTAAAAGTATAAAAGTACTCATAAATCCAGCTGCTTTTTTAAATAATTTATTTACACAGAAATTGGTGAAAAACATGTGCAATTTAAATATATATCTATATATATATATATACATATGTATTTTTTTACTAATTTGAACATATGGTTTGCGTGAATATATATATATATATATATATATATATATATATATATATATATATATATATAATGTATTTAATTTGCAATTTTTTCAAATTAAATTTATAATACTTTTTGATTGGCAACAACATTAATGTTTTAAAGGCATGATATGTAATCAAAATAAAAAAAATATTAATGGCGTGGATCTATTGTTATTTTAGAAACTCCTATTATATAAATTCTTTAAATTACTCTATATAAATTTCATATTTATTATATGTCTATTGCGAATGGAAGTACTAAGTGATTTATTTAATTTCGTTAGAATAAATAATAGACTAAGAAAATTATAACTTTGAAATGTTTTTAATTTCAATACATAAATAACAATTGTGTACTTAAGTAATATAATGAAAAATATATCAGTGTGTTCCATAATGTGAAACACATTTTTTAAAAAAGGTCAAAATATCATTCATACACACACACACACACACACACACACACATATATATATATATATATATATATATATATATATAATTTGATCAATCCAATGCTTTTCTTTTCCATTTCATACTGACGAATTTTTTATGTCTCGATCATTTCTATCCATAAGTCTCTTCCAGGGCTTTTTTATTTATCTAGATTTTCAACTAATAATTTCTTTTGTTCATCAGTGGCTCTCTTTTCTCTCTCTCTTTTTCTCTTTATATATATATATATATATATATCAGTCTCTTTCTATTCACTGCTTCTAAAAGCCTATTCAAAAATATTCCACTTTCAATGGTCAAATATATTTTTATTACATTTCACTCCAAAAAATTTTCTTGTCTCTAACCCATCTATCCAAAATATTTTTTGTGTATTTTTAAATA
>CP092094.1:17765000-17817500 GCA_029203775.1 Neoneuromus ignobilis | reverse complement strand
ATATATATATATATATATATATATATATATATATATATATATATATATATAATGTAATTAAATAATTAGCACATTTTTAATCAAAAAATATTTCTTTACTTATAGAAATCAATGTTATCTAATAAATTAATATGAAAAAATTATCTGAATATAAATTGTTATTTTTTATATTTTAACGAAATACTACATACTATAATTTGATTTGGTATTGAATATCCTTCTATATTTTTTAAGTTATAATTTCTATTAATTAGAGATATTAACTGTTTTAATTATATCATATCATTTTAACTATTTATTTAGTATTTAGTTTTTAAAAATAAATTAAAATACTAAATGATTAATATTATTTTCCAACATTTTTTTTTATTTTGTCATAGTATTTTTAATTTACCATTAATATTGAATATGTTATTATTGTATTAAAACGAACATTTCTATAAATTTTATAGCCATACACAATTTTCAAATGATATAAATAAGATATTTTTAATAGTACTTAGAGAATGATAACATTTAAAAAATATTTTTTTATTTTTGAAAATTTTACTGATATATATGAGTTATATGAAACACATGTAACTTTCCTCAAAGCCGGTAACACGGAAACAGCATACGTTGTCCACGCGTTAATTATTGACAAATAATTCTGTTAAGAATTATTTAGACCTATAATAAACACGACATCAATTTTGATTGTCGATAAAATATCGCGATAATGAGAATTAGAGGTTTCTTTGTTACTTATTACACTGGGTAACATCAGTACTCAATTAGATGTTGTAAAAGCAACATCGAATTCTAAAAATGAAATTGCAGTCAACAACAGGCAGAACTCTTCGAGTCACTGCTGCTGATTGAGTGATTGTAGTTGATTGATTGATGGATAAAAATAAATGTTTTCTTTAAAAATTGTGATTTCACTTATTTAAAATAAAACTTATGTGTATGTAATGTAAATTTTCTCTCTCTCATTCCAACATTATAAAATTTTATAAAATTATTCAATATCACTTTTATTAACAGATAAGCATTTTAATGTCCGTGTTATAATCAAAACCAATTTATTATAGTAAAATAAACTCGAAAATAATTAATAATTAAACACGTTATAAAATCTCATGATTTTGAGGTGATTCATTTGTATTCAAATGAAATTACCACACTATTAGAATGAATAGTTCTTAAGGGGTTATACGCACTTGCGAGGCGCAAAAACGACGTTTTTTTAGGAATTTTTTTTAGAAACAGTATTTATTTTGCAATTACAAATTATGGTTATTTGAATAGATCCTACTTTCAAGAATAAAATAACATGTCGATCATAAAAAAATATTGAAGTGCACCGCTCCTGCAGACGATGTCCCGAACGACCTCCAAAAAAAGGCGCTTGGCGGTGATCTCCATATCGGCGGTTTGGATTATTTGAAATCAAAAAATATAGTCAATTCTTTTAAAGGATAGATTAATGCAGGTATTGAACGAAGGAATAATAAAAATTTTCATTTTTGACAAAATGGCGTCTACTTGAAAAAATGTTTTCGTTTTTTACTAAAATTTTCGCTCCAAATTGTTTTAAAAAAATAGTAATAATTTTTGTAAACCTTATTCCTTCGTTCAATACCTGAGGAATATATTTGAGAAGATTGTGTGAAAATTTGAGACCGATCGGTTCAGCCATTTCTGAGATATCGAGATCACCGACTATGAAAACACCGTTTTGAGATAAACACGTTTGAAGTTTCGGAAGTAGTTTACACATAGTTAAAATTTTTTACAAATTCAGGTGTATGTCCGAAAATATTTATCGGATTTACTTCAAATTTTCAGAGAATATACTCAAATATATGTGCATTCCGAAAATGCAAAAAAATCGATTTTTTGAAATTTCTAACTGCGTATAACCCCTTAAGAAATTATGGCTCTTGATTTAGATACATGGTAATTAGTTTCTTTAAATAAAGATAAAAAAATATAGAAGGATAAAATACTTTTTTAATTAATTGTATTTTGAATGATGCAGTGTTAATTTTTAAAAATATCTTATGTTTTTTAATATTTTAGTCTTATCTGTATATGGATGTATACAAACACACACACACACACACACATATATATATATATATATATATATATATATGCCTGTGTGTGTATGATATGTTTGAGTTTGAATGAGATATATGGTTATTAAGTTTTGAATACACACAAATAGATTATATATTATTTTTGAAATAAGGCCAGCCTGTCGTACAATAATATTACGAGTGTTTTCGTGCTGTAATTACATTAAAACAAGTATACGTGTAATCGGTAAAAAGTCCGTCTCTGCGAATGGACGAAGAACAAAAGGAACTGCGTACATAATGACACCTTGTTATAAAGTTGGCCGCATGCATGCATTAGTCGGTTCAGCTAATCACAGGCGGCACTCGAGTCGCACAGTTGTTTTATGCGCGCGCGCGCGTTTTAAACATTTTCAAAGAATCCGCTTGTCTGATTGCACGAAACAGGGAAAGATAAAAGCCAATTACGTGTTCCACTATATGCGATCTGGCTAATACAAGCTACTTGGTGTTAATGCAAGTCATACTAAATAAGAAATGAGGTTTGAGAGCGTGATCAGGTGTTCCGCCAAGACAAAAGCATTCTGCAATTAAGCGTAAGACGTTGTTCTAAACGAGGTCGCTACTTAAGACTCATTAGAAATATGTCTAAAGTTGTTAACCGAGCAGTATATATCGTGTAACGACTATGTCGAACAGAATTCTTATGTGATATATAAACAAAAACTATAATTTGTTGATATCGGCTTACACCGTTACTTTTTATTCCACGAATTTGGGTTGACGCGAGAGGTTGACATTAACGAACTCGATTCATCGTCTTAAATTTATGTATTGTTCAATGACACATAATAAATCCGGTATCTGTTACAAAAATAATTCTTAATTATGTGTTCTAAATCCGTTTATGTTTGAAAACGACACCTACGGTATTTTAATATTTAGCCTTTTTGTTATTGACTTAATTATTATTATCAATATTTACACAAAAACACATTTATTTAACAGAATATATTATATTATATAATATATATATACACTGATGCGCATAAGTCATGGCACACATGGGTAATATAAGCAATTTATTAAAATAATTCAATGAAGTTGTTAAATTAAAAAAAAATATTTAATTGAAAATAAATATAATATTCATTATATTTATTTTCAATTAAATATATATATTTTTAATTTAACGATTTCATTGAATTATATCAATAAATTGCTTATGTTACCCATGTGTGCCATGACTTATGTGCGACAGTATATATATATATATATATATATATATATATATATATATATATATATATATATATATATATATATATATATACTTGTTCTTGATTTTAATAAATGAACGCAATATCAAAATTCCACGAAAAAGTATTTAAAGTATAAAATAAAAAAATACACAAATCCACCACTGTGTCCGTTTAATGATTTTATTTAGGGATAAATTGATTAGCACATAAAATATTTATGTAATTATAAGCGTACTGAAATACAATCTATAAAGCAATTATCGATAATTTATATACTTATATTTTTTTAAATAAATATTTTATACAATTTTAATCAATTATTTTATTCGAATTTAATAAATATAGTTAAACATTTAATACTTTATTTTAAATAAGTTTACATTTATTATTGTCATATTACTTTTGATTATCAATACTAATAACTCCAATATATTTCGTTAGTGGTTTGGGGATTAGTGAATGTATTTTGAATAACATTTCTAGATATCAAATTTGCATGTTTGTTCCATCTTGATTAAGTACTTTAAGTTTGAAATATTGTTAAAAGAGCTGAAATGTAAGTCTAGAAAAAAGAAGACTGATAAAAATACTAGTTTATCTCTTTATATCATTTAGTAGAGAGTATTATAGCATGGCATGAATTTTAACAAAGATTAATTACTCTACCGTTTAAGATAAAAATAAATACAACTATCAGAAAATTATAGAAAAGAACTGGGTAAGTATGGATGGCAAATATCGCCGGTAGAATGGGAAATATTGTATTATATTTCAAATAACTTTAGTTTGAAAACGGTTAATATAAATTAGACAATAATTAATTCAGATGAAGATTTTTGGCAATTATGGATAAAAATGCTTAACAAATATAAATGAAAAAGAGAGAACATTATAAATGATATTATTTTAAATAAAATCTATTTGAAATTCATATAGAGCATCTTATTAAAACATTCATGGTTTAGAAAAAATATTGACTGGAAAAGACATGCTTGCGAATACAGGTAATAGTAAAACAAATCAGAAGCTCTTGTATTTATTTCACATCTTTCCGCCAGCTTAGTTCGGCAAGTTGTGTGACGGTTTACATAGTACTTTAGTGAACACATGCACCCTCGGCTGATTGTTTCGTCACCGCAGCATGTAAACAAAACAGAACAATGCGAAACAGAATACGTGAGGATTGTCCTCTGTCCGCTTGTCCACTCGTGTAAAACTGTGACTGACGTCTTCGTTTGTGTTACTAGCGGCTAGTTTTATAAGGGCTCTCTTTAGCCCAGATAGTTTTCTATTGTTGGTGTATGTTTAACAAATTTGCTTTATTCTGACAATGCTTCTATTCATACACATACATACATACACACATATTTATATATAAATGTGTGTGTGTGAGTGGGTGGGGTGTATCTGAATGTGAATATATATATATGGATTAATATAAGTCATTTAATTATGTAATTATTATTATTTAATATATGTTAAGAATAACACATAGAGGTAGAAAGACAATCAAGTGAATCACAAAGAAAACAAAAATAAGAGAAGTTATATCAAAAGTAAAGAATTTGTAATGGAAATGGACCAGTTATATAATAAGAGAAGTTTACTGATAAATGAGAGAAATTATTGATTATGAATCTCAATTCATAAAAAGATCCAGAAAGAAATCCATAAGTAGATGGAATAGCCATAAGAAAATTCGTTGGAATGATTTGGAAGAGAAAGGTTTTAGATTGATCGAAGTAGAAAGTTTTAGTAAAATATTTCATCCAGCAATGAATATAAAGAGGTTTATGATATAATATATATATTAGGGTACAAGAAATCGTTTTTTGCAAATATTTAAAAAAATATTTATGTTAAGATAATTTTACAGTTTAAAAATAAATTTTAATTTACAGTTGAAGTTGATGTGTTTGATATAAGTATAACTAAAATGTATCAAAAAGATTTGTTTTACAATATATAGAAAATAAAACTCGAAGTTAATGAATAAATGTATAGCACGAGTATAAATGTATAGTAAAGAAACAATGTAACGACTGGAATAGAAAACGAATATAAACTTTCAAGTTTCTATAAACAGATAATACTGTATATTTTGGAAAAAATGTTTTAATTGATATATTAGATTTTGATAGAACTAGTTATTTTGATTTCATGGATCAAGATGATAATGACAAGTCGATTGAAATGTCAACATAATATTTGAAAGAGATTTCTGTTGATATTAAAGTGACAAACATATACTATGTGAATGTATTTCAATATACAATGAAATTGACATGGTATAAACTTATACTGTGTCTATTTTATGTTCAAAGTTGTTATGTTTTGTATCTCTTTTGAAATAGTTAACAGAAATGTTACTAGACGTATATGAAAACTTAGTAAATTAAAAATTGAAACAATATACTATTTTATATAAAATAAAATAACTTACAACATTGTAATAAATTGTAGACAAATAAGTATTTTAGATGATAAATATAAATAAGAGTAAATGTTTATATTTTAACACATTTTAGTAACAAATTAAATAAGAAATTTACAAAATTTAAATTATTATTGATTTTGGTATTGTAGCAAAAATTAATTTTAACACAGATGAATCATTTACTTCTAGCATCACATTTTTTTATAAAAGTAATCAATAATCATAATTTGTTCACTTTACTTACTGATTCACAATTCTATGGTCATATCATCATCATCAAATATTACTATTTTAGCTCTAACAATGATTGAATGAATATCAAAATATGCATCAGTGAATAAAAAAATAATAAGTGATTATTGAACAGTGTTATCAAATCTTGAATTGTTAAAGGTTAATAATTCATTCATATTAAACTATAATTCTAAAAAATATGTTTATTGTGATAATTTGTTGTATTAGGCTTTCCAATTAGTAGCATAAGGTTTAATATTTTTTTTAAAAAACATATTTTTGATGGAATTAATGAACTTGTTAAACAAAGTAAATTGTTTTAAGTTAAATAATATTTTTTTCAAAAAACACTAATTCAATTTTATAAAATATTATAAAGATGACAAAAAATACATATGTAGCAACTAATATTAAACATAATTTTTTATACTGGTAAATATATTTGATTAATAATTTATAATATCATACATGTTTAGTATTAAAAATAAATAACTAATATTTATATATGATTCAATATTAAAAATATATAGGTTATAAATCATAGATATAAAAAAATACAAGAATAAAAAAATTCAAATTTATTTTTAAACTACTACATTTTTATTAATTAATTTCACAAATTAATTAAAATCACACGAACTCTCAAATAACTGATCACCAAGTACAACAGATATAAATTTCCATAACGTGTGAAAACATTACAGAGACCTAAGTACACTTAAGATCTTAAAAATCTTAATTAAACATTATGACGTAATCAATTAAGTGATATACGTGTATATAACGAGTTAGATAAATGAACGTGTCGAATTGTTCATAATTTTTTATTTATAACTGACATCAATAGTACTTTTTCAGTGAACAAACTTGTCAGTATCATTGTTTTCGTACGACTATAAATTAAATTCCGAGTTGAAATTAAATAAAAAGAAAGCTGAACAAACAAAGTAAGGGTAGTTAACATCGGTCTAAATCAACCGGGTTTACTGTCTTCACGAATATTGTTTGAACGTGTTTGAGTTGTGCTGGCAGGACATTGTACAGCATAACATAATATTGACACGAAGATCCGACGGATGAAAACAAGTACATACAAAGCAGACAGGTAGGTAACGCCGCTTACAAAAACAAACTGTGGTCCATACACATCCACACTCGTATATTGAACATTATACATGGATTTCTGATAAGCACTACACGTACAAAATGAGATAAAACAATGGCCTGTGGATATTTTATTTCCTACGTAAAGGATTTATAATGTGATAAGTCAAAATATATAATGCGATATCATAAGAATGGAACATAATAAATATATACAAGTGATATAAATATTGTATATAATGTCCTCGAACAATGTGTATCATCTCCATAATAACATATTTCGAAAGGTAAACTTTTCAAATAAATTCATCAAGTTTTATAAATTATTTAGAAATAACTCTTGTTTCGTTTTTTTCGTATTTCTAAATTCCAAATATATAGGATCATCCTAATGTGACGCTTAGATTTGTGTTTTATTAAAAAGAAACATGTGTAAAGAATTTCTTTTAACATATTTACTTTTTTTCAAAATGTAAATTTAAAATAATTGTAAACTGTTTACTACCTTCTAAGATTTTTCCTATTTTATTTATTGAATTAAAACTATTATTTGTCATTATAGGGAAACATGTATATAGTTTCTTTTTAATAAAACACAAATCTAGGCGATGCATTCGGATGACTCTATATAAAGGTTGTTTTTTTAAGAGTGATAGAACTTAAAAAATTAAACTTAGAAATTAAATTCCTATCGAAAGTTCTATCCAATCTAAAAAACACCTTTGTCATACCTTTATAAATACATACACAACATGTATATACATACATATATATATATATATATATATATATATGTATATAATAAATTCATTTCTTTCGAGAAATAATGCTAAACAGTATAATATATAATATATATATAAAATACAAAATATGCATAAAAAATTCATCGAGAAATAAAAACTTACAAGAATATATTTAAAATATAATCAATATATATTTAATAATGTAATATTTAAAATCTATCGACTTGAAAACATCATAGTAATGAATTTTATTTTCAAATATATATATATATATATATATATATATATATATATATATATATATATATAACAGAACTTAAATCTATTATGAAAATATAACATAAAAATCAATTTATTTATTTTATTTAAAAAGTACAAATAAAAATTATAATTAAACCTGTAGAATTAAAAAAAAACATTAAATCATTTTTTTCGTTTATTTATTTAAAAAAATATAAATAAAACTTCAAGTTGAAACCTATAAAAAAATAAAATGATTTACTGTAAATTGAAAATTCACTATTTAATTTGAAAAACTATAATATAATAAGCAATCATTTGATATGAAAACTATGGTTTGTAATTACATATTGTGCACATTATCTTATCGATTATTCCTGTCAACTGCATAATTTCATTAAAAGTACTGAACAGAAGTTTCACAGAATACAAAAAAATAGAAAAAAAACTTATAATGTAAACTGTAATCATTTGTCATTGAATGGGGTAGCTACAAAAAGTTGATCACATCAATTCAATAAATGTGTGTACGTGCGCCTAATGATGTTTGAGGTGTGTGTTTTTTTATTTGTTTTAGTTTGACTTTGCTTTTAATACGGCCATAATGTACAAGTTTAAATGTTTAATGGCATTCTAGCTGATATTTATTTTCATGGACGAATACTTATTTTAATGTGAATGACTATGTATTAAATTTTAATAAACCTGAAAAATGTGTGTGTATGTGTGTATAATATATATGTTTTAATATAGCTTGTGGCATATATTCTTATATTAAATAAATTTACATACATTTTTTTATTAGAACGTATTTAAATTTATTTTTTCTATTTTATATTCTGTTTTGAACATAAATAGTACTGTATTCGAAACTCAAAATATGTGTTTATTAGAAATATTTCTAATATTGATTATGAATAATATTTCATAAACAAATTGTTATATAAAACTTTTTATCTTTTTCAATCCCTAATATTACTATTGCTTGTATTTTTCTACGACTAATTCCATTTATTAACCAATATACTTAAAGATAACAAGTTGAAATAGTTCTAGAAAAATATCAAAAAAGTAAACCCAAAGAGTTGAAAATATCTAAGAATTATATTAATCATGTTTTATTATGACTGAATGTTATACAATTTATATTATTAATATTGAATTGTAAAATTTATAACTTACATAGCATGCAGTTCGCCATTTACTCTTCTTAGTTATCTGAAACAAAAATAATTATTAATAGTAATTTGATTTACATTCATTCAACAGTAATAAATAATATTTTTTTCTAATAAATTTCTTAACTATACCTGATCTCCAGTTTAAGAAAAATTCAAGAGAATAACTTATTTTATTGATTTTTTCTAAAGATGATAAAGTTGTACAAAATAATTAAAATTGAATAAAAGAGAGAAGAACATCTGTAAATATATTAAGAGATATATGATGGAATTAAAGAATATCGGAACAAAGAAAAATTAATAGTCATAAAGCAACTATGAAAATTAAAATATGAGACAGAAGTATGGAGAATCAATAAAGATTATAGGGACAATAGAAATTGATGTATTTTAAGATCCTGCATAATACCAAAACTTCAACGAATGGTAAATACAATAGTTAGAAAATCTATGAAAATAACTGAAACGATCACAATGAAGAAACTGATAGATAACAATTGATTCTGTATAGACATAAGAAGGATGGATAACAACATCTATCAAAAGAGGTAATGGAATGGGTATCTTCATAAAAAAAAGAAAAATAGGAAGATATAAAAAGACTAAATACTAGAGGTCTAGCAGAAGATAAAATTCTTGATAGAGGAATGAAAAAAATGTGAGAATCAGAAAACAGAGAACTTTTTTGATTGAAATCCACTTTAAAAAAGTTAATACTTTTCTTTTTTATTTCACATCGATGAAATTTCTCATGTTTCTATTTCATTTATCCATGGATGTCTTCTTAGACTTTTTATATTTCTGTGTTTCTAATCAATAATATTTATTAATATATATATATATATATATATATATATATATATATATATATATATTATATTAAGACGAGGAATAGGCAGAAGAGAAAGAAAGAAAAAGATATTGTTAGCAGTATTGTTTATATTTATATTTTTAGTTAGCCCTGTTTTATATTCATGCAAAATAAAATACAACTCTCAAATAATATACCTTAAAAGCATTCCAGATTGTGAAATAATAAAGTGAAATCGACTTTTTATTGCATGCAGATAGGTTTCAATAAAAATTTAAAAATTAATACCAGCCTAACACGTGTGAAATGGTATTATTTTAATCTGTTTATCAGTATCTCATATATCCCAAATAGTCGTTACTATTGTGATTGTATGAAATCCTTTTAAGTATAATGATATTTATTTGTTGACATATAGTTCATAATCCTGTTTGATTGACTAGTATCGAAAGAATCATTCAAATTAAAGCTACTTTAAGTGAACATCTTTAAGAAAAAATTTTTTTTACTCCAACGGAGTGACATATGCTCTATTGGTAAAAGGATATTAGAAATGATGATATCGTTAGACGTTATTATTTCTCTACCAGTATATGCTCTTAACGATAATATTAGTTCTTTAAATATATAGCTTTGATTAATGAAGAGATAAATTAAGTAATGTTTTGGTACAATGACCGATGGATTTCAAAATGAGTGCTCGAGATGAATCAGAACAATAAATTCTAATCGTATAATTTCTTTTTAAGTAAAGAATTTCTTTTAACATATTTACTTTTATTTCAAAATGGAAATTTAAAATAATTCTAAACTGTTTACTACCTTCTAAGATTTTTCCTATTTTATTTATTGAATTAAAACTACCATTTGTCATTACAGTCGTCACTTTCATGCAAATGAATCACTCAAAACCACAAAATTTAATAACTGCTTAATAGTCATTAACAATTATGTGTATTTCAATAACCATGTTATCATCATTAAATAGACATCTCTCATTTTTATTACAAATATACACAGATATACATATATATATATATATATATATATATCATTATTATCATCATCAAATCAATTTATATTAATCGAAAAGCTCGTTGAATGTTACCATTCAATGGTGCTTAGTTTGACTAGGTGGATTTGTGAGGTTTTCAGTTGAGTTCACTCTTTTAGGCATTACCTTTGATGTTTGCTTATATATATATATATATATATATATATATATATATATATATATATATATATATATATATATATATCATCCATATTATCATCACACAAATCATATATATATATATATATGAAGAAAAATATACATTTAAGGGGTTATACGCAATTAGAAATTTCAAAAAATCGATTTTTTTGCATTTTCGGAATGCACATATATTTGAGTATATTCTCTGAAAATTTGAAGTAAATCCGATAAATATTTTCGGACATACACCTGAATTTGTAAATTTTTTTTAACTATGTGTAAACTACTTCCGAAACTTCAAACGCGTTTATCTCAAAACGGTGTTTTCATAGTCGGTGATCTCGATATCTCAGAAATGGCTGAACCGATCGGTCTCAAATTTTCACACAATCTTCTCAAATATATTCCTCAGGTATTGAACGAAGGAATAAGGTTTACAAAAATTATTACTATTTTTTTTAAACAATTTGGAGCGAAAATTTTAGTAAAAAACGAAAATTTTTTTTCAAGTAGACGCCATTTTGTCAAAAATGAAAATTTTTATTATTCTTTCGTTCAATACCTGCATTAATCTATCTTTTAAAAGAATTGACCATATTTTTTGATTTCAAATAATCCAAACCGACGATATGGAGATCACCGCCAAGCGCCTTTTTTTGGAGGTCGTTCGGGACATCGTCTGCAGGAGCGGTGCACTTCAATATTTTTTTATGATCGACATGTTATTTTATTCTTGAAAGTAGGATCTATTCAAATAACCATAATTTGTAATTGCAAAATAAATACTGTTTCTAAAAAAAATTCCTAAAAAAGGTCGTTATTGCGCCTTGCAAGTGCGTATAACCTCTTAAGCTAAATACATTAGAAAAAAATGAAAAAAGGAAAATCAAACGAAAGCTTCTAAATATTTTAATCAGATAATAAAAAATCATATGTACAGTGATAACGTAAAGTCTAGTTGTTTTATTTCTAATTATAATTATTGTGTATTTATCTAATATAAGAGTTATATTATCTTATATACAAAAAATAAATTAATTTTCAAACAAAAAATTCAATAATAATACAAATGTATACATGAAATTGAACATTAAATAATAATATATGACTGAATGAAGACGTGTGGTTTTAAATTTCAAATAAAAATTGTTATTAAAATAATAATATAAATCTTATTAATATAATATAATATATATATATATATATATATATATATATATATATATATAAATCTTCACCAATCCGCCTGGTCAGTATGGTGAATATGACCAAATACCAGTGAATGGTAGCATTCATTGAGGCTTTCGTCCAGTAGTGGATTGATATGGGCTTTATGTTGTGATGTGATGTGATATTTATATATATATATATATATATATATATATATATATATATATAATTATTTTATACGTTATATATCAAAGTATATATTGAAGCTAAATTGAAAAAGTTGATTTATTTAATTTAACAGAATATAATTACTTAAGGAAATAAATTAAATTGTGTATTTATAAATATCTTCTCGAACTGAAGATTCCTATCTGATTAAAATGATAAATCAATTATAAAAAAAATATAGTTTAAGATGAAAATACTTTTAAATATTTTACTTTTTGATAATTTTTATTTATTTATATACTCAATTATAAATTGACAGAGATCGAGAGTTATAATTAATGAATTACAATGAAAAATTTAAATTGTTCAGATGGAGACATGAATATGTTTTCAAGTTAATCAATGTGACTAAGTCTAAAGTTTTAAATATTATATAATGTCTAATAGTTTTTAAACATTTCATACAGTAACTAAATTGGTAATTTATTAATACTTTTTTTGTTAGATTATTATGAATTTTAATCTATCTTCTAAATAGCACAAAGAAAACAATTTGATTAAAAGTGGAATTAAGTTGTTTTTTCATGATTATTTGACACGTACGTACACACACACACACACACACATATATATATATATATATATATGTTTAAATTATGACCTTATTTTAGCTATAATATAGTTTATACAAATACTTTTTAATTAACACAGTTAAAACATAGCAAATATCACGTGCATTCGAACATTATTAATGTTTTATACTTAAAGCCTGTCAAATATAGATATAATAATCCATATTGCACTTTCTAAATAAGTGTTATGGACCTGTTGTCAAACGAATCATAGTTGACCCTCGGTGTTTTTTTCATTAACCCGCTTTTAATATTGAAAAGGTAATCAAATTTACGAAATTGTAAAAATAGAATCTAAATGGATGTTCTCATAATTATATATGTACGTGAAATTATCTCGCATTTATTATAATCAATAGTGAAGTAATTATGAAATTATGGCGCAAATAAATGTAATTATCGCGGTTTATTAATATGTACGTACTGTACAGACCTTTTTTCTAAATATTGGTGATATTTTTAAAATCAATTGTATGTAAGGTAGTTTTAAAAAAGTGAGGACGAAGTTAACAACTTTTTTGTGCAATTTCATAATATTAATATTTTTATTTCATTTTTAATCACACCATTTAGTGAGACATTCTAATATAAAAATGCTTCAAACGCACACATATGCAAACATATGTACATATATAAATATATTTATATGTGTATAAACATATATATATATATATATATATATATATATATATATATATATATATATATATATATATATACACATTGCATGTATTGTATGAGAAATCAAAATTAGTATTTTCACATTATTGCTAATTAAGAATATAACAGTAAAGTTACTAAAAATACACAGAAGTTATTTTTGAAATAGAATGGCACATTTTTATAATTATTAAATATTGTCAATATGTACACATTTTTATATATACATAACTATCTATATATATATATATATATATATATATATATATATATATATATATATATATATCTTTCCTCTCTCTCTTCTCGTTCTTATTCTTTTATATATATATATATATATATATATATATATATATATATATATATATATATATATATATGTTTGTGTGTATAAAACACAATTGATAAAGCATTAATAAAAAAATATTTTATATTAACTAAAATGATTTCATAATTAAAAAATTATAAATATTACTAAAAAATATTAAAATAACTTAAAAATTTATTGTAAGACATCATGATAACAAATTTTAAAATTATTTGTATATTTTTTTAAGTTTTAAATTAGAAAGACTAAAACTTAATATATATATAAAATACAGGCCATGGTAATATAATATAATAAAGGAATTAAAATGTATACAAATCAAGCATTTTAAAAATTCATTATATAAATAAAGCAAAATGATGTTTTTTTTTTCCTTAAAGATATTGAATTAATTATTTAATTATGAGAAAGAAAATATTAATCAAAAATTAAATTTAAAATAAACTTTTTAAATGTAAGGGAAATGAATAAATCTACACTATTAATTTATTGTTAATAAAATAAGTCCTAATTTTAATATTTAGTAAATATTTTTCTATATATATATATGAAGTTTAAATTAATGTATTTAAATATAATGAAAATATAAAATAATATATTCATACCATAGAAAATAAAATATATTAAACCAATTTTAAAAAAGGAAATATTTGATATTCGATTGCATTTGTAAATAAACTAGTTATTAAAAAAATCAAAATTTGTTATTAACATTGAAAACGAACATAAACAAATATAAATTTCTGTTTAAACACAACTATACCTAGTAGCTAATTCTTGGAAGGAATTTGCGGAATTGAAATTACCATAAGCAGTTACATTCACAATTGTTATTATACTAATGTTATTTGTACTGCACAAGTAAAACTAAACAATTATTCAATAAGTTTTACTCTGATCATAAAATTATAATAATTATAACTCTTCGTATATCGTCTCAGTAATTAAAAATGTGTATTATATATGCATAATATTCAATTTACTTACATATTTATATTGACAGTAACATCAAGCAGTCACGTCAAGATAAATCTACGCATGAAAAGTTGAAAGAGACTCAACTTGACATGCATGATTGCATTTGCTATTTGCAACCATATTTACACAAACAAGTATTGTGCAAATAGTTTAGTAGAAGTACTACTTATGTAAGTACACTTGCTTGTTTCAGCAACGTTTAATTCTAAAGTATGCTGTCAATTTATTTCTGCATTAAGAAACTCTGCAATTTACATCCTTGATTAGATAGGTGTTTAGTTGTTTCTTTAACATTGTTTTTTATTATGCAAAATATGTATTATATAATTCTAAACTATTTTATTTATAATTATATATATATATATATAATAACATAATTTTTTTTACTGATTTTAATTATTTTATAAATTTATCTAATTATAATTTCTTACAGTTTATTTAACCTAAATTGATTTATTATTTGGTGCAACTGTTTAACCGTTTACAAAATAAATATTTGGCTATTGTTTTCAAAAGACAGGATTATAATTTAAAGAAAATTAAATTAACATTTTTGATAGACTAATTTACATATACTTTAATTTATGATATATGTAAATAAATATTTATTTTAATTATTTCACAAATTTGACTAAATTGACATTTATGGTAGATTTTTTATTTGTTAATATGTCCCAATATTAAATATTATGTATGTTTTTGTATTTAAAATTTTTAAAATAAATTGAACTTTCCAACACAATAAATAATACTTAAATTTTGAAATATTTTTTGTGATATATGTATACATGTATATATATATATATATATATATATATATATATATATATATATATAAATGAATTGAGTACATATTAATTCAGATAATATAGGAAGCATAGACAAATTTATGATAGAAATAACACATAAAGATGAGAAGAGGAACGAGTGGATTTGAAAGAAAAATAAAGTTATGAATGAAAATGAGCTAATCATATTTTAAAAAGTAAAGACTACTAATGGATAACAAAAACTCATAAATAGAATTGGAAACACAAAAATAAAAAGAAGACAAAGATGGAGATCCATAGATTGATGAAATAAAGTTATGAGAATATTTTTTGATGTGGAATACAAGAGAAACGTTTTGGAATATTGGAATACAAAATACAAAAGTTTTGGAAGAGAGACATTCATTTAACAATGAATAGATATAGTTTGGTGATGGTAATTATATATATATATATATATATATATATATATATATATATATATATATATATATATATATACTACTGCTACTGATAGCCCAAATCAGCCCACTGCTGGGCGAAAGCCTCGTCGAATGTCGTAATTAAAAAAAAAGAATTTTCCGAGCCTCTTCCATTCTTTCCTGTCGCTGGCCAATCTCTTCCAACCTTGGCCTCCACAATACTTCACAATTTCATCTCTCCATCTTTGATGTGGTCTTCCTTTGGGTCTCCTTTTATCTCTTGGTCTCCATTCCGAAACAATCTTCGTCCATCTGTTGTTCTCTCTTCTCGCTATATGTCCTGCCTATGTCCATTTCAACGATTTAACTTGCTCTATTATATCAATTACTTTTGGTTGTTCCCTTATCATATATATAGATATATATATATATATATATATATATATATATATATATATATATTACTATTTCACACCCTTTTACAAATTAATCTCTTTCAAAATCTTTATAATTTTTATTAGAATTTTTACTCATTGGTTTGTAGTGAAAAAATATTACAAATGTTTTTTAAAAATAACCTTTTTTAGTTACTATTATTAAATAGATATATATATATATATATATATATATATATATATATATATATATATATATATATAATTGTGTGAGTATATGTAAATATAGTGACTTTAATCATTTTGAACTTATATAGGAAATAAGTCATTAATTTTTTACATTAAGTTATTATTTCGTTCATAAGGATTAAAAAAATATGTAGTTTTATTATATGTAGTTGGAACTATAGGTATTGTACATATATATATATATATATATATATATATATATATATATATATATATATATATACATATATAATAAGAATAGGATGTAATTATGTAGTGCTAATTAATCATCAATTATATTATTGTCTTAGATGTACTATCATTCACCTGTACATATTCTGGTTAGTTTAAAGAGTCTAAATGAATACTCTTTATGATTAAATTGACAAAAAAATCTATTATTATCTATTTTTATTGTATGTTAATATGTAAATGCAATATATAATGTGTATTTACATATTAACATACAATAAAAATATTTTATAAAATATTTTATTTACTTTTCTATAAATTATTAGAACTTGAATGAAATTAAAGTCAGTTATATCCTTTATTCAATAAAATATCTATCTCATTATATTTACTGGAATGGAAAAGTTAAAAATAGAGAATAAAAAATAAACGTATTTAAAAATATTTAATTGGTGAAATAATATAAACTATTTTAAGAATATTTAATTTTACAACGAATATTTCTTTTTTTGTGAAAGTATTTTTTTGTATATTTTATAACTTTGTAAAGAATTGTATAAATATTAGTGTTTTTAAGAACAGTTGCAATTACAGTTAAACAATTTAAATGCAGGTGAAGGGAAATATAAATGGTTTTAAAATTCGTTTTAATAAATTTTATATAAAAAAGTAGGAAATGTTAAACATACTATGAAATTGAAACGAGAATATTTCTTCATATAAGAAGTGTTAATTGGGTTTCAATCAGAAACAAATATTAGATATAAAAAAGTAATATGATTTTAAAAAAATAAAAAGAATTTAAAAAGAAAGCATCAGGAATTTAATAGGACAACAACAGTATGTTATTATTAAAATAAAAAATAACGATAAAAATGATATTTGCATATAATTGTATTTATTATTTTTTGAGAATCCTCAATCATCATGTATGTTATATATATATTTATATATGACTCCCTCAAGTTGGAAGTCGAGCATGGGGCTGACAATCTCATCTTATAAAAAAATAACAGTAATCGAACTTTAACAGAGAAGCTCTTTTGGATTAGTATTTTCAGAAGTTAAGGTCCTACAATGGCTATAGTGCTGAATATGATAAAGATTATATATATATATATATATATATATATATATATATATATATATATATGTAAAATACTATAATATTGTATTATTTGATAAACTGTAGAAGAAAGCAGAAAAAAATAGTACAAAACATATTGCATTATTTTTATAATTTTTTTTAAATATTCGAATTGTTTTTTAAGTAAAATCAAACGAATCAACTCGAAGTCGATTTTCTAATCATACATTTGATATCTTTTTTTTGTATATTTGATATTTGTATGTGATCCATTAGTGCGTTCAATGCATTGAGTGGTGCATTATTTAAATAATCGTTTAGTACACATAAGTTGACAATAGTTAGGCACGTGTTTACTGACTACCTGAAGTCATTAGACAAAGTTTTTGTAGAGTCGTAACTACTTACGATGTTTACGTATTTCCCAATCGGACAAGCCTGTAAAAGTATAATCCGGCGAAAGAGAGTTAACGCCACTTCTCGATGATTGCTTATCTCGTCAGCTTAGTGCGGATTCTTGTCACCGACATGCAGGAACGGATTGGGGTAAAATATTATATAGCATTTTATACACACACACACACACACACACACACACACACATATATATATATATATATATATATATATATATATATATATAATGTTATTATAAAAATTATTTTTTTCTGAATTAAAAAATAATTTAAATATTTATTATTTTTAAGTTTAAAACAATGTTATTCTTTTTTGACTTATTGTAAAATATAAAGTCTATATAAATATAATGAAACTAAGAATTGATTCTCTGAAATAATATATATATATATATATATATATATATATATATATATATATATATATATATATATATATATTATAATCATCAATAGCAACCTATTTATATCTTCTGCTAAATGAACGTCTCTCCCAAAACTTTTAATTTCAAAAAAGTCAATCCCTTTCTTTTCTATTACATTTCAATGATTTTTTGATATCTCTGTCCCATACATCCATGGGTCATTTGTATATTTTTTGCAATATATATATATATATATATATATATATATAATATTTATTTTATTTATTCTTATTTATAAATTTGTTTGTACAAAGATTTTTATATCAAATTTTCTATTTATTATTTTTCTATAAAATAATATTTTTATTGTAGAAGTAAACAAACTAATCGTCATTTTATTTAATATACTGATGTATATAATACTGATATAAATACATCTTAGAAAATTTTTCTATATTATCTGTTATAATTTTTTTTATTTTTCTTTCCATCTCTTCAATACTAAATAAAATTGCAATATTCCTTTTAACCATATTTTAGTTGAATAAAACTTATGCTATAGACAAATAATTTATTAAGTGGTTTAAAACTGTTACAAAAATTAATTTTTGGATTACTTAAACCCCATTAACTTAATTTTAAATTTATCTAATTTTGTTAGCTCCTTTTTCACAAATATTTTCTACTTAATAAAATATTTTGGTGAAAGTATTTTTCGAATGAATAAATCACTTTTGCCAAAATTAGAACAATTTATGTAATTGTTTAATAATTACTTACAGATTATTTTCATTCTTTAATTCTAAAAAAGTTAATTAACTGATGATAAGAGATTACAAAACAGTATTATAATGTTGAACTGAATGATTTATTTGTGTAAATGTTAATTAACCAAATTGTCAAATCAACAGTTGCTAAAATGACAAAGTTATTTTTTCAATGTTAGAAAATTTGAAAATATACTACTAGAATTCAAAATTTGAAAATGTTACGTAATTTTAATACAAAAAAATGAATCCTTCTTTATATCCGTCTCTGTACAAAACCGCTTTCTACTATTGTTATTATGTGGATTACAAGAAAAATGTGTTTACATGGATAATTAGACCAAAGTGACAGCAAATCGACTTTATATGTTCCGGAAATGCCAGACCGGTGCTGACTGATATTGTCACGCGTCACAATGACACGTAAATCTCACGATTACTAATCATTATGTGTACGTGCCATAGATTATTTTTTTACATATAAAAAAAGCGTTTAGTAAATCATATCATGACATTAAAAACAGATATTTTATATTGGAATATATAAACGAACCTTGTAATACTAAAAGAAAAATATAATTAATGTTTTTTTTAAAAAATCCGCCGGACTATTCTACTTAACACTAATAGGTATTTGTTATCTTAAAATTAGCAAAAGCAGTTTATTACAAATAATTTATTGGAAATATGTGTAACAGGAAATTGTTTGAATTTCTGTTTTCCAAATATGTTTCAATTAAAATGGTTCCATTAATTTTTTATATTTTAAAATACTTTTAAGAAAAATGTTTAATAATTAAAAAATTTATATTTAAGTATATATATATATATATATATATATATATATATAATATACACATTTTAAATATATGTAGATACTTTTTTGCTGTTTCACTGATTGTTTAAATAATTAAAAATTTGAATTAAAATCTTAACAAATTAAAAATAGACTAGGATTCTAGAAAATATTGGCTGATATGCTGTTATTTATGATTTGTTTTAAGTTATTATAAAAATTAAAGTTAAATTATTTCTTTTAGATCTTATATTATAAAAAAATATATTATGATCTATTTTCCTTAATTTAAAATAATATTTTTTTATTAGCAATATATAGTATATTATACTTATAAATCATTTTATTTTCAGTCTAATTTTAAAAATCATCTTGAATTGAATGTTTTTATTTAGATTTTACTTAAATATGTAAAGAATGTCAATAAGAGTTCAGTAAAAGAATACTTTTAGTCGTTTGTATACAAATGTGTATACGTGTTCTACTTCTATTTGATCCTAGAAGTGCATAATTGTATACATGTGTTGATATAAATTGTCTTTATGTTCTAGACACATTTATTTAATTTAGTGGAAAAATAACTAATAAAATCTTTATATCGAAAGAAACGAAATGTGTACTTTTTTTCTGAAAAGTACATACGAGACTATAATGCACTGCTATCCATTTTATTGATATTTTGTTGTACAGCGCTTTGAACTTAAGTTTAAATTAACACCGGTAATCACCAGTAAAAGAACAACCATCAAAATCGTACAAAACAGCTTGATTTTAATGAAGCGATCACGACACGACGATGTAGATCCATTACGCTTAAAACCGTCTGGCTTTCAAACGCATTACGACCGATGATAATGCACAGACCGTTACATTTCCATTCTGATTGATTCTTATGATTGTGACATATATTGTTTTTTGATTGCATCTGTACTTTAATGTTTTTCGCTGGACCTTTTTTATTTTATCTCTTACAAATATACGTTCAGACATATATATATATATATATATATATATATATATATATGTCTATATAAATCATAAAATGACAAGAATATTCATATAGAACAATTTTGAAAATTTAATAAATTTTGAAATTTAATCCTTCTAGATGAGTAATTCGAATTTATTAAAATAACAGAATGGAAATTGCTTAATAATTATTTCTTTTCAAAAAATTGAAAGAATTTAAATATTATCAAGAATGAAACAATTATTTCATCAATAAAAATTAAAAAAAAAATATTGCACACAAATTTTATTTTACAAATAAAACATTTATCCTCATGACAATTACCACAAATGCTGGAAATAAAAAATAGTTAAATTTATTATAAAATATTAGATAATTATTAAAACTGATCGAAGTGTATGGATAGCTTAGATATGCTAAAAAGATAATTGGTAATATTAATAGAAAAAAGAAAACAAGAAAATTAATAAATGTGTTTTATGAGGAGTAATAGTAAAGAGCACATTTTATGATGTTATAAAGGGTTTGAATGTTAAAGAAACAAATTTTTATAGAAGTCAGAAGGATATTTAAATTTTGATTCTAGATGTACTAAAGAAAATAGTGAAGCAAAAGAAATACTATTTTCTTCAAAGATAGAAAAATTAATGTAAAAATATTTATAAATGTTACAGTGCATGAAATAAAATGTATATTACTTTTAACTATTAGATTTAAATATCTAACCTGTAAATAAATGGATGCGATAAACTGTAAGGAATATCAGGATATAAAAATTGTTTGAAAAAATGAATATAAAAATTATTTATATAAATGCTTACTACTACTCTCTATCTCTCATCTTTGTTGGTAGAAAACTTTGAACTTTACATTTTTAACAATCCGATGAATATTTTTATATACTGTCTGTTCTCCGACATTTTTAATTCTAAAAATAAATCCAGTCTAAATTTTCCATTCATCCACGTCTGTAAGGAAGTCAACTTCATTGCCTGATTTGATTTTTGATCAAGTTCTTTTGAAAATCCTCGACTTTTTTACATTCAATTTGAGATTAATTCATCGAACTGGGTAACATGTGCCGTATTATATTTGTATGTCTGTCTGTACGTACGTATCGACCATCGATGCTTTTACATGATTGCGTGTGACAGACGGTCTCGCGGCCGTGTTATGACGGAGGCCTGAAACGGGAGTTGAAAGCAACAGCGGTTCTAGCGTGGTTGGGGTGGCGTTACACTCCCCTGCGTGTCGTCCGTGACTTATGACTCCGGTAATGAGTGCCGCCGTGCACTAATGATGATTACATGACGTCATACTCATCCCTCGACCATTCGGTCACGAAATATATGTTCGCCGAATATCAGATTATATGTTTTGGAATATGTTGGTCAGAATTTATTTATGTCATGTTCGTTTTTCAACATGTTTATAACAGAACTAAAGTCAGTTACACGAATATGTTGTTAGTGTGCGTTATGTGAAATATCAGATATAAGCTATTTGTTGTATATAAAGACAGGATCATAATATCGACTCGTCTTATAAATGTATTTTATCTTTTTTAAGTGGAAAAAAATGTATATACATTTCGGAAGTCAGCAGATATTACAAAATATACTTAAATATGTTTTCTTTTTTTAATTTTATAAATAATATTAATTACTTTAGTAAACATATATATATATATATATATATATATATATATATATATATAAATATAATCGATCAGTGGTGTAGTAATTAGCATATTTGCCTGTCATGAGGGAGAAATGTCTTCGATCCATGGTCAGAGATCTAGAGTAGATAGAACTATTTTAGCTTTAGTGAAGGCAACTTGTCCAAGGGAGTAAACCTTGAATAAAAAATTCTCACCAATTCGCCTAATCAGTATGATGAATTTGATCAAGTACTAATGAATGTTAACATTTATGGAGATTTTCGCTCAGCAGTGGACTGATATGATAACTGATAAATTGATATGATAATGATATTATATATAATCAAAAAAAGTTTATTTAAATGAAACGTCTTATTATTTAAATCAAAAATTAAATTCTGGTTGAAGAAAAAAGTATTCAGCCAATGTATCTTACCAGTCTCCATTTAAAATAGTATGATATTTATTTTCTATATAAAAAATCTTCAGGTTTAGATATACTGAACAATATTAAAGGATGTATACGAAGAATTACCAGAAAAAAAGAATATAATTAATTTTAAAATAAATCACAGATGTAATAAAAATAATACGAACCTGAATTTCAAATGGTCGAAAAATATTGGAATATAAAAATATAAGGTTAGAGTGAAAACTAATAAGAGATGAAATAATGATATTAGAAATTTGATAGGACAATTTTGGAAAGGAGATAATAAATTATTCAATTTTGAAAAATTTGCAAAAAACTTTTATTCAGCAATAAATTTCAAAAGGATTTCAATTATAATAATAATACAATTCAAGCGACTAATTTTTTTGCAAAGTTATCTTTTTAGAATCTTCAGAATGTATTTTCATTTTTTTAAAATTTTTTCTTGTTACAGAATTATGTTTATTCGGTTATATTTTACTTATTAATTGATAAAATGAGTAGTTAATTTATTTTAACACAAATGAATCATTTATTTAACTAAAAATATTTAATAATCATTTATTGTTTATTTTATTTGTTGATGAGCATTTATATGATTAAGCCAATAACTTTACAGTGGTTTATTAGAAAATCTATTTCTATAAATTCTACGAGATTTTATAAGACAGCATATTGGTGGAGATGTTATAATCATAAAATTAAATGTCAATGAATCCATAACCATATAATACAGATTTAAATTTAAACATTTTTTTGAACCGTAAAATGATTTAATAATGATTGAAAATAAAATAAATAGTAATACAAAACAGCTAAAAATAAACGGATTAAATTCCCAAAGTCGTTGGAAGAACGGTAAGGAATAATTGCAAGTTAATAAGTGCAGTCAATTACTTTATGTCTTTTTGAAGTATACCAATTAAAAAGTATGTAAACGAAATAGTGGATATTATTTTAGGCTTTTTATTGTCTGTTAACTGCATATAACAGATGATAATATATCAAATACGACAAACACATTAACAGTAAACGTCTTCATCGCATTTATTAACTTATTTAAAATTAGTGGATTTCATAATGAAGTGGCGCACATCCGAATTAATAACCGTTATTAAAACAAATCGTCTGTATATCTGATTTTCGACATATGTTATATTTTATGTGATTTATAATTTGAATGCCATTGAATTTTAGTAAAAGTTATTATTGACCATTATAAGTTGCAAATGATGAGCAACACACCAGTTAATAATTCACTGTGGCAGATGGTTTTTAGTAGCGGCTGATGTTGAAGACCGGTGTTTGAGTATGCTGGCCAGCGTCAGCTGCAATTCTGCCGTCGTGACGCACAATACATTCACCCCATCTCACTATCAGTCATTATCACCTTTACGATGATATATCTATTCTATGGAATAACAATCACAGATATCATTTCGTAAACAAGGTTTTTTTCAATTCGACACGCATCTTTTTATTATCTCGGTTTTTATCAGTGTATTAGACTATATTTTCTATAATCTATTCATCATTAATAATTAATAAAATAGAAACATGCAAGGAATTATTAATATAGGAGTTGAAATATTTGTGAATTAATTTAAATTAAAATCGATGTCATCCATTATTAATGAAAGCTCAACTTTTATCTAATATTTTTCCTTTAATTTAATCTACGAATAGTATTCACATGAAAAAAACTAAAAATAATGTATTTTAATTATTAATAATTTTTATATTATAACATTTGTACTTATAAATTAATAAATAATCAATTTTATTTAAATAAAATAAAATGAATATATTTACGATTTTTTTGAAATAGTTACATATTTTTATTTGAGTAAATAAATAAATTACTCTTGAATTAATAAAAAAAATAAAATTTAAATTCTATGCAATATTTCACATATTATATAATAATTTATTTCGATATTTTATATTTTTTTAATTATTTACAAAAATATTAAATAAATTATATTGAATGACTTTTATAAAAAAAAATAACAGGAGACTCAAATTATAATGTTTTACTAATTCAAACTGATAAGTATTCAATTATTATTAATTAGCTATGCAAACAGGAGAATAAAAATTAAATAGTGTCTATATTTGAAGAAATAAGTCGATGATCAATGTATCCTATTTATTAACACTTGTAATAGTGTTATGTATGTTTTAAAATCTCGAATAGTTCAATAATTAAAGAGAAGCATGGAAAGATGCATATTAGAAACAGTTTTATAGATAGAAATATAAATAAAGGAATTCCAAAGAAAATAAGAGTTAGAGATTTTATAACAAAAATGAAAATGTTGAAATGTTAATAGACCGATTATATAAGAAGAAGAGATCACTGATAGATAAAAAAATATAAAAAAATTCAGAAAAAGATTTGTGAGTAAATGTGATAGAGATATAAGAAAATTTTATGTATAGAATAAAAGAGGTTTTAGATCGCTGCAACAGATCTTCATCCAATAGTGAATAGAGAAAGGCTTATAAATTTTATGTAAACATTTAATACTTTTAAAATTGTTTAAAATATTTGATACATTAATAAATAATTATTTTCTAAAAAAAAATGTTAAAAGAGAAAAAAATAATTAATGCAATATTTGAATGATTTGTATAGTTGTTAAAATCTTAATTGTTAATTAAAATGTAATGCACATTTATATAAATGATCAGAGTTTATTAATATATACTCATTAAAAGTTACACCCTTTATATTTAAAGAAGTTTTTATTTGGATTACGTATTATTTTCTAAAGAATACTTACTACTATATTTTTTTTAAATGTTTTATATTAATTTTATATTTTTTAAAATTAAATTTCAGTTGATTCAAAATAATTATTCTGTTTTTGAGTACAATATATATTTTTAAAATTCAGGCTTAATCAAATATTTTTACTTAAAACAAGTCATATTTTTTTATTATTTAAAATTATTATATAGTAATTATTTACATATTTAATACTCTTATTCCATTTAGTGCGAAATTTTCTTTAGAGAATTAAAATTTACTCACGATAAATTATTTTATTTTTTATTAAAACTGATTTCAGCATTCATATTTTTTTAAGTAGTTAAATACAAAATTTGAAATAAAATTAAAGTGTCTCTATTTCTCTTCCTCTCATTCTTTTTCACATCATATATTTTCTATTAGATTTATATATATATATATATATATATATATATATATATATATATAATCTGGCCAAATTTGTGTATTTCTTGGAAAGCTGGATTCGGGAGTATTACTGTATAAATTCGCTTACGTCGTCTTTCAAGTCAAAGTCAATTCATTGAATATATGACTACTTATATTAACTCTTGGATATATAAAGCAAATATTATATATATATATATATATATATATATATATATATATAAATATTTTCATATATTTCAATTTTATAATATACATTTAGTCCTTTATTTTATTTACTTATTTTCGCTTCATTATTAATGTATGTTTCATAATATATTGCTATTAAAAATTAGCAAGATTAAATAAAATATTTTATAAAAATAGATATAAAAAATTGTGATATTTTTATGTATTTCAATAACTAAATTATATAAAGACCCCATCAGTAACCAAAAAATTTTTGGTGAAAAATGAAGTGAGCAATCTTGCTATTAATATAAATTTTTAAAAATGTTTTTTTACATATTCGAACTTACTTATATATACATATATATATACATACATACATACATACATATATATATATATATATATTGAAAAATAATATTACACAATTGCAAAACCAACAATGTACACATATATTAAATATTATAGTATTTACAAAGTAGTATTTTATTACGACAGTTAAATAAAATGTCCTTTTTTGTGAATCGGTACTTAGAAAATGTGATTCGTTTTTATTTATTTTTGCTGAAATAAATATCGTCCCAGTAGACGTTTATTTTCTAATATTGATTCAAGTTTTTGATACTAGATGTTGTGAATATGACAGTTGGTTTTCCGAACATTCTTTATAGAAAAAAATATATTGTGTGTCGCGTCATGTTCCTACGATTCATCATGCTCCCGTATCACCGGCGCCGACGCTTCCCATGCCGACGCTTATTGATATAAATGACGCGCAGTGGCGGACGCGGGCCGCAGCTCTTGGCCATCAATCTCCGCCGGCGCGCATTGAAAGCACACCGCACCATCAGTCATGCTTCGGATCGAAACGGAGGTTAGACAGACTTCATAGGCGGCATTATATTGATGTAACACAAGGAGTATTCTATCATTTATTTATTTTTATACATGCACATCCACCCACGTTACATACATACACATATCATATTATATACATACATGCATATATATATTATATGTTGAAAATATTATTTAAATAATTAAATTAATTATAATGAAATTCTACATTGACTCATTAAACCATATGGTTAGATCATTATTTAAAATAGGATCATCTATGTTTACACGATAAAAATGTTTCATTCATATTACTTGCATTTAATATCAATATACTTGGAAATTATTAAAAAATAATGTAAAATATAATTAAAAAATTAGAATTATACAAAATAGTATAAAACTCTAAATAACTTACTTTTATCAATGAAATATTAACGTTATAAAAAATTATACAAATGTTCTATAATCACTTTATTTCTTAATGTGCATTTCAATGGTCATGTCATTATTTTCAGGTCAAATAAAAATATGGAATGATTAATGAATACTTTTATAAAATTTTGTGGTATTTGGATGAATTATTAATTTTTGTATTAACTATTTTTATTTTAATAAACATGTTTTTTTACGAAATTCAAAAATATAAAATGTATAGAAAATTCCATTAACATTATACAGATATATTTAATATTTATTTGATTTTCTAATATTTCAATACAGATTAAAATATTATTTATAAATATCAAAATTTATTTTAGTTCTAAGATCTAATGAAAATTTTTGAAACTTAATCATTACTTGAAACATACAATTGTTTTTATCAAAAATTTCAATAATTATTTATTATTTATTGGTCTAAATAATTTTACTTATTTTTTATTACACTTCCAATGGACAAGAGAAATGATTAATTGGAAATTTAGAGATAAAAAACATTTTGGTGGAACATTTTAAAAAATCATCAATGTATAATAAAAAAAGAAAAACATTGGATTGATGCAAATAAAAATTATTGATATAGATTTTTATCCAGCATTAGACAAGAAAAAAATATTTATTTGGAATCTAAAGATATAAAAATTCTCAATAAAAAACTTTTTCATTGAGGTTTTCACTCAACAATGAAATAATATAACCTAATATGATGATGATGTTCATATATAACCAAACTAATTAAGTCACACATTATTTTTTTTATTTTTTTCAAAAAAATTTAAAAATCAATTATATTACAAAACATGGATTTAAACTAATGTAGATATAGAACTTTTTCTGATAGTAGAATTGAATATTTTGCTAATATGAAACAATTATGAGAAATATAACATTTTTTAAATGATTGATTAATTTTTTAGTTTCAAGTTTTTATTCATGAAATTATTTTTAGTTGATAAGTAATATTGTTAATTCATATAAGTGGAATGTGTATGTGTTATTAAAAAGTAAATGTATGTATATATAGGTTAATTGAGATCATTTTTTAGATTGTATAAATACCGAAAAATGTATATAAAAAAACAATTAAAATAATGAACATAAAAAAGTGTTGTAAAACACAAACGCGATAAAGACGACGCCCATGACGTGTTCACGATTCCGCGAAACATACGCCACTATCTTGTTTTTGTGTCCGCCTGTCTAAGATACAAATAGTCTGGTCCGCGGACGGTCGAATAAGTACTTATGAACTATCAGAAACCACTTTTCTGGACGGATTGGTCCACTCAAAAGGAATGCGGACAGTGATAAACGAATGATTGTGATTTGTGACCATGCTGAAATAGATGTTCTATGTTCGTACACGGTGTTCGAGAAAAATACACACACACACATATGAATTTATTTGTATGTCGGTATGAACAATATACTAATATCGTGGCACGTGTGTGGTACTACACGTTAATGATTAAAGGTTCAAATTCGATATTCAATCGAAATTTGTGTGACATCAACACCATTAATCACGAACTGCTATTCTTCGATCATTTATTCATACTTGTATTCGTATCTCTCTAATAATGGATATATTTTAGCATATACACACATTTATATATATATATATATATATATATATATATATATATATATATATTTACATACAGGTGCATACAAGTAATAAAAAAAAACTTACAAATAATTCATATTAATAAATAAAATTTCTGATACCAAGCTATTGAAAATGATGTCATTTTTCAATATTTATAAAAAAATCTTATTAATATTTAAAAAAAGAATATATCTTGAAGTTAATTGACCTTAGATAATTGATATTTTATAATTTTATAAAACAAATTTATTTTTAAAAATATAAGATTAAAAATAATTATTTTATAGATGGTAGTAATTCAATTGAAATATTTTTCAATTAACTGAATTTGATTTTTATAAATAAATCATTATTGTAAATATTATAATACTTTCCTAATTCAAATATTCATTATTTATAAAATATGGTAAAATTTTAATTTCTGTAATTTTAAAACTATCAATTGATTACTCTTAAGCATGAATTGATTTTGAAAGATTAATTGTTATTATTTTTTTGGTTCATTTTTCTACTGAATATTTTGATCTGTGTAATATTTTTTTATTAAACCTGTTATAATTATTCATGGAAGGTAACTAGAAGGTAAAAAAATTATTATATAAATTATATATGATTATAGAAAATACATTTCTAAATTTTTTTATTAAAATGAAATTACATCTATTTTTTATACAAATTTAAAAATAAAAATGTTTAAAAATTTTATTTACTGCATACACCAATGATATATAGAACTAAAATAATACATCTATTAATTTATATTTTTTAAAATATTTTTTTATTATTGTTAATTTTTACTTTTACTTCTTTTTTCGATTTTTTTGAGGTTTCAAAAAGTATATTAAACTTTATATCAGGTTTAAGTACTTATTGAAATCATATATATATATATATATATATATATATATATATATATATATATATATATATATATATATATATAAATTTACTGCTGAATGCAAACCTTTTTCATTTTTATAACTGATTGTTTTATTTATTCTCTTCTGTACGTCTTGTCGGTTTTAATATTTCTATTCAATGTGTTCATTACTAAACTCTGTATAATATTCCCACTTCATTAAATCATTGATCTCTTTAGAAATATTTTTTTAATTTTATTAACTCTTAAGACATTGATTTTTACTGTTCATTTTTTTATTTCATACAATATATTTCGTTCGTTTTCATTTCAAACTCTACTCTTTTTTATATGCTTATAAATTCAATTTATTTTTTAGTCCATCATATTTTATTTCTTTTTTGGTATTTATATATATATATATATATATAGAGAGAGAGAGAGAGAGAGAGAGAAAGAGAGAGAGAGAGAATAGTATGTATGTGTGTATTTCCAAAATAGCGAATGATACATTATTAAAAATGTAGCAATAAACTATTATTAGTAAGTTTCTATGTTCGTATTGACGCATCTGGTCTATAGTCATACAATCTATACATAAAGTATGATATTTGTCTATAAATTTTAAATCTGAAAGAATATAAAGGCATGTAACGTACACATGCACGACGACTTGTAGATAAAGCAGCGTCGTACGTGCACGGATCCATCCATCCCGCCAAAACATTACGCAGGCCGCACACCACACATATACCCTTCACATACCCCCGTATAGCTTCGCACACGAGTTCCTGCTGTTGTAAATAATACGGTCGTGCGCACATATCCTGAAATACTCGCATAAAGTGGGCAGGATACACATTTGTGCTTTTTTCCTTCGGAGCGAAGTTCAGTGTAATCATGAAAATAGGCATAAAGAAATTATATTGAAGAAATGATGATTAGGAAAATCGAAACTGAACTTTTAAAATAGGGAGCCAATCATTTAAATCAGCTCACTCGAAACAATACTATTGTACAGGGAAAATGTTATATTAGGTCTATCGGAAAGTTCTGTCCGATAATGTAATATCAAGTTTCAAAGATAAGTCATTCTACAGAAATGGAATTCACAAATTAGCATCACGCTGGGAAGAGGTCATTAGTAACGAAGAGAAAATTATATTGCTCAGTAAATATTAATAAATATATTAAAAATGTATTATTTTTTTAATTCAAAATCAGACAAAACTTTCCGGTAGACCTAATATATTGTACTTTAACTTTGTGTTTGATCTATCACATCACATTACTCCTTCATTGAGTTAGACAGGGTTGTGTGTACCAGTCGTTCCAAATTACGCTTAGGATTTTTTGAGAGTTAAAATATGAATTTTAAATCGAGAAACATTTTTATTGAAAATTTACAAATATTAAAATAAATTTACAAGAATGTTAGCTTAAGGAGTATAGAGTATTATGAGTAATATCAACATTTAAAATTATACAAAACGTCAATTGAAGAAAATTCCAAATCCAAATGGCCTAATACATCAATTGCTGGCAATTATGATGAAAAAGTATGTAATGCGATTTGTAAAAATCGTCATCTAACCAATGTTGAAGTTTGTAAAGAAATAAATACCAATAAAAATTCAAAAAACGAATATGCATGTTGTAGCAAATTTTGTATTACGTTTTTTGACAGATAAAAAAATGACCTGTGTCACAGTTACTTAAGAGCTGTATGTACTCTTCAAAAATCTGTTTCAAATGTTGATCAAAAATTTATAAAAAATGTCATAACAGTTGATGGAAAGTGGATGTACAAGTATGGTACAAAGTATTGTCATTACAGCGATTGGAAAAAACGATGTCATTATCAAAAATGCATTCGAGTCGTTTAAACGTTAATAACTTTTTTTATTGAAAAAATATTGTTCATCATGAACTTGTTTTATGTACTCAAACAGTCAATAGACAGTTTTATTTAAAAGTGATGAAATAGTGTGAACAAAGAGAACAGAAACATAAGACTTGAATGCTACACCATATGATATTTCTGCTCATATGTTGTTCATCATCTGCAAATTTTTGCCTAAACACAAAAAGACTATTTGTTGGTTTGGAACTGTGCCTGATTCGCTTTAACACATATGAATTTTAACCCCAACACCACAATAGTTTAAAGTGTTCAATAATCACTTATTGTTCACTTATTATTTATAAATATATCGGATGATGCATTTCGATGACGACGCCATCATCGTCAGAGCTTTTCTGTTAAAATCTGATTCTGTTAAAATAAATAGACTCTTACTATCCAGTTACTATATCCTACAGATTGAATTTCAATAGACATTTTTTTATTCCAAAGATTGGAAAATCGTTGATTCGAAGATTAAAGAAAATTCTGTACAAGATTTGTGTCAGAACACATTCCAGAGTTGGAAAATATGTTTAAAACTGTGTATAAACAATGGAAGGAATTAGTTTGAAAAATGGTTAAATAAATTTTAAGTACTGTAAATAAATGTTATTATGAAATATTCCATCTTTTTGAGCAACCCTCGTATATTTTAGATATAAAACTTACTAATTACATTATTTACAGAAAAACAAATAAAAATGATTTTTTTTGATTCTTTTTCAATATTAATACAAAAAAATAATGTATTGATTTAACTCTTTGAGGCATGGAATTTTAGAAAATAAAAATACCCATGTTGTTCAGAAATGTTATTTTTATAAAATTTAACAAAGTTGGTTTATTTTAATTAGTAAATAAAATTATAAAAAAATAAATAAAAATGATTTTTTGATTCTTTTTCAATATTAGTACAAAAAAAATAATGTATTGATTTAACTCTTTGAGGCATGGAATTTTAGAAAATAAAAAGATCCATGTTGTTTAGAAATGTTATTTTTATAAAATTTAACAAAGTTGGTTTATTTTAATTAATAAGTAAAATTACAAAAAAATAAATAAAAAGTCATTTAAGTTTTTAATTTTAGGGTGGTATGTAAACTAGGACTATATGTAATCCTCTGTTCTTCAAGTTATTGTAATTTTTTGAAGTGGTATAAAAATATCCCAATGTGCATAATCAGGTATCAAAAAGGTGGGACAACACTTTTAACTCTGCCATAGTCTAAAGAGATAAAAACATGTTTTTTTGTAAATTATATATATAAAGGATCGTCTAAATGTGACGCCTAGATTTGTATTTTATTAAAAAGAAATCAAAGAAACTATACACATGTTTCTTTTTAATAAAATACAAATTCAGGTGTCACATTTCGATGACTCTCTCTGTCTCTCTGTCTCTCTCTATCTCTCGATATATATATAAATATGTAAATTTATATTAAAATATTGATTTAATTAAAATTCATCGCTGGAATATTTAAACAAACTGCATATATTTAACAAAATGAATAAAATGAGTTCGAGAATTATTCATTATTCCATAAATTCACATGAACCGTAAAGAATGTAGATGAAATTATTGCTACCGATACGGTTTCCATAGAGCGATGTGTGTTCTGCCATATATAGGTCGGCCGTTGCCACGAGCTAAAAGCATATCTGTGTATCGCGTAAGTGAATTTGTCGGGGGGTGGAGTGGAGAACGACGTCGGTGCCGTACGTCGGAATCGACGCCCGGACGCCGAGCTACGTACACATACAGCAGCCCTACTATTAGGTACGTACTTACCTACCTTCCTACCTCGGCCTCGTTCGCTTACATATAACGAAGCTTTTATTCTTTCAATGCAGTACCGCTGACGTTTTCGTGAACGTGCAACATATACATACATACACACACAAATATATATATATATATATATATATATATATATATATATATTACTATGTATATATATACTTGGGTTTGTTACGCGATATCAGAAGGTCGGCTGACACGCTTATAGATTTCGATTTTATGGTAAAATATAAGAAATGTTATACGCGGCACAGAATGTAAATTATCCAATTATTTTTTTATACCATACGAACCTTGATTTAATTTTAAAATGGACGAATCATTTTTTCCCGTGAAGTGTTTTTTTACTTCATATATGTTTTATTCAAAGAGGATCGATGTACATGACCGCAGGTTAAAATTCTGGTCGTTAAATGTTTATTGTTTGACTTTTATGTTAAATATTCCATAAACATTGTAATTTTCTTGATAAACATCGGTTAGTTACTTTAAAATTATTATGTTGTTTGTTGTTTTATTATGAAGTGTGAAATGTATTGGCCAGGAAAATTTATGTATACAAATATACACACACATATGTATATATATATTAAAATTTTAATCATAAAAATAATATATAATATGCAATGAATAATGAAAACAAAATGGAATATAAATTTTATATAGAATAAAAATACACAAACAAAAATATTTCTGACGAATTAAACAATTATTTTAACAACTAAGTCTATTTAAATACCATCAATATTTTGAAGCATCAGAAATAAATATAATAAATTTGTATATGGTCATCCAAATGTGATACCTAGATTTATGTTTTATTAAAAAGAAACCTGTGTATAGTTTTTTTTAATAAAACACAAATCTAGGCGTTACATTTGGATGACCATTTATTATCTACTAATATAAAAATTGAAAAAGTACCACAGTATATTTCTGTCTTCTCATTTGTAACCACTACTTCTACTTTCAAGATTTTATTAAAAAAATCAGTTATTCTAGTGGTTTGTCACAGTGATTAATTTACTTGTCAACAAATGAATTAGTCATCTCAACACTATAATAGTTTATAAAAATACTCAGTAATTAATTATAGTATATTTTATTTGCTGATGTTTATTTCAATACTCAAAGTAAAAATAATAAGATATTTTTAAAAATATAAAAAAAACATTTTAGAGATTTCACAAATATTTTATAGATTTAGAAGATTTTTTTATTTTAAATTTGATATTTTTGTCAAAATGTTTTAAAGATTTTTTTATTACAGAAGTAATTAGTTCTTGAATAAAATTTTAAATAATTTACAAGGAAAGGTTTGAATTTTTAACAAACTAATTACCAGTCGAGCTTGATTACTAAAATAATAATAGTTTTATTCCTAAATAAGGAATAAATATTTAATATAACATAAATGCAATGAAGTAAATAGTGTCATTTACACTATTAGTCTAATAAAGCTTTTCATTTATTAATACATTCCATTACAATATTTTAAATTATTAATCTTTTGGAATTAAATTTATATTATAATCATGAGGTACAAGTAGAGGCTACAAGAAAAATATATCTGATAATAAAACTAATTACACAAAATTGTAACAAAAATTTGCTATTTTTATATTAACTTAACTACTTGAAAATATTTTTAAATAAAAACGAAATAAACTTTCCATATTTTAAAATACTGATCAGTTATTTTCTAAATATTCTTCTTCATTATTAAATCAATTTTTTTAAATTCTTTTTTATCAAAAAATTCTATATTAAATTAATTTTTTTAAAAAATTGAAAAATATTATTTTAATTAGATATTTTTTATAATACGTTTGAAAAAATATTTATTGATATTTACAAGATTATATTTAAATTTTGCCGAAATATGTTGATTTACATTTTTTAAAGACATTAGAAATCGGTTTTTAACAATTAAAAAATGTTCTTTAATTTTTTAATTATAAATATGTATCTCTTTCAAAATGTAGTTTATAATAAAATTAGTAAAATACTAAAATCATTATTCCTATGATTATTTTTTTTAAGAAAATAATATGAAATTATATTTATATTATAACAGAAAACAAAAAATCATATTTTTGAAAATATGTATTGAAATAAATTGGAAATTTTCATTTAATTTTTGAATACATAAAAACGATGTTTTGCATATTAAAGAAATATTTAAAAAATTGATAACTATTAACAAAAAAAAGCAAAATTTATTTTGATACAATTGCAAATTTATCTTTAACACAAATCAATTTTTTAACATAGCGCTCTGATCATCAAAAAACGAATAAAGTAAACAATAAATGATTATTGAACATTTTTATAATATTTTGTCGTATTGGGATGATTATTTATTTATATTAAAAAACATTGATAGTTCTTTCTAAAAATTAATTGTTGATAATATTTATTGTTAAATCTTTATACTTTCAAAAAATTGCTTGAATTAAAAAAATATTTTCTCATATTGTTACACAATGAACGTCTTTTTTAACATAATGTTTTATTGAAATCCAATACTCATTTTATTCTTCAATAAAATATTTAAAGTAAAATATAAAATTGGTTATAAAAAAATATAAATCATAACAATTTAAAAAAAATCACTGTAGTATATGACTTTTAGGGTTGTATTTTTTTAGTTTATATATATATATATATATATATATATATATATATATATATGTATATATATGTGTGTGTGTGTGTATACATATAAGTGTATATATAATAAAACTTTTTGATGTGCATAAAAAGGTTACAACTACGACATATTTGATATAAAACAATACCGAAACATCCATCGAAAATTCGAACATAAAATATAATACATAGGAGTCATCAGAATCATAATAACATGTAGAAGCAATCAATCAATATGCGAAAAATGTACATGTGTCGGAGAAATGAGCAATGCGCTTACATAATTGAAGGGTAACATTTGGCCCACTTTAAACCTGTTCATTTGTTGATCGACACCGTCATGGGGTGGTTGATTTTAAAGGGTGTTGTGTCCGTTCGAAGGGTTTCGGTATTCAATATAATATGCATAATTTTATTTTATGAATACATTTCTGGTAGCGATTATAGACTGTATTTTATAAGTATATATATATATATATATATATATATATATATATGTAGTGTATCAATAGGCGTGTAGTCAATAATGTACTTAGTTATTGAAATTCAGGGACGGTGAATATTTTTTTTATATTGTTTTATATTCTTTAGTCGTAATTAATTTAAAAATAAAATAGCTAATTTAATAAAAATGTTATATGTTTATAAAATCAAAATATATTTTAGCACGATATATTTTAAATAATGTAGAATTAGTTTTAATTAATAAGTACAAAATATACATATTTACGATTTTTTTTTAATAAATCACAATTTTCACATCAAAAAACGAATTGTAAAATAAATTCTATATTTAATCTATCTTATAAAAAAGTCCATGTATATTTCACATACGAATACTTATTTTCTAGATTAAATGGAAATATTACAAATTAAATATAAAATTAAACAAATATTATAAATTAAATTAAATATATTTTTACACAGATTAAACAACAAAATATATTTTTACAAATTAAATGGAAATATTATAAATTAAATTAAATATATTTTTACATAGATTACATATTGTTATTAGTATATATTTTTTCATTCAAAAAGAAATCAAAATTATATAGACATATAAAAATAATATGTTAATTTATATTTTTAAGCAGCTTGTAAATAAAGTATAAAATATTATATTCATTTATTAAATGAAACTGGTATTCAAATAATTAATAAATATATATACAAATAAACTTTACAAAATAGTTCATTATTATGCAACGATTTATGTTTTTTAATAAAATTTATTGAATTACAACACTGGTTAACTATAACATAATGACATGCAACGCATGTATACAAAAAATTATGTAAATGGTCCCTCGTATTTTCACATATGGCGCAAAGTCATCCCTAATATGCACAAGATTTCACCAGTACAACATATAACTATTATACTAAATTTCAATTATTACCAGATCAACCCCTTTTTAAAACCCTGTTCGAATAAAACTCTTAGTATAATAACTCAACAACCTACAATGATACTTAGTGTACTTCTAACAAGTTTCAATTTTAAATTGATACAACTTTATTACATTTGCATTTATATATATACACACACACACACACACACACACACACATATATATATATATATATATATATATATATATATATATATATATATATATATTATTTCAATAAAAATATCAAAACAATATTAAGTTACAACTTTGTGTTTTGTATTCTAGACGTAATTCCTAATTTGATTTTATAATAGAAAACTCAATCAAATATATACAAAGGTAACCCCATCTTATAACACGGTAGATATTTCCTAGAAAATACCGTGTTGTGAGAAACTGTGTTATATGAGACTAGGAGTCAGTACTTATTATTTTATAATTGTTTACTATTTCATAATTTTCTAATATATTTTTTATAATAAAAATCGTGTTATTTGGTGTTGTAGAAGAGTTTCCACAATTCAATACAAGGATTTCCCAAATTTTCTTATGATGTTAGAGCGAATTCATGTTATTGGAAGGTTATCTGTATATATATATATATATATATATATATATATATATATATATATATGAAATTTCTAAACGTTATCGGAAATCCTATATAGATAAATACGACAACAGATAAGGATAACTGATATAAAAGAACAAGTAAAATCGATAAAATGGGCATGTGTAGGATATATAACAAGAAAAGAAAATAATATAAAAGATGGGTAAAAATCATTATACAACGACGAACAAAAGACAGAAAAGATCCAGGAAGAGATCCTGTCTAAGATAAAGGGATAATATTGTGAAATATTGTGGAGTAGAGGGGTGGATATTATTAGCTACAAACAGAAAATAATGGAAAAATCTTAGAAAAATGTTTAAGAAAACTTAATGCCATTCGATGAGGTTTTCTCCTACCAGTGAGGTAAAAGAGGATTTTATGATGATGAGGATATATATATATATATATATATATATATATATATATATATATATATATAACTAGAATCAAAACAAATATTGAATATTATACTTTAAACATTTCAAAAATAAATACATATTCCAAATAAAAAATGAAAGCAATAAAAGAAAATTCAAGATCGAAAAAAATTTACACATGTTTGATAATTATATATAAATGAACTGTTAACAATTACAATATAATTTAATATTTTCAGGTTATAGATTATACTGAACATTAATATTGCACAACAATTTATAAAAATAAAAAAAAATGTTTAAAAGAAATTTTGAATAAATATCAAATATCTGTTTAAACATTTTTATACATGATTTCTCAAACTATTTATTTTTTGATAAAAATATATTCATTAATCAAATTAATTGTTTAACCCTTTGCACTCGAGGGCTCTGGAGCGGAGCCATTTAGAATTTATCTTCAAACTCGAGGGCTCCGCTATGGAGACAATGCAAATAATTTTCAGTTTATAACATAAGGACAAAAACAAATCGTAATAACTTCATTTATTCTTTTAACAAATTGCAAATTAAATCTGTTCAAGAAAGATTTATTTATGTAACTGTAAAAAAACTGTTACTGCGCATATCATTTACTTATATGTGAATATGATTTTTCTATTAAAATTGCTTCGAGTTGTTGGTAATATGAATGAAAAAAAACTTCGAGTGCAAAGGGTTAATATTGAAAAATGTGAATGATTAGAGATAAATCTGATAAATTCATAAATATTAACCATATTCTCTAATACATTTAGTGATTATTCATAATTCTAGATGATTATATATGTGTGTATATATATATATATATATATATATATATATATATATATATATATATATATATATATAAATAAAGAAGTGTGTCATGCGTACGTTTGAATAAGTTTTAAGAAATTCGTGTGCGGTATTTTATTTGAGATACATATTTATAGCATATATGGATATCGTATACATTTTGAAACGACGCGATTTCGCTTTAAAACATATATAAAAAGATTCAGCCGTCAAACTTCTATGATGACATAGTCACCTCAGCATCCGAAGAACGATGTAGCTAGAGGCGGCGGGTCTGCTCGACGAAGCCGCCACTGATAATGTGGCGCCCGCTGCAGATAGCACTGTATAACATTAACCACAGTCGCCGATGAATGTTAGTAGTTATTTTTAAAACCAGATACGGAATTCTAATAGCTAACTATAAAAATGTACGCGGGTATGCGTCCGCAAGTAAATTAGTAAATATCTTCGTCGACGACATTTTGTTTCTGTACGTATATACATTTAATGATTTGTTACATTGTTAATGAACTGTTCAAAAGAGTATACTTAAAAGGATATCAAATGTGTTGAATTCCATATGAGCACTCATTAAACTTTACGGTGATATTTTTCAATTTATTATCTAACGAGTCTTATCAGTTATATGAAATACTCAATGTTTTTATGTTTCGTACATACAAACGTAACATTCATATATTCATACAAGTAGGTACGAATACATGACTATTTTTAACTTATTGTTTATTCAAATTTTAATTTTGATTCGTACATTGAAATATTACAAAATAAAAATATAATTGCAATTAAATTTAAAATAAAGATTATTTTTTCAACAGTTTTAATATCGAGGTCAGATAATTAAGCAATGCGACAAAATTCAAAAATCGAGTATATTTAAAAATTAAGGTACATCGCTGCGATTCCCTTCAAAGTAGTCCCCTCCCGCATCTATACACTTATTTTAGCGCATTAATGATGGAAAACATTTCATTCATATGAACACCATGACTTCCGAGTGACCTCGTCACAGATTTGGATATCTTCAATTTTAGTCACTATTCGACATAATTTGGTCATATAGGGGAATAGGACAAATTCGCAGGGTGACATGTCCGGTGAATAGGGCGGTTGTGGTAACGCTCGATGCCTTTAGACGCAAAAACTGAGAGACACTGAACGCCTGTGACAGGGAGCATAATCCAATGCAGACCCCAAGTCTTCGCGATCTCTGGACGCACTCTGAGCACCCTTTTTCGTAATTTTTCGAGCACATTGCGGTAGAATATGATTTACGGTTTGTCCAGGTGGTACGAACTTTGTGAACCACCCTTTGCTTTCGAAGAAGTAAATCAACATGGTTTTCACTTTGGACTTGCTCATTCTCGCCTTCTTTGGCCTTGGTGCTCCAGGGGACAGCCACTGTTGGCTTTGTCGATAGTTTCGGGGTCATATTGAAAGAACCAACTTTCATCACCAGTAATAACTCGATCGAGAAGAGTAGGATCACTTTTAACCTGCTCGAGACAATCTTGAGCGATGTTCATTCGTGACATGCACTACTCGCGCGTTGTTACAAAACACTGGTTAGCTGGCGAAGAAATGATCGTAACGAGGGTGGTCAAGGTCTCAATAAGAGTAGGGATCTGCATTTTTGGCGGAGTTACAGGTTCGCAGTGTTACCACAGGCCGAGAAAAAAAAATCGGTCGCATTACTTAATTGTCTGACCTCGTATATATATATATATATATTTAGGATTTTCCAAAATTTTAATTAATTGTTATTTATTTTTAGGCATATTTTATGGCATTAATGATGGAAAACAATTTCACTCATATGACCACCATGACTTCGCTTGACTTAGTGCATTCATTTAGTCCAATTTTAGTCACTATTTTACATAATTATGGTCCAATTTCATGAATTACACATTCAATGTTAATTTTTAACGCTTCTGTTGTTTATGGTTTATCAGCATAAACCAATGATTTCACATAACCCCACAGAAAATAATCCAATGGAGTTAGATCACATGATTTTGGTTGCCAATTGATAGGTCCATTGCGTGAAATAATTGACTCATTAAACTTTAGTTTCAATAAATCTATTGAAGTTTTTGCAAACTATCAACGTTTTCCAAACTATACTGAGTTGAAATGTCAAAACGAGCTTAAAAAATTCAAACATGACTGCTACCAGCTCTCAAAGTTTTGACATTGTTATTGGAAATCCCTGTATATCTGTTTCTATATATATATATATATATATATATATATATATATATATATATATATATATATGTATATATGTGTGTTTATTCTTTAATTTTTTAAATAAAACCATTTTGTGGATAAAGTAATTTTATTTTTGTTGTTTTATATTTTTTTAAAAAAGTATTTTTTTAATTTTTATATTCAAGATTTAAAATCACAATAGACTATTATTCAAAAAAATAAAATAAAAAGATATATGAAAAATTACTCAAATAATAGACAAAATATTAATTTATAAAAAAAACAACAATTTTAATTAAATAACTCTACAGTTTATTAAATATTTCTTAAACAGTTAGATTAGGTTTGCTATCAAACGATGAAGAAATTTATATATTAATTTTATTTTCAATTTATATTTAAATTAGAACTTATTTTATTTCACTTGGCAGTAAATAAATGCTTATGCATATATTTTATATATATAAATATATATGTTTTTATCAACATTTGTTACTTTACATATTTATAGAATAGTTAAATAATATTTATTAGAAGTTAATCCATAACATCTTTGACCTATATGGCAGGTAGTATATTACAAGAAATACTGTCACTTTGTATATAGGACACGTGGTATTACCATCATGTCTCGTGGGACTAATCCGGAGGCCTTGTCATGTTCGTTACGCCAGCTTCTGTGCTGCCACGATACACATTATCATAATTTTAAGTACCGGCAGGAAACATGTTACACGACCAAATGTAAACATGCTTTGTGGATATTTCTATATAACGCACCTCTAGATATTCACAAAATTAAAACGTAGTCGCTGAGTAATAAGTTTTCTGGTCCTGTGATGATTACCGAGTTTATGCAAATAAAAGGAAAAACGGTAAATATATATCTCGATGTATATTCGGAATGAATTATGATAGCTTAACATTTGTGGAATATGAAATGTTGAAATTATTTCTATAAAAACATAATTTTTTCATATCTACCGCAATTTATTCCTATAGAAAATATTTATTATAATATTAACGAATATTTTCTTAAGAAATAATAAATAAATAAATTATTGTTATAGAATAATTGATGAACATTAATAATAATTTTTTTCTAGACATTTTTTTTCATTACAGCCATACATAGTTCTTACACAAGAATATTCTGACAATTATTTTTACAAAATAAAGAAAAGTATATTTGACAGAATATTTCAATACACCTGTACGAAACGATCTATAAGATAAAGCTCATTGAAATTTGGTTTCAAAATTTGATTTGAGATAACATTTACTATTCAACTGTAACACTGACAAATCTCTAGAAAATTTGAAGTAGTTTTAGAAAAGTCAATCATTATTCTTATCGTAAAATCTCTTTTACACTAAACTATACTTTCTATAAATATATTTCAAAATTACATACATATAACACACACATACACACACACACACACACGCACACACACACACATGTATATATATATAAATTTTTTTAAATATTTTTATATTTGCTTAATCCTTTGAACGGTAATGTTATTTAACCTTTGATTATTGGTAAAATTGAATAATTCTTACTCACTCCTCTTTTTCCATTTTTGGAATAATTTTCATATTTGTTAAATGGATTTTTTTTAAAAATGTATTTCCAATTAAGTAATCATGATATTTATGTACTAAAATAAAACTTTTTTAATGATATTGTCAAAAAGAAAGATAAATATCTTTTTAAAAAAGTATTGAATATAATTACTATAAAATATTTTTTAATATTCAAAACTTGTGATAATTATTTAAATAATTCATACTTAATTATCTTTCAAAAACTAAATATCAACATTTAATAAAAATTACCGAGTTATCATTTAAGAAATTTAAATTTTTAGAAAATTAAAAATTTAAGATAAAAAATTATACATTTCTTAAACAATAGTAATCTCTTTTATAAAATTCCATTGCTGTTTTCTATTAAATGGCATATTTGTTTATTAAAAACTAATTTCAATTTATTGTATATTTATTACTGTTAGTTATTTATAAATGACAACGAAAATTTTTTCAAAAAATAATTTATAATATAAATATTTAGTAATTAATTTATAATAATGATTATACTGACACATTTACTAAAGGAAAATAATTTATCGACAAGGTTTCCAATAAAGAACAAGAATTTACTTTTTGCTTCCCTTTTTCAATTTCAACTAAAAATCCCTGACTGAGAAAAATAATAATGTAAACACTATAAATTAAAGTAACAGACATTTCCAGCCTGAGAATTTTTACAAATGACTAAATTTATCAACCTGTTTTTTATAATTTTCTAGATTATTTTTCAGTACATGATTATTAATTCCAAAGAAATAAAAAATGTCTTAGAATCCTTCTATATTCACACTAATCATTAATTTTGGTCTTTTTCTAATTTCTTCCTTCCACATTAATTCATTTAGACTATCCAACTTGAATTACCTATACACTATGAAACATGATTTTTTTACACTTGTTCTATTTTCAGAATTTCATAATCGAATATAAATCTGTTATATTTCCACAATACTTAATTAACAATTTTATGAAATATAATAATTTTTTATCTGTCAAATTACAAAATATATTTCATTGGTATTTTTTTAAAGTTAGATTTGTGTAAAATTTGTTTATAATATTAAAAATAATTTAGTGATATGATAAAGATGATTGAAATGTTATATTACGCTATTTACATAAATTAAAAACTATTACTCCTAATTTATTAATAGTGTAAAATGAAAAGATAAAAAATTCTTTATTATTAAATTTTATTAAAATATTTTTTTAATGATTCAAATCTATATCACTGTATCCAATAGTATTTCGTGTAAATAAATTAGTGACAAAATGTATAGAAACAATAATATTAAATTTAAATTCATAACTCAATCATATAATATGCTAGGTATTTTTGTTCACGACTTGTTATACTTGGAATTAGTAAGAATAATGTATATATTTTTTATAAGTAAGATGTTTCATATTTTGAATATAAAATACGAAACAAATCGAACTCGAACAAAAAAATCACAGCAGAAAAACATTTCAAAAAAAAAATTTATATCTTCTGCTTTAGTCAATACCCGAACAATAGATTAGTGCCAATTAAAACACGAAACAATATAGATGTATCGATCCATTTCGAGGCCGAATGTATTTTTTCCTCTGCTCTTGTCTGAAACATTCAGCACAGTCAGCCGGCCGACCCATAAAATAATCTGTCGACATCCCACTCGAACCAGCACTATCTGGCGTGCTATCACCAGATGACGTGACAGCGGGCCCATACCTGTCGGGATTAACGCGGCGGCAGTCAGATCGACATGCAGATAAGTGGTCAAGGAACATGCCCACCGCTGGCTAAATTCATCGCTTTCGCGCTTCCATCCAATATGTCTTTTGTTGACGAGATGTAGAGCCGGCTGCATGTTGTGTTGTGTGAATTTTGTATTCAAACATCATGGTTAAATGTTATTTTTAATTAATTATGTAAATAGAATCGATGCACGGATTATAAATAAATCAAATTCATTAAAGCAGTTTCATATAAATATTCACACTCACAAGCCCACGTGTATATATATATATATATATATATATATATATATATAATGAAATAAAAAAATCTTAGTACATTTAAGACTTCCAATAAAAAAATCAATAGTTTTTACAGCTATATAAATACATTTATGAAAGTTAATAAAAATGTTCTTTGTTTTTTCTATTGTATATAAAAAAGAATATGTTTAAATTTCTTTTTAATAAAATAAAATTCAATACTAAAAACCATAACAAAAAATATTATATAGATATCATTTTTGAATAAAAATAATTTTAGTATTTATTAATATCTCTTTTTAATTGCAGCACTAAAATGTTATTCTATTAAATTTATCAGTTTTTTAATAACTTTATGGTTTATTTTGTTCATTCTTTTCAAAGTCTTCATTTTAACACTTTTTGCTTATTTATAACATAATTCCTTATTCGATATTTTAATTCATTTCATAAATGTTTTATATCTAACTCTTGTAATTGTGGAAATATATGACGTTGTTGTAGTACATTATTTAATAACCAATGACTTACCATTTATTTAGGATTTTCCAATAAGAATGTTAAAACTTTGACAGCTAGTGACAGCCATGTTTGATTTTTTTAAAACTCATTTTGACATTTAAACTCAGTATAGTTTGGCTAATTATCACTTCAACAATGCTTATAAATTGCAAAAACTTCAATAGAGTATTGAAGAAGAAGTGAATGAGTCGATTATTTCATGAAATAGACCCATCAATTGGCCACCAAGATTATGTAATTTAACTCAATTGGATTATTTTTTTGAGGATTATGTGAAATAATTAGTTTATGTTAATAAATCACAAAAAACAGAAGCATTAAAAATAAACATTGAACGTATAATTTATGAAATTGGACCACAATTATGTGAAAAAGTGACTGAAAATTGGTCATATGACTGAAATTGAATTCTATCAATAATGCCAAAGAATATGCTTAAAAAAATAGTTACCTAATTAATTAAATACTTTTTGTTTTATTTCCATTTAAATTTCTGAAGTGCTTATTGGAAAACCATATGCTTAAAGTCATTATCTTACTGGAATATAAAATGATCCATCGAGACATATTTTTTTGTAGGTATAAGAATTTATCATTATCAGCTAATGTTAAATGATGGTTTATTCCAAAACTTTCCATTTCGAGCGATTCAATATCTTTATATGAGAAATATTCTAAATCAAACATTTTAAAGAAGTTCGAACTCAATATATGTTATTTTATTCACAGAAGCATTTATCTCTTTAAAATTTCGAATATAATAGATTCTGATTTTAATTTTGAATAATTTTAAAAAATAAAATAATATTATTTATTTATAAAAATTATTATTTGAAAATTAAATAACTATGCAAATTATTTTTATTTCAATTACTTAATATAAAATAAATCTTATTTAAATAATTTCGAATAAAATTAAAACTGTAATTGAAAGTACATTAGACAACTGACCACTTTTTTCCACATTTCCAAAAAAACATCTACTTCTATCTACAATCTCCGAACAGTGTAAAATTTCAAATATAATACATTCTGATTCAGTACACAATCTCGGTGGACCGTCATGCACGTTCCACAAATTGAAATCATCCCAATGTTCTACATTTCTCCAGGCACAAATTGACATTCAGAATGCTTTCACCGTCGACAATAGCAGAATGTGCGATTAAAATCTCCAGCTTGAGTGCCCGCGTTGCGTTACGTTACGTCAGTCATTACTCGGGCTCTGGGCACGATTCTTCTATCCTGTTCTACGCGCTTTCGAATTCATATCGTTGGTTTTTACAACGGCTAAGGGTTTCAGATACAAGGGAAACGTGTATGAAAGTATACAGGCCTTAATGCATGCCGGCATAGGCAATCTGTCGTTGATTGCGACGTTCATTGTGTCAGGCGAGCTATTGTTGCATTGTCGTTCGTCGCGATGAAAATATCGAAGTATTTTGATTGAAAACTGGATATGTATTGTAAATTATACATTTGCGAAGGGGGAAATATGTTCGATATGTGTCACGCGAACGATTTGATTCATTTCATAGTTGAGTTTTATAAAAAAATTCAAAACTACTTTTACATTTAAAATATTTATAAATAATATTTTTTTTTATTTGTTGTTTTGGAACTGTGGCTGATTTCACTTTAACATAAATGAATTTTAACCCCAACATCACAATAGTTTAAAGTGTTCAAATAATATTTAATTTTATCATTTAAAATTCAATTAAAAAAAAGATTTTGCTATGTGAAAAATATAATTATATAAATACAGGCACAGATATATATCACAATTATAGAAAAGAGAAGAAGCAAGATTTTAAAGTGAATTTAGCACAACAAATCACATCCAAACAGCAAGGGATATCATCATAATGAAATGATTTTCAATTATCAATTTATCTAAAATTCATATACTATAAAAAATCATTCGACTCACTTTATAAACAATATTGAATATATTGAAAAATTAAGGAATTGAAAAATGATTTATTGAACTTTTGAGAAATATTTATAGAAATACTAAATTTTTCGTACAAGTACATAAAAAAAAAAACAGAAAAATTTAAATTTATGAAATCACTAAAGCTATTTACAGCAGCAGTAGAAGAAATGTTAAAAATTCTCAACTGTAAATTAGATACAATAAAATCAAATGGTAGTAATGGTAATCATTTTTCTTGAATTGTTTCTTTTGGATTTTTCATTTAGGGTCTTATTCATTCCAAGCAAGCTATAAAAACATGCTTTTATAAGCCTATTGAAAACAAAGTTTTACTTTTTGTGAATATAATCCAGTTTTTCAAATAGCAATTATTTCCAAATTTTTTAAAAAAACTCTTTTCTCTACAAGTTTTTGTATATCTATTTCTCATCACTTGTAACTAAACGATCAAGAAATGGTTTGTTTTTATTCCAACCAATCGACAAAACATATCAGTACAAAAAAATAAAAAAATATATATGTGATATATACTTGTACTTTTGATACAATAAAATGAACTTGAGTTAATAACATTATTATAATTAAATATGGTGAATATTTTTATCTAAATTTCAATACTCAAATGAAGTATATATAAATATATTTCAAAGTTATTTTATTTCAGAGTCTTTCCCAGATAATCACTTTAATTCTTTATTAATACGATTTAAAATGTTTTGTGTGAGAATTTTTTATTATTTTATATTTTTTGTATTATATTATATTCAAATTTTATTATTTTTTTAATAGAATTATGTAATTTTTCCCCCAAATTCTCAAAAATAATAATACAATCTAAATAAAATATTTTCATACCGAAATTTGATCAATATTTGTATATAAATTCAATAAACAAAAAAAGATTGTATTCATCCAGTTAATCAATGGTTATGTTCACAATATACCTAGAACGAATTCGGGGACGAACCAAAACATCAGAATCTGTAGTGTGATCACGTTGCTGAACTATTTATCTCTAGGGACCGTGACAGCCGGAGTCGAGTGACCGGATGTGGCCGGAAACGTGAAGAGGAATGCTTTTCGTCAACCGTGCTGCTCCGTCTGGACACGCGACTTGGCGTATTGCTATTTATAACTACCATCTGACGGTTTATTTGTTGTACGAATGACAGTTCGGAGTGAATTGATACTCTTGCCTAGTGTATATTTTCTCAAACAAGCTTTGAATTTATGAATGTGTTGTTGACCTATGTTTACCGTAATAAATTATATTTATTTAGTTACTAGTAGAGTTTATCGCAAAATTATATCGTTTGTGAATTTTTGATTACATGAAATCGTAACGAATATAGAAAAAAATAAACAGTACTTTTATTAAAGAAAGTCAAAACACAATTTATAAATCAATATGAATGATAAAATAAAACTGTATATTACAAAAAAATAATTATTTATATTAAAAATCGTTACCAAAATTTTTATTAGCAAATAAAAATATTAAAAAATATATAGAGCATGCCAAATAAAATCAATTACTGAACGTGACTAGAACAATCTTGTGCATCAATCGACTGTAAGTTTCCTTTCGTTAATATTTACGTTCAATAATTTTCTATTACTCGTCCATGAAGTTTCATTTTACGTAGATGAAAATCATCAAAGAAAATACCAATAACAATGCCTTTACTGCGTTTTTCATTTCTTGTATGTATTTGTACATCAAACGTTTTTATAAAACACTGATTACAGTACAATTTGTCCATTCTTATGTGAGATTATTTTTTTTATAAAAAGGGGAATCGATTTACTAGAAAATGATTCACTGTGATTTTGTACGTGAAAATTGTTAAATAAATAATTAAAGTAAAACCTTTATATATATATATATATATATATATATATATATATATATGAATAAAATAATATATAAAAATAATTATTAAAATATATATAAAAACTTGTTAATAAATTACTTAGTTTAACGTAAACAAAAAAAAAATACATTTAAAATATAAAGATATAAGAAACACAAAATGTACACAAAGAATATATAAAATATTGTGAAAATTATGTATATAGTTTTTCTGTTTATCATCAGTTCCTTTGAGAGCAGACGTCAAGGAAACAGGATGTTAGATATCTCTGACTTTTCGATGGTCATTTCAGGACAATACAGTCAACTGACCGTTGTTGATTTTTGTACCCTTGATAGGGGGATAGTATTATTGACTTACAAATGTATTTCATATATATATAATCTATTTTTATTAACATTTAAACATCCAAACTGAAATAAATAATTATATATAATTTTACTGAAATCAGTGCTTTAATTTTTCAGTATTTTTAATTTCTTTAAAACATTTATTTTTTATGAAACTAATTTGAAATGTATTAAAAAATTCTCAATATTCAGAATAATATCATTTATGAATTGATTTAAATATGTTGTTTTATTAATAGTGAATTTTTATTTTACAATAATTTACTAGTAGTTTATTGTTAAGGATAAAATTTAATTTAATTTTAAAAGTTTTGTTGACTTTTTATTGTAATAAATAAAATTAACTCTATGATATAAATTTGGTTAAAGATTTCTGTTTAAAAATGTAGATTTGAAATGATATTGAAAATATAAAAAAAAATTAAGAGTGATTTTTAAAAAAAATATTTAAACAGTTATTTGAGTCAATCGACATAAAAATAAATTTAAATATATTTACAATCAAAAATATATAAAATTTATATAGAAATTAAATAAATAAATGATATTTTATATTTATACAAATGGTTGTTGGAGAGAAGTGATGCAACATTAAATAAATTGAATAAGACTGAGTAAAATAACTCTGAAGAAGTATTTGATAATTGATTATCAAGGATAAAAAGAATATTCATACACACACATACATATATATATATATATATATATATATATATATAACAAAATTTCATTTCTATAAATATTCCAAAACAATGTCCTTTGGATAATATTCTTCAATCCTTCATTCGAATGAAATATTTTCTCGATCACAATAAGCGAAACAATGCTTTGTACAATTTCGCAATCGATTCTCTTCCCCATGAAAACGTTGACGAGTGGGGAATTATTACGCATATCCTGAAATTAACTGTTTTATTGTGCTCGCTTGCTTTGGCTTACATCAAGCTTGTGGCATGACCATTGTCCAGTTGTTGTTCGTATTGTCTTCTTTGTAGACCATAATGGCACCGCGTAATGTGTGCACAGACACAAATCAATGTTTGGCAAAAGGACGTGACGGTATTGCCAATAAAAACTGACGTTTTATTTGTTTCAATACACTGAATAATTTATATCATGAAAATACATCTTTATATTTTTTCCAACGAAATTAGTTTCATGGTTTAAAAATTCTGAATTATGTAAATCGTATAGTTTTGGAATGATGGTAATTATGTTAATAGTATTATTTTGTTAAATGGATATTTTGAATAAATAATTAATTACATTGCCTATTCAAAAATTTTTTTAGTGTTTAATGAAAAATTTCGTTTATCTACTATAGATATATTTTTATTGATACGAACTCCATTATTGAATTCACTTTCAAGACTGACATAAATTTCATGTCTTCGATTTTAATCGATTAATTAGTTAGTATAGAATTGATATTTTTCTATTTCATATATTATTTTCATTATTAAATATCTAAATATTTACTTGATAAAATTTTTTCATTATAATTTCAATAATTTTCTAACATAATTAGAAACAAACCTTGTTTTACACTTTTTGAAAACAATTAAAAATATTTTCAAAGAGATATAATCATTAATTGTAAATTTATCATCACAATTTTATGATTGATAACA
>CP092094.1:17735000-17762500 GCA_029203775.1 Neoneuromus ignobilis | reverse complement strand
TATTATTCAAAATATTACACGAGTTAAAATGCTTTCTTCTTTTAAGTATCATAATTAATAAATTAAGAGATTGTACTTATGAAAAGATATTGACACGTAATTTAACACTTTAAAATTATCTATTTGAAATACAATTGAATCTTTTTTATAAAAAATAATCTATTTAACTTAAATAATCATATGTAACTCAATTGATTTTATCTTTGAATTTTTCCTCATTAATTATTTAATATTAGGGTTTCTTCATAAACAATGATGTGTAATAACCAAACTTATAAGTCGTTGATCAATAACATGCCACGTTTCGATTTCGTTTTATTCTCTAACGTATCATCAATTCATTTGTAAGAAAATTTCAAACAAAATTATTTTTTGGAAAAGATCAAATTTATATCATATATATGAAAATAATATATAATATAAAATAATGCAGTGAATATTGTGTTGTGTAATTGAAAAAACATTAGATTTATAAAAATAAATATTTTTTTCTTAAAATGTTAACCATTCCTCAAACAAAGAAATGTATTGAATAAAAAAATATATTGTATGATTATCTTTTGATCTATTTATTAGATTTTATTGTTTTACTATTTTATTTTTATTTTCTGACGCGCATTTTGATCGTCAGTCATTATTGTCAGAGTGTTGTATTGTAAAACTAAGATTTTTTAATATACCTCTTTGACAATAATGACTAATAAACGAAATTTCACATCAGATTTTTATTTAAATAAAGTGAATAATAACTGAATATTATAAATTTTTATGTTGGAAGCAAATGATTAGTTTATTTTAAATATTATTTTATTTATTTTTTTGTATATTGTACAATAAAATTGAATTGTTGTTTCATCTACGTAACCAAATGAAATATATAGGACATTGAACGTATACATTTTTATATAAAAATACGACACGCGTTGTCTGCTTCGGTGGTCGCTATTCATTATAAATTTATGTTGATGTGAACCTGTATAAATATGAACCCGAGTTCTGAACGTTAAGCGGCTTTGTCAGGATCAGCTCATTGATATGTATGCTCGTACGTCAATGGATTATATTCATAGATGTAATTTCATTGTAGAGCGTTAAATCGCATGTTACAAATTTGAATTCTCAACCGATACGGATTATTGCAGGTAGATTTACTCATGTTTGCATATTTATGGATATTTTTAAATGAAACTAGAGGAGTGTATACGTAGAGTACATAAATACAATAAGAATACATATATATTAAATATATATAAATATATATATATATATATATATATATATATATATATAATGAAAGTATATAAACATACAAATAATGTCATAAAGCTTTCAAAACTTATTATTGTAAAATAACATTGAAGCGATCTAAAATTTTTTAAAGTAAATGATTTAATCGATATGTACATAATATTATTCAAAATATTACACGAGTTAAAATGCTTTCTTCTTTTAAGTATCATAATTAATAAATTAAGAGATTGTACTTATGAAAAGATATTGACACGTAATTTAACACTTTAAAATTATCTATTTGAAATACAATTGAATCTTTTTTATAAAAAATAATCTATTTAACTTAAATAATCATATGTAACTCAATTGATTTTATCTTTGAATTTTTCCTCATTAATTATTTAATATTAGGGTTTCTTCATAAACAATGATGTGTAATAACCAAACTTATAAGTCGTTGATCAATAACATGCCACGTTTCGATTTCGTTTTATTCTCTAACGTATCATCAATTCATTTGTAAGAAAATTTCAAACAAAACTATTTTTTGGAAAAGATCAAATTTATATCAAGCAGGTGAAAATAATATATAATACAAAATAATGCAGTGAATATTGAAAATAGTAATTGAAAAAACATTAGATTTATAAAAAATAAATATTTTTTTCTTAAAATGTTATCCAATTAAAAAAAATGTATTGAATAAAAAAAATATATTGTATGATTATTTTTGATCTATTTATTGGATTTTATTGTTTTTACTATTTTTCATTTTATTTTCTGACGCGCATTTTGATGGTCTAGTCATTATTGTCAGAGTGTTGTATTGTAAAACTAAGATTTTTTAATATACCTCTTTGACAATAATGACTTAATCAGGAAATTTCACATCAGTTTTTAAGTAAATAAAGTGAATAATAACTGAATATTATACATTTTTATGTTGGAAGCAAATGATTAGTTTATTTTAAATATTATTTTAAACATTTTCTTTGTACCTTGTACAATAAAATTGAATTGTTGTTTCATCTACGTAACCAAATGAAATATGTAGGACATTGAACGTTGACATTTTTTTTGTAAAAAAATACGACACGCGTTGTCTGCTTCGGTGGTCGCTATTCATTATAAATTTATGTTGATGTGAACCTGTATAAATATGAACCCGAGTTCTGAACGTTAAGCGGCTTTGTCAGGATCAGCTCATTGATATGTATGCTCGTACGTCAATGGATTATATTCATAGATGTCACATTTCATTGTAGAGCGTTAAATCGCATGTTGTTGGTGAATTCTCAACCGATACGGATCGAATTGCAGGTAGATTTACTCATGTTTGCATATTTATGGATGTTTTAAATGAAACTAGAGGAAAAAATATACGTTCGTGGTACATAAATACATATACAAACAGATTAAATATACTCAAAAATATCGATATATATATATATATATATATATATATATATATATATATATAATGAATGTATATAAACATACAAATAATGTCATAAAGCAAAATAGAATTATTTCTTTTGAAAATCAAATACATTTTATTTAATAATGCTTTATAGTAGTTGAGTTAAAAAAAATTCATAACTATTTAATAACTTATATACGAGTATATCTTTTTACTTGATATTTCAATAGTGTTTAAGAATGTATTTAAATATTTCTATCAGTTTAACAAGTAGAACAAAGAATATAAATTATAAATTTTTGTCTACAATTTTTAAATTTTTTTTTATATAATATTAATAATACATATAGACATTTTTTCAGTTCGAACATAATTACATTTTATTAACATCAGTATAACTATATATATATATATATATATATATATATATATATATATATATATATATATATAAATTCTTTAATATTAGACCGATAGAAATGACTACACAAAAATAATATACCATAATAAACGACAGGCAAATGTAAAGCCAATTGTAAATGAAGAAAATGAACTTAAGTGTTAAAGCCACTTGAATACAAAACACATCAGTCGTAATCAAAGGGCACAACATCAAAAACATTATCTCTGAAATCAGATCAAATTCAATATTTTAAAAAGCCGTCACTCGCCCTCTCGCTCAGTAGTTTCAGCTGTCAAGTCCAATATCTACATTATCGACTTGAGTTAGAGCCTTGGTCGGCCGCTCTATAATCTGTGTGTCGGCATCGCAGCTGCACTTGGAATCAATGGTCATCTTTCCTATGTCACTAACTGCCGAAGATCATCTCTCTACATACATACATACATACACATTATATATATATATATATATATATTCACTTTGTGTGTATTTTTTTTTAATTTTTTAAGTAATATCATATTTAATAATAGGATATCTATAATACTTCAATTTTTATATTGTTAATAATAAGCAAATAGTACCAACTGGATTATGAAATTATTATTTATTCACAATACTGACTTTAATTGTTAATAAAAAATAACAATTCAACAAAATCATATTTCGAAATTTTCTAAAAGTAAAACAAATACTTTATTAAAGTTCGAAAAATTATATAGAATATTCAAGAATGTACTATAAAAAAATTAAGTAATAATCAAATATCTAATATTTGTCTATCAATTACATCTGAATAAAATAATTATTTATATATGGAAAATTAAGTGTATATATATATATATATATATATATGTGTGTGTGTGTGTGTGTGCATGTGTGTGATGGGTGGGAGGCTATGTTTGTATTAAAAACAGAAAATGTAAAAAAAATAAAATTTAAAGAAATGTTGCTTATTTCGAGCTGAATAGATACTTAAGGATAGATAGTCCTAGTGAAATGATACAGTAGCTTAGGTAAGACAATTTGAAAAATAGACAAAATCACAACTTTAGTTTGTATGTTGAAAGCTTTTACGCCATATCAGACCTACAAGAATTTTAAACGAAGAATAACTTCTTTCTGTGGCAAAAATGATCACAAACTGAAAGTAAAATTAGAAAATTACAAAAAAAATTCAGGAAAGTTTAATCTTTCACGACGATGTTCGAAATTGTAATTCTCTTGATTTCAATATTTTCAAAATACTGTTTTTATAATAAAAACTTATAAACGTAAAATTAAGAGAAATGAAATATACTAATCTAACGATTGTTACAAAATTGGAACTCTTGATACTGGATTTGCAATTTTAAGTAGCCATATTATAAATATTAATGTAATTTAATAATTAAATGAAAATTAATAAAAAATATATTTCTAAAATGTTAAGAAATTTCAGTTCAATTATATGAATTAGAGTTTATAAATTTATTTAAATTTCATTCAATTTGTTATTATTTTTTATTTAGGTGAACTGATTTTTTTAAAAAAAATAATTCTTCATTAATAATGTGTTTTTGATCATGCATTTACATATATAAGTGTATATATACACTTATGTTTAATTTAATGAATTAATTAATTTAATTAAATTTTTCAATTTAGTTTTTCTTATTTTTTTAACATACTTATCAAATGACTCTCGTATATATATATATATAATTCCATAATGGCAACGTTGATTCATATTTTGAGAATTTCTTTTAGTGCTTACTCGACATCGCACAAATCCTCGACTTGTCTCAATACGAAAACCTCACTCCTGCTGCAGTACCTAAATGTACGGTCGTTACCGCGCACTGGCTTATGATTATTGAATTATCCTATTAGTTTAGCTCTACTCCCCATAAATAAGTTGGCTATAGTTTTGTCTGCAGATCCATTAGAGGGTGGCGGCGATTCAACGATGACGCCACCACGCTTTGTCCCTCACATACACACCCATGCATACACACACAGTTATATATATATATATATATATATATATATATATATATATATATATACATGGACCTCAGCCACATATCGTTGCAAATGTAGCTCATACATTGAACGCGTTCGTGCGATCACAATGTGTTCAATGTTTTTGCGAGCTGTCGAATAATATCATATCAAGTTCAATTACATTAGATTGCTTCTTTGAAGATTAATCATATATTTCATAGGAGCATGAAAGTTACAAGCGACTCTAGAGTTTAATTTAATTAATCGACATAGTACTTTTTATTTACTTGTCATCGTTGACTAGAAAATTATAGACCTTTAAATAATAACACTTTTCCTTAATGTTAGAAAATTTCATATGAAAACACTTATTTTAATATATAAATTAATCGTAATTTAATAAAATGTTTTGTTTAATATTTTAAATATATCAAATAATGTTTGTTTATTTCTTTTAAAATTTATCGATAAAATTTATATTTCTAATAAACGTCATTCGAATGAAAAAAATATATTGTACTTTAACATATCTAACCAGTGGATAAGAGAAATAGGTTAAAACTTTCTCTTCTGATGATAATTAATGAACGTATAATATTATTCATTCGTCATATTTTGATCGAATTTATGAGTTTCATAGATAAAAAAATATGGGAACCGAATTTCATATCGTAAATAAACATTAACAATAACCAATAATAAGTATTAGTTGTACACATTTCAGTAAAAATATAAATAGACCTGTGTACTTGTTTCAAATGTGTGTACATGCTATCGATGTGCATACAAAAATAATCGAATGAATATTAGGGTGTTAGGGCACATCAGTGCCTAAAGCAATTCATGTCCAAACACCTGAAAAATAAACAGTTTGTTTCAATATCCCTACACAAAACGCCCTTCATTTAAATTATAATGTTTACAATTTTACAGATATTTGAAGCTTTTTAGTACGGTTGATAATAGTTATTTGTATTACATATTTAAAAAAATATCATAATGAACCAATTATTTTTATAAATATATATAATAACAAAAGTAATTAAATGTTGAATAAACAATCAATGTAATAATATATGTTAAACAATGATATGATAAATCATTAAATAAAAACGAGTTATTTATAATTCTAAATAACACTATTTGGAATATAAGCAAATATTTTATTTAATTATTATTGTTTGTTTTTCAAAAAGATTGATTTTTTTATGTATTATCTTTTATTGTATTTTAAATGTGTTGTATATAATTTAACTATATATTAAACAATAAAGTTTAAATCTACAGAGTTATAAAAATGTCAATAGATAATAACATTAACCCAATGAGACAGTATTTTTTTTACACATTCGTGATAAAAATGCAGTATTTTTTTAACTGTTGCAGCATTAATTTTTTATTATTTTTTGGAGTGGTTAAAAATAAATTCAAAATGAAATATTTCAATATTTATTAAAAATATATATATATTTTTATTGTAAAACTAACAATTTTAAACTTATTATATATCTGGTTACGCACTACGAGTCAGACTCATTATTCGATCTCAATAAGTTAATTAATAAATATTTCAAAATGTATATAAGACAAGAAATATTTTTTTCACTTTTTATTTTATATATTTATTTAATATTATTGCTGACAAATATATATATATATATATATATATATATATATATATATAGAGAGAGAGAGAGAGAGAGAGAGAGAGAGAGAGAGATAAATGAATATTCCTATTTTTGACAGTTTTCAGCCAATGACAATGGAACATATAAATACAAGATTAATTCAATAACTCAAGACAACAAGACGAACTCTCCAAGCACAAGCGGCCCCGTCTGCTTGACCCACTTGGAGTTTCCTTGTAAGGTTTGCGCAACTCAATCTAAACTTGACCAGCAAGAAGTCACCTCGGTGACTTGGAGCTCCCCCTGGTCAAACGTTAAGCAACAGTTCTAGTGGAACACCTTGTCCGACTAGAATTCGAGATAGGCTCCTCAAGTGCTCCTTCCTAACCATGCGACACCCACACATTTGTGCAACTAGAGTAATTAACTCACAAGGTACACTCTAACAACTGACCACAAGGTCGTTGCAGCCGCGTTCGGTTCAAGACAACAAAAAGAAGTATAAAAAGATATATATTAAGTATAATACACAGATGAAAAAAAAGAACAGATTTGAAAGAAATACAAAATTATGGACATTATAACAAAAGTGAAAAGTTTAAAATGAAAATAAATCGTACATATGACAAGAAAAAAATACCACTGTTAAACAAGAGATATTATTAATTGAAAATTTACAGATATGAAAAAGGTCAAGAGGAGATACATGGATAAATGGAATAGAAAGATGAGAAAATTCATCGGTGTGGAATGGCAGAGAAATGCATTGGTCAGTGGAAGTAGACATTTTTCAAAGAGGCCTTCATCTAGCTGTGGATAGAAAGAGACTGTTATTGTTAATATAAATATATATAATAATAGTGTTTTTTTAGGTAAGATAGAACTTTCGATAGGGATTCAATTTAAAGTTATATCACGTTTAAAAAAACGTTTTATATATTTATATATATATATATATATATATATATATGAAATATATATATATGAAATATATTTATTTTTATATATTTTTACTGAAAATAAAGTATAATAGAAAAGCACAACAGGACATAAATCGATCATAATGATTTATAATACTTTTACAATCTTATACAAGAAATACGAAACTTGTTTACTGTTTTGTAACAAAAATCTGATCCGAGCACAATATGCAACTGGAAGCTAATCACTTGTATCAAATAACATAACACCCCTCGAATTCAGCAAAAACCCTTTCAGCGGCCATTAACTCAATTATAGCGACGTCGGACGAACAAAAACAAGCAAATCGAATAAAACTGGAGGCCGCTGAGATACGTGCTACTACTACTACTCGTACTTGTATTGAACAGAGTTTCGTTCTCATACCCCGCTATCAACATTGTCCGGAAACGTGTGCAAACGAGGTAATGAATCTAATTTTTATGTCACCTACGGGAGTCGATGACGGTCAGGTTTGTTTGTCTGTTTGCGGTCGCACGACGTGACGTGACGCGTCGTGACGACGGCTGCGACGACGATGACGTTCGTGGACGTATGCAGTAGTCGTAACACACGCGTCTGCCACCCGACCAACCGGATCCGACGTTAACTTCTTTATTTCTCTCCGCCCAACACGTGTCTACTGTACACCCTAGCCACAAATTACACCTCCTGTTCGATCGGACTGTGAAACTTTTTATCAAAGTTCCATACGAAAAAGTTACTTTAATGTATACAATCATACACACACACACACACACACACACACACACACACACATATATATATATATATATATATATATATATATATATAAATGTATATAAGTATGAACACACATACAGATATGTGTGTATGTTCATATCCACTTTCGAAATAATCTTAATTATTGAAATTAGTATTTTTACAAGATAAAAAACTGTTGAATGTAAGTTATCATAAATAGTAATCATTGTTTAATTCGATCAATTGCTATAAATCTTCTTATCTCTCTCATTATTATTTTTTATATAAGGTGCATTTTAAGCGTAAGAGGACTTTAAATTGAATTCATATCGAAAGTTCCATCTAATCTAAAAAAACAACTTTACCATACCATTATAAATTTGTATCACTCTTAAAAAAACACCTATATATATATATATATATATATATATATATATATATATATATATATAAATATATAATATATAGGAGAAACTTTAAAATATAGGAAGAGATACTGAGTCATTTCCGATTTGTTGAAAACATTATTATTTTCTCAACAAATCCAGATGAGCTGAAGAAAATAAACGAAGAATTGTATAAAGCAAGTCCAAAAATTAGTCTTTCGATGAATCATAATAAGACAAGATTAATGTTTAATAAATATTTAAATTTGAAAAAATCGAATTTGAGGAATGTAAATCTAAGAAGTTGAAACTATATGACAGCTTATTAACTTAAAAGAAATAGTAATAAATGAAGTAAACAGAAAAATAAAATATATAAATTGTAAAATCGAATATTCCTCTGTTTAAAGAAAAAGTTTTTGATTAATGGACTCTTATCTTTTATCACTAATCATAGTAAAATGTGTGTCTTTAATATAAAAATATTTCAGTAAATTCACAAGAATATTGAGAAACATGAAAAGATGCATATTGGAAATAACACAAAAAATAATAATTATTGGCACTTTAGATATATAAAAATTCCCAAAAAGAAATACATGGATAGATAAGATAAAGGGGTAATAAGATGAGATAAAGTTAGGGTAGACTTGCGGCTCCTCTGACATTTTTGTGTGGCCCGTGGCATAAAATTGAATATTAAAAAAAATAATTTGTGTTTTTTTTTTTTAAATGGTAGATATTTTATTTATTTTTACACATAAATGTATAAGTGTTTAATAATGATGTTTTTGTGTAACGTTTCTATCAAGATGTTTTTTTTGTTAACTTTTTTTTAATAAAAATCTCAATATTAATCCACTTGCATTTAATTATACAAAATATCTCTGGACCCACCACACCTAGGGAACACTATATCCTCTGCCCTTGATAGAAAGTAGTGCGGCCCGTTAAGATTTCATAAAATTTGTAATTGGCCCTTTACACACACTCATATACACACATACATACATACACACACACACACACACACACATATATATATAAATGCTTATATAATAATTGTATATTTTAATGATATTTTTTTTCTTATCGAATAAAGAGAGGTTAATGGTTGTAATATTTAACTTGAAAAATCTTTAATAAAAATATTCATGAAACATTATTTATATTTCAATATAAAAAAACTTAATGTATTTTTAATACAAAAACATATTAAAATAAACGGACAATAAAAAATGAATGGTTTTAAGAGAATTAAATTTATTACAATAAAATTAATGATATAAAGTAATTGAAAATATATATGTTTATTGATGTAAAAACATGTTAGTTAATTGAAATTACTAATGGTACACTTAACAATTTAGATTAAAAAAGGTTCTATGGAAAAGACAAGAAAAATACTACGGCTTACTACTTAATATAATATATTGTAAATATATCTAAATGAAATAATGACAGCTTGAAATGTAAACAATAAATGCATTTATATTTACGTGCGATATTTTAATTTCTTCCAATTGCGTCGTGGTTCAATATAAATAGATTTCAATTATTAATCTATGTCAAACAGCAAAATATTAAACGACAACTGTTTATTATCGACTTTATTAATGAACAATTCAATTACTTTTTTATATTGTTTAATACACACCTATTTATATTTTATATATATGTTTACAAATATTTTTAATAAATTGTAAAATATTTTCTTTATATAACTTAAATTTATTTATTCAAGAGGAAATATTTTTTTAATTAACTAATTCAAGTCTATTTTTATGAATTACTATAATAAACAATAAAATAGAAATTTATTTCAAGTTTTATTGATTTTGAATAAATATTTTTTTCTTCATATAAAGATCAATAAACATTTCATTCATGTAATGAATATAAAAAATGAATTAAAATTTTACATAGATTTAAACTTCAATACTTAAGTTAATACAAAATTTATCAGATATTCTCAATAGAAAAGACCAAATAGATACGATTTTTTTGAATTTTTCAAAAGTCTTTGATTAAAGTTCTCATAATATAATTATTAATGAATTAGTTTTGATATTACGTTTTGTTAGATGAATTCAAACATACCTACTAAATAAGAATTAAGAATTTAATAATTTTAAAAAAAATTAAATCACAAAACTAACGCATGCAAATATTCAATTCATCTAGAACAGACCTCACAAATGGTTAAAATTTTCGAATACAGTCACAAATAACAAATAAGTCAATTCATGTCATCAAAAAAGGTCACAAATCTATGAAAAAGAACATGTTGCAAAGACAATAAATAAGGGAAAGCACTTCATGCTTGCAGACCAGATGACGAAAAGAAAGATACAACCCCCAGTTGTAGATGGATTGAATAAGGACACAAAACACAAATTAGTATAGGTATATATAAAAAAGTTAGTCTAGATTTTAATAGAAAGGCTCTGACGATGATGGCGTCGCTATCGAAATGCATCAGCCGATATAATTATAAATAATAAGTGAACAATAAGTGATTATTGAACACTTTAAATTATTGTGGTGTTGGGGTTAAAATTCATTTGTGTAAAGAATTAAAGGGTTGAAATTAAAAACATGTTTTTAGAGATTGGAATAAGTTTTACTTTTTTAAAATACTGCTTTCCTCAGTGAATGTTTTTAAAAATTAGAATAAGAGGAGTATTTTTTTAATATGAAGATTTTTCCAAAATTGGATATAGTACCTAATTTAATAAATATATTATTGTTATTAAGAGTAAAGTAATTTTAAATGTTGGAAATATTTATTTTTTAATAATTTTTAATTTTCTTATTTACATTTTCATTTATATAATTAAAAAAGATACTTTATTGTAGAGATATCTAAATATAAATTACCCTTAATTTTCGATTAAAAAATATTTGACCTAATAAAAATTGTAATAGAACTTGTCTCACCATATTATAGTATTTTTTTTATTTTATTAATACAGTTTTATGATTTTGAAACAAGATAATAATGAGAATTTATTTTAGTGATTTGATTTAACTGACATGATTAATTGATATTACACATACACATATTCTCATATATACAATATATATATATATATATATATATATATATATATATATATATATATATATATATAATATTATTAATAATAATATTGCGATTGTACATCTCCCATATATATATATATATATATATATATATATATATATATATATATATATATATTTATGTATGTATTATTAAATCTTGGTTAATTAATATGCCGCAGGATACGAAAGACGATACATAATTCAACCCTTTGATGTGATTTACACAGTACAGTATATAATCAACTATTACTGTATTGCGTTCTTAAATTTGACTACATATACAGTTCTGATATTATCTATATAGAGGAAACGATTTGTAAATATCCTCTCATTAATAAAATATTTTCATTTAACAAAAATTCATATTCCCTTGTGTTAGTTGCATAAGCTATATATGATAATAATTTATGAAAAATACAGAGAAAATTATTTCAAATTTATCTGTTTTAAACACAAATGAATTATCATTTCAAAAACATAAAATAATAAAAAAGTGGTCAATATTTATTTGTGCACTTAATTTTTTTATAAGTTCATCGCATTTCGATAGTCATGCTATTATCGTCAAAACGATGTATTATAAAATCTAGACTAGTTTTTGGTTATACTTTTAAAAATATATATTATTCGACACCATACGTTATAGAAATTCTATTCATATTGATTTTTTGGTTTGAATTGCACTACAATAAAATGTAACTTATAATAAAATGAGTTTATCACTAACAAAAACGACATAATTTTCCCACCAATCGAATATATTAATATTATATAAAATTATCAGCAAATAAATTAAAATTGATAAACATTTATTTTCTATAAAGAACATTCACCACTTACATAAAAGTAATTCAAATGAATAAAATCCAACTTCACACTACACTTGTCAGCAATGTTCAGGTTTCATCAAATGATTTATATTTCTATATAAATAATTACCACGATATTGTGCGTGAGAATATGTTTCAAAAATTAGCGCCCAATTGTTCCGTGTTAGGCGGAAATGAGTGTTCATTTATGTTCTGAGAGAAACGTATCAGGTTTATGAATTTGTTAAGACTGGTAGATGAAAGAGATATGTTAATTAGGAATATAAAGATAATATTAATACTATCTTTGTTTTTCGTGGGAAGTTAGTACAACTCACGTGGCACATATCAAGCCAACACCGTTGATAATTTTACATAATTGTAAGTCAGACGATATTCTATAAACATGACGGCGCCGCCACGTGGCCGGATAATGAAGGGAGAATTATATCGATAATACATATCAGACTGTGAGTATATATTTTGAACCATTGAATATATATATATATCCAGATTTTTGAGAAATATATATTATGTTTAACAAAAAATGCGAATTTGCCAAAAAATATAAATTATTTAACAAATACTTATTATGCATTAAATTCTATTAAAAGATAATTGATTTATTTTACTTATTTATATAAATATGAATAAATATTAAATTCAAACTGAAAATTATAAGAATACAATTAGCAAATATTCTTTTCTATTGAAACTAATCATGGAATGAAGTTTAAACTTCCTCATTAAGGGGTTATACGCACTTGCGAGGCGCAAAAATGACGTTTTTTTAGGAATTTTTTTAGAAATTTTACAAATTTATTTGAATAAATATTAATAAATATTTTTCTATTCAAACTGAAATTGACAAGAATTGAAAAAATTAGCAAATTGTTTAAAAAAATATTAAACCTTATTTAAATATTTATTTGAGAAGATTGTGTGAAAATTTAATCATGGAATGAAGTTTAGTTAATTTTTTTTACAAATTCAGGTGTATGTTCGAAAATATTTATCGGATCTACTTCAAATTTTCAGAGAATATACTCAAATATATGTGCATTCCGAAAATGCAAAAAAAATCGATTTTTTGAAATTTCTAACTGCGTATAACCCCTTAAATCAATCACTTTTTAAAGAAAGGTTTTAAAGAAAATATTAATAAACTTGACTGATAGTTTCATTTTAAAAGAAATTCATGAAATTGGATTTCAATTACACAAATCAAATTTATAATTACCATTAAAATGCTCATAAAATTATGATGAATTGCTATTATCAAATATTACACTGTCATATAAATTATAATTACAAATTTTCATTCTATATAAGTTTAAATATTAAAAATGAAAAATTCATTTCATTAAACAAATAACTAATATAAAAACTATAGGAATTAACAACGAAACTTTTAATTTTAAAAAACATACGATTAGTTGTACTTTTCTCTTCACAATAATTTAAATTAAGACAATTTCTATCAAGAAATTTATATAAACATAACATAACTGTATATGGTACTCATGATATGAATGTTAATTTAACAAATACCAGATATTAATTATAAACAGAAATTATATGTAAATTAAATGTTATAACAGAAATTATTGTAGATTTAATAATCAATTAAATAATAATGTTTGAATTACTCACTTAGCATTAATACTATAAATAATCTTAAATATTAACATTACAAATGTTTATTTTCTTACCTTTGATCTCATTGAACTATTACAATTTCCATTGTTCCAGTATTACTCCTACACTTTTCCATGATCGATTTCAATCCTAAAATTAAATAATATTAAGTTACATAATATATTTTTTTTTAAATTATTAATGTTTCTACGTAATAAAAAATTATTTCATTACATATAAAATGTAAATAAACTTTTAAAAATAATAATATAAAATATTTCGATTGAACTCTTTCTCTCTCTCTCTCTCTCTCTCTATATATATATATATATGAATTTTTTAATTCCAAATAAACAATTATAATGAGTTATCAAAAAAACATCCATATATTGCACCAATAGAGAGTACAAAATAAATTTAAACCTTAATTTTGATTTCGTGCTTAAGAACTGTGAAAAATTTAATTAAAGTTCAATTCTTTGAATACTTAAGTATAAAATTTATATAAATATTGATATCCTTATAAAAAGTCACAGCAAGATTATAATAATGGGGTAAATATTGAATATTATATCATATATGTATCAAGTCTTAAGAATATTTTACTTAATTAAATATAAAATTAAAAAAAATATTTTAAAATAATTTCATTTTCGGTCACAAATTAATATTTTTTTTGGATTGGAACTAACTGTTCAATCTTTCAATCATATATATATATATATATATATATATATATATATATATATATGTATGTATGTATGTATGTATATGTATATGATGGCCCAAATGAGACTAAAGGATAGTAAATAATAATAAATGATAGTAAAAAAGTAAATGTATGTCTAAATTCTTTAGTCTCATTTGAACCACCCTGAATTTTATAATTAATATTTTTATCAAATATTATCAATATTTTAATTTGATAAATAAAAATATATTTATTTTTGATAAAATATACTTTCAACTACTTATAATTTTTATAAAAACATATTTCTTTATATTATATATATATATATATATATATATATATATATATATATATATATATATATATATATATAATATAACCCAAAGATTAAAAAATACTCAAGAAAAGATTCATGAATGAATGAGATAAAGACATCAGAAAATTCGTTGAAGTGAAATGAAAAATAAAAGCATTGGATTGCTGAAAGTGAATTTTTTTGGAAGAGGTTTTCACCAGGTGTGAATAAAAAGAAGCTGATGGTGTTAATGATAATGATATATATATATATATATATATATATATATATATATATATATATTCAATTCTAAATAAATTAAATAGAAAAAATATATCAAAACTTTTTCATATCGTAATGTATTACATCTTTGACTATGAAAAGTTACAAATATATTAAGTAAGTAATTAGTTTCTTCAATGCTTAAAATCAAAACTTAAATAATTAATTTTTCCTAATATATATAATAAATTTTATGAATGAGTAAAATCAAAACTAAATTAATTAAATTACAAATATGTAAAAAGTATAACGACAGAACTAAAAGATAATTTTTTGAAAATCTTATTTTTAATTAAAAAAAATTCAACACAAATGTTTAAATCAAATAAGCATGATTTTTTTATATGAAAGATTCAATTTAAAATAACTTAAAATAATTAATAATAAAATAAATTTGCAATTACATATTTAATGTTGTTCTAAAATAATATTTTATTTAAAATTATCATTATTTTTCTACGTTTTGATTTTAATCCTTAAATATTTGTTTATTTTTGAAAATAAAAATTGTTAATATAAAACACTCAGATTTTTTATGAAAATACCTTATATTGTATATAATATATATATCTGTGCGTGTGTATTTATATACAATAAAATAATTCATTAAAAGCATATCATAATCACTCCAAATATTTGATTACACAAAAAAGCTTTTGGTGTACAAATCTTATCTAGATTATTATAAAATACAACGTTTGCTCATTATCAAAATGGACAATTTTCATAAAATGGCTTGATAAATATTAAAACTGATTTTATTTTGATATAAAATCAAATGATTCATATTACATACTGAACCAAATAATTTTCCATACATAAAAATTTATATTTACGTTTAAACAATATGAGATTAGATTCTAGAAAAGTATTTTATTTATTTTTTTATTTGAGGTTCGTGAACAGATATACATTTTTATCAAAAGTGAAAATAATTTCAGAATACATATTTTAATATAACTAGTAATTATCATAAAATGATTTTTATGATATTTATTTTTTGATTTAGAATGAAACAATATTTATATTTTCAAATATACTCATATTAAGTTGATATTGGTAATTGTTCTTGTTTAATTTATTTAATACTGTAGATATATGATTCTTTGTATTTTTTAATTTTTAAATTTATTATTGTATATGTTAGAAAAAACATTATTTCAACAAATATTAAGATTATACTTCCTCTTTTTTCTAATATTTGTTTCAAGAAGAAGTGAAAAACTATATTTGATAATAGAAGAAACAAGAATACTAAAAATATCTAATAGATGTAATTAGAGATATAATTAAAAGAATACAAGAATTTTACAGGATATTGGTTACAAAAAAAATAAATAATCATTAACCAAGGATTATCCCAAAATTGCAACCTTTTGTCAATATTGTTTAATATTTACATTGATGTTAACATGGAAAATTAATGTAAAACCAGGAATAAAACTAAATAAAATGTATTTATTATTAAAATTATGTTTGCAGTTAATCAAATTATATTAAAAGGAATTGAAGATGGTCTACAAAGATCAATTTATATACTAAATGTTATTTCCAAAGAAAATTAAATAAATAAAAAATTTAAGTTATTATGTGATAAAGGAATTATTCATTTACAACATAAATATGCATATTGAGTAAATCTGAAGATTTACTTATCCTGATTGTGAAATATCATTTAATAATATTGTCGATATACAAAATAATCTTCATAAAATTCAGTATATGTGTAGAACAATTAAAGAAATACTGGTGTAATAAAAGATAGATTTTTTTTATAAAACTATGGTTTTTATTATTACTAGACTTGGATTGATAAGACAATCTAACAAAAGCAAATGAAAGTATAGGAAATGAGATTTATTAGATTATTGAAATGATATATAAAATTAGACAGAATCTCAAAAGATAACTGAACAAATTTACAATATATGAGAATATTCGTAAGAATAGTGAAAAATGGAGAAATTATATATTAAAAATGAACAATCATGGAATTTTGAAATAAAATGTTCACTACCATTCTAGAATCAGGAGAGATCTATGTAGATAAAGGAGGAGATAGTCTGAAGTCTGGACAGGCATAGAAGCTTATCAGTGAAATAAAATGAATGAATGAATTATTCAAAAAAAATTATGATATATCATTTTTCAAATTTTAATATGTCACAAAGTCAAATTTTATTACATTAGTCTCAAGTCTTTTTAAATACATATTAATAAATGAAATGAATTTATTCTCTAAAATTAATTACCTTTAAATGATTAATGAATATTTTTATAAAATGTTCTGTTGTGGTAAATAATCATCTGTGTAAAATTTTTTATCAATTATTTTAAAGGAAAAAAATATGTATTTTTATTCATTTTCATGCTTTTTAAAAAAGATACATGACTATGTACAACATCAAATACACGAATCATACATAAAGCCTTTATTCATTGTCATCAACTGACAAAAACTCAATATCGACACGTTAAGTTATGATTTCGAATGTAGTTCATGACAATCATTGGCACCCTTCAGTACAGTACACTACATTAAACACATATAGTGATGATTGGTTGTAGAATGTTCAGTGGGCCGTAATGTAAACACACTGAAGAGTGCCGCGGTGACCATGTGTGCCGATCATGTGATTATATGATCGAAATAAAAATCACCATCGACTCAACTTAATCGATTAGAAACATAGTTTTTGTTAACGACGAAGTCACCGGCGAATCAAGCCAATATTAGCCACTTGTACTAATGCTACAATGACAGAATGTCCATATGCACATACGAGAATCAGTAAAAGATACAATGAAACAGAAACACGCCAATAAAATTACACACAATCGTAATAAAACTTCGTTAATCTAAGTCCGAGGGGACTGAAAAAATAACAGTTTCTACGTAATTGTATTATATTGTTTATAAAACTTATTGTTGGAGTTTTTCTAAGGGTCTATGTTGAATGCATTCTTCTTTAGCGAAATTAAAAAGTTGAAACAACAAAACTTTTTTACTTTCAATCAAATTAATTCAACTGCATTATTTGAAATACAATTAAGTTACTGTGAAAATCGATTAAAAATTAAATCAAAATATATTCTAACTTTATATTTTATTATATATTGATTTATTGAATTTTCTCGATAAAGATAATTGAATAAATTATATTTTATTGATTTTTATGATTTTCTACTGATTTTTTACTTATTTTATTGATGTTTAAAAAAATATATATGGAATTATAAATAAATTCGATTCGCTCTATTTTGAGTACAGATTTATTTGATAGATCCAAACATACTTCTAAATAGAAATCAGAGTAAAAAACTGATAATTTAATTAATCTCTTTCTATTCATCAATTATTCATGATATACTGAAGAGCTTTCATTTAAAAGTTTATCGTTTTATCCACAAATAAGTTATTTATAGAGGAATTGTGTTAGAGACTAGTGCTCAACAGTTACAAATATATATATAAAAAAATTCTAATTTGATAAAATGCAATGATACGAATTTGAATCTTTTGAAAAAGAACTTTGTTAAATTCACTAAGAGACAAAAAAATTTCTTATCACCTTCATATATTAGTATTGGAATAAAAATATTAGCACTAATTTATGTAAATATTGAAAATAACATTATAATTATTTTTATACAACTGATTTACTATAAAAGAATGATAATAAATAAGCTGATAAAACATGAAATACAAATAATTTTTTAAAAAAAAATTTATAACTATTCATTGTTTTGATTTACTACACTTTTCTATAGTCTGTTAGAAATTTCCTATTTTATTATATATTTTATATATATATATATATATATATATATATATATATATATATAAATGTGTGTGTGTGTGTGTGTATAAAAGCAATTAAAAAGCCAGTTAATATATATAAAGTGTATTGTGGAATATTATTTAAACAACTTAAATTTTAATTTTTTTTAAATTTCTGGTAATTTTCATTTCCTTCAAGCTGAAATAATTTAGTTCCTACTGATTGTTTTAAAATATTCAATTATAAATTATGTCATATTGCATTTTCAAATATTCTTACATTTCATTTAACTTTTTTCTTAAATGGATCAAAATCAATGAAAAATAATATACAATATATTACAATATATAAATATTATCTTGTAATGTTGAACTTATGATAGAAATTCATTATTTTAACACAAATATTTGTTCATTTTATTTATTTTAAAAAAGACTATAAAACCCATAAATTATTTATCACGATCATCGGAGTAATTTTCCCAAATGGATACAAATTAAAACATGCAATGGCAACTTTTCAACAGGTGTCTCTTCGGTGACATAATTACATGAGACAATTCTATTACGCACCTGCACAGGTACCGCATACGGATGTTTATGAAACGTACAAACGTTTATCGCGTTGCTGATCAAAGGTATCAAAATCCATGGACAATAGCATATACACATATACATACATTATATATATATATATATACCTGTATATGTGTGTAAATTTATTCAATAGTTTATAAAAGTAACACAAATATTTACATTCATTAAATTTCTAACTAAACATATTGACGCTACCAAAACAGTGATAATATTACGTAAACATTATATCTAATATTGAAACATTGTAAATGTAAATTTCAGATAACAGAATCAACTCTCTTATCAATATTTCAACTGTAAATACATTTCTCAGCTTTGCTTTTGAATCCCTGCATCGTGTAAAGACGATGATTTAATATTATTCCCGCATACTTCATTAGCTAATTGGAAAGTCAAAGGGTTCCGGCATCAAAAGAGAACATTTCAGCCCACCAGTAAAAGAGATCGACATAGATATACGAGAAGGGAGTGGAAATTAGAAATTTGCTTTCAACGTCGGAATAAAAAACACGAATGAACAAACAACAATTGGAATAAAGTATTTTTTTTTTCAAATGAATATGTGTGAATGTTGCTTTTTTTAGAACATTTGGTTAATAAGCGAGGGAAAAAATATACACGCTTTGTTGAACTAATTGAACGATTGACAAGTTCAATTTATTTAAATTGAAAAACTAATGTAGATGATTACTGTTATTTTGCTTTATATATATATATATATATATATATATATATATATATATATATATATATATTTATATTATATTATATAAATATCATATTATATAAAAAAATAAATAACCAAAGTGTTTTAACCTTTTAGATAATCTTAATCTAGTAAGGATTTTTTATTAAAATTCGGTATTAATTATAATTTTTACTAGATAAGTTTATTAAACTACGACTAAATCTCTAACTTAAGGGGTTATAGGCAATTAGAAATGTCAAAAAATCGATTTTTTTGCATTTTCGGAATGTACATATATTTGAGTATATTCTCTGAAAATTTGAAGTAAATCCGATAAATATTTTCGGACATACACCTGAATTTGTAATTTTTTTTTAACTATGTGTAAACTACTTCCGAAACTTCAAACGCGTTTATCTCAAAACGGTGTTTTCATAGTCGGTGATCTCGATATCTCAGAAATGGCTAAACCGATCGGTCTCAAATTTTCACACAATCTTCTCAAATATATTCCTCAGGTATTGAATGAAGGAATAAGGTTTACAAAAATTATTACTATTTTTTTTAAACAATTTGGAGCGAAAATTTTAGTAAAAAACGAAAAATTTTTTTCAAGTAGACGCCATTTTGTCAAAAATGAAAATTTTTATTATTCCTTCGTTCAATACCTGCATTAATCTATCCTTTAAAAGAATTGACCATATTTTTTGATTTCAAATAATCCAAACCGCCGATATGGAGATCACCGCCAAGCGCCTTTTTTTGGAGGTCGTTCGGGACATCGTCTGCAGGAGCGGTGCACTTCAATATTTTTTTATGATCGACATGTTATTTTATTCTTGAAAGTAGGATCTATTCAAATAACCATAATTTGTAATTGCAAAATAAATACTGTTTCTAAAAAAAATTCCTAAAAAAACGTCGTTTTTGCGCCTCGCAAGTGCGTATAACCCCTTAAGGAACTCTCTAATCGAGAATCGAATACAATCTCCTGTATAACAAATAGTGATATTAAAATCAATATTTTAACAGAAAGGCTCTGACGATGATGGCTTCGCCATCAAAATGCATCAGCTGATATATTTATAAATAATAAGTGAACAATAAGTTATTATTGAACACTTTAAACCGTTGTGGTGTTGAAGTTAAAATTCATTTGTGTTAAAGTGAATCAGCCATAGTTTCAAAACAACAAATAAATAGTGATGTACTACACCACTATAGTGATTGAAGGATAGTAAAGAATAGTAAATGTTAGTAAGCAAGTAAATATATGTTTAAACCCTTCAGCCTTATTTCAACCACCCTATATAAAACAGTAGTAAATTTTACTTTTAATTACACTTAACAATCACATTTTTGATTCATTTGGCCAATAACAGGCTGCTTCTGTAAGAAGTATTTGTATAGAATTCCATTAATCAAAATTTTTAATTTAGTTCCACTAAGAACTACAAAAAATAATCCACCACTGTACACCAAAATTCTTTTTCTTTTACTATCCAGTCATTGCACTGCCTAATTTAATGCCATTTAATTTTTTGTTTCCAAAACAGAATAGCTTGTTATCAAACTTTAGATTAGAAAAAAGAAAATTTGAAAGTTAAGAACAATTCTTAAAATTGCTTTTAAAAATGAAAAGCGTTAATAGCGGTGCAAAGGACTATTAAAAAAGGAACTATTTGCATTTAAATAAGTTTATGACACTATTTTTTTTTATCACATCTCATTAACATGTGAAGTTTTAACAGTCATTTACGAGGGTCGTTTGATAAATATGGTAAAAAAGTAAGAAAAACTAAATTAAAACATTTAATTTAATTAATTAAATTAAACAATAAATAAATTTACCATACTTATCAAACGACCCTGGTATAAAGAAACAAATTTCTAAAAAAATAATCAACTTTAAAAATTAATTTACAAGATTTACATTAATACTATTTGTAATGGCTTAAAATATTTTTTAATAAAAGTCAGAAATTATTTCAAATTTTAACTAAATGTAATTTTATATTCATTTAAAGAAAAGAAAATAATTTCTTTCGATTCATTAATAACATTTGTCTCTAATTCCCATATAATATCAAATTTAAAATCATTTTTCGACATATAGTTAAGAAATAGTAATTTTTAAATTTCTTTGACAGATTTACTATCCAAATAAATTATGTATCTAATAAAATATTTAAAGAAAATACTAAAATAAAAACAGATTTTTATAATTTTATTTATTCTTATAAATGTATAAATATTTAATATTGACTCGATATACATACATATATATATATATATATATATATATATATATATATATATATATATATATATATATATGTATATAAACTCGATCATATATATAGAGATAGTAGTTAGAAGCAAATAAGGCGGTAACAGAAGCGTGCAATGCGTATTCGAGCGGACATGTCTAAACTCATGAATATTAAAACATGATCATGGTGAGCATATTGCATTACGTATACGCTCCGGTATCATGGATAAGGGTTGGGTTTAAGGGACGGAGGGATGGTGAGGTACGCGCGATCGTGTTGCGTTTTAGGGGAGAGTTTCAGCGTTTAATCCGCGGGTCAAATGTGTCCGCTCACATGGAAGGATCGGCCACATGGTAAGTCATTCGATTTTCACGTAGTTGTTGTCATGAAAAATTACACGAATCAGATTTATTGTTTTCTTTACACTGACAGGAACAGCACTGGAATAATATTGAAACAGTGTGTAATTATTTTAGTTAGTTGTTATTTAGTGTACAATGCAGTGTTGTTTGGAAGTGTTGATTTGTGTAGTCCCTATTTGGGGTTCGATTTTATATTTCATGTATTAGTACTTGAAATGTTTTAATATTTTTTCAATTTAAAATTTCATTTTAAATTTGGTATTAATATTTAACTTTTATTTAAAAACAATTCAATACACACTTTCATTTATAATAAATATAAGAATAGCTTAAAGAAAAATAGATACAGATTATTCTATTATCTTATCTGAGAAAAATAAAATCTTCCAACTTCTAATAAACAATCAAATGGGACTTAAAGTTCAACATAAACAATGCCGCTTCAAAAATCTTGAATCATCAATTATATCCTAATACCATCTTACAATTAAACAACCAACAAGTTGAAAAAATAACTAGCTCAAGTAATTGGGGGTGGGGATGGGGTATTATCACCAATCAACTTGACATAGACAAGAAAGTGAAACAGAAAAATAGCTGTGACTTGAATAATTTTCATCAAAATGAAATATTCTTCTACAACATCCTAAGTTTAAAACTTAAGCAAAGAATGGTAAAATGCTATATCTGGTCAGAATTATTAAATGTAGTGGAGGCGTGAATCCTAAGTCATTACAATAAATTATTTTGAGATATTCAAAAAGAAAATGTAGATCTATTAACGAATGTTAAAAATATCTTGGATTACACGATAAATCAATAAAGAGTCACTGAGAAGAATTAATGTTGATCGAGTACTTATTTCAACGCTAAAACCTAGAAAATTTTCATACTTTGGATAGATCTAATGATGCGATTGATATCAAATTTTATAGTTTATTTTAAAAGAAAGGATAGAAGATTGAAGAAATATTGTTAAAAAATAGACTTTGTTGCTCAAAAAATTCACTAATGGTTGGGAATTTAAAATATAAAACTGTTTCGTTTGGTGAAAAATTGTAACACACTCATTATAGTGATTTTCAACCTCAAGGGAACGGAAAATAAAAAAAAACTGTATTTATATAAATATATTGTACATTATTTCCAATATTTGAAAAAAAATATTTTTATCAATTCATCCCATCTGTTTTTACTTAGAGAAAAAACATGAAACTTAATGTTGAAATAATTTAGTGACTCCAAAAAATGTAGACAACCATAAAAAATAAAATAACACATAAAAATAAGAAAAGAAATGATTTGATCTAAAGAAAATTAAAGTTACTGATGTTGTAATGGAAATGAAAAATTTAAAATAAAAATAGTCCAGTCAAATAACAAAAAAAGATCATGGACATCATCAATGAATAATACAAATTATTTATTGCAAACCCAGAAACATAAAAAAACCTAAGAGACTCATAAATAAATGGGGTAGAAACACGAGATAATTCGTCAGTGGGAATGAAAGAGAAAAAACTGAATCATTTTATATTGAAATTTTTAAAAGAGGTTTTTATCCAGCGATGGACAGAAATAAGCTGTTTCTTCTTATATATATATATATATATATATATATATATATATATATATATATAATTTTATTTGAAATTAAAAGTAAACAAGACTTTTACTTTCAAATAAGTTCTCAGAGAAAAAATAAGAAACGTTAGTTAAAATTAAATAAAAAGATTTGTGGTAAAATGTTCTGATAATTAATTCATTTAAGGATGTAAAATGTTTTATTATTTATAAAATGTTATAAGTTTCCAATTAATCAATGACGAAATTACTCAGGACGAGATTCATTGTCGTTTCTAAGAATAACATTCGACAAAATCATTCGAATTCGTCGAATAAGTAAACAAGCAAGTATTTATAGAATAAAAGAACAATGTCGTTCCAGTGACGATCGAAGAATAAGCAGATTGAAAACAGTGCGACACGCCATAGCCATTGTGTGCACACACGCGCCTCACTGGAGAACAACAGAGGCCGGGGGACGCGGCGTTCGATGATTACACTTGTCCCCGTGTCTCAATCACGACATGTTGGGGCCCCCGTGCGGACTACGACACAGATTAAAACTGACGAGAAACAAAGGTTAACTGACTGTGCAGTCATATTCATTGCGCACGTGTGGGCGGATGCCGTGTAAAATAAAATTGCTATGTACGTACGGGGTAGTCTTCTTCATATGTCACATTCAGTGAAATTCTCCGAGGGTGTCTTCTGAATATCGATCTAGACGGACAAATTGTTTTTAATCAGCTGTGTCGACTTACATGATGCATTTCGTTTGGATTTATTTAACATAGTCAAATCGATCGATATAAAAAATGAAACTTTATAAATATATTTTTCACTTCTATATATCATGGTAAATAAGTATACATTTTTGAGTGAGGTTCACTTCAGTATCATGTAAGCTGAAATACATTAACCATCAAAATACTCAACAGAATTAAGATCTGGAGACATTGTTGGTCAATTAAGCAAGCAAAGAACTTCTTTGTCTTTGAACCACTGTTCATGTATAAAAATATTTTTTTAAAATCATTTTATTGTTGATATATAACATCATCAATAGTATTATCCTTATTTTTAATATTTGAAAAGATTATATAGGATTTTCCAATAAGAATATCAGAACAGGCATGTTTGAAATTTTTTAAGCTCATTTTGACATTTCAATTCAGTATAGTTTGGAAAATTATTATGAAACGTTTATAGTTTGCAAAAATTTCAATAGACTTATTGAAACTAAAGTTTAATGAGTCAATTATTTCACAAAATTGACCACTAAAATCATGTAATCTAACTCTATTAGATTATTTTCTTTAGGGTTGTGTGAAATCATTGGTTTATGCTGATAAACCACAAACAACAAGTGCATTAAAAATAAACATTGAAGTGTAATTCATGAAATTGAACCAGAATTATGTAAAATAGTGACTAAAATTGGACTAAACGAATGCACTATGTCAAGCGAAGTCATGATGGTCATATGAGAGAAATTGTGTTCCATCATTAATGCCATAGAATATGCTTTAAAAATAAAAACTAATAAATACTTTTTGTTATATTTCCATTTAAACTTCTGAAGCTCTTATTGGAAACCCCTATATATTCTATAATATCAATTTAATAAACAGTTATTATTTATTCAAATTCCAACATTATTATACATCCATAAATCTTAAGATAAGGAATAAATCTTAAGATATCTCTTTTTTATAATTTTATGGAAAATTGTCACAGTTATCCATCCAAAACCATATTTATTAATTTTTATTTGATCAAACTAAAAATAGACCAGTTATATTACATAAATTATTTTTTTTAGTCCCTATTATTTTTTTCAAACATTAGAGTATCTTCTCTATTATTTAATTTTTAAATAAAGCACATTACATAAAAAAACATATTAAAAATTTAATAAATATTTCACACCAGTTAAAATCGTATTATATTTTCAAATAATATCTTTATTGATCTTCAAATCATTTCGTCCCTGTTTTATTTGCAACGTCACGCAATGAATATACCGGATGAAGCTGTGTAAATGCAGTAGTCTTGAAAATTAATTCCAGAACAGAACCAGTGCACGCGACCTTTGTCCATAATCATGTCCATTCGTATTAATAGTTTTGTCACATTTGATTGTATCAGAAATTTATCAGATTTTGATCTGCTTTGTATTATAACAAACAGCAGTGAGAAATAAATACGATTGTAAATACATATAGGGTGACCCAAATGAGACTGAATGGTTTATATATACATTTACTTGTTTACTATCATTTACTATCCTTCAGTCTTATTTGAGTCATCTTATATTTTAGTCGATGTTTTAAGTGTGTAAGTATTTTTTATATAAAAACTGTTTATATACCACTCAAAAAAGTAAAAATCTTTTAAAGTGAATCTTAGTAGAGTTTCTACTGTATAATAATTTTTCGCAAAAGAATATTGCAAATATCAACTACAATAAATAAAATGTTATTTATTATATATTAAATTCTTGAAGAAAAAAATTTACCGACTATGAGTAGTGATAGGGCATGTTTATATTAACTCTCTCTCTCTCTCTCTCTTTATATATATATATATATAAACAATTCCCACTCATTCAAAAATTTACAGCTTGTGTCAAAACTTTCATTCGACATAGCATTTATAGAACGCAAACATCAATTTTCTAAATATTAACCAA
>CP092094.1:17580000-17730000 GCA_029203775.1 Neoneuromus ignobilis | reverse complement strand
CTGGAACTTTTGTTTATTGAGTTTAATTAAATCAATGTAAAATGTATACAATTTTAAAATTTATTGATACAGACACTCAATCACAAGAACTGAAAATATCATCCAAAGAAATATACAATGAATGTCGATTTTTATCTGTGGAACGTGTTCTTTTTTATTGTTATTTATTTCAAGTACTAGTATCTTAGATGCAGTAATACGTTTCGTATTTTGATGATATTATTTCAAATAAATAAATTTTTCATTTCATAAAAATTATGAATGTATATAACGTTTTTTTTTAAAAAATATCTTTTAATTTTATAAATTGTTCACTTGAGAAAAAATTGCAATATCAGAATTATTATTACTTTAGGTTAAAAATTCTAAGAAACTCTCTCTCTCTCTCTCTCTCTCTATATATATATATATATATATATATATATATATATATAACATTTCTTAAACTGTGCGTTTAAATTTTTATATATAATACTATTATATATTAAATTGAGTAATTACTGTATTTAAAATGTCATGAATTTTCCATATTTAGTACAAAAATAAATAATACTCTACACAATCTTTAAACTGTAATTTTTGTGTCAATCAAAAATATTTAAACTTGGCAGTGAATTTCTATTAAAGCTAATTAAACAGAATTAACATTTCTGTTTAAATACTCTAAATATATTGATTTATTTTATTTAAATTTCAAAAAGGATTTTGCAATTTCAAATTCGTTTTAACTAATTTTTAAAAACAGAAGTTTAATCAAAATTTAACTTACTTATACTTAAAAATATCTCAATTTTTTATATATTAATTTCTTATAAATTATTTAAATCTTTTTTTTATTTTAATTATTGGAATATAAAAAAAAATTAATCAGAAAAAAATTCAAATCATTTATTAATATAATGAAATCTTAATACTGTTTTGTGTTTTATTAACACGAAAAAATGTTTAATAAATATGTGAACATTTTTAAAAGATCAATTAAATTTATTAAAAAAATAGTTCTCTAACTACATGTTTAAATAATTGATTTTATTAATCATATAATTTTATTTTTCGTAATTAAAAAAAAATTGTTCAAGTTTATATTTTATAAAATTGTTTAATAATCATTTATTGTTGACTTTATTCTTTTATGGGCATTTTAACAGCCATAACCATCATCTAAATTATGCTGCATTATAAAATATAGAATGGCCCAAATAAAACTGAAGTATAGAATGGTAAATAATAGTAAGAAACTAAATCCATGTCAAAATCATTCAGTTTTATTTGAGCCATCTATATAATAAAAACAAATATAGAATCATCCAAATGTGACGCCTAGATTAATGTTTTATTAAAAAGAAACAAAATAATCTACACACATGTTTCTTTTTAATAAAATACAAATCTCGGCGTTACATTTGGATAACCCTATATAATAAATAAATGAGATTAATTAAAATTTAAAAGAGAAAATGAACTAGATTAATATTATAAACAGATACTGGAAAAGAGACAAACTTTTTATTATATTTGCCAACAAAATAAATCATTTTAAAATGAAATAAATCATACTACATCTAAATGTTACATCGACTAATATTCCTGTTTGTATAAGTAAATAACTAAATAAAAGAAATATTATAAAATGTGATTATATGAGAAACATGTAAGATTCGTTTAAAAACTGAACGTGTCCTAAACGACAATGAGACAACACTTCAAACGCGTACGGTTTCGCCGAGTGCATTCTTGTTACTGGAGAGCGACTACTCCCAAAGGAAATCTAACTAAAAGCTCGCTTGCCGGTCACTGATTTCATGGATTTCGTTAAGTAAAAGAACATCAAACGCAGCAGGTATTTGCCTTTAAGAAATCGTAATTCGACTGATTTTTCTTGTTATTCTATTTAGACATATTTCATGAAATCTTTTATGTGCACGTTATTTACTATACATGTTTTATTACTTATTGATTGATTTGATATCATTTTAATTTATATATATATAATCTATTTATTTACACAACTATTTTAAAATGAGTAAAAAAAGATTTAACATCAACATGAATATTTGTCTACTGATTAAGATTTCATTTTTTTAATAAATAATTTGAAATTTTCATTTAAATCAAATTTAATTTTATGAAAATTTGTATAAAGATTTTTTAGCAAGTAATTAAAATAAAGTTTTTTTCGAATGCTCAACTAACCATTTTTAATTATACATTAAGGGGTTATACGCACTTGCGAGGCGCAAAAACGACGTTTTTTTAGGAATTTTTTTTAGAAACAGTATTTATTTTGCAATTACAAATTATGGTTATTTGAATAGATCCTACTTTCAAGAATAAAATAACATGTCGATCATAAAAAAATATTGAAGTGCACCGCTCCTGCAGACGATGTCCCGAACGACCTCCAAAAAAAGGCGCTTGGCGGTGATCTCCATATCGGCGGTTTGGATTATTTGAAATCAAAAAATATGGTCAATTCTTTTAAAGGATAGATTAATGCAGGTATTGAACGAAGGAATAATAAAAATTTTCATTTTTGACAAAATGGCGTCTACTTGAAAAAAATTTTTCGTTTTTTACTAAAATTTTCGCTCCAAATTGTTTAAAAAAAATAGTAATAATTTTTGTAAACCTTATTTCTTCGTTCAATACCTGAGGAATATATTTGAGAAGATTGTGTGAAAATTTGAGACCGATCGGTTCAGCCATTTCTGAGATATCGAGATCACCGACTATGAAAACACCGTTTTGAGATAAACGCGTTTGAAGTTTCGGAAGTAGTTTACACATAGTTAAAATTTTTTTACAAATTCAGGCGTATGTCCGAAAATATTTATCGGATTTACTTCAAATTTTCAGAGAATATACTCAAATATATGTGCATTCCGAAAATGCAAAAAAATCGATTTTTTGAAATTTCTAACTGCGTATAACCCCTTAAATCAACTAAAATAAATTTATTTCCTCATATTTTTTCAATTTAAATAATCGTTGAAAAAAATTAATGTTTATTCATGAAAAATTATCAAAAATATAATAAAAAAATTAAGTGTTCGAATTCACAAAATTATATATATATATATATATATATATATATATAGGATGTCCCAATAAAATATAAACACATATATTTGTATATATATAGAAATGTGTATATATTTTTCGAAATACTCTGTATATGCAGAAGCAGAAAAAAGCATATTACGAATAATATAAACAGAAAGAGAAATAAGTAAATCAGAAAGAAAATAAAAGATACAAAAGTGAATAATTTAAAATGGAAATGAGTCGATCTCATAACAAGAAGAGATCACCAATGGATAAGAGAAATTATTGATTAGAAACTCTAAGGTATAAAAAAGGCCTAGAAGAGATTCATGTATAGATGAGAGACATAATAAAATTCATCGGAATGGAGTTAAAGAGAAAGGCATTGAATCGTTCGAAGTGAATAATTTTGGTAGAGATCTTCTGATATTGATATATTTATATATACTAATAACAGACGAATTATGGAGTAGTGTTATGAGTAAAATTTTTAATTCTCCTAGAGTAAAGCATAATTGTCAGCAAAATGTAAATTATACTATTGTAGATTAAATTTAAATATTGGTATTTAATGTATAGATATTTTCAATTATTTAACCATAAATTAGTTAATATTTTATCATAATATATTTAAAACCATAATTTATCACATTATAATTATTTTCTCTTTTTTATTACAAACAAAATGAAACTTATATGATGTATAAAAAATCATATAATTAAAAATTTTCAAAACATTTATATTAATAAATATTTTAATAATTTACTTGTAAATAAGATATATATTATTGGAATTTATCTGTTTAAAAAATAATAGTATTCTGTCTTAAAGAAGAAATTAAGAAATAATCTCAATTACAAATTAAATTATTATTTAGTTTCAAATATATTGAATCCTACAAATAAATATTATAACACACAATCACAGTTTATATAAATATATATATATATATATATATATATATATATATATATATATATATGTATATATAGAAAGATAATATTGCTGCAAAATTTAGCACGGCTTTACATTGAAATAGATGTGTGTGCGCACTCGAGTTTCTCATATCCGGTGCCGCTGCGCTGAACTTGACGACCAGCGATCCATAAATAATATGAGGCTTTTTTGTTTCCAGTATGTGTGCAATGTTGTTGACTGAAAAGTGTAAACTTCAAGCTGTTTTCTTTAGAATATATTTTCTCGTCGAGTATTAATATTTCTGTTCGCAATTTGGTAGCTAGATCATTAAAAAACAAGTACTCTTGAATTAACACCACAGTTGTTACATTAAATCTCTTCTAAAACTATTTGATGTATATTTCATCTCACTAAGATTAATATAAACTGGTTTGATTAAAAAAATATCGGTTTTTTTACTAATATATTCTCAAAAGTTATTATTTAGTCGAATATATAATTTTCCTTATCAACAATAACAATGTTCTATCTTTAAGTCAATTTATTTATTCAATTCTCATAAAGCCATCATAATTTTGAATTAGAGAAATTTTCAATACACTCCTGGAATTTAACAAAATTACTCATTTTTTCTGATAAAATGATTCCGCAAAGCAATTTTAAATGTTGTAAAAAATGTGTATCTTTCATTAATTTTTGAAACATAACCTCTCTTTTTATTTAGTTATAAGTTCTATATTACACAGTCTGATATTAAAAAAGTTTTTATAGAAAATTAAAAGATTAAACTAATTTATTCAAATCTACATACATCTTTTTAGAATCTACATTCGTTTAGGTGTTATTTTCAATAATAAAAAAAAATATATTATTATTTTCAATAATAAAGAGTTTTAGATAATCGAAAAAGTTCTATACTTGTCATCTTATGAAATATAAATTTCATTTTTTACTAACTGAATTGTACTTAGTAGCTTTAAAGAAAGAAACCATTAAATAAACACACATTATATGAAAAATATTTATTAGTTTATAAGGTATTTATTCAGTTGTTAACTACTCTTTTTAAACAAATCTGGATAGTTGTATAAATAAATGGTCTACTTTTGTTGGTATTTGAAACATAACCTTTTATATATATATATATATATATATATATATATATATATATATATAAGAAGAGTATACATTTTTTCGAGGAAAAATAAACATTATTCGAATCTATATTAATGTTAATGAGAGAACCAGCTGGCGAAGCGCGAATAAGGCAACTCCGTTAAAGCATATCAGCAAAACCAACGCGTTAACAAAATTACATCAGTATATTCATGAGTCGATATCAATTTCATGTATGGCTAAATCCAACCGGGTTTATACTGGGGCTAGAACGCGCGACCACATTGCTGCATCATGCTTACATATGTATGCGCAGACAGAACTCTGCATATTACATAATATTATGCAATGCAATCGTGTTTGTTTGTCGGAGGCATACATAGATTTATATGAACACATATAATACACACACATATATCTGTACATACATACATACATGTTCATAGAATGTATGCTGATTACGCATGATTTGACTGAAATTTGTCGACTGTATGGATTGTATTCCATGATATAGCCTTAAAACGTTTACGTCAGGGGAGATGGATTGATTATAAGGGTAATTTTAATGATTTCCGAAATATATACAGTCGGAATGAAATTTCTTTTATAAATTGTTTGTTTAGTACGATTAATAATGTTGATATTCATTCGTGCCACATAGGGTATTTTTTTAGGCGCGATAGAACTTTAAATTGAATTTTCATCAAAAATTCTATCTAACCTAAAAACACTCTTATGTATATGTGTGTGTATGTATATATATATATATATATATATATATATATATATCATTGTCCTCTTTTTAATTTCCATTGGATTCAATTAAATTAGACTCTTTCTCAAAATTCCTACTTCACTGTCTCAAAGTATCGAGAAGATATAAATAGAATTCTAAAAAGTGTTACTGCAATATATTTTTGAATATTAGTATGTTTAACTATGTATTAATAAAAAAATTTAGAAAATATTAAAATCACAAAGAACAAGAACGAAGGAAGGTGATTTCCATACGTTTTATCGATAATAAAAAAATAAACTCCTATATAGCTTTATCTTTCTTTTCAAGGTACAAGAAAAAGATGTTTGTACCAAACAATTACAGGAGAGGAAAAAGTGTTTTCTATGCTAATCCTAAACAACAGAAGTTATGTATGGATTTGAAACAAGAATCAATATTAACAGCTAAACTGAACATTCATTCGAAAAAGATTATTTAAGAAATAAAGGATTTTTGTACTATGAGCTTTTAAAATCAGGTTATAATAAATTTTTACAAGCACTAGCTTATTAGGTTATACTGGCAATGAAATACAAAAAGGAATATTAAAAAGTGATATTGCTCGACAATACTCGACTTCACAGAAACTACAAAGGATACAATTTTTAATAAGTGTTGGGAAATTTTCCATACCTATCACATTCATCAGGTTTAACTCTTTTCAATTTTCATGTATTCTGGTCTTTGGAACATTATTTTTATGACACTCATTTTAAAATGAGAGAATATACAAAAAAAATATTGATGGTTTCATCGACTTAACATGTTCACAATTTTTTCATAATGAAATCAAAAAATTGATATAAAAATGGAAAAAGTATATATAATGACAGATTTTTAAAAATTAAGTTCGTATTATTCTTCTATATAAATTTATTTGATTTTTTTTATTGAAAAAAAACACTGAATTAATTTTCACACTTAATACTTAAAACTCGAGATATATTGACAGTATATTTTAATAATTTTTAAAAATAAATTATGAGAAAATATAAATATATGATAATATTTAATCAAACATATATATATATATATATATATATATATATATATATATATATATATGTTTAATTTATTATAAAAAAATTCAATATTCGAAAAGAACACCGTTTCCCAGCATATACTTATTACAAACATTCGATATTTCCATGTAAATACACGTATGTAAACCGCCAATTTATTTCGTTAAAGTTCTTTTGTATCGTGGGAACATTAATTCTAACGCAAATAATTAATGACTCGTACACCTGTACGCTTGCCGATCTACACACACCTGAGTAGTTTAACGGAACTAAGATGTATCGTTCAAGACTTCCGATCCTTGTACACGTACAAGAAAATCAACCTGCATATCACTTTTTCAAAACAGGTGTGGTTACATCTATGTGAATACTTTCTTTATTTGCCACTTAATTCTTTGTCAATTTATTTATAGTAGTCTCTAATCATGTATACAAATTTGCTAACCATAAATACGTCTCGTGAATATTTATAATTTATGTTGTTTTTTTTTTACTGACAATTGTCATGAATTTTATACGTTTTCCGTTCTTGTTAATTATTTATATTAAATACTCTGAACATAGAATTGTTTTATGTTTATTGTATTCCCACATAATTATTTAAATATGACTTTAAAAGATAAATTTAAATTATGAAAAATAAATAAAACAGCATTTGTATTTAAAAATGTGCATCAAATATCCAATATTTGAAAAATTCATGCATTTGCATTAATGGTTATCAAATTTATATTTTATGTTTTAAGTATTTTATTAATAGAATTTAAAATACATATATTTAAAAAAAACATTCCATAAATGAAAATATTTTTAACAAATGTTAATTCATTTCCCTATAACAAATATTTTTAATTTGTCACTTTATAAATAGTTTTATAAAATACATTACCTTACATAGAAATAAACAAAAAAGACTAATAACAATTAAAATATAATATTTTTGAAAATGATATGCAAAATACTAAGAAATATGTCAAATTTTTATTAATAAAAAATATCTTAAACAGTTCTGTTTTTTCTTGTTATGTTAATGATGATAAATCTGACAAAAATAGACGTATTAAAAATCATTATTGTTGATAGAGATAGTTTGTTTAAAAATAGAAGCAGATTTGTTTAAAAATGGAAACAAAAAGCAAAAACATATTGCCACTACACACAAACAAGTAGTAATTGAAAAAAGCTAAGTTAGGTTTATATGGTGGATAAAGTAAAACATTCTATTTAAGTCGATGGAAATTTTTAAAGCAGTAATATGAGGTTGAGTATTGTTTTGAAGGAAACAAACTGAATTTTATCTTTTTCTTCATTTAGAACAGATTGTTGGCTTGGATTTTTCATTTGACAAAGTTAAATAGTATTGTAGGTTGACATCTTTTTTACTTATGAAAAAGTCTAGACAAATCTCAAAACACAGTAATTATGATTTTGCCTGATGAAGACATTTTTTAGCTTTTATTAGAAAAAGAGATTCACTATGTTTCGACTGCATACTTTCTCTATAGATTCTATAAATTCAAGAGTAAAGTAATAAACCCACGTTTTATTACAGTTCACAATAGAGTCCATAAATCCATCTCTATCTTGCACACAATTTATTATACTTTTATTCCATGTGCAGTATTTCTTCAATACTCTCAACTAATTCCTAATTTTTGTGATAGTTGAACAATATTTATTCGATGATTTATCGAAACAATCTTTTCAATTTTCGAAGTTCTTGATCATCAAACGTAAAATACATTTTTCGCACAGTATCTACCTTCTCAAAATAATTTTGCCCAATCATAAAATCTTTCCCATGACAAATATTTATTGAAATCTGGTCAAAATTTCAGAAAGTTTGACTCATTCGTTCATGAATAATTTGGTAATGATTCAGTATGCAATATTGCTTACTCAGACATGGTAACAGTGACTGACTGATGAGGTGGTGAAGACGTGGATCGTTGTGATTTGCAAGTTTAAACATGTCTGAACGCGTTACAACATACACGAAGACACAGATTGATTGAAGCAGGAAAGGAAATTAAATTTTCATTTATATCTAAACCATCATCATTATATATATAAACATTTTTTAAAAATACTCTTCAAACATCAAAAATTAATTTTTGATTAAAACTCAATACAAAATAGAAACATATAAATGTCATTTAAATTATTAACAAAGATACGATTATATAATTAGATTATAAACATAATTCTAAAATACAGTAATAATTATTTATACATATCTATTTTTATTTAATTTTCAATTTTTACCCTTATCATAATAAGCTGATAAAAGGGAAAATGAAATATATAAAAGTAAATAACATGTATCAAATACAATTACTCGTGTGTATTTGATTAATATTCATTAACAACGATTAACTTCTTTTACATAAAATCGACAATTAATCAAAATTGACTTTATATCTTTTCATAAACAATGGTAATTTTAAAAAATCAATTTCCAGCTATAATAATCACAAAATAATTCATTGATATTTCAAACATTGAATGTTTGTTGAAGTCAATCAATTAATTTCCCACTCAATATAAACAGAAATCTGTTTTTTTTTGCAAAAAGAGATCAGTTTAGAATATTTTGAAATTAAAATGAATGTTTATAAACTGATTTCAACAAATGATTTCTGAGAACTGGAATGATTTTTCAAAGTCAAACAAAAAATAAATCAATTTCATTTTAGTAAAGTATTAAATATATTCAATATGTAATTTAATTAATTTTCAAATTAGTTCACTAATATTTTTATAGATATAATGCTTGTAATAAAAATAAATAATAAAAAATACAAACAATATCATTAATTAACAAATGTTACCGTATGTAACACATTTCATTAGTCATTTTATAATATTTTCAGACTGGATTAAGAGTATTCATAAAATATTCAGTAGTTTGTAGTGTCTAAAGTTTCTACAGTACTCGTGTGTATAATAAAAAACTTTATTACATAATTTGACCTTTTTCATTAAAATAAAACTTAAATATGAAAATAAAAAGTATTTAATAATAAAATATTAAACATTGTTTAATAGCAAGAATGAACATATAAAAAAAATAAAATACTTTTATTATTTTAAATAAAATTTCTAAATTTTAAATTTTCTTTTTATTTTAAAAGCCTATTTAATGTACAATTCATAGATTTTTATGATTAATTTCTAAATTGCATTTTTAGGTTTTGAAATATCATATTTTAAATATTTTTATATACAATAGTAAGTAAAATCGAAATATAAAATATATATATATATATATATATATATATATATATATTTATATATATATATAAACATATTTTATCAAACATTAGTATTTTCATAAATAATGACAATTGTAATATTTATTGATTTTTTGTATATTTTTCATCATTTTCTACTATTTTAAACGACTTCAAGGTAAAAGATGGATATCATGATAGAATAGGTTCTTCTTTTTTGAAGGAATTAAATCGTTGATCTATTTTTATATTTCAAAATCATAAAAATATCAAATCATGAAAATATCAAATAATAAAAATATTAAATCATGTACCCTAATGTTCATGTTGGATTATACAAAACAAAATAAAATGAACAGAAAAAATTAAAGAAATGTATTGAGAGTACATTGAATTATTAAAAACATACCTCATTAAAAACTTATTCCAGCTCTGTTAATGTTTCTAGCAATATATCATGCTAGTTAGTATTATTTTGGAAAAGAATAATTCTGTTTCATCTTTCGCAAAATATTTCAGTTTATCAATCATTTCAATCACCTGTTCATCCTGTAATATCCTGAAGTATTTTTTATATAAAACAGGTAACCTTTTTGGAATTATTTTTATGTTTTACGTTTTTGTTAATAACTAATTCATCCAAAAAATGTAAACAAGGTAAAGCTGCTATATTTCTTAAAACTAATAAAAATCACCATAGGTATATAGAAGGTTTTAAATTGATTACACCTTGATTAATTAATATAATTTGTCTTTCAAAAAATTCATAAGAAATATTTAGCAAAGGAAATAAATCTGACAAACATAAACCATAAGCTAATATTCTATAAACTCCATTTCATCCTCATAATATCGTTATTATTCCTGCCAAAATAATTTTTTCTTTAATATTTATTAATGCAGATAACACTCTCACTGTATTGAACCAAAAGAGTTACAAAAATTAAGTATGTTTTTTTAACAAATTTACTACATCCCATATTTTTATTTTACAAATTTTATTTTTTTATATATTTTAGTTACAACAGTAGTTCTTAATCTTTTTGATGATCGGCACCCCTTTGAATCTAAAAATAAGTTCTCGCACCCCCTTTGAAAAATGTGTTTCTATTTCTTTATTTAGGAAATTACATCTATTGCAAGATATTTTTTTTTAAATAAACACTTACATTTACATATACATACAAAATAATATCTCAATTTTTAATGGCTACGTTGTTGGGTATTTATTCATAACAATACTTGTGAAGCGAGGCTCTTTTTTTGAAAAAGTCACGCTTAAGTCATCACTTGCATTTGAAAATTTAGAAACTTCTGTCATACCTCTGGAAATGCTTTCTCAAACCCCAGGTTAAGAATCACTGGCTTACAACCTTTAATTCCTTCCATGATAAAGATAACTTTAATGTAATCCATAAATATTTACATAAATTAGATAATGTAATTTTTACTTTATCAACAGAGTAAGATAATTATTGTATCTTATAGATAATTATTATAGACGTTTAAAATATTCTCTATTATTAAAATTTAATAAAAGTTCTAATTATATTAACTTCTATAGTTAGTTAAATATGAATGATAAAAAAATACCAAATTCAAATAATAATTCAATAATATTTTTAATATATTTGTATGAGAATTAAATCAAACATAATATAAAATATTTTTGAAGTGAAACTTCTATTGTCGCGTTTTTCGGATGCGGAACCCTTCATGCACCACATCATTGCCGCGTTTTTTGAAAATATTTCCTTGGTCTATATCAAAACACAAACACCTACCTTCACTGGATACTGGCAAAATATCTTAACAGATAACAGACCACATCGACTCATTATCTCATTTACTGTAAAATTTATGTATATATATATATATATATATATATATATATATATATATAATTTAGATTAAAAATTTTATTTGAATTTAAATTTGTATTGAATGCTTACAGTAGAGAGAGAAAATGTAGTTTATGCGCATCATGCATGTGCACTCTTTTAACATTTGATTAGATATTTTTGATCACTTATAAGTTCTTAAAAATATTAAAATAATAACAAACATTTAAATATTTCCTACTTAAAAATGTGTTAATATACCATTAAACAATTTATTATAATGCTTAATTTTTATTATTTACATGAAATTTAATTAAAAAATAAGAATATAATATCCGAAATAAATTAGAATAAGAAACGTAATATAAAGACATTGAAGTCAAAAATAAATAATGGAAATAGAAGATATATATATATATATATATATATATATATATATATATATAATGATATTCATAAGACGTTTTTTTATGAATCCATCTCCAACGTGTTTCATGTTGGTTATACAAGCGACCCTTCTTTTCACGAACTTTGACATGACAAATGTTAAAAACTTAACGTGAAAATTTCAGCCGGTTGTAAATGTCTCGTCCGGATGCTTTTAGCGGAATGGCCTCCGTCGTACAGATAACCATTATTCTGTCAAAATCTCGCGGCCGCGTCACCAGTCACGGGGACAACACGCCCGACGCGACACTCTGTTAGAACACAACGCCGGCTGCTTCCATTAACACAGTTGCCCCCGCCACAAGACGCCGTAAATAGCCGTGCATTAGTTAGTGACATTACACTCGTGGTACTTTGTTGTTTCTATGTTCTACCCCTTGTCACACAGTACACACACGTATCTTCAGCGGTGTGTGAACGACAATTGCACCAGTGTTACTGTGTTCTTAATATCAACGTTGTCACTCGACTCGCTTGTCATCAACCTTTTTTTTTTAGTTTACGAACTCGTTAGAAAAAGATTAAATAGACTTTATGTTTAAATCATACACCTGTGTTCCACTATTTATTTTTATTACTTACTCATCTTTCTCTCTCTCTCTCTCTCTCTCTCTCTCTATATATATATATATATATATATATATATATATATATATATATATATATATATGGAAAAATCAAGAAATTGATGAAACTCATATTAAATTTTCAACAAATATTTATAGAAATATAATATATCCTCCGTACATGTATTGAAAGAAATAGAAAAATGTTAAAAATATGAAAAATTGACCAAACAACATGCTTTGTTCACCTTTATCAGCCTAATTTTTAATTGATGGACATTTCTACTATAAAAAGGAGAAAATTTTCGTCTTTATTATTTTGATAAATAATGAAAATACAGATAAGATTTCATACAAAAATAATATTACAATTCACTTCAAAGCATAGAGTAGAAAAAAATATTTTAAAAATTAGTTTAAGTAACATTTCGATAATAATAAAATAAATTAAATATAATTTTGTTCTTTTAAAAATACAGATTAATAATATATAATTAGTAGAAAAATTATTATATATATATATATATATATATATATATATATATATATATATATGAAATATAATTTTCGGCATAATAGAGGAACAAATTATAGAGAAGGGTTGAAAACAAGTGGGTAGAATGTATTTACCTGGATGTGACGTCACGGTATCGAGGCCGTTGGTGAAGAGCTTGGTGAGCGTATGCTACCCGTCATCCAATCGATAATTCATCGCGTAAAATGAAACATTTTGATAATATAGAACTGATGTTAAGCTATTATTCATTCAAGATATCATATCAGCATAAGAAACAAAACGAATTTATATTAATGATTTCGAATCTATGTTACTTAAGGATTTGGTTATCGTACTCACTAACACATTTTTATTTTGACATTATATATTCAGTTTAGAAATTGAATAAAAAAGCACGAAGTAAATAAATTTACTAGGTGAAAATAAATTAAATGATATTAAAAAAATTCTATTAAATTGTTAATAAATCACAATTATTAAAAAATAATACTATATAACACAATTTTAATTCATTTTATATTTATTTGAAAAATATTACACATGTTCTATTTTACTCCTTCTAACATTACAAAAGCTTTTACAAAATATCTAAATCGAAATTGAGAATCCGATCACGAGTAATAAAAAAAATTACAGCAACTCAAAAAAAAAATGGTAAATGGAAAAATCATAACTCGTCAATGGATAACTGATATTATTTTCGTAGCAAGTGTGTTTTTTAGGACCATATTGTGATGGCAAAGGTTATTTAGTCATATGGATTTCGATCGACGGCCGATTTTAGACGACGGATTATATTTCCAAGGTTTGTGTTTTTACTGGCAATACGTGACATGGTTCAGCGACATGTTGATGTGGCACACCCGCTGACATGCGTCAATCATGCTACGAGTTGCGGCACCCGATTTACCACACAAGATGCTTCCGCATTTCTACAACTAATACTACTAGCTTCAATACTTTTATAAATATCGATTTATATATATATATATATATATATATATATATATATATATATATATATATATATGATTATGAAAATCAAAATTTATTAAATGATTTTTAAACTTGAGCTTAATGATCTGATAAAAATATTGCACGTACAAAGGAAACTTAATAACATATAAATCATTTTTTAATTAGCAAGAATTATTTATTTTAAAATGACTTGCTTTTCTAATAGAGATTGAACAATGATTGCTATAATTCTAGACGAGGAAGAACAAAATCTTAGGAAACTAAAATGTTTAAATCGAGCTTGATTAAAACAAACAACCAAGAAAGAATTTATTACTCTCTAGAAACAGTTACTGGATGATAAAAAAAGGTTTGGAATATGTGAGAACAAACATTGTTTTAATGAACTATTCATATATTCCAAGTACGTATATTGAAATAATTTCAAAGCATTCGAAAAATTAAATTTTTATTATTATATTATCAATTAATTATAATTTTCCAAACAATCATCGATATATAAATAAGGTTTTCTTTCGCACGTATCACTAAACATTTTTTTCATCCACCTTTTATTTTGCAATTCGAGCAAACTAAATCATTTTCATCTCCTGTCTGATCTGTTTGCAATATATGTAATTTTTTATTCAATTTATCTTTGAAATCTGATCCCAATGGTCTTCCCAGCGCAGTAATTCTTGGTCATAAAAATTTCCCACAAGTCAAGATACTTATTTTAGGTGTCTGATGTAACATTCTTTTTACAATATTTTTTTAATATAACATTTTATGTAATATTATACGATATTTTCTTCAAATACGCCATTATAATCGTTTATCTCCTTACGCGGGATATAGGTTCTACAGAAAATAACTATGATGTCCATTTAGGGAGAGATTTTGGACCAAAAAGTGGTATATAATATATATAGGGTTTTCTAATAAGAATTCCAGAACTTTAACAGCTGGTGGCAGCCATTTTTGAATTTTTTTAAGGCTATTTTGGCATTTCAACTCAGAATAACTTGGCAAATTATCATGGGACATTTAACATTTCAAAAGGCTTAGAAAGTGTAACAACTTTTTATAAAAATCAATGTTCAGTTCGTACAACTTATCGTGCACTTCGTGAAACTTAGTGTCAACACTAAATAAAGAAAATTTCAGAATTTGGAGTGAAATCAATCTATAGTTTATTGGACAAAGGCTATCGCATCCACAAAAACTGTCTGGTGTGTCATCGGATCAAATTTTTTCAAAATGAAGCTGGAGATTATGTTGCTGTAAATGAAGTACGTTACCGAACCATTAAAAATGTTTTTTTTCCAAAAATGATTGAAAATGGTTTGCATGATAAGTGGTTTCAACAGGACAGTGCTACATGCGATATATATATATATATATATATATACGGAAACAATAAACTTATTAAAATAAAAGTTTAATGATTCTATTATTTTATCAAATACGAGGTCGTTTGGTAAGTCCGTGTAAATTCCGAAAGATGGCACCACTGGTGCATATCGAGGTTATTTTTAATTAGTAGCACCTCTTGGAAGAACACACATCAAGTTTCAGCCATATCGGTCTATTCCTTTGTGTTTGACAATCGTTGGAATCAAGGAAATCGAGTGATTGTCAAATAATGGACGAAAAAGAATTTCGCGTGTTGATTAAACACTACTTCATTAAAGGCAAAACGCCTCAGGAGACTAAACAGAAGCTTGATAAACATTATGGTGACTCTGCACCTTCGATTAGTGCGGTTTATAAGTGGTTTTAAAATTTTCAGAGAGGCCATATAAACACAAGAGACGCTGAACGTTCTGGACGCCCTGTTGAGGTCACCACTCCAGAAATCATTGATAAAATCCATGATATGGTGATGGATGACAGAAGAGTGAAAGTGCGTGAGATTACTAGTGCTGTAGGCATCTCGTGTGAACGGGTACATAATATTTTGCACCAACATTTGGACATGAAAAAGCTATCCGCCAGGTGGGTGCCGCGATTGCTCACGATCGACCAAAAACGAGGTCGTGTGAAGTGTTGCAAGAACGGTTTGCAGCTGTTTCAGCGAAATCCGCAGGACTTTAAGCGTCGTTTCATCACTGTAGATGAAACATGGATACATCACTACACTCCTGAGACCAAGAGCAGTCTAAACAATGGGTTATCAAGGGGGAATCTGCTCCGAAAAAGGCGAAGACAATTCCTTCGGCCGGGAAGGTTATGGCGACTGTCTTTTGGGATTCGCAAGGAATAATCTTTATCGACTATTTGGAAAAAGGTAAAACCATTACAGGTGCATATTATTCATTGTTATTGGATCGTTTGAAAACCGAGTTGCAAGAAAAACGTCCCCGATTAGCCCACAAAAAAGTCTTCTTTCATCACGACAACGCACCAGCTCACACCTCAGCAGTTGTGGCCGCAAAACTAATGGAAATAGGGTTCCAAATCGTTTCACATCCCCCTATTCTCCAGACTTGGCTCCATCGGACTATTATTTGTTCCCTAATATGAAGAAATGGCTCGCGGGAAAAAGATTTTATTCGAACGAGGAGGTGATTGCAGGAACGAATGACTATTTTACAGACTTGGACAAATCCTATTATTCGGAAGGGATCAACAAACTAGAGCAGCGTTGGATGAAGTGTATAAGCCTAAAAGGAGACTATGTTGAAAAATAAAAACGATTTATTCAAAAAAATGAAGCAGTTTTTATTTTTACACGGACTTATCAAACAGCCTCGTATATATATATATATATATATATATATATATATATATATATATATATATATATATATATATATATATACATAATATTTTTATAGGATGTGTGTATGGTATATAAGAGCAATTACTATTGTCTACAATCTATCTTATTACATCTTCTATCTAATGTTATTTGTCATATGAGAACGAATGTATGCTCGTCATTGTTTTAATATTATTTTAAAACTATTAACATTGTTCGTGACATATTGTGTATTTCAATAGTGATAGTGGTAGTAATTCCAAACACATTCTTATTCATCGAAAATTACATTAAGTCTGAGTACAGAGAACATAAATATCAACTTATTAAATAATTTAATAAAGAGCTTAGTGGCTTGTAGTGCAAGTAAAAGAAATCGTGGTCTCTAGAAAGCGTTCACATTAGTAGAAATAAACAAACAAACCGCTTTTGTTGCGGTAACACGGCGCCTTGAACATGTCGCCGACATCTATGATAAATAACTCGTGCACATATGTCTAATGTGTAGTGTAAATGCATGTTTTCGGATGTTGACACGACGTGGCGCATGGGGCGCCAACGATGGCGTTTTAAACAGTCCGACGGTTCCATTACGAAAGTTTTTTTTTTCAAAAACAACATTTAATTTTTTTCTGTTTTTCGAAAGGGACATGTTACCTCTTAAGTTCACACTTGTTGGAATTACTACTGTTTTGTGCTCGTGTATCAAATACGTATGTATGTTTGTTGGAATGCTTTTTTGGGTTTTAATGAACATAATTTTTAATTTTAATTATGTACGTATAATTGTTGTTTACGTTACTTCTTCTTGATTAATGTCTAACTTTCATGACCTTTTGTTTACATTTTTGATGTACATACATCATATGTATACATACAGTACTGACAAAAGTTATAATACTCGGCAGTACTTTCGTTTATTTTACAAAACAAGGGATTTTATTCATTTGAAATATCTAGTATCATCAACCAAGTATATAGACAATTAAAATATGTTTCTATACAAGAAACTATATAATACTCATAATTATATTTTTCATTTAATTAATTTAAAATATCACATTATTTATTATTTTATATATATATATATATATATATATATATATATATAGAGAGAGAGAGAGAGATAGTCATCCAAATTTGCTTAGATTTGTGTTTTATTAAAAAGAAACATATGTAGTTTCTGTTGTTTCTTTCTAATAAAACACAAATCTAGGCGACACATTTGGATGATCCTATATATTTATATGTTTCATTAATTTAAAATATCACAAATATTTAAATTCCACTTATACATATAAATTTAATTAAAATTATCAAATTTTTATTTCACACATACGAAACATAAAAACCACTCCATTTATCGTACTTAAACTATTTAATGAATGGTGTAACATGTTAATATTATTATTTTTATATTATTTTATACTACTGAATATTTATTTATATTTTAACATTAATAAATCCTTCGCCTCGAAACCATAAGATTTTATTAAAGTGTTAAAAATCACTGATTGCTTACTTTATTTGTAGATACGCAATTAGTTGACAATGCCATTAATGTCAGAAAAAAGAGAATAAAATGTCATAACGATGAAATCATTGCTATTAAAAATATATTATTAAAAAAGGTAAATAAAAATGATTGTTGAACACTTTCATACAATTTGTAGTGTTAATGCAAATATTTATCTGTATTAAAAATGGCACAATAATAAAACGAATAGTTATATATATATATATATATATATATATATATATATATAATATCAGTGGCTCCAAACATCATAAAAAGCATATAAAAATACATATGAGGAATCATATGTAAAGACAGAAAGAGAAAAAAATGTATTCGAAAAAATCAAACTTATGGTCGTTATAGTACAAGAAAAAAAATTAAATAAAAATGGACTGGTTATGTAACAAGAAGAGAATACTACTAGTGGATAAAAGAAATTATTGAATAGAAATCCTAAGATATAAACATTTTCAAGAAAATATCTATAGGTAGTTGGGAGAGAATATAAGAAAATTCATCTGTGTGGAATGGAAGAGAAAGAAATTAGATCGGTAGAAATAAAAAAAATTGGGTGAGGCCTTCATCCAACAATAGATAGAAAGAATCTACTGTTACTGATGAGATATATATATATATATATATATATATATATATATATATATATATCATCTCTTTTCAATCTAATGCTGAATTAAGGCCTCTTTCAAAATTTTCCCTTCCACCAACACAATATTTTTTTCTAATCATTTTTTTTAAATCCTCATGCTAATACATTCTTAGGTTTTGAACACTATTTTAGAACAATTTTTTCTCCATTAGATTAAAAATCTATAAATATTGACATTTCAACAGAGACAATTTTTTCTTATAGAAATAAATATAACGTGAACTATACTATTATTTTAATTAATTGTTAAAAAGTTTTGGTATTTAACTCTAATTAAAATTGATAATTAAACAAAAACTTTATTCATAATTTAAAATATATTTATTGTAATACATTTCTTACTAAGTTTGGAAATGATCTTATTATCAAAAATCTCTACGTTGTTCGTGATATACACAAAAGCTTACATAGCATTTATCGTTAAGTTTACCCGATTTGGACCGGTGATAAATTACGATCAGTGAATCAGACATAACGCGCCAACTCGTTGTGGTTAGCTTAACCCCGTACGCACCCTACGTTGGCTCGCAGCCATCCATTACATATATTGGTAAGCCACCCCTAGCAATCGTTAGATGTAATACAAACAATCGTTGACGAATATAAAATACTGACAAATCATCATCATTATTATTATTATCATCATTATTATTCAAATTATCTTTATTTTAATTACATACACACACACACACACACACACACACACACACACACATATATATATATATATATATATATATATATATATATATATATATATATATTGTAAAAAATCCAACAGGTACAACAAAAAAATTTATATAACAAATATCAAAATGAACAAACATAGCGATTATATAATAAAAATAAAAGTATTTTTAGAATTTATTACAAACTATGTTTGAAAGCTTTACGAATTTTTAAACGTATTTTTTACCCTTGTTTTGTAAAATAATGTTAAATAAATAAATTACGTGTATCTGTTTAATTTTTTTCAGGTTTTTAAAATAAATACCTGTTTGTAATTAAAAAATAAAAATTAAATTAAAAATATAACGACTTTCCAAAATAAAAATAATTAACGGTTTGTAAAATCAGGAATAATATATTATACACTGAGAGTAAATAGGATCACCAACAGTACTAGTGTACAAAAAATATTTTCTTTCAATAAATGTTTTTTTTTAAATTAGCTGTCATGTTTGATAAAATCAAAATTATGTCATTTTTGCTGGTATTAACTTTATTTAAGTATGATGAAAAATAAGGTTCAGTAAAAAGAATATTTCATAGTTTTTACTTTTTGTTTGATCTGAAGAACATAAAAGAGAGTCTCATGGGAAGAATTATGTATGCATTAATAATAGTAAATTTTGATTTAGAAGATTTCGAAATAGTTATACTTAAATGAAAGACAAAGAACTTATTAGACAAAAAAACAAATTCGAAGATGATGAATTGCAAGCGTAATTGGATAAAAGCTTAACTTAATAGACTACTGATCTCACATAGTTAATCAATCTGCTATTTCTTGACATTTACAAGCCGTAGAAAAGGTACACAAAAATGAAAAATGTGTCCTTTGAAAAAAATATATTAAGTCGTTTCAACATTTGGATTTCCTTACTTTACGAATAAAAAGATAAAAGATTTTATTTTTAATTGCAGTTAAAGCAACAGGATTTACAATCTTAAACAGATATACTCAAAATTATTGTTATTATGATTTAATAAAATTAAATAATTTTAATTATTTTAACAAAAATCCAAATATACATTTCAAATTGTATAATTATAATAAAAATTTGATTTTACATATTTCAAAATAATAATTTTATATTAATAACATCATATCAGTAAAAAAATTAAATATGTTATAAATACTAATATATTTTTAAGTATTTTATTCTATTGAAAATAAAAAAAATATTTGTAGATAAAATACGACTCTGACGCAAGAAACTACGACATGCGTCTTAATATGTTGTCAGAGAAAATAGCACATATTCTCTGCAGGCGTTCTTCCTTTATTCGATATAAGGACTGTCTATTGAGACAAATTCTAGAAAAGGAGATTATGATCCAGTACGAAATGTATGAATACTTTTAAGAAATCTGGATTATCCAAGGAAATTACATTTTGAGTGTACAATATTATAAACTTTTTTAGATATATTAAACTTGTGTATTATCTTTAAATAAGATAAATCATTTTTATAAATAAAAAAATACTCAAATAGTATTATAGAGAGACAATATTTTGTGATGTTGTCTTGTATGTTTTTAATTACATAGTCACTTTAAGATACATATTTTTAAAACTAATTTCCAATGTTTGGTATTAATTTATATTTAAATTTAATGATACTCATAACAAAAATATCTATTTGTCAGTCAGTTGAAACTCTTTGTATAAAAATTCAATGAAAAGTAATTTTAAGGAATATAAAATATACAAAACAATTATATAATCTGTTAAGTTAGTAAGAATTTGAATAAATAATTTTAATTATTAATCATCCTATAAAATTAATATTTAAAATCAATTTATATTCATTTAATATTTATTTGAGAAATCAAATTCTTTATTAAAATAAAACAGACTAATTTTGAATAAACAACCAAATTATTTTTTGATATTAATAATTCATTTTTTCTTTTTCATAGAAAATACCTTTTTGTAATTCTTGTAATGAAATAAAATCTACTAATAACAAAATCAGATATTTACTAATGACAATTAAATAGTTGCTTTGTCATAAAAAGAAGAGTTATTTTTGAACGAATGTAAATAGAAGGAAATCAATAAAAACGTACGCGATAATCACAATTTTCACTTAGACAAAAATCTAAACATGCTAATCCGGAGACTATATATACGATTAGGGTACGAGGGCGTAAAAGCAAACTAGAGTTACATAAATGTAACTACAACGAGGGTAGTTCCCGAAAACTAGGGGCTCTCGTGTCACTGTGATTCAGAGGAAATAACTGGTTCATTTTCTTTTTGATAAAAAAGAAACTAGGCAGATTTTATCAGTAGTGTAAGTAATAAAAAAACAAGTCTATTTGTACTAAATTTTATCAAATATAGCTTTTGTTGAGTGAGTTGAATTATTCATTGGAAATAATTAGCAAATTATTTTCAAGTGAAATAAGTTATTTAAGAGTTTTGGAATTTTCTCAGTTCAGTTAATATGAAGAAATTATGAATAGGAAAAAAATAGATAAAGACAAATATCAGTTTTAAGAATTGATTATCCTTGGAAGAAATAGAAAAATAAATGGTCAAGGAATCATATAACTATTTATAATTGAATAAAATAATTATATATATATATATATATATATATATATATATATATATATATAACAAAAAAAGTATATACAATGAATTTCTACATTAGATGAAAAATGAATTAAAAAATAGATATAAAAAGTTTAAAATTAGGAATATTTATAGATAAAATGAACAAGAGAATAAAATCGGATTTTTTTTTATATAATTGAATATTCCTTTATATTGAAAAAAGCTGATCAATGCATCCAGCTGATTTTATTTATGACAGCGATAGACCTAAAATTCTAGAAAAATTTAGCGATTCCAAGCAAAACACAGAAACATGGAAAGATGGATGTTATAAATAACATGTAAAGATAGAAAAATTAATAGATCAAGAAAAAAAATTGAGTAAAGGATGTTATACTTAAAGTGAAATTAAAAATGGAAATGGGTCTATCATACAGTAAAAAGAAAAAACTATTAAACAAGGAAAGATATTGAGGAGGAACCTAAAAATAAAAAAGTCTAGATAAAGATCCATAGATAAATGAGAAAGAGATAAATAATCTTTATTTTATCAACAAATTTAGATGACTTCATGAAAATAATGGTAGGATTAAGCAAAGCAAGTAAAAAAATGATCTTATCTTAAATTATAGCAAAATAAAAGTAATGTTCAATAAATATGTAGATCTGTATTAAAAGGAATAGAAATAAAAGAAGTTATAAACTATGTATATGTAAGGCAATTGAACACAAAAGAAACATTTATAGATATGAACATGGGAATAAAAATTAGATGGAGTCAATTTGGAAAAAAATGCTTACTTTATAAAATCGAATATTTCTCTATGTTTGAAGAAAAAAGTTTTCGATCAATACATCTTTATTATTCTCGCTTATGGCAGTAAAATATTAGTCCTTAGATGATAGAATATTGATTCAAGATAACACAGAGAAACATGAAAAAATACTTGTTAAAAAATCAAGATGAGAAATGAATAGATTCTAAAGAAACCTTTAGTTAGAGACATTTGTACAAAAGTTAAAATTGTAAAAAAAATACTAGTGAACAATATAAATTATTGATTAAAAATTCAAATATATAAAAGTCCAAGAAGAAATTCATGGATAGATTGGATAGAGACATAAGGAATATCATCAGATAATCATTTATATTTATTTGAATACAGATATCAAATTTCTTGAGAATAATCTAAGAATTTATTTATTGAATTCAAAAATATTTCCAAAAAAATGTGTATAATTTCTGATAGACTAACTTCTAGTGTTTCTAATCAGACTCATCTTCCACTAGAATATATTTCGTATGAGTCGTATATAGTGATTCTCCGTGCACGGCCGCACAGAGGGTTTTAACGCGACGTTTCGGGGGTGTGGCGGGGAGATTAACGCGAGCACTTAGCGCTAAGAGGCTCCGGCGTGCGAGGGTCGTAAGTCTGTACCCAGTGGCTGCAGACAGGGTTGCATTTGTTATTTAGTATTTAAGTATTGCAATTCGAAATTAAAAATTGTATCTGTAATATATTTACATATTCAAAATTTAATTATATACTAAATTATTCATTAATTATATATTAGTCCAATGAAACTAAATTATTCTAAATAATGTTATTTACAATAAAAAATATTATTAAAAATATATTTAGTAATAAAACTTAAATATATTATTATTTTAATTATCTGAAAAATATAATACAGCTCGAAAAAAATATGATGTTTCTTTAATATTATCATACATAAAAAAATATATTTGAAATCAGAAAATAACTTGTTAATTATCCAAAAATATAAACTGAATGTACATAAAATAAGAACGAGCTATCTTAAACAAAACAAACAAGAAAATTAGGAGTTATTATTCATTTAGATCAAATTATTGACTTCAAATTTGAATTAAGAAATACGTTTGTATTTGTTAATATAGTCATGGTTAGATTTTTCAAAACTATTTGTATATTATTTCTTGTTTATGTTAAACAATCAATTGTACATTGAAATTTAATAAACATAATATATATATAAGATAATCTAATCAAAAAATAAATGTAATATATTACACAGAAAATTTTCAACAATACCTAAAATAAAATTCAAAATTAACTTTTAATCACATTCTAGGATTAATAACATTAATTCATTTTTATAGAAGAAAAAATTTTTTTTTAAAAAAATCGAATTAATTTCAAATCAAACGAATTAATTTATTGATATATTTATGAATAAAAGCAGAAAAACTTCACCATACAATTTAACAAATAAGCATAAAAAGTAATTACTAAAAAAGCTACGATTGAGTTCTGTCATTTTTCATTAAGGTCATTTACGAACGATTAAAATCCATCTACGCTAAAATAACTCTAATGAAAAAAGTCATGAGATGATCGATGTGTTAAATAAAAGTTCAAGAGTGAGTTTCATCCTGAATAGAATAATAAATATGATATGTGTTATTCTCGGTTCACCGATTTTATTATATTTGAAGAACGCATAAATATTCTTTTTCATTATTAATAATATTTTACTATTTAAATAAATGTTAATTAAATGATATTTAAAATAGCACGACTAATTAAATATCAAATATTTTTTAAATTTATGATTTTTGAATGTTAAATATAAAAAAAATAATTATACACAGAGATATATATATATATATATATATATATATATATATATATATATATATATATATATAATTATTTTAAATAAACATATCTTCTATTAATTACAAAAATATTTAAAAAAAAAAATTAAGTATGATTTCCATAGAGGTAAAATATCTATCAGGGAATTTGTTGAATTTTAGTTTTCAATAAATAAAATGAATATATAAATATATTATTTACATACATACACACACATACATATATATATATATATATATATATATATATATATATGTATATATATATATATATATATATATATATATATATATATATATATATATATATATATACATATATATATGTATACATATGTATTTGTTTGTGTGTGTAAAAAAATATTTGTGATTATTTGTATAGTAATTTTTTATAGCTTTTTAATAATAAAAATATTTATATAAAACATATAATTGACTAAAATAATTGTTATATCATATAACTCTAATCTTTTTTTAATATTTATTTTATTTTTTACTGTTAAGTATTTTCAGATAAAAAATATAAATATCGATAATAATTAGATATTGTTGTTTGCTAGTAGTACACAAATTTGTTAGAGAATCAATAAATTTAAAAATTCTTATTATTTTATAAAAACATTTTTAATTTTACTGAGTGGATAAATATGTGTAAAAGGGTTATTGTGTAGTTAAGTACCCTATTTTATGTTCAAATATTTGAATCATAATAGGGTATTGGATACAACAGAATATATATATATATATATATATATATAACACTATATAGAAATATAATTTTCAATAATTTAATTGATAATTATATTTAAATAAATATAATACACTCAGTTTAAAAGATTGGAAGATTGATGCTGTGGTTCCAAAGAAACAGACAGTATTAATAAAATATCTATTAGAAAGTAATGAGTCATTTAAAAAAAAATTCCAGTTTTTCACAAGTTAAAAAAATATTAAATAAAGGAAACAATTTTCTAAATTCTAAGTGAAACTGCTTTGCAATAATTGGCAAACAAATTTTTTTACAAAATGGCAATTTAAAAAAAAAATTACGTTACTCTAATACAATTTATTTATTATTACTTAACCATACTCAATAATATATACATCAAAAGGAATCAAATTTATTCTAATACGTCTCTGGACAGTTCAGATTTCCCGCAAAGCAGTCCCCAGTTCCAGTGTTCCATCGAACAAACATGAAAAATGGAAATGTGCAATACCGACTAGCGAGTTGAATGGGACAAAATATGACAATACTTCTGTAAAAGAATCGTGCTTTCGTATTGAAGTTGCCGTTTATACAAAAGGGATTTTTTCGAATATCTATTGAATGTTGAAATTATTTCTCATAAATTCATTCAATACAAATATTAATATTCTCCTTCGAACATTATACTATATATATATATATATATATATATATATATATATATATATATATATATATATATATATATATATATCTTGTATGTCACAACGTAGATGTTTATGAGAGAACTCAAGAGAACAATATTTACAGTTGCGAATATTTATCAAGTATCCCGAGTTAAAAATACGTATATATTATTTCAAGAAGCAGTCGTGTTGTTTATTTGTATAATTCCAATGTTTATTACGTTGATAACATACACTGACTGACACACCATCGGTGATCCATTTTTAAATTATTTGAAGAGTACGTTGAATGACATTATAAGAACAGAATGAGTGATATAATATTCACTACTTGTGAACACTTTACGTCTTATTAACTATAAATCAAATTTTACACACATGCACACAGACACACACACTTTATATAATATATATGTCATTAACCACAATAAAACTGTAGAGTAATAATATTAGGTGTACCCATAAGTAATGTCGTTTTACAAAATTCCCTTTCAGTAAAATGAGGATGATTTTGAAGTAAAATTTCTTCGAGTGCAGTTTTAACTCTGAAAAAACGACTTTATTTATGGGTACACCATACCATTTAAATAAAATATAATTACTATTTAGTTTTTATTTTCTTGTACTTTACACTGATCCCCAAATTCTCATTTAGAGGTTATAACATGTCTATGTATATATAAATATTGTATATTTTTAATTTATTCAATTTTTTTGTTTTTTTTCTCTTTAAATAATACATATTTTCCAATTTAGATTTTTACATCTTTTAATATTAATAATTATTCATATCACCATTATTTATTAAAAAATAGTATTGTAATTCACTATTTTTATTTACACATACGTTTATATATATATATATATATATATATATATATATATATATATATATATATACATATGTATATATGTATTTATAAAGTATCATCCAAATGAGACGCCTAGATTTGTGTTTTATTAAAAAGAAACTGTACACATGTTTCTTTTTAACCCTTTAACTGTTTATGTCGAGTATACTCGTCAGAGCGAAACGAAAATTTTTCGCATAATGTCGAGTATACTCGTCGTGAAGATAAAAAAAATCGCATTCGTATTATTATTAAACGAATCAACTGTAATTTTTTTCCCTGAAAAAGGACAAATAAAAATCTTTTAAAAAATGTACATTTTAGAATATTCGTTAGTCTGGCAACCTTATTTATTTTAATACACAATAGCTTGTATTAAGCTGAAATAACAAATTCTGAGGAAGTACCGTTACAAACGATTTTTTTTATCAATGAAATAAATTTTGTTTGTTAACAACGAATAAAAATATATATTTTCTAAAAAACCAACACGCAACTTTTGATTTTTAATCATAATTGCCTACTTTTATAGGCAGAAACATTTTACTCTGTTTATGTCGAGTATACTCGTCTTCGCTGGAAAATAATTAAGCAGGCAGAAAAAGTTTTTCGAAACAAAATTAAACAGTTAAAGGGTTAATAAAACACAACTCTAAGCATCACATTTGGATGATTCTCTCTCTGTATATATATATATATATATATATATATATATATATATATATATATATATATATATGTATGTGTATATATATGTATGTGTGTGAGTGTGTGTGCAATCGTCATTTCTATCTTAAAAATGATGAAAGCGTCTCTCAAGAACTTTTCATTTTGAACAATTCAATACCGTTCCCTTAATTTCTATTTTGTTCTTATGTTTCTGTTCCATCTATGAATTTCTTCTTGGACCCATCTCTCCCTCTCTTTCTTCCCCTCTCTAACTCTACATATATATGTAAACATAATAACATACTAAAATTTTAAGTATTCATGTATTTAATATTGAGAAAATATTTTAAAAATCGTTTTTATTGTATTTTATAAAATTTAATCACAGTTTAAACTAATATCTAATTGCCAATGTAAGTTTAGTGTACTTTTTTAAATATTGGCCTTTAATTTGTATATTTTTCTTATTAATTTTTGTGTCCTTTTTAATATCATATCATTTTATGTTGTTTAAAATCATTCACTTATTTTAATATTCAAATTCCTTACTTTTTTTTTATAGGTACGACCATACACAACAAATCTATCAAAAATTTCTGATAAAATGATATGTACATATATATATATATATATATATATATATATAGAGAGAGAGAGAGAGAGAGAGAGAGAGAGTCATCCAAATGTGACGCCTAGATTTGTGTTTTATTAAAAAATAAAAGGAACTATACACATGTTTTCCTATATATCATTCAGTACACATATTTCTCTTTAATAAAACAGAAATCTAGTTGTCGCATTTGGAGCCCTATATATATATATATATATATATATATATATATATATATATATATATATATATATATATATATATATATATATATACATCTAACGAAATACGAAATTCATTCATGCAAACTGATCTGCTTTAGTGAAGAAAAGAATTTGAATACGCAATTTAAAATTTTCGAAACGTTCTTAAAATATCGGAAGCAATTTCATGATTTGAATCGTCGCATAATTTATCATAAAAACGACCGACCACACGTTCCCTAACGGCGGTTACGAACGTACGTCTCATCATCACAGATGACGATTTTAAATCGAACCGGAAATTAGGATTTCAAAGCAGAACAATTTATAATGGCGTCATTATCATGTCTCGTTAAGCGCGGAACACAAGGGCGCGACACCACATCACATGGCGTAACCATGCGAAAATATATATGGTGCTAGAATAATGCACTTTTTTTAGCTGTTTTCGGATCTTTTATCTTGTTCGAATGGTTTTAGAATAGTGAGAAATACTATATGTTTATGTAAGTTTAATGGCACTTTTTTTCGTAAAACAGTTAATAATTAATGATATATTTTAACTTCAAATTTGAAAAAACTGACAAATATTCATATTTATTCAAATTTGACTCGTTTTTTCATTTTTTGCAATTTGGTTCATTTTCATTTGTACTGATTATATATTTGTGTATATATATATATATATATATATATTTACAATGAAATTAGGATTTGTATCAAAGAAGATGAAAAGGTGTAACATATCTAAACAAATATGTAGCTACTTTTTTCAAAAAAAATCGTATCATGTACGTATCTAAGCTTTTAATAGCTCATTTATTACCATTGTTACATAACAAAGCTGCAACATTGTGTATATATTATTAACATCATAAATATTATTCATGGTAAGAAATGACAGCTGACATCTGGCTGAAATATGTTTGATGCCTTCGTGATATTTGTTTACTTTTGCATCAAGTCGTAGATCTATATATTTTTTTCGATGACCTAATTTCATACTAAATATACATTATTACACGTGCCGGTCCGATATTCTTTTGATACACTATCAAAGTTTCGATTAATTGATGAATCGAAATCCTGTTCGTAGAAATATTGTCGAATTGTTTTGTATAAAACGTTACTTTTAAAATTGTTCGAATACTAAAAGGTATTTCCGCCTGCAGGATTTGTATTGATGATCGTCGTGATAGGCACCAGTATCGAAAAAAATGCCTGCAGGTGTTTGTGTCTAAAATTATATAATTTATTCCAGTTACATTTTTCTGTTTTTTGTTTCTTTTACATTTTTTTCAGTTTATTATTTATATCATTTTGTAGCTAGATTAAAGCAAAGAAAATACTTTCAAAGAATAGATGTTTTTCTTATACGAGTATTTAGTTCAATAAAATCATGTTTTGTTGATTTACTTACTGTAACTTTATGCATAGCTGTTTTAGAAAAGAGAAATATCTTTTGATAATACATTTAAAAAATTAGACATTTTTAATTTATAGATGTATCTATTTATAACATTGAATGAAATTTATTTTTTTAAAATTCTATAAATGTCATTCTTTATTACTCAAGTCATCTAACTCGAGTTTAGGCAAACGTATTTTTTTATGTTACTTCTGAAGAAATATCAAACTCTCAATTCACTCAGCAGAGCTAGAAAAAGTGTTTGTTTTTAAACTGATATGATAACACATATACTTACATATATATGATGTTATTTTTAAGTGTGATAAACATTTAAATTGATTTCAATATGAATTTCTATTACACTTCAAAACACACACACACACACACACACACACACACACACATATATATATATATATATATATATGTGTGTGTGTGTGTGTGTTTGTGTATGTATGTATCTATATAATTAAATTTACTTGATAACTAAAATTATAAACTTCGATTACATTATTTAAAAAACTTATGGTTTGTACAAAAGTTGAAATTTATGATAGACTCGATTTCACAAATAAAATATTGCTTATATTTGAAATAAAAGTTAGGAAGTAGTTAAATATGAAATATATATATATATATATATATATATATATATATATATATATGAATAATATTTGAATTGTCTCAAAGTATAAACTATTTCATTTCTAAACAAAACTTGAGTCGAGTTCCGATTAAGGACATTATACAGGAAATCGATGTATACTTGTTTAGTTTCCTCTACAGAAGATGTAAATATGTTCATCCGGCACTTTCTCAAAACAACATGATGCGTCTCTAACGCACGATGGATTGTTTGAAGTTACGTTTACTAAATACACAAAACGTACATATATACAAACAATTCATTCTTTATCCGATAAATTTAAAAATGATAGACGTCCATGCATTTAAAGGAAGTGTAACAAAAATGAAATTATCGACTAGTTTATCAACAGCTCGAAAATGAATGCTTTTATAGAAATTATCCGAAAAATAAATAAATAGTTGAAAATGTTATGAATAAGAAAACTAAATATTTTTTATTCTATTTTTTAAAATATTCATATCTGTATTCCAAAATTCAGCAGATATTTTGTAAAAATTGATAGTTTTTAAAAGACGAATATCGAGTTCAGACATATTAATCGGAAATTCACAACTTCACCATTTCTCTTCACTGTTATAAACGACATAAAAAACAATATTAGTATCAAATATACACAAATACAGTATTTGTAAACATTTCTTATTACAATATACATATGTCTACATGTATTCGAATTTGTAAACAACAACAAAAATTTTACTTCACTTAGAAATGTTCAAAGGCTATGAATCATTCAAGTAAATGTTTAAAAAATAGCAGCCAATTCTATCATTTAATTTCATTTCGATAATAAATAGGCGTAAATTTGGCAAGTATGAATGTATGCATGAGTGTAAGTATATAATATACATACATACATATTATAGAACATAAGATTATTTATTTTAGTCAAATGAAAAATTTAGAAAATAAATATTTTAAAAATATATTTTATATTAATTAATTTAACCCTTTAAATAATACCAGCACCTAGAGGCATTCGAAAATCCCTTAGTGTACCATCAGCGTTTTATGCACTCAACGAATTAGTTTAATGAATACTTTTGTTTATTGTACTTACGTTTTTAGGCACTCGATTTGTATTCTTAACAATGTTTTGAAAATGACTTTAGCAACTCGAGTTATATAAACTGTCAATTTCGTAATATGAAGAATCGTACTTTTTATTCATGATAAATACAAATATATACAATTTATATTTTCTCAAATTTTAGGCCTATAGAATTAATTACCTTTATTCTAACTTCACGACGATTTTTTGTACTTACAGCAGATATTCTACTGAAATTTACCTTCCTGTCTCTTTCTTAAATGTTTTTTCGATTTTGTTTATTTAGACTCAAGAAAAGTTTAAAACAACTTGAGTGACTATATGATTCGTAAATACGATTACTGATTTTGTAAAAACTGGAAATTATCTGTATAAATTCTCTATATACAGTAAGAACTTGCATTCTAGCAAAACTTATGTTTTCACTGTGTTCAAGGATAAAATATATTTTTTTATATTCCTATTCCATTATATATATATATATATATATATATATATATATATATATATATATATACACCTGTGTGTGTATATATTATTTACATACATGAATTATAAAAAAATTCTAATTGGAGATAAATGTTAAGCTACATTTTAAATGCATTATATCTATATATATATATATATATATATATATATATATATATATATATATATATATATATTTTGTATATACACGAGTAGTATTTTTTTGTACGCAACGAGTGTAAAAAGATAATTTTCATTACAATCCTGAATAAGCTTGGAGCAATGAAAAAATAACAAACTGTCAGTCATTTTTTTGTGTTTGACGTTTCTTCACGCCGGCTTTTATTTCTGATTGTTTATTGAAAGAAATGTGTGTATGCTTTTACTGCTGACGTCTAGTTAGACGAAGAGGAATGTGTAATGCTAAGAATTTGTTGTGGGTTTATATTACGTACGATGCGCGTGATTATTTTTAATCAATGATACCTCATTTTTTTCATATGATTTGAAAATATAATCGTTCTTTAGCTGATCAATTGAAATAGATCTAAATTTATTTCTGAACAGTTTAAATAAAATATTTTCTCTTTTTACGAATTTTAATACAATAAAATTAACCTTATGTTAATTTATATACGAAAATAGATTTTTTTATAGTAAATAAAATTTGTAAAAATATTAATTTTTATTTTAACAGTAATTTATATATGTATGTATATATATATATATATATATATATATATATATATATATATATATACATAAATACACACAGTTGACTATTATCTTCAAGTAGACTTTATTACAGAATATCATCAATCTTCATAAAAATATTAGTTAATCAAATCATAACCAGATGCTAAAAAGTGATCATAAGGAATGCAACATAAAACAACATAAATGTAAAAAAATGTTCACAAAAATGTTTATATATATATATATATATATATATATATATATATAAGCAAAGGAAAATAATAAATGTGGACAATAGGTGAAGAAAAATAAAATGTTATCAATATAATTCAAATAAACAAACCCTTAATTATATATTAAATAGGTTATCCTCAAGGCTATAAAAAGGATAAACATACAATTAGATACGAATTTGTTTATTGCCATTATGAAATATTTGGTTAAATATTAATTAAATACAATGTTAGAATATATTTAAGTTCGCATTTGGACAAGATACGACAAAATACAACGTGACTACAATTTTTAAACCTGAATATAGTAACAACACAAAATTGTTTTTTTTTTTAAATAAAATTACAATGACAAATCACAGTTTACAACAAATAAGTAATATTAATTAATATAAAATATACATAATTTTAATAATATTATCGAGACGTTACGCTATTAATACTTAAAATTCAGATCAGTAAAAATCATATGAATTACCATTCTTTTACTAGGTAAGTGTTATGTCTTATTTTTTTAGTTAATAATTCATAATTACTAATTATAAATACTGGCTAATTATTACATTATAAAAATATCGATGCAAATAAAATGAGAATGATTTTTTTTCACTTTAATTACTGCACCATTTAATAATATCTAAATATAAAATTCTTATGCGCAAATGTTTAATTCTGATTATGATTTCTATATATTTTATATAATTTTTGAGATATGATATATATTAAGAAATCATATTGGTTATATTCAGTATTAATAAAGCATTCAATGTACACAACATAACTATCACATTTTTATATTTATACTAGTATATAAGTTCAACTACAGACAGTACATTTTATATAACTAAATTATTCTTACAATTGATGAGAGAAAAGATAACACCGTTTTCACTAGTTCAATATAAAGAAATATAAATTCATTTTAGATTATAAAAATAAATTAAAGTATAAGACTAAAACAATGATTAATATTTAAAAAGTTATAACCAGAGAGAATTAGTTATAGTTTATTACAAATAAAATAGACTCCAAAAAAAATCTACAATGATGTTCAAAAACTCTTAAATTGTTCAAGAATCTATTTAATATATATATATACATATATATATATATATATATATATATATATATATATATATATATATATATTAATTTTAATATCTATGCCAAAATATAATTTTAACAAAGTAATATTTTATAATAATATATTAAATAAAATAAATTATTGATACTAAAAATGTCTAAATTCGACAACATAAAAATGTTCTCACTCAAACATAATACTTTCGTTCAAATTTTTAAATTAAAAAATACCCCCCAAAAAATTATTAAAAGTTTCCACTGTTGTTTTCTACTTTTAAAAATTGTAAAAAAAATATAAGAGTACTTTATTGTATAATATTTAATAATTATCATAAAAATTCAAGTAAATAATAATGGTAAAAATTTATTGAGATACTAGATTATCAATTATTAATATGATTGATCAAATATATAGATTATATATATATATATATATATATATATATATATATATATATATATATATATATATACAATAACATTCATCAAAAATTAGCATTTTTGTAAAAAAGTATTATATAAAAAATCCAAAGAGTAATGTTCCAATAATTTATAAAAAAAAATTGTATTTACTTTATATAAATCATATAATTATTTTAATTCGTAATAATATTTCATATGTCATATTTAAAAATGAAACCATTATAAGTAAAAATGAATTGAAAACAAAAATACACAAACCTTAGGTTGATAGTTCGTACATAAATTTAAAAATTACAAATTGAAGTTTTAATTTACATACACAAAATAATTGTAAATAAATAATGTTTGTATACATATATACATGCATACACACATACATACATATACATACACACACATACATACATATATTCCTAATTAATGTTCCCAATTACTAAAGTCATAACAAACATAATGACACTTCGTATATTGTAACTTTGTAAACATTCCACTAAACACAGTAATACCCTAGTTAGCGCTCAGAACAGTGCTTACAAAATGGAGTATTAAATGAAATGACTATGGAATGGTAAATATTACATTAAAATACTACATATATAAAGATATGAATAACAATACTGAAATAAAACAGAAAGTTATTTTTCACATTGTTTTAAGACTTTGAAAATTTTAAAAATTGCTACAGGTTATATTCACTAACAAAAATTAACTTGAAGTTACAAATGAATTACAAAAAATAAATAAATGAGAATAACGCTAAATAGGGTTTTACTAAATTAAAAAAATTGATCAACGCGAACAGACACTAAAAATAATTAGTAGATGTTTTTTTAAAACATACAAATAATAACAAATGTTCTCTAAATCATAAATAAAATTAATAATGTATTTTAAAATTATTTACTTAGAGAACACTATTCACTGTACACTTCTCACTGGTATTTTAGGTACTATATTTGCTGCACAGTTTCTAGAATAATGCACTCTTCCTATAAATACTTACATAATTTATATTCATCCAAGAATCTAGAACGTAGTACATATCAGACCAATTATATAAGTAGGTATTAAAATAATTGTATTAGATATAGTTCCATATCACTTTCTTTTTCCAACATATAACTATTTGAATGTTTATTAACAAATTTTGATAAAGATCGAAAATAATATTTATGTTTACATTGTATTTAGATTTAACATATAGGATAATTACGAAAGAAACGTATGTTTATAAAAAAATATTTCTTAGAAATGTAAAAACACGCACACACACACATTATATATATATATATATATATATATATATATATATATATATATATATATATAAATATACGTACATATAGGAGAATACACCACTTAAAAATTTCATTGCTTTGAAAATAAAAACTATAGAAATAAACGCTGGAAACATAACTTCAAAAGTTGCATAATTTTCCACACTCTTAAACTTTGATTTTTCCTACTGAATTTTTTCAAGAATTATTCTATATATTTATTTGTGTAAAAAATATATATATATATATATATATATATAATATATATATATATATATATATATATATATATATATATATATATGGTCATCCAAATGTGACGCCTAGAATTATTTTATTTAAAAGAAACTATACATATGTTTTTTTTTAGTAAAACACAAATCTAGGCGTCACATTTGGATGTCCCTATATATAAAAGGTCGATTGATAAGTATGGTAAATTTATTTATTGTTTAATTAAATTAATTAATTAATTTAATTAAATTTTTCAATTTAGTTTTTCTTACTTTTTTACCATACTTATCAAACGACCTTCGTAAATACAATACTGACAAACAAATATGTTTTTTCAAAATATCAAATCATTTTCATAATCAGATAAAAAAACATGCAAAAATACGATCAAAATGTAAAATATGGAACTAATTTTAGGTATAATCAAGAAAGGTTAGGTGCTTTAAAATAAAAATTAATTTTTGAACATATATAATTGTAAATAATTATTTTTTAGGATGATCTAAATGAAAGTGAATTGTAATAAAGGATAATAAATGATAGTAAGTAAGTAAATATATGTCTAAAGCTTTCAGTATTATTTGGGCCACCCTATACTTACGAATCCAATTTTGTTTGCATAAAATAGAAAACTAAAGGAATTAATATATCTTTCTTAATTTTAGTTTATTTTATTTTTCATATATTAAAAATTACCTAAATATTTTCAAAAAATTCATTTAAGAAAAAATTACTCTGAATTATTTTGTAAATTATCAACGAAATAAAAAAAATATTTTTTTATGATTAAGCATAAAATATCTTATATACCAATTAATAAACTATTCAAATAATTTTTTAATACAGATTTCTCTAAATATAAATTGAAAATTAAAAAAATATTTCCATTAAAACAATGATATGACTATCATTCAGTAAATAATTTCAAATTAGGTCATATTTTTGCAATATTATTTGATTTTAATTATATATTTAAAAGAAATCATTTAATCTCAAAAAAATAATAATTGAAATGAAAATGTTATATTTTATTTTTCAGGTTATTTTATTATATTATCATATAAACAAAATAATTGAATTTATAAAAAAATACCATTCAACGAGTTGTGTACATTGAAATGTAATGAATACTCACTTGTATGTATGTATAATCAACAAATATTTAACATGCATATAAAACTTTAAAGCTTATTCAGTTCTATACTTTTTTAAGAAACCATTATTTAATATGGCTACTGAATGTGTTTACATTCAATTCAAACTGGACGATTGACCTTACTTACATATTTATAATATATAACAATTAAGTAATTTCAAAAGCAGATGAAGTTCACATTTAAAAATGTGTTCGTGTTTTAAGCTCATTTGTAAAGTGAAACTTTATGTAAACACATTACAATTTATGTATGCATTGTAGTTTGTTATCACTATTTATTTTTTAGCTATAATTTAGCAATAATATCGATTTATATTTATTAAAAAGTGTTCAAAAGAACCATTGTTAATAAATTACTTTTTAAGATAAATTAGTCACACTTCGTACATATTATTTTAATGATTATATCAGTGATATATTGATAATACGCCAACAAATAAAATAGCATCACATTTGCAATAAAATATGAAATTTGCATACTTTTAAAAAACAATTTAATTGTCTGTAGGTAATAAACGAACAAGCTGATGTTCACGACCAGCTTCTGAGCACCTAAATTCTTCTAAAATCTGAAAGAAAAAACAGAAATCAAAATAAAATATTTCAAATAGTGTGTGTGAGATGTGTGGTTATAACTTTATATATGTGCAATATTAGCTTTATGTTCTATTTAGTTTATACAACATTTAACACTTTAAAATACAAGACCTTTAGGTTAATTATTTTCAACAGCTCGTCCCGTTCATTAATAGTAAACATAATGGATACCCAAATCTCAAACCAGTATCGTACGATTACCTGAAGACTACATAACCAGTTCAAAACAATCATAATGAGAAATACATAAATAAAAGTGAACTTAAAGTGCTATATTTAAATGGTTAAATTTATAACATTTACCTTTTATCTAGTTTTTAAAATTAGACATAACAAATTAATTTGCAATTTTCACTTCATTTTCACTGATTAAATATTCTATAAGTTGGTATTTTTCAAATTATGAAAATAAATAAAAAATTAATTCCAAAGAATATTCATCAAAATAAACGGGTAGATGATATTGATATAAGAAAAATACATTTATAATTTAATGTGTTAACACATAATTTATATATTTTTATATCACTCTTAAATTATTTTATAAAATTTTATTTTTTATAAAATTCAAACAGTAAAAAATTAAAAAAAATGATTGTACTCACTGGTAATTTTTACATACAATCAAAGGAATATCAGACATTTTCAATGTTTAATTAAGTTATCAGAGTCGTTAAAATAATGATCTGTTATAAAAACTGAATTTATTATTTGTATATATAGATTCATTATTCGAAACTTTATTAGTATTTTTCGAAAAACAAAGAAGTGGCTCTGTCAAAATGAACAAATTTAAAAGGTTTTTATCTAATAGTATATTAAAAAAGATTAAAATAAATGAAATTATCACATATACATAACATAAATATGTATAAATATAAATATATTTTACACAAATATTAGTTTAAATAAGTATTAACAAATCTTTTAGTTAATTACTCAAATTAATTGAACTATATTAATTTTTTATAACATTAAAAAAATGAAATTACTATCTGGATATAAAGAAAAAATGTTTTTTTTAAAAAATCTTATATACCTGCACGAATATAACATTGATATTCTCTATATAAAAAGATAAATATAATTTTGTCATAAATTTTATATCTATAAAATAATGAAGTATATCATACTGGATATTATGGTTGTTTATAAACTTCCTAATTATTTTATTCTTTTATATATAAATTTATATATACAATTAAAAATATTATAAGTAATACAAGCATAAGGACATATGTAATATGTAATGAAAACATCTGTAACCTTTTTACGTTAATAGCAATTATCACATTCATTTTATTCTACACACAAGATGTTTAGTAAACATTACTTACTTGGTACGAAAGTTCTTGCTGTAAAATGTGAGTTGTCTGTTGATTTCCACAACAGCATCCAAGTAGAGTAGGATATAACACATTTGAAAATGCTGCTTCGGAGAAATATTGAAATGGTAAAGTGCATAATTGCTGAAGAACACTCGGTGCATATCCACTGACTAGCAACATCTGTAAGTAAAGAAATTTAAGAAATTAGTAACAGTTAATTAATTAAATGACTTTTTTATTATTTTAATTCAATATAAATTTATTCAATTATTAAAAATAATTTTAATTTTTTCTTCATTATTAATTTTAAATTTTGAAATTACAATATGCTTTATTAGTTAGTTACACATGAAATGACAGATTTTTTCATACCATTAATGATTATCAAAAATGAAAATGATAATACATGTAATTTTACATGTCATATAATAATTTGTCACTTACATTTGCATGTATTATTTATTTTGGTAATAAATTTAAATGATTGCTATTTTTATTAACTGATATGATTTATACAGAAAACTGAAAATGATTTAATTATTTTGTAACAGTTTAAGTTAAATTACAACAGAGTAACATGTAAAGTCAATGAAATATTTGTGAAGATATTATTAATGATCATATAATAAAATATTCATTTAGAAATTTAATTCTGATTATACAAATTTCAAAAATAAACTACAAAGTACATCAAAAGCAGTTATCGACGATGCCCAATTAAATATATTATTTGAATTCTATAAAAGTCAAAATATATAAGAAATGTAAAAATCATACATTATTTAACAGATATTCAATTTAAGAAGTCTATTGATAAAATAAAAAAATCTCAATAAACAAGTTTTACATAAACTAACTGAAAAGTATAAAACAACGATTTAAGTTTATCCCCTTTATCCCCAAGATAAAAATTCTATTTATGTATCATATTGATTTATTTAGATTTATAAGTCTAATTAATAAACTAACTACAACGAAGCGTTAAAATCATATTGATCACACATGATATTTATTTTTTTTGGATTTTTTTTCTATGTTAACAAAATAAGATAAAAGATAGCAATTAATAGATAGAAAATTACACCATGAAATAAGTAAACATGTCAAGATTTTACACATCAAGATTTTAAAATGTAATACTCTGATAATGATGGCACATTCATCGAAATGTGCATTAGTGAGTAAAATGAACAAGAAGTAATTAATGAATAATTTTATAAAATCTGATGTTGAAGTGAATGATTCACTTATGTTAAATATTAAAAATTTAATAAAACATATCCAGTTTTTAGACAATTACATTAAAAAAATACAAATGTCAATACTAAATCCTACATCATAAAATAAAATATAGATGGTTTCAATATATTGTATTTTACATATCCCATCTACTGTTTAATAATTTATTATTGATAAATGTGAAAGCTTGAAAATATCAAAATGTTAAATCGAATTTGAACAATTATCCCAATAGTACACGCCACGTTCGAATCTTACTTTCAATTTATGATACTTTCTTGATCTCGTATCAATTATGAGTAAATCTGCATCCGCATTAACGCACATAAAATATTCATTAGAGAAAGACTGACAATATGACTACAAAAACCCACTGCCATTAAAACGCCTATCCACGAAGAACACCTTCAAAGCTCGTGTACCATGTTATTACGGAGATGCGCTGTCATGATACAGGAGGGCGTGGCTGCCGATCGGAACATCGGAATAAACGCAATTAGGACGCACGTGCGCCGCGACGCCCCCAAACGGAACTATGCAGATAGACAACGCATACAGTACATTTAAACGGTGTAAAACATAATTGAAAAAATGACGATGTATACCTGCCAAATGTAAACCTCTTCAAATATGCATTGGAAAGTGGAAGAAACGGCGCAGTATTAACAAACACACCCTTATGAATATAATACATTGTATCTACATATGTGTCACACACACACACACACACACACACACACACACACATATATATATATATATATATATATATATATATATATATATATGTATAAGTAAATGAATAAATTGTGTATCTTTTATTTACACTTCTTTTATTAATATCTTTTAATAATTAAAACTATAAAATATCCCCATTCTAATATTTAAAACTAAATAAATCCATTAAACAACCAATTTAAATTATAACAAAAAATTAATAATGTTTTCTTTTTTGAGGTTTAATTTTCAGATCTGTTCTATATATGTTGAAGATTAATAATAATATACCTGCTTAGGATCAATCAGTTTACTAGAAAAGCTAGTTTCTAAATAAAATTACTATTTGATATATATTTCTTTTTGTAATCCTTTATTAATTGGAATTATGTGTATATATATATATATATATATATATATATATATAAATAGAGAGAGAGAGAGATCATACAAGAGAACTCTATAGATAAATCTAATCAATTTAATGAAAAAAATTGAAATTGATTAAAAAATAAAGTTTTACAAGTAAATTAAAATTACATATCTAACAAATTGAAAAAAATATAAATAGATGATCAGAGAAAATAAAATAAGATAGATTAAAAATAGATCTATCTGTAAATGGTAATTCATGTCAAAACTGGTTCGAGAGACCGTAAAGAAAAATGACTCAGAAGATAACAAGTGCCATTTATGCACAATTACAAACATAAAATAATTAATTTTAATTCTCAAATAAACAATTTAAAATATCAATAAAAATCTTGAAATTCAAATAAAAAATATTTTAATAAAATGAAATGAAATTTTCAAGTATGTTTCGGATATCGAACACGCATACATTTAGATATTACCAGCATGGCATCATTTTGATTTCGAACAAAACCCTGTTATTTCGTATACAAGTAATCAAGTATAAATGTTGTTTATCAGTTCAAACACGAATACAGTCATATTCGTATGTAATATAATAAATTCTGGGAATATTTATCCACGTTTACTGATGACACTTTGTCGCATGATGAATGCATCGAGATTGTTGTTACGTGTAATAGTGTGGCCGCTCAATGTCACGCGGCGTGATCTATTGCGTGGATTTTCTATTAAGGGTGTGCGAGAGGGGTAGTCGAACCAGCTCCCGATCGCGTGAAACGTCATTTTATGGAAAAATTAATCAAGAACACGTGCTTGCGGAGAACGGGCAAGATACGATCAGTTTATAGTTCGTGTGTCGCGTGCAGTACCGGACTCTTATTTTATAATAAATATAATGTTTGCGTTTGTGTGAACACTATCGCTTCTATCGTTCTATCTGTTGTCAATAATAAAGATTAGGGATGTTTAGATGATTCTGATATTATTTTGTAAATTAACTTTTTTCTTTGTCGTTGGTGTTCTTATCAGATCTATATTTTTATATTAAAATATATTTACATATTTCAAATATGACGATTTAACTTATAAAATATCTATGTAAAAAATAAATATATGTTTTCATAAAAAAGGGTTGCTAATTCATTTTTATACAAATAAACCATTCACCACAAGACTCCATAAAAGTGTCTAGTAATCATTATGTAAATACAATATATTCAAAATTTTAATATAATATAAGAAAACTAAAAAATTAAATAATGTACAAAAATCGAAGGAAATAATTATTAAATAATTAACTATCTTCCTACGGTTAGTTATAAAGTATATAGAAAACTTTACAGCATCTTCAGGTATAACACAGATAAATCTCATCTTAACATCTTGAGATTTTATAAAAATGTTCTTTAATCACTTATTTTATAACATAGTGCTTTGTTAATAACATAATAGCATTCGAAATACATATTAGAGAATAAAGTGAACACTGCTGACTATTAAACTTTAAAAAATATTATGATGTTAATGTAAATAATTTATTTGTTATAATGAATTTACTACAGTATCACTCATACCTGACCCACCCTTCCCCAATTGAATTTCTATTTATTCAGATCCTTAAAACATATTTTATAAATAAAACATTTCAAGAAATTCATAAAACAGAAAATCTTTTCCAGATTTAAAACCCCTATTTCTTACAAAAAAATAAATAAAAAGAGATTGAAACAGAAATAACGAATAGTCATTGATAATTATGATGATTATGCAGTCGACAAAAAAAATAAAAAATGTATTTAGAAATATATTTATATTTGGTTTTTAAATAACTTATTGCCCATAAGTAACATATATAAGGTGACCCAAATGAGACTGAATGATAGTAAATAATAGCAAATAAGAACAGTAAGTAAATAAATATATGCCTAACCCTATATATATATATATATATATATATATATATATATATATATATATATATATATAAGTGTGTGTGTGTGTGTGTGTGCAATTTTAAATTCAATTTTTAAATAATTTATATTTGTGTACCGAGTATGTTACATATTAATACATAGTTCGTTAACAACTATTTATTTATCTTTGTGAATATGAATTTGTAATAGTATCATCACTTTCGTTCTATTTTATGATAAATGTAAAGAACATGGACGCGTACAATTTAGAAATGGTGTTTGCAAATGAATAATAAACATTCGTAAATTAGTTTTAATGATGAAAGTTGTTTATTATTCTGAAACTTTGAAACCGATGAAATTGTATACTTTGCTAGAGAAATATACTCTGTACTTAGTACAAAAAACTGCTCATACTGAATATTTAATACATGTGGAATACTTTCTTTGAACATTCAATTACTACTACTAAAATATTAGTTATTTTAAATCTATTTATGTATAAATGTTATTAAACAAATTTTAAGCTTTTTAAGATCTATTAAAATTTAAATGATTTATATCAAAAAAATGTTAAATTTCCCTTACATATACTTTTATTTCTGTACTAACTAAACATAATAGTAATGTTTATTTTTGTATAAAAACAATTTATGTGCATGGTTTTAAAAATTATATCTGTATTTTCGGAGGTTTTAATTTTATATATATATTTAAAAAAATAATTTTAATAAGAGTAATATTAAAAAATAATATAGAGTTAATTATTTTTTAAATTTGTAACTATTGCAATTAGTCATACAATGAGTATTCAATAATAAATCACTATAATTTTTTGACAGTAAAGTACGATTCAATTTTAAAGTAATTCATTACTCTGAAAAGAGAAATAAGTACTAACTAACAAACACAATTTCTCCTTTTCACGAAGTGACCTAAAGAAATAAATAGATATGTTTAACACATGCACCATATAGCATTTAGACATCACTTAGATTTGAAGTTTTGTGTCAGAATACAAAGTAATACAAACAAGATATCAGTTTGATGCACAAAGTAATAATAACATGAACGTGAACGATAGTGTCGACATAAATATTTCAGCCAATGGAAAAACCACTCGACTAACTGGCACCGTACATTTCTATTTATATAAACACCTCGGGAAATTGATATTTCGGCTTTAACAAGGCGCGCGCGGCCAGCAACGTTGCTACTGCGAGCGAAAGGGGGCGCTCTGTTGATTTTTCATTTTAAAAATAAATTGAAAACAATTCCGGCTCCAGGCTCCGATTTCTGCATAATGAAATTTAGTCATCGCCCACCGGAATGATTCATGACAAAGAATCGAACCAAAAAAAACGTTTTACATTATTTCGATTTGTTATTAAATCACATTGTTTAAATGTACTCTAATATGAATTTTAAATAAAGTACAAAATTATTCATAGTATGTAAAAAAGTAACGTAAAAAGAATGAAATCGATATGTACGTTTTCAATATTTTCAATTATATGTAATTTGATCAATTATTATATTTTAATACTAACAATTATTATTTAATATTTGTAGTATTATATTTTGAATATTTACAAATATCAGTACTTTTTCACATTATAATTCACACAATAATAAAAATTTATTACCAAATTACAATATTATCAAATCAAAAGTATTTTATATATAATTCATAAAAATATTATATATATAATTAATCTCTAAAATTGATGAGCAATAACGATAAAACGTGTCAATTTTCTTATAAAAACAATAACACATACCTGATTATCTGTATGGCCTACAGCAAAGTATCCTATCACATTAATGACTTCATGAAGAAGGGTTCTAACAGCTTCCGCATTGCTAGTTTTAGGTGGCGAAGCACAGTACCACAATAAATGTCCAGCAATATGACGAAATTGTAACGATACACCTTCTGCACCTAACGCTTCCTGAAAGAAAAAAAAATGTTAAAATCAAATTTCATTTTTTTAACTATAAAATAAATATCATTTAAATCTCACAACAACGTATTCATAAATCAATTACTTGCACCAGTACCATACGATTTTATAAAAAATATTCAATAATCATTTTAGCAAGGCAACAAATTAAAAAACGATAAGAAAAATATTCTTTACAAAGATAAATATTCCTAGTACAACAGTAATAAGAAAAATCTACAAGAAAAAGACTAAAATTTCATACTATTAATTATTTTGGGACTTTGAAGAAAGTGTTTTAAAGTAAAAAGGTAATTAGCAAAATATTCAACCCTTTGATCGTCTATTCTACGATTTTCAAGTGCAATCTAAGTTTATCCTAGAGATTTCTATACATATATGTAATTGATGCATTATTTTATTTTTTTTGATACTTCGAAATTTTTACATTTTTCTCATTTATAAAACTGATAGATTCGGATAATGCAATGAATTTAAAAATTAACAATTTTTAAATCTAACATTAGTAAAATATCAAAATTTTAGGGGTTGAATATCAGTAAACGTACATATTAATGTGTCCAACTCTATTATTAAATGTTGTTTTTATAAAATATAAGGTACCAAAATCATATACATATATGTATGTATGTGTGGGTGTGTGTGAAGGGGATGTTTGATATAAATCTAAAATTAATTACAATAAAAGTATTGAAAGATAATTAATACTTTATTATCAAACGAAGGGAAATAAGTTATAAATATTAAAAGATGAAATTTCAAGGTATTTAAATATGATACGACATGTTATTGGAAATAAAAATTTAATCGAAATTGATAATGAATAATTTTAAATATACATATGAATGCGTAACAACCAATTTTCGTTATATTATTAAATATCACAGATTTGTGCTTCCAGAATGTTGTGCACGCTTATTACATAAATACACCATCGTCTATAGTCCAATCAATGCTTCTGTGCAAACATTTTGAATAGCCGAGTAGCTTGTGTGTACCAAAGACCCCGCCGGACAAAAGTGGGGGCAGAACCATCGTCGCCCTTGTTTGCTGATCGTCCACTAACGATATTTACCACCGCACACGACTTATGTTTTAATTGAATCATTTTGCTTGCAATTGGAAATTAGCTTTTGTGTGCATTGTGTGCTTGTGTATTCTGCGGAACGAGTTAATTCACGATAACTACGTGTAACATCTGCGGTGACGATCTTATCCCCAAAGATTTCAAAAAAAAAAAAATCAAAGCCACGAACAATTTAAATATATTATCAAAAAGATAAAACAAACATTCCTCATCGATCAAAATTATAATAACGAAATATTTGCAAACGACTAATCAATATTACATAGGTTCATTCAAATATGACGCCTAGATTTGTGTTTTTTAAAAAGAAACATGTATATAGGGTGGTGTATAGGGAAACATTTGTAAAGGTTCTTTTTAATAAAATACGAAACTAGGCGTCACATTTGGATGACCCAAAATATATAGAGCGATGGGGGGGGGGAGATAAAATAATGTTAATCATTTAGTTTTCTTTATGTAAAAAAATCAATTTTTAAAGAGTTAACTTATTTTTTTACTTTGAATATATATAAAAAAATAATTAAAAAATTACGTTAATATGAATCAAGTCATTTTTAAACTGAAAATATAATAATTTTTATGCCGTCCAAATATATAGAGACAAAAATACATACATACATTTATATATATATATATATATATATATATATGTGTATATATATGTATAGTTAGATAGACAGATAGATATATAAATCTACACGTACACACGCCTTCATAAAACTAGAAACATACCTGGAATCGTTTCAAATCAAGTTCTGCAACATATCGCAACAAACGACAAGCAGCTGTAGCTAAAGAAAGACACAATGTTGGCATTTCAGTTGGTGCTTTTCCTTCGCATCTCGGAGATGTTCCGGTAGGTAATAAAATTCCGTACATCATAGAAACAACACCTACTAATTCAGTTGCATGTAAGGCAGACGTAAAGTGTGCGGGATCACATGATATTGCAGCAGCTGATACGGATGAAGTACGTGACGATGTTGAAGATGAAACTGAAGTTCTACTCGATATCGAATCTAATGAAATTTCTTGCGAAGACGACGTATTTGGCGTTGATTTATCATTTAAATCCGCATCGACTGAATTACTACTCGATTCATCTAACTTGTTTTCTTTAGATGTTTCTATTTCTTCATTACTTTCGATTGGATTAGGAACAGATTTCTCTACTTCAGTAGTATTTTTCGATGATGATTTTTTTGTTGGAGATTTTGAATTTTTAGTAGGACTCGATTCTAGTTTTTTCTTTGTTAATAGTTTAGATTTATCACTATTATTTGTTACACTACATTCTATTGCTTTATTCATATTTTCCTTCTTTTTATAAATAGCTTTTATTAATTCATTTGTATTTGAAGAAGATACTGAGATCGTTTCATATGATGGAGGTCCACAACGACGAGCCATGCCAGTAAGTAAACCCAATGCTGCTTGAAGAAAACTACATGCTGGAATGTTGTTATGGACGGATTCACGTACTGATATACAACATTGTGCCAGTTGTTCAACGATACAAACGCAGACAGAATAACTGAAAAAAATGATAACATATTTTTAAATAAAATAATCTTTTTTTATATTTAAGAAAATAAACAAAATATAATTACACACAATTTACAAAAATATTCATAACTTATAATAATGTGATTCATTTTAATGTTACATTGCAAAATCCCTAATGCTTTTATTTTTTACTCAAAAAAACATTTTCTTCTTAAATTAAAAATATGTAATTATATATATTAAATGTAGTTGGCGACGTATTTATAAAATTGTTTTCTTTTTTAAAAGTAAATTATTATTTTTGACATTTATAATGGTATTTGTCATAATAAAATAAAATTTAAGTAAAACGTAGTCGAACGTTTATAATGGAAGAAGGCCAATCATCTAAAGAAAAAGAATCACTTTCAAAGGATGAAAGTTCGGATAAAAAAAATACTAAGGACGAGAAAGGTCATAAATCGCGTGAGAAAAATCGAAAAAGTATCGATACTGATAGCAGGTTAATATCCGGGCCACCGATCGATTACAGTTTTAAAAATTTAGTGGATCTGAGTAACTTGAAAAATGAACGACCTCGAGCAATTCGAGTTGGCAGATCTCCAAAACGTGGTCCAAATAGTAGATTTTTAACGTGCAGTATATGGTTAAATAACAATGATATATCTGATTTAAGAACATTAAATAAACTAATAGAAGATTTACTAGAGAAACCTGAAAAATTAGGATGGCTTGATTTATCGTTTAATAACATATCTGAATTAACTGATAATCTACTGAAATATCAAGAATTAAAAATTTTATATTTACATGGAAATAATATTTCTGATTTTAAGCACTTGGAAATACTCAAACGTATTCCTGCGATAAGGACTTTGACATTACAGGGAAATCCAATAGAAACACTGCCAAATTACAGGAATTACGTTATACACTTACTGCCACATATAGTTAATTTAGATTTTGCTCCGGTTATACCATCTGAAAAATTATTATGTCCTCCGGTTGGATGGTTAAAAAGAAAAAAATAAATTGTTTACCTTATTTAATATATTATTATGAAACAAATAAACGTTAATATTAATCGTGTTTTAAACTTATACATTTTTGAAAAATCATTAACATAAATGTATATATTTTTTTATTAAAGTTATGGAATTTAAAACTGCCCTTCATATCTCCTAATTATATCATTTTAAATCTTAATTTTATATAAACTGACGCGCATAAGTCATGGCACACATGAGTAACAAGCAATTTATTGATATAATTCAATGAAATTGTTAAATTAAAAAATATATATTTAATTGAAAATAAATATAATATTCATTATATTTATTTTCAATTAAATATAATTTTTTTTAATTTAACGACTTCATTGAATTATATCAATAAATTGCTTATGTTACCCATGTGTGCCATAACTTATGTGCTTCAGTGTACATATAAATTGTGTATATTTAAAAAATAAACTGCAATAATGTAAGTAAATAAAAATTCAAAGCAACAATACTCAGAGTAATGACCTACATTTTAAAAGAATCAGGTTAAATATTTTCTTGTTTATGTATATACTAATACAAATTACTTCAAACCATTAAAATCTAATTTCATTATTTAAGACAAGTTGATCATTCACATATATAAATATTAAGAATTGTATATGTAAAGCATTAAACAAATATCAATTTCAATCGGATCAAATAATGTTTTCATAAGTGTACTATTTCACGTATTTCAATTAATTCATTGATTTGCATATCTTAACTTGTAACATATTTATATCGTACTATGAATAATCGTATGCTACTGTTGGCCACCCCTGAGGTGAATATACGCTTCACTACCCTTTTATGCAACTGTATCGGTGGTGGACCCCCCGTTCGACACCACATATGTCACGCTCTTCTAGAATAGGAGTGAGACAAGGGGATACGAGGATGGCTAACCGGCCCCCTACATGACATGTGCAAACAATGATAATCCACTGATTATTTTAGTTTGATAGCCCGCAGCGCGCCGTGACGTCTCAATCAAAGTCTATTTTATAATTCATTTATATCGTATTGCTACTGAATCAACCATTGTTGATAACTACGGTAAATTTGATACTAACATTGATCTACAATCTGTCGTGTATATATATATATATATATATATATATATATATATATATATATATATATATATATATAAATACATATACATATAAAAAATTATGAAAATATCAATGTACAAAACAATTAATTGAAAAATATTAATGTAATATTTTTAATTTATGATTATTAATTCCATAAAACTGTTAAAACTATTATAGATTATAAACAGGAATTGTATATATATATATATATATATATATATATATATATATATATATATATATATATATATATATATATATATATATATATATATATATATATATATATATATATATATATATATATATATATATGGGTGTGTGTATTAATATGTAAGTATATGGGTACGTATGTGTAAGTATAAATCGTAACATGAAGTATATATAGTGTAGTAAAACACACGAATGCGCTTTTGATGCACCATACGGCAACAGATGTATCCCTGATGACCAACCAGAGATAATGGACCTCTCATCCAACTATATATCCATACGGCCACTTGACTCATATAGCACATACGCCGCACGAAGGACTATATCATGTTGGGACAACACACGAGTCTATTATTATTTTTATCGCCAAAAGTGTCTAGTGTTTACTTTTCATATTAGTTAGAACAGGTGTCGATCTACACTCGAAAATATTCTATTATCAAAAACCGAATGAAAAGCTACATTATGATAATACACTATAGTAAAACAATAAGTTTTTAAACCCCTAACTATTTAAAGTTATTTTATTTTAGATTATTTAAATAATATTACATTTTAAATTTTATTTTTAAGCTTTTATATATATATATATATATATATATATATATATATATATATATATATATATATATAAAGAGAGCTAGAAAGAGAATTACTGACAAATAAAAAAAGGTAAAAAATATCTATAAATGTACACAATAAAAATATTATTTTCCGTAATATATTGACGCTATATAGACATGAGAAAGTTACAAAAATTCAAAAAATTAAAAAATTTTCCAAAATTGAGTTATATATATATATATATATATATACATGTAAATATATAATATCCATCAATACATACTTAAAAATAAACTACTTTTGAATTTTACTAATGTATTAACTAATACATTAAATATAATATATTAAAGATATTAAAAAAAATATTGTAATTAATTACAGATTTAGGAATAAAAGTTGTATCAATTATTTGGAAACCAAAAATGTTAAACTATTTCGAAAAGATAAAAATAGCCATACCAATTGATACTTTCATGATTATAGATAATATTCTGTTCCTGTTTGACAAACAAATTTCAAATGTATTTTGAATATATAGGGTCATCCAAATGTGACGCCTACACTTGTGTTTTATTAAAAAGAAACATGTGTATAGGGAAACATGTGTACAGTTTCTTTTTAATAAAACACAAATCTAGAATTCGCAATCGGATGACCTATAAGTTGAAAATAATTTTGTTTATACTCTTTTCAATTATTTAGGAAAACTGAAAATTAACAAATAATACATTCATATATATATGTATATATATATATATATATATATATATATATATATATATATATATATATATATATATATATGAAGAAAGAGAAGGAGAAAATATTTCAATGAAAAAACGATATAATAAGAACTTTATTAGACACTTTTGTAATAGAAAAGCAATAATTCGTTTAGACTGGAAAAGACTTTATCCTATAGTGGATTTTTAACGAATAATAATTTATATATATATATATATATATATATATATATATATATGTATATATATATATATATATATATATATATGAAAAAAAATTCTTTAAATAACTAATAATTAATATTAAAGGAAAAAATTGCTCGTACTACAACCATTAATCTACTAAAAGCAAATACATATTTTAATTATATTCACAGAATACGTATTTTATCTAACCATTAGTTCATAACATATAATCTTTATACATAATATTTTACAGTCTGCTCAATATATAAAGATAAAACTAAATAAATTGTTATGCCAAAAATTTATACCTAAAAAGAGTTCAATATTGAATCAAATATAATTGATAAAAACAAAATTATTATAAATTGTTGTAACACATAAATAGAAAAGTACTTTTAATGAATAGATCCGTTTGATACGAATTCATACTTAATAATTATTACTAAAAATCAACCAATGTTTTTATTTATAATCAAAAAGTTTTAAATTTAATGTATATAAAATCACAATATGAAAAGATTTTCTTAATGACTGATGTCAAATAATTTAAGAAATATTATAAATTTGAAGTAGCATTCATTAAAATAAAATATAAATATGTATAATTATAATATAATAATAAATTTAAAATAATCAATACAAATGTTTATTAAAAAAAGCTTTTATTCATTATATATATATATATATATATATATATATATATATATATATATATATATATATGTATGTATGTATGTATGTATACAAACATATAACTAACAAATCAAAAAGAATATTTTAATAAATAAATAGATAACCAAGTGATAATTAATAAACAGTTAATTAGTATATGTGAAATAAATATCTCATTGAATGAATCTAATATAAAATTAACAATTGATTTTAATTGAAAATACGATTATATACCATTTTCTTTTATTTGAACATACAATTCAAAACGTACGATGTACCTTACAGATAGAAACGTGTGTCGCTTTGTGCCCCTAATGTGGTGGTGCATATTTAATGTTCATTTCCCTGGAGGTTGAACGTACCACATATATTTCCGTTTCGGCGAGTGAACCATACGATGCGTACATCATATATGGCAAATATACGAATCGAAAGTGCTTACATACAAAAAATATCAAATGTATTGATGTCGATATAAAAAAATATAGCTCGTCCAAATTCGAATTCAATACAAAATTGTAATCAAATATCAATTTTCTTCCGCTATCAACGCTAAAACACTCGATGAGTATTTTTATTTTTAAAAAAAGGTAAAACAAAAAAATATACTCGGAAATGTGATAAAATCGAAATACAATACAAAAAAGAAAATTGAATTTAAAAAAACATAAACTGACATGTATGTAATACATTATATATTGTATATAAAAAAAGTACATGATTTTAACAAATAGCAAGGAGAAAAAATTCAAATAAAAATAAAAAAATATAATGGACCAAAAATACTGATTATTTTTATTGATTGAAAATTAGAAATATTCTATGTATCACTTGAATATAAATCCATTTTTTTTTTAAATAATAAAGTTATAATAATAAGCCTTAATGATACAAAACGTATGTTTAATTAAAAAAAGAGGAAAACGAACAAAGAATATATTAAAGAATACTTTTACTTTATATTTCCATTTAGCATTTCTGATTCAATTCAAACAAAGTTTTACAATAACATCCTGTTTATATATCATTTTCTTGAAACATCGAATACAAGTTTCTATTTGTAAAATAGCATAAAACAAAAATAAAAGTAACTTTTTCCACGATATACAATATTTTTAGAATGTAAAATTTCACTTAAAAGAACTTCATTGAAAATGTTTTATAATAAAACTACAAGTGTTAACAAGGTATTTACTGTATATTTTATAATTTTAAAAAGTTAAATTTTGAAATATACATACATATATATATATATATATATATATATATATATATATATATATATATGTTCGTGTGTGTGTGTGATAATTTTTTAAAAAAAAGAAATTGTAATAATGTTAAAATAGTATTTTTTTCAGATAACTAAGTACAATAAAATCAAGTTATATTTGAAGAAATATACACTATCTTCAAAATTCTTTAAATATTAAAAGATTAGCCCCGAAACAACATTTCTTTTTTTAAGAAAACTGTTTTCATTGTTACGAATCGTAAAAGAAACTGAATAACACACTGTTTTGTTCAGTGGAAAAAATACAACTTTTTAATTAAAAAAATCTTTTTCACGTCTAAGACGTTTTAGGTTTAAAATCAGAGACATCATTTATCATTTATCTGATGAAGAAACAGAGATTTAAATATTCCAGATTTTGAAGTACACAAAGTGTTTTCTGCATTACTATTGTAATTTTCACAAAATATCTTAAATGTTTGCTCTATTTTAGACTATACTGAATATTTTAGATCCAAAAATAGATTAAGCGAAGTTCATAATTTAATACCCAACTTGCTAAATCTAATAATTTAGTCCTAGTATACTATTGATTATTGAATCACATACTAAGAATTAGTTAAAATATAGTATAGATAAAAACGTCATTCTCAGATAAAATATAAATAAAAATTATACTCCAAACCACTTGTGATTCAATAATAAAAATACAACATAATTATAAAAGTGTTATTTTTGATAAATTCTTTTCAATTTTTAATTTCTGAACAAAATGATATTTTCTAATAGATTCTCACTTATTCAAGAATTCAGTGCGTTTTGTAAATTACTGAAGAATCGGTATTTTTTTTAACGAACACAAAACTAAATTTTCACAGAAATCAAGAGTGAGTTTTTTTAATTTGTCTGGATTGGAATGTTAGAGAAAAATTATTATATCTACATATTTTATAGCCAGGAATAGAAGATTCTATGTATATACAAAAACAACAACTGGTAAAATTATGAAATTTTATCAACATAAATATTTAGCTAGATATCATCACTTACTTTAAATCTTTTTTTTAAAAAAAACTGGAGTATTTTATCCACTAATTAAATAAATAATCGATTCAATACATTTCTTCTTTCAGTAATATTAAATCTTCAGTAAAAATTATAATTTGTAATTTTTGTAATAACAAATTCGCCACAGTTCCAAAACAAACAATCAAAATTATGTATTATGAAGAGAATTTTTTTACAAAGAAAATTATAGAATAGTGAGAGTATAATAAGTACATATACACGTTTTTATATATGTGTGTGTAAATGTATATATATATATGTAGTAGTTCAGCAATATTTTAGTTCACCCTCAATACTCGATGTTAACCACCGACACAAAAGTGCAGGCCGTCCGCGTGTTTACTTTTCCCGATACAACGGCTGATAGATGCAGCACTGAAGTTTTTTTTATCCCAATATTGAATTAGCGGGCATGTCGCTTCCTGTAACCCCCGCATTGCCGCACCCGCTTTAACCCCAAAAGATAAGCGTGGGACCTTTCAACACTCAGATGCAGGCTCGCGTCTTCATCTCTACCGACACTGTCATTGACACAATCGTCATGTTATTATTTCTTGTTTATTTAATATATGTGTGTTTATTATTGGCGCAAGAGTAGCGTTCACTGTGACTGGAAATCTTTCATGTTCATTATGTTTGATTTCAATTTGTATTGTTTTCCTATTTCTAAAGAAAAAGAAGCGTCTAAACAATTATAAAAGTTTAACGAAATTTTTTTTTTACTATTTATACAAGTAATTAAATTACGAAATTTCTTATTAGTGTAAAATATAATTATTAATATCATAATTTATTAATAAAACATATATTTTGAGTAATATTATTTCATAACAAAGCATATATATATATATATATATATATATATATATATATATATATATATATATATATATATATATATAGGAGACTCAAAAAATGCATTATGTTTATTAATTCAAAGTGTGTATACATTTTTTTGGACAACCTATATATACATTAGATATATTATTGCATAAATAATATATAAACAATTACACTTAAATGTATTCTTAATAAAATTAAAATATTTGGAATATATAGATTAACAAACGTATAAATATATTATAATTAACCCATTTTCAAATACTGAACAATCAAAATGGCATTATATAAAAGAACATTATAATGTTTGAATTTTTATAACATTAGTAATATTTTATAAAAAAATATGTTCTCTTAAGGAGTACTAACAAAAGCATTTTACTGTTTTTTTATTGAAAAAATATTGTATTTTTTGTCTAGAATAATTTGATTTTTTTCAAATTATATAAAATAATATGTAGAAATATTATTACTAAAACAATTATGTCAATCATTTGATAAATAAAAATAACACTAAATTGAAAAAAATACTAATAATTTTTGAAGACTAATTTTAATATTAGAATTTTTAAAAAGTACAAAGATATATAATTTTTTCGCATGACTATTATATATTCTAATCTGGGATTCAATAATACAACAATCAATTGTAATCTTCCTAAATGATTTCAGATTAATATACACTCCACATTATTATATTTGGAATTTGAATCCTAATATACAACTCTAACTCCATTTACAATTTTTATATTCAATAAAAGAAAGGAAAAAACTGACAATATATTTATTCGATTTTGAATAATGAATTTATTGTTTCCGTATATGTTTTATCAACAACCACAAAAGTGTAATCGGTGTATTGAATTTCACAACGGGACTTCAAAATTGAACTAACAAAAGAATAACAGTGGAACGCGAACTCCCTTATACAACTACTATGATCATAGCCATAACGACCGTACTTATAAGGGTGTTATGCCCCCCGGGGACACATGGCTGTATCACGGGGCGAAATACTAAGTAATGTGATAATCCGTGTATGACGGCCCTACATTTGAGCAGAAACACACTGTCTCTCACTTTTGTACCATCTTCTCACTATACGTCATCAGTACTATACTAAAACTCATGATTATGAGGTGGGTTAGTGTCCGTTTAAATCAAAATTATTATGTGGAAAAGACTATTCAAAGGGTACATATTAATGTGCATGGATTATTTGGATTTATTGTTATATTATTGGTTAATGCTCATATACTTATAGATACGCTTATGTATGTATGTATATGTATGTAAATGTATATATATATATATATATATATATATATATATATATATATATATACATATATTCATGTGTACACACACACATCATCACCATCATGAACTTTTTCTATCTACTGCTGAATGAAAGCCACTTCTGAAACTTTTCCCTCCGACAGATCCAATAACTTCCTCTTACATTTCATTCGGATGTATTTTCCTATGATATGTCCCTATCTATCTATCTATGGGTCTTTGCTTGGACCTTTTTATATATCTAGGTTCTAAATCAATATATACACTATATTATAATGAAATGTATTCATAAATAAAAATTAATTTAGTCAATGGATAAATATATATTAATGGATATATAGAGAGGAGGGGGGAGGAAGTAGAAAGAGAGACTTGAATATAATAGAAGAAATTAAATATGAGAAATGCCTAAACAATATAAAAAAACATTTTCATCCTATGTAATATATGAATGCCCCAAATATAAGATTAAAAGAAAAAAGATGACAAATCAACATAAAACTGAGTATATTTATTATTTTATGAAACACAATATACGAATTAAAGTAAGAAAGTAACTAACATAAATTTTTGAGAAATAAGTTAATATAAAGAAATATATATATATGAGTAAAATAAAAAAAAAGATTCTTATAATAATTACATAGAAATAGAAATACTTTATAAATTTATTGTATGTAGTTAACTTCAAGGAATTAAAGTGTTATATATATATATAAAGAAAAGAACCACCATTCCTTTAATAATTCCTTACATATATATTAATTTTCATTTTTCATCAAATATCAAATTTACACATAAACATATATTAAACTAAATAACGCAGAGATCAAATAAACAAAACTAGATAACACTATTAATCCTTATTTAGAGCAATTCTTTTTGATAATGTTAATTGTACACACATGTGATATACAAAGATCTCTTAACCGAATCGTACACAACAACATATACCAGATGAGCAAATGGTTAAATTTATATTTATGTGTGTTTTTATTTAATTATTGTTATCATAGCTGTCCCATGAAGAAATAAATGATTTACTGGAAAAAATATCGAATTATCTATAAACGTATTGTAGTAATAACGTAACTGAACTTGTTGCGAATTGAAACTAATATTGATATTTTTAAGTAATATCTCAAAGAAATACTATTACTTGTAATTTAATTTTCGTAAAAAAATTAGAATGTACAAATACAAAACAAACAGAAACTTCAATCTGAATTTCATAGATAGTGAATATAATAAGATAAAATCATTAAATTCTTTGATCTCTGTTTACTGTCTATACTTGCGTTATAAAAAGCTCATACACTACTCTATTAAAACTGCCAGTATAAGAAAATCTTGAAAATTTGTTATTCAATTCGATTTAAAACTTTAAACATGATAAAATGTTTTTATTATTAGTATATGAAATTAGAAATAGTAACTTTGCTACTATTATATACTAATTAAATACTAACTCATTAAAAATAAATAACACTATATAATTATTATTACAATAAATTGTTTTATTGCCCATCACTTAATTATTGCTTTTATATTTTTCTATACTACCGTATACTCAGATAGATTGTAAATTTTTAAAAATATTCTATGATTTTTATATAAAATTATTAAAAAGTAGGGATTATTTTTAAATCTTTTATCTTTATTTATTTGTATATTATTTATATTTCTATAAAATTCTATTTTTTAATAAATTTAACTTTATCTTCTTGCAACTAAAAATATTTTCAAATGTCCAGATAGTAATATATTTTTTTAAATAGATTTTTTTATTAGTTTATACAACTTGAATGTTTTTTATATTCACCTCTAAATTTTCATCTCGTCTAGTAGCATATATATTGTTTATAGTATATTTAGCATATTATTTTACAAATTAATATATATATATATATATATATATAACTTTTATATTTTCTAAATTTGTCTTTTAATTTTTTTTTATATATTTCTTTATTGACACATAAATCTTGCTTACATTTCATCTAAATTACTATATGTTATTTTAATAAAACTGAGATTATTTATTTCAATTCCTCTGAGTCAGTAGGTTGTATAAATTTATTTTATTTGTAAATCCCTAGAGTTAGACGTCATTTAAAATCTTTCTATAAATAATTTAAACAAGTTTATTACTTTGACATAATTCTCGTCATAAAAAATGATAATCAAGACTGAACATAAAAAAGTATTACTTTATTATTATTTATTGGTATTTTTTTTATAAATATCTTGTTGAATTTTACTTATTATATTCGAGATTAACCCATTCATTGATGTTTTTAAATAAATAGAGTCGAATCTAAAAATTCAAATATAATAACTTAGCCATGGAAAATAGAAAAAAATACAACAATATATCCAAAATTATAAAAACAGACAATTTTAATAACTTTTTTTATTTATAAAATAATTTATTAATTTTCGTTTCAATTTAAATATAAAGTCATCTTATTTCTTTTCAGAATTAAATTTTAAAAAATTTCTAATTCTAAATCGTTATTATTGTTTTTTGAGAAATGTTAAATGTCATTATAATTAAACTAATAGAAGTTACTAAGTATGTTTATTTAGACGAGATTATTAGCAGAATGAATCGTTTACTAATAAAGTGAACAGAAAAATAAAAATAAGGTAAAGTGCATTTAGATAAAACGTATTAAGATTCAAGTCAGAATTTTAATTTTACTTAAAGAAACTTTAAAATATACAAAAAAAATATGAACAAATGATATAATATTAAGAATTTTTCTGAAAATTTATGAAAAATAGAGATAATGAATGTTCTAACTACAAGTATTTGGTTGAGAATTTTATACAGCAAAGCTTGAAAATGATGTTTATATTCATATAACGTACGTTATAAATGTTTTTCAAAATTACAACAATTTTATAAAAGATTTATTAATAACCGACGAAAGATACGCGTTAACAGTTATAAAATATATTCATACAATTTCAGTAGCTGTACGGAAGAACGAATAGGTCGATTGTACAAGTATCAAATTGCCATCCGGCCAAAGCGCAAACAAACATTTGTTTGCACAGAAGACAGTAGAGTCTGAAATACAAAGTTAAATAAGCAGGGGCGTGTTTGATAAATAATATATACGTATATATATATATATATATATATATATATATATATATATATATATATATACTGTAATATACATACTAATGTTAAAACATAATTTTAAAATACAAATATTAATTTATATCATAAACGTATTTAAATAAAACCACTAATTATGTTATTATATTTTTTCATGTTTCTACAGTATTGACAATTTCCGTTTGACATTGAAAAAAATGTTCAAAATTTGTTTTAAATGAAAAATTAGATGTTTTTTTTTTGTATAATTTAATTATATAAATGACTTTTTATATTAATTTGCAAGAAGCATCGATGCACTTATTAAAAAAAATATTTAGTGAACTCGAATAAAATTTTAAATATTTTTCAACATTTTTGTTGTTTTATTTTTAGTATATTTAATTTTCTTGTTTATAATTTTAAAATAGTTAAAATATTTGTTAAATTATTAAAGTACTTATACATTGAAATAAAACGACACATGTTAAATGAGTAACTATTTTTTATAATAAATTTGAAATTATTTTTGACCAAATGTTCTATACAATTTATTTATAGGACATTCAAGATACAACCTGTTCTTAAAATATATACCTATATCTGTTTTTGAGATTTCTACAGAACTACTACATTTTATTCAACAGAAAATATAATTCTTCATGTTAAAGTTTCAATTTGTTTACAATAATAAAAAATGAAATATTTCTCGCCAAATCTTGATTATTACAAAAATTTATTTTTGACTTTATTAAATATATCATTTGTAATATAAGCTACTATACTTTTAATATAAATATTTCAATAGTTTGTAATTTCGTTTTTTTAAAAAATTATTGTCTCGTAAACATCAATAAAATGTTTTAAGACAATAAAACCAATACTATTAAGTACTTTATATATATATATATATATATATATATATATATATATATATAAATTAAATTTTCAAGAATATTCACTCAATAAAAACGAAATAATTAACACAAAATATTCCTTATTATTTTACAGACGGTTCTGTGTTTGACTTTGTGAATACAACGCGGTTTTTACAAATTCTACTCGGTGTTTCTCCACGAGCAGACTTTAATAATTATATTTGAATTTCGAGAACGAACGAGCATATACTTTTTACATTTCGTTTCGATTTAATTTGCGAACGAGAGGAATGTTTGGAACTGAAAATTGCTTTATGTTTGCCAGTGAAATTTTAACTCGACAGAGAGTCTAACTTCAACTAATTATGTATAAATTAAAGTTTAACTAATGGTTTGCTTTCCGAATTAAAATACTGTTCACGAGAAGTTTTCGTAGAATGTCTGTGATAGTCTACAATTTTCTTTTCAGTAATAGCTTCACAAGAAAAACTTGGTCGTTATGAAATATTTACAGATTTTTGTTGCAGTAAAATAAATAAAAGCATTCATTATATTAAAACGATAACGGACTAATTGAATTAAAAAGTATATTTTTATATTACATTGTAAATCTTAAAATTAAAATTTCATTACAAAGTTTCTATACAATTTTTGTTGGAGCTCTTTTAATTTAATTGTTTCATTTATTTTTTTAAAAATAAATTATGATTTAACATTACATATCTACTGCCTCAAAACTTATTTAAACTAGATAAAATTAATTACTAAAATTGAAAAAAGTTTCGATTTTATTTCATTTTCAAATGAAGCAACAACACATGCATATTTTTCAAAAAGTTTTTTTTTAAATAACTATATACATTTTTTTTGGAACTCTTAATAAATTATTCTCTGCAAAATATATTTATTATGTATTGATATTTTTGTATCAAAATATTAAAGAAAAAAAATAAAGAAACTAATTATTTTTTAATCAATAAATTTCACTTCTTTACTTACTAAGATTTTAATTTTAATATTATATATTTTTTTAAAAAAAATTCTTGTTATATAAAATGTGAATAAAACTGATTACTGTAAATTCGAAGTAAATAAATCGAAATATCTTTAAAACAAAAAATACTAGTTCTAACTTAGTGAAAGTTCTCCACAAACTTTATAAAACTGTAATTTTATTGAAAGATTGTATACATTAAAGTAATTCGACAACGATGCACTTTTCTACAAATCAAATATAAAACTGTACAACATTCAAAATATTTCTTTTAGCCATAATGTTTACGTTGCGGTAATCGAATAGCCTGACGGAACATGAGAAGTTCGGAGGTCGGTCCAGGCGCACAGTATGTGTGCGCCCTCAACTTCTACTCTTGTTTGTTCAGATTGTTCCTGTACCGCCGTTTACACAGCTCTACAAAGTCAGTCTGCGTCTCACACAACATTAGTTGCTCTGCTTCTGGACAACAATACATTCTGACACGACTGTTGCACAACAGTTCTCAATTATCCATGTACATTACTTAATTGCTATCACTACAAGTGAAGTGGTGGCGAAGACATTTTTCACACAACAAAAATTAGTGTTTCTTTAAAGTGTACGCATACGTATGCTTATATATATATATATATATATATATATATATATATATATATATATATATATATATATATATAAAACTCATCATTCTATCTAGTCAATTCTATTCTTTTCAGTTCAAAAACGTATAAAAACATGTAGAATTCATAAAAAAGATTTGTATGTTTTTCGACTTATTTAACTGCACATTATTTACAAATAAGCAGAATACAGTTACAATATTGTCTTAATACAGTGTTCACAAGAAATATGTCTTGTAGAGACGCCAAGGTCTTGCGTGACATACAGATTTTTATGTCTTAGGCGGTAATGTTTTCTCATTAAGTGGATTCAAATATTGATTTAAGAACGAGATCCGGCCAGTAGAAGCCGCTACCAAGTGCCGGCGGCACACAGTAGCTGCACACAACGCGTACGCCACTTGAATACTACCGGAGCTACTTAAAGAAGTAGTAAAAGACATAACATCTTAAGAATGTTTCTTAAGGTTGTACTAAGATGTTTGTAAGCACTATTTTAACGGTATGTGTATGTACAGCAGATATATATATATATATATCCATACACAAATGCATATACATTTGTAATTACATTACAAATATAATTCAATTCTACTAATATTATCAGTCGTAATTTCTATCATAAATAAAATCAGCATTATAATAAGCTTTTTATGAATATCTATTTAAATATCCACAAAATATGCATATATATATATATATATATATATATATATATATAAAGGTATAAAGAAAAAATAGTTTACACAAATTGTAGCATAAATGGAAGGCTGTAAGTTACTTTCCCGACATATAAAATCAAAACTTGTTAGATTTCTTCACATAATATTCAATTTTCTACTAAATGATTAATATGGAATAAATCGTTATTAACAATTCAAAAAAAGATTTTAATCAATAAGTGTAAACATTATATAGAGTAATATATTACAAAAAAAAGTTGCAGTGACACATATTTTCATCACATTAGTAGAATAAAAAAAATGAGAATGTATGAAAATATAATTAAAATTAAGAATTTGAGACAATTTAATACAAATGATACATGCATATCAATAATAATATAAGTGTATGTTTAAAAAGAAAATCGGTTAATTAATTTTATAAGTTACTGATGTAAAACGTGATATATAAAAGAGATATAGAAAAAGATGAATAAAAAAATAGATAACGATAGTGGAAACTGATAAACAACTCAAACTGTTAAGATACCATAAAGGTATACATTATTATTTATTTAAATAATGTATATAATATTTTTAAATACCTCTCAAAGTAATTATTACAATTATTAGTATTATTGTAATTGAATACGGCGAGTTGTAAGAACAAAGAAGCTACTATAATTCTTTTAAATATAGAGTCGTCCAAATGTGATGCGTAGATTTGTGTTTTATTAAAAATAAACATGTGAAAAGGGTGGTCTATAGGAAAACATTCGGATAGATTTTTTTAATAAAACACGAATCTAGATGTCGTATTTGGATGACCTTATATTATTACGTTGACAAAAATGGTTAACAAAATAATCAAAAAGACAATAGTACAAATTTCTAAAAAATGTATGTAGATGTTTATAAATAATGACTAAATAATCATGTTATATATATTTAATTAATATTTGGGATACTCACACATCAAAATATGTTTATACATGTACTATACACTAAATATATAAATGATTAAACACCTATATATATATATATCACTACAATTATTTATGTCAATCATGATAAAGACAGAACATTAATATAGATCAAGAAGACATATTATCTAGAAGGGACGATAAAATACAAGGCAAAATCTAACTATAAGCTCAAATAACTGAAACTGTCTAAAAAAAATACATCGACAAAATCTTGAAATAAAACTCTTGATTACTAAATAAAGTTCAGTAATTGAAAAAGATTAAGAAAAAAATTTAAAAAATATCAAGAAATAATGGCTACTAAAAAGAAATAACATTTTCAAAATAATAATTTTATTTATAATATTAAGAAAAAAATACAATTAAAATGAAATATTTAATAATGATACGACTGCACCTCGTATCTACTAGTTAAATGATAATTGATTAGTTGTAATTATTAAATAAACGATAACATTCTATTATTATTACAAAACACGAAATAATTGCAATTAGTACACATGTCAATTTAATATCGTACATGATTCATTATGGAAATAACGATAATAATAATAAAAAATTAAAGTGTCGCAATTTAATGGTAAAACCAATTTTACATTATCATTACAAAACTTTGTTGATGCTCGTACTTATCTATGCAATAAAAGTAAAAAACAGTCAAACTTATAGAAAGTTTTACGACAATAACAACACAAGTAGTTAATTTAAACGTAACCTATTGTTCCTGTTCTTTTTTCCCTTTAATAAAATATTGCTTAACATTCTCAATGATAACGCAAACAAAACTGGTCGTAAGCAATGATGAAGACGTAAATCGAAGCGAACCTACATTTCAATTAACGAGTTGATCCAACCATTGCGGGTTGGGGATCTCGTGTCGCTTCTTCATCGAAGACGGCGGTTAGTTAGTTAAGATTTTCTATTAAAACTTAGCGTTCGCGGATTAGTGGCGTGTTTGCGTAACGGGCGATGTTCGTGCACGCGTAACGAACAACTCAACGTTTTGCTGACAGATACTAATACTAGACTAGCTATGCCGTTTCGCGAATGTTTGTTTAAACAGCGATCGAATATTAATTATGTAAAGTGGAAGGGTGGCATACAAACGTATTTTTTAAATTCGATAGTATAATATTAACTGAACGAACCAACAAATATATTTTTACCAAACTCGAAAAGGTATGCTGTTATCAAGATATACCTGTCTTGGTAATGAAAAATATTTTTTTTCGATAGTATTAACACACAATCGAACCACTGACCATAATATTTTATAAGCATGTTCAATAATCACTTATTGTTTACTCTATTCATAATTTTTCAATAGTTACGATGTATTATAAAATCTAAAGACAAATACCTTAGAAATCTCAAATTATCTTAAGATAGAGTTTTTGTTTTACAACACAAAATTCCAATAATCAGATGATAATAGTATGGTCATCGAAATGAACATTAGTAAATAAAAAGAAAAATATATAATTGTTAAATACTTTTATAAAACGTAGTGTTAAAATAAGTGGCTCATTATTTACAACACTAAACGAATAATAACATAAATTTCAATGATGAATCAAACTAATACCAGAAACATAATGTGCAGAAAAAATAAATACACCAATTTAAATTATGTAATTAAAATGTAACAACGTTCTAATTTTTTAGCAAAAAAAAAATCAAAATTGACACAGATATAATTTGTTAATAGTAAATTTAAATCTATCACTGAAATTATTAATTTCGAGTATATATCAAAAAATACAATATTTTTTAAAAAGTATTAACAATTATAAACTGTGATTAATAAACAATTGTTCAGAGCTTTAAAAGCATTACCACGATCACCAAACTTCAACCGTATTAAATATTTATGATCGAAATTGGTGAAAATACACAAAATTACAGGTTTTATATTACATGTACGATTTAAAAATTAATTATTCGAGTTAAAATATATCACTTCAAAAAATAATAAATAACAAAACTATGTCACCACTTAATTGATGGTCGCGTGAGACACATTCATCTATTAAAGTTAATCGTAAGAAAAAGAGTCTTTGTAATTCGACTACCTCCAAAATTGAAAAGAGCAAATGATTAAATAAAAAAAATATAATTTTTTAATTAAATGAAATTAATATAAATTCAACAATATATATATATATATATATATATATATATATATATATATATATATATATATAAATGACAAAAAAAAAATTAAACAGTACAGTTATTTGCTTAATAATCCTCAAGGGTATGATACATTTCAATTAATTTTTGCAACCAACAATTGTCAAAACTGTATGTTGAAAATTTCGTAAAACACATCTAAAAATGCTATAATTACTGCATAATTTACATATAATTGATGGATTTTCTACTAGAAATATTTATATATTCCCATATTATCGAATATTATTTTTGATTTTACATTTGTACTAACATAAAAATGTATTATTTTTATCAATATCGAAATATTCAATCATCTGTACTATTTTTGATATTTTCGTTTAAAAAAACACGTCTGAAAGATGTTCTTAACGTTTTGGGCTTGTTAAAAATACGATTTTACTATAACACAAGATATTACCAATATCAGAATTGAATAATTAAATTATTAGTAGAATGTATATTATATGTATATTTCTTTATGAGATTCTAAATCAGAAGATGTATTTTTCAGAATGTGCTAATTGGTTACTAACCTAAACTAAAAAACAAATCTAGTGATTTATTTTTTGAAACTAAAGGCCGCTTCACTCATTTTATAAGTGTATAAAAAAGTCTTCATAAATAATTATTACGTCAGAAATCACATGATACCTAAAAAATCACATTTATTTTTATACCTATCAACATCCTAATTTATAAAATTGCCATATATTCATACATGCACATATTTAAACATTAAAAAATTGAGAAAGAACAACACCCACACACACATATTACTTTATCAACATTTTTTTCTTACATTTACTAAATTTCATATACATAAATACCTACATACATATATACATACATACATTATATATATATTACAAAAGTTTAAAAAAGTATATGCACAATTTTACTAAAATTGCTTATAACAATAAGACAACAATTAACATATAAACTACATAAAATAACATAGGAATAGATTTTACTCAACAAATAACGATACTTGAATATTCATCTTATTCATCAATCGAAGTGTAACTTATTTATTTCCTGAGATAAAGAACCAATTCAAACGAACCTATTTTCAAAACGCTAAGAGGCGAAAAAAGTTTTGGAAGGGACTAAAAAAGGGCTTCTAAAATGCTTTTAACAATAGAAACATCATGATTTAACGCCTGAATATATAAAAGAAAAAGGAACTATATTGAAAGAAACTGTAACTAATTTGTATACTTCTTACAATCTTATTTGTTCTAGTTATATCATATGTATATGTATGTATGTATGTATGTGTGTGTGTGTGTGTGTGTGTATGTATGTATGCATATATATATATATATATATATATATATATATATATATATATATAAGAATTAAATGTAAAAAACATTAAAATATATTTTGAACATTACTCATAGTCAACAATAATATGAATATTTAAATAAAATACCTAATGTTCAGTTGAAAAGTTTCAAGTATTTATAGATTATCAATTTTACAGGTTCGATGATAAGTTTTATAGGTTCAATGGCAAGACACAAGTGTAAATATTTCAAAATATTTACGTAGCATACATTATTATTAATAAAACAACTTTCTGTAAAACGACATTCGTGATAAATGTTAAATTTAAATATTCGTTATATAATCCTTTTGTACACTGAATTTTAATGAAATAAAAATAAATAGTTTCGTATAATGATTAAGAAAAATTCAAAAACGACGATAATAATATTAAAATCGACAAGAGATCAAATATATTTAACATTCTATTACGTATACTGTTTTTATAGAAAACAACAATTTTTACAGAATACAACATTCATACAAGTTTCACAAGTTGAAATATAGAATTTAATACCTAAATAAAATAAATAAATTCAATAAATATTGAAAGAATCAAAATTGTCATCAGTTTCATCATATGAAGAAGCACAATAGACAATAAAATAAAATTAATAATAATCTAAAAGTCATAATCATAACTTCTCAAACAGAATTATATTTAAAAACATCAATAAATAAAATATATTTGTGTTAGATGATTCTCATAAAACAATTCAATTTATATTAAACACTCAAGTTAGTAATTATTTTTTTTAATAAAGAAATGAAATATTTAAATTGTTTTTAATTTACAAGTAAAAAAATCTCAATTAATAAAAAAAATGATAATTCTTACTTTACTACATCTTGAATTCTGGCAGCTGGGGTTGTATCAGGAACATTTTCAAGTACTGTAGCTAACACCTGCATCGCCGCTGTTGCTAAAGGTTCAGCAGGCAATCGATCATCTTTAGCTAATCCCTATAATAAATAATTATTATTTAATTCTAGTAACATTTTTCCATATAATTCTAATTCTTAAAAATATTAATATGCCAATATATAATTGGTATTTAAAATATATCAGTTTAATATATCTATTCATTAATATAATTTTGCAATAAAAACATATATTTGAAATAAATTAAAAAATCACAACAAACAACTATTATAATGTTATTTTACAATCAAATGAATGATTACAATATTTTACATTTTCGATATAGCTAATTCATTTTTTTAAAATCATTTTCCTGATAATACAATATTTAATCTTTATACAATAGACATAAAATATTTATAATCACTAAATACTTAAAATTAACAAATAAACATATTTAAATACAGACTTGTAAATTTGTTAATTCAGGGAAAACATGTAAGGATATAATTGTAAAATAATTATATTATGTTGGATAAAAGTTGTTTTAAAATAGATTTCTATGAAAAAAATATTACATACAATTTTATTTTGACATAATATTTACGACTTACTTTTTTATTTTCATGCATTTTTTAGTAAAAGTAATATAATAAAAAATATCTAAATTCGATTATAAAAAGATTGTAAAACACTTATAACGAAATCAGTATCCATATTTATATCCATATCAGTAACTGATAATAAAATATGTGACCCTATCTTTGAAAACTGCCTTCTTGAAAAAACATACTCCGACATTCCAATCAAAATTTATGTACATTTTCTCATTCTGATTTACAATCAATGACGCAAATATATTGTAAACAACGAAATAAAAATAACCGTTACGACTACATACGTATAAAATCAAATCAACCAAATTGCTTTAAAATCAAATGACCGTGGCTCTCCATTGAAGGTAATCGAATGCATGCATAACACTGAGAAAACTAGCAGGGAAGTCTTATCTCGGACCGTGGTCGTTAAATTTGACTACATCATCCACTGACGAATTCAATTTAAAACCATCCTTTTTACGAATAGCAACTCCATGTACGACAAAACATAAATATATACAAATAAAAATGTTACTGTCTTTTATGTTAAAGAAAAAGTTAATATGATTAAATGGTACTTTTTTTAAAAAAAAATACTCATTTTCTCAAAATTATAAATAAATATCTCTGTTTTCTTGTAGTTTTTTTTTTAAATGAAACAAGTTTTTATATTTTTTACGATATATGCACATACATACACATACTTAAGTATATAAACTTGTACTATTATATAGTAAAAGTACTAAAATCAAAACATTTATCATATATGAACAATCTTAGAAATAAACTTATAAAAAAAGAGATATTAAAAGAGATGTATTAATAAAGCACACATTGCTTATTTTTATTATTAAATACTAGTATTTTTTAACAATAAATTTATAATACGACGAAAATAACAAACATATTAGTAATTATGAAGATTAATTAAAATAATACATTAAAAACGCAAATAAATATTATGATAAGTAAATTAAAATAATTTATATAAAAAATAAATCCCAATCTTCAATAAACTATATTTGTAGTTACAAAGAAAATTTCAAAAGATTTATCTACCTAAAAGTGGTTTCAAATGCTGAAACAAATCGTAAAAAAAATTAAAAATTATAAGCTAAAATTGCATTTCTACTACTATGCTAATAAAAAAATGAAATTAATTTAATAAACTCCACAAATTTTATTTTGTTGAAAACAATAAAAAAAGTTTACTTACAAACATATTTAAATGAAAATAATAAACACGAGATATTTTTTTTATTTATTTCTAATTATTTATACATCATCATTCTCAGCCTCTTTCTACTACTGGATAAAAGCCTTTCCCAAAACATTCAACTTCCAACGATCCAATCTTTCTCTTCCATTCTATATTAACGAATTGTCCATCCATGAGCCTCTTTTTAAGTCTTTTTATAGTTCTCGCTTTCCAATCAACAATTGTCCATCAATGGTTTTATCTTCTTTTCTATATAACCGACCCATTTTCATTCCATCAATCCTAACAACTTTCCCATTTATCATATTTTTAACAACATTTAAACTTTTTCTCCTAATGATGGAAAAATTTAACCTTATATATTTTTCTTCTATACATTCTCCCCTATTTTCACATTCACATAATTTTATAGAAAATTCTTTTATTCTGTTAACTCTTATGGATCTGTTATATCTAATTCTGACTTATAATTTTAATACAATTATTTGTTTTTCATATCAAGAAATTTTGATTCATTTTTGGTAACTTGTATTTTCTTCAATAGTTTTTTTCCACGAGTTCACTGTTTTATCTCAATTTTATACATTTATCAATATTTTGTCTGGTTCTATATATTTAATTTTGTTTTTCTACATTATCTATTTTTTATTTCCCTTAGTTTTTAAGTACTTTCTGATATATTTTTCTTAGATTTTATTTTTATGTCTCCTTGTATATTTTCAGCAACATTTTTAATAATTTAAGCTAATTCAACACTAATATTTTCTTCTTCATTGTCTATAAATCTATTTGTTAATTTTAATTTCAAATCCTCCTATTTTTTTAAAGGTATATTGATAACTTTTTTACGATTTTCAATAATCAGTTTTTTCAGAGGGAAGATAATAAAGTCAGAAACGCTTGAGATCCACAGAGTTCAAGAAACCTATTTTCAATAAGAGAAATAATCTGCTTTCTAATCCAATTCTGACACACACACACACTCATTATATATATATATATATATATATATATTGATTTTTCTCAGCGATTAAAATATTGTACAAAAATTTGTAAACTAGTTTATTAATCAAAATATTATCTCTTTGCTTTTACTACTATTCTATTTTTTTCTAAAATAAATTCTTCAAAGATTTGAATTAAGAATTGATTATTGTATAAAAATGAATCCAAATTCTGAAAATAGATTCTTTAACGAGGATTCTCTGAAAAATCTTCATCCCCCTACAGTTTTTAATGATATAGTTTGTCTATATAAAAATAGTTATTAAAATTTGTTGTACAAAATTTTATTAAGCATAACTTTATTTTTTTTTTTTTAGAAATCAAAAATATAAGAAGTATGATTATTGTTATTTTTTTGAATGACATCTTAGTAGTTTTGATTGTTTTGAGTTAGTTACATGTTTTATAAATTATTTATCATATTTATTATTAAAATAAAAATTAATAACTGTATTTCATTTCTTATTAATTTTATGCATTGCATCAAATTTATGGAGATTTTTATGACAAAGTATATTTGAGTATGCAGACTTTTTATATTCTAATTCTCGGGTATAAAAAAGGTCATTTCATATGATGCGACCTAACATTATGATTGGTAAACATATTAATCCCGTTTCTTAATCAACTATAGATAAATTACATGTGAATTATGTGCGGTCGTGATAATGAATATCATATTTTTTCCGAGCTTCTTGTCTAGCTCAATTCGACAAAATAATATCGACAATCGAAACAATATAACATAGCGGACCATGTGAAACGTCGTCATTGTAGATACACATTCAGACAATATTACGGTCGGCCGCTGTACCTATCTGTTTGAATGACGGGGCCTGGTTGTACTGGAACGCGGGGAAAGACGGGAATGCATTAGCGGGATGCTTTTAGCCGGCCCGCCGATAGGCGGGGCGGCTACCGTCTTGCGCCGCGCACCGCACTCCGACAACGAACTGAACGCACGACTCTGACGGTCGAACGGAAAGCAAGATTGATGCCAACGACTACAGAATAAAATGTCATAGCTGCCTTGTGAGTGACGGACGGTCGGATAGTCGGTTCTTGACTCAACCGGGTCGTATTGATTTTTTTATAAATACATCCCTAACACTGAAAGATTGGAAAGGTGGTCAAAACTAGAAAAAATGAACGTATTGTCATTTAAGTTGATAGGGCCGGTTTGATCGCGAATAAATCAGTAACGAAACGTTTACTTCCAATCGAAACGCGATACCACACATACCGATCGACTTACACTGAAACTCATAATTAATTAACTGAATAACACAAATCAGCGACTGAAAAATTACACAGTTGATGAGTATAGTTTTTTTTTACAAATAAAATCGATCGATAATAATTACTGGGAATAACATTGCAAAAAACAAATTACAACTTTTCTATGAAATAGATAAATTTAAAAATGCAAACAAAAATCTATCTTATACATAAAAAAAACTATTTAACGAAAAATTCTACCAACAAATTAAATAATAACAAAAAATCATTTTTATTGCCTTACCACAATAAAACCCATATAATCAACATCCACTTAATAAACTATTAAAGCAATCAATTTACTGAATAACACGAATCAAAAGTTAAAAAAAATCAATAGGGTCATCCAAATGTGATGCCTAGATTTGTGTTTGATTAAAAATAAACATGTGTATAGGGTGGTGTATAAAGAAACATGTGTATAATTTCTTTTTAATAAAACACAAATCTAGGCGTCACATTTGGATGACCATATATAATTCACCAATACAGATTTTTTTACATATAAAATCGAATAAAAATAATTATTGGAAATAATACCACGTGAAAATTAAAACTTCTTTTCTATCTTCAAAAATATATTAGTTATAAATTCAAAATAATTGGATTTAAATATGTAAGTTGAATTATTATCTCATATATACAAAACTGTGTTTGATGAAAAATTCTATAAACAATTTAACAGAACGAGAAACCTATCTTTTCTAAGAAATTTGTACAATGAATTTATTTTTCGCGCAATACAATTCATATATAATTAACATATACAAAATGAGCTACTAATTCATAATTAATTGAACAACACGAATCAACATCTTAAAAAACGTACTGTTTATCAGTACACATTTTATTATGGTTAAACCGATTGAAAATAATTACTGCGAATAATACTACATAATATAATAAAACTTATTTTCTGTCTTTTAAATAAAAAAATATAACAATTATAACAAATTTAAAAAAATGAGTGTTGTATTAAAAACATCTAAAATCTAGATTTTATAACACAACGCTCTGACGATGATGACAAACATTAATTTATCGTGGTTATAAACAAACAAAGTAAACAATAAATAGTTATTGAACATTTTTCAATATATTGTAGTGTTGAAACTGATATTCCATTTATGTGAAAAGAACTAATTTTTATTATCATCTGGCCAAATACGATCAGTCAACATTAGTTTATTTTATTTAAAAAAGAATTAATTAATTGATATCAAAATGAGTTTGATTAAAAATTCCATCAACATTTTCAACAATGGAAAGCTTATTTTTTCTATTCGTATTTAGATTTGTATCTAAACTATGTGCAATTACAATGAGATGTACAGTAAATTTCGCCAAAACAAACATATTACGAATATAAGTACGTAAATTAATGTAGCAGTTCATTTTTTCTGATAAATGTTTTTTATTATTATATATCTTTAGAATTATGTTAATTTAAAAAGCACGTATAATAATATACAAAAGTTAATTTACTCTACATAAGTACATGTTAATGACGTATTAAAAATTGATTTCTGAATATATCAACCTATTTTACAAATATTACGAAATGAATTTATTGTTATACAAATTTGATTTGCATTTAAATAAACTACATTTTAAATTTACATGCAATATATTTTTAAAAGATTTATACAATTCACCATATAAAGACATAATATAAAGACAATCCTGGCGCGATCAAGGGTAGCATTTTTTAATCAAATATTGCAATAGAGTATAGCAGTTTAAGTATGATAACAACCATAATACCTATGTAAGTCTAATCATAATTCAAAAGAAAGTTACTCGAACTAGGGACAATATTAGAAAAAAATTAATAAATTTAATAAGTTAAAAATAAATATGTATACAAAAAACGATTATATATATATATATATATATATATATATATATATATATATATATATATATATATATATATATAAATCCTTCTTTTCCATAGTGACTGCCAATTTTCCTACAAACTAAAATAGTATTTTTTAAAAGTAAAAATTGGGATATTTTCAAAGACCATGGATATGATAATCTTGTAGAATGAATAAATAAATATAACTTTTATCCATAGTCATAAGACCAACTAATTTTCCTATTTTTACTACATTCTCCTATATAAATATTAAAGAAAAAAAATTATATATTCCTACCTGTAATCGTGAATTCAATAAATCCAATATCACAATAATGTGATTTGAAAGTATTGATATCCGGCAATTATCTGCACCTGCAGTTCCTTGTTTACAAGCTAACTGCCATAAATTGCAAGCTGATATCATAGACCTAAATAAAAACAATATATTTCAAAATATGAACAATATGTAATAAAATACAAATCTTACTTGATTGGAGGAGATGTCGATGGTTCCAATCCAAGTCCTAATAACTTGGCAAGAACACCAAACCAACCAACTGCTTGAAATGCAACAAGATCTTGACTTTGATTTTTCAATAACTGTCTATTCATTTCTCCCAGTACTCTATCAAGTTGACTACAAACATTAGTAGACCAGCCTTGACTTATTAATGAAGAAACTTTTTGTACACCTCTGCCAAACATTCTTTTACTAGTAGCATCTGGAGTGGGTGGTTTATATTCTGAATCAAACTGAGAACCTTTTGTTACCATTCTCTGCCTTATTTTTTTACAACGTTTTCTAAGTAATTTAGTCCTTTCTCTTGCAGCAATCACACGAGGATGTTCTTCATTAGCAGGAGCATCTACAATGTGTGCCAATTCATATTTTTCTAATTGATCCCCTACTAAAGTGCCTGTAGCTAATCTTACTGCTTCTTGATGAGCACGTCCTCGTAAATGACTTAATAAATATACTTCAGAAGTAATCTGTCAAATTTACAAAAAAATATTTAGTATTAAAACAAAATATAAAATATTCTCTTTACTTACATGAACATTACAAACAGAACACAATTTTTGAGCTTCATATGGAGTAAGTGCTGGAGTGTTTGGTTCTTCAATATGACTTCTTAAAATTGATAATTCTAATGCTTTCTGGCGTATCTGTTCAATATTTTCTTCATGCCTCCGAGCAGATTCTTTTTGTTTTTGTGATATTCGTTTTTGTAATTCTTGAGTACTAGCTAATTGCTGTGCATGTAAAGCAGAGAGTCTTTCTTCCCGACCTCTAGCCTTTTCACGTGCTTGCTCTTGGCGTTCACGTTGCCGCCTACCGACTCTTTCAGCTCGTAATTTACGTTCTGCCTGCAGCCTTTCAAGTCGTGACTGTCTTTCTAATTCTAAAGCACGTCGTCTTTCCTCTACAGCTGCACCTCTAGCTGCTTGTTCTTCAATTCTTTTCCGTTGCCCTTCACGTAAATCTTGTAATCTATCTTTCTGCTCACGACAAAGCTCTAAAAAGTCATGTCTTTTATTTTGTGCTTCCAGTTCTTTAATAAAAGCTATTTCCCTGAGTTTTTCTTCCTCGTCGTGAGCTTTTCTGACCACGCTCCTTAAATGTTCTGTACGATTCTGTTCAGCTCTTTGTAAGCGGTTTTCCATACGAATTCGTTTCTCTTCAATCAACTGTAATTTTGCAGTTTTCACATCTTCAACTCGTGCTAATAAAGCTTGTAACCGAACAGCTCGCTCTTGTTGAATAGCCTGTCTTCTTTGTTGTGCACGAGAATGTTTAACTTGATAACGACGAAGAATCTCAGGCAGAGATCGTGTTCTTGATGGATTAGAAAGCTTTTGATGTAATCGGATAGCTCTTCCAGGATGCCGTGCTACCAAATCTTCAAGTGCTGCTAAAGTATCCATTCTCTCACCCCAAGTCATGCCTAAAAGAAATTTATACATATACATACATATATATATATATATATATATATATATATATATATATATATGTATATATATATATATATATAAAATTCATAATTTCAAATATATACCTGCAAGAACTGGTTCATATCTAGCTTCTAAAGATAGTTCATCATCCTCAGTTTTCAAAACCACATCTTCTTCATCATCACCAACTTCTCCATCAGTTTCTGTTCCATCTGTTTCAGTGTCAACATCTACAGCAGAACTTTGTAATTCCGCGATTTCTTGAGTTAACATAGCTTCTTCTTCACTAAGCTGGCGTGTTTTCCGTCTATGTTCTTCCTCATCTTGACTTTCTCCTTTATCTAAATGATCAATTTCATCAATATCTTCACTTGATTCTAACTTTGATGTATTAACTTTTGACTCTAATCCATTCACATTACATGATTTATTTAATTTACTATTAGTTTCAATACACATTTTCAATGGCTGTTCAAGTTTTTTAATATTTATATTATCATCTTTTTGAGATAACACTTCATTGAGAATTTTTGGTGTTGTTGTATCTGCTGTCTTACCACTGTCATTTTCTTTATTCTGACTACTCACTTCTTTAATATTTTGTTTTTGTGAACATAGTTGATTAGAAGTTTTTGTAATTTTTGCTTCAATTAATTTAGTATTTTTATTTTCTCCATTGAGAGTTGCAATTTTAATGCTTGATGATTTTACTAAACATTTTGATAAAATTGTATTAGTACGTTTTAAGTATAATTCAGGTTTAACAGCATTATTAACTTTTTTAGAACAATCGCCCTTTTTACTCTTTTCATCAGCAGATGCTTCTGTATCACTTTCATGGAACAAAGCTAAGGCAGGTAAACTAGTAGTACCACTTACTTCATTAAATCTATTTGTCCAATGAGATAATGATCTTCTTTCATTTAATTTGTTATTACTTTTAAAACGAGAACGACACTTTACAGTAAGCCATCCATCTGTTACTATTCCATTTGTCACTTCTGTAGACATATCATTTTTTGATTCTTTAATATTGTTATTGATACTTGAATTTCCACAAGTGTTTACTATAGTTTCAGCAGAACTACTTATACTATCAATATCTGAATCTTTTGATGGTTTAAGTTTGCATGGTAAAATTACATTTAACTTTGAAGTTGATCGTAAGTTTTTCTCATTATTTTTAAGTAAATTATGTGAAGAGACTGTTTTTCTGATTGATAATGATTGAACAGAATTTGTTTTTTGTGAAACTGTACTTTTTGATGGCATAACATTGTTATGAATACCAATAGTTGATTTTTGTTTCATTAATGTATTACTTTTTAAAGAAACATTATAATTCTGTACAGATGGTTTTATATCTCCAGAGGTTTTACTACGTAACAACCTATTATTATTAACTTTCACAGATGGTTTAACAGATTCAGAAGATTTTATATTACGATTATTAGTAATAGTTTTCACAGTAGAATTACTTCTTAATGTGGTAGCTGGTTTGTTACTTGAATTATCGTTTGGTCTAGGAATAAGTACTTGACTAGATTTAATAAGTGGTTTAGTATTCCGAGAAACAGCAGTAGAATAAGCTGGTTTTAATAATGAAGTATTATTAACTAAGCGATTTGACCTAACATCTACTTTTACAATTTTATTGAGAGATACATTTGTATCTGTGCCTTTTTCAGCTGAAGAATCTTCTTCAGTTTGACTTCCTTGACTAACTTTAACAACCCCTACTTTTTTATGAAGAATACATTTTGTAGATTCTAATCCATCAGTATCAGTACTAACTTCCACACTAACAACATCACTTTTTTTTATTACATTGATATAAGTTTTTTGATCTTCACTCGGTGACAAAACATTTTCTTTACAAGGTTTTACATTTTCTTTTTCATTATCGATTTCAACAGTGTTTGTAATATTTAAATCTTTTCCTTTCTCATCGACTTCTATAATTGGTTCCGGTTGAGGTGAAACCGGTAATAATGTCGAATCAGCAACACTCGTAACAGTATCTTTTAAAATAAGTCTTTCTATTCCCTTATTTTGTGGGCTTGCTCTACCTTGTTTGAACGACGGACTAGGACTGACTCTTTCGCTGTGTGAAGGACTCGGTAAACTCGCTTTTCGTATTTCCCATGCGAGAGAAGTGGGCCGTTGAGGTGCTGGTGTATTTTCATACTCCCATTTTAAACGAAACCATTCGGCAAGAGACCGAAAGTCTCGAGTATAATTTTCCATAACTAATACTACTTCTTGACATTCTGCAAGACTTTCATGAGTTTCAACTGTATTATATATTTCTCCTACCTATAAATAAATATATACAGAAATATTAATGAAGTTCTTTTACATAATTATTTAAATGTTATATTTATTAATTTTGAATAACTTAATACTAAATATAGTACGTACTGCTCGTTGTAAATTGCCAAACAATAAAGCCCAGTAACGTGCTCTTAAATCAGATCGTTTGTCTCGACCGGTCGATGCAGATCTGACATGCGAACCAACTCTCGGTTGTTGTGTTGTAGATACTCTTTTTAAAGGACGTCTCGGCTCCGGAGTACGAGGAGCACAAGGAGGCTTACGATAAAGTTTACCTGGAACAATCATGTTACACAAATGTTTAACGGTTGCACAATACCATAACTTTAACACCTACATAACCCCACCTAATATTACAAAAAAAAGTTGTTTGATGTAGGTGGCACCGTATAAATTCTTTATAAGACTCTATACATACCTGAAGGGCCGTAGTGTCTAGAATCGTCAACAGAAACATGGAAAGCAAATAAATTTCTTGCTTCTCGTCCGTCTTCACGTAATAAAAGTCTTACTTCTTCCATGGTTATTTATTTTTTAAAAAGGGTATATCAAATAAAAATAAAATACATTATACGTAAAATTATTCGATTATAAAGCACAAGACTGATTTGTCGGATATCACTCTATTCATAAAACAGTCCATAAAGGAAATTAACTAATGTAAATTATTGAGAAGTCCTGGAACATCTGATTGATAAAAACACATGCGATTGCTGTCTTGCGTTTAAAAGATGCGCATATGTTTAGCGGTAAAGTATGAATCGTTAAAGATAAAAAAAAGATAGCCTTGAATAAAATATGAATTGCAGTATAAACACTAGTATGAAAACATACACTCGTACATAATTATATAACTAAGCATTGAAGACAAAGAGTATCAACAGACAGATTCTACATTAAACTATAATCTACTTTGAGTCGATTTTTGATAAGATGTTTTTTATAAAAAAACTATTAATCATATATTTTTTTTATTTTACACACACACATATATATATATATATATATATATATATATATATATATAAATTGATGTTTTAAAATCTCATATATTTTTTCAGAGTAAGGAATTATATACTTTACACGTAACAGAGTAACGTATAGAAGTGTAAAAAATCCCATATAATATGTGATCATGAATCCAACTATTCTATAGGAGTCCCAAATGAGACTAAATAGTTTAGATATATATTTACTTCCTTATTATCATTCACTATCTTTAAATAGTCTTCAGTCTCATTTGGAATACCCTATATTCATCTTTACTTAATATGTATAAGTTTGTTGTTTTACTTTTACACGAATCTCTTTTATGTTATATACAAAATCATTTTTTATCATTGGTCACTAATTGCTTCAAAAATAAACATCTATCTGCTCTTCAGAAACAAATAACTACATCTAAGATTCATCAGACTTGTAATTATTTCATTCCTTACAACATACTTTGAGAAACAAGACAATTTAAGATACCCAAAAAATTCAAAATCACTTAGAATCTATTTTGAATTAAAAAAAAACTACTTTCTCCAAAAAGGGATAGAAACTTTGCAACATAGTAAATAGTTATTAATTATTGCTTGAAAAAATTGTTATTTAGAAAGTTATATTTTCATTCTATTGTATTTGTAGATAATTGACTGAATAAATATTTACAAATACGTACAGATTAAAAATGTTAATAATCACGCAAAATCTTAATGCGGCAATAATTTTGACATTTTTCATTAATTTCGACACCATAAAATGTTATTATATAATGTGTCGTTGGCTAGTTTAAAATTATTTTAAATAAAAAATACCATTCAGACTAATACAGAATTCAAAATTCACTAACGTACACATTTTGGATGTTTACAGCATATAAAATATTAAAAAAAAATATTACTCGAAATTTCAAATTTAACACCCCAAGGATTTTATTACATGATAAAATGTACAGATATAAGGATTGATATTATAAATAAATAACAGGAAATTTTTATTAAAATACTAAAAAAAAATAAATTAATGTAAACTCATTTTCAAATATTTTATTATAAATATAATTACATCTTTTTCAATTCTTTTTTATAATAAAATTATTTTCATTCCATTCGAATAATCTTAATTTCATTCATGTATAAAAACATCTTTCGTGTGAACATAAATTTTAAAAACAAAAAATAATACTCTAAGAAAAAATAAATAATGATTGTTAAATGATTCAAATCTTTTAAAAATTAAATAATTTAAAGAAGATACGAGATATATAGAGTAATAATTAATTAATGCCATAATAAAACAAACTCATAAAACAATAACTTTTTAAAATCTCAAATATTTTTTAAACAATCAATTTTTAATCAAATACATGTAATTCGAAAGCTTTCATTTAGTTACTAAAATATTAATCGTATAAATTATTATCTAAATAAATTAAATATAAATTATTTTATTTAAAAAACTATAAAAATATAATAAACTAAAATTAACCATAAATATAAAAAAATATATCAAATATTTATGTTCGTATCATTTTTATATATGCTTCTTTTTGAACTATTTCCAATTTTTATAATGTTAATGGACTATTTACTACATTTAAAAATACTATTTTATTCCAATAATTCTAGGAATGATTCGGCTGGATTATATTTCAGTTGCACAGTAGGATTTTTATCCTTAATTTCTTGCATAACAGTTTTAGCAGTTGATTTAATATTATTTAAATGTAATTTATCTGTATTGCTATTAAGTGGACATTTTCTATAAAATAAAAGTTACAATAAATTAATGATTTAATTAATTTCTAATCCTTTGATAAATTCTCTTTTATACAAATTACTTGTTCCAACATTACAAGATTTTGGAAAAAATGGGATGAGAGATTCATTTATGCAAAAAATAAATATCGGAGCTTTTCAAAAGATATAAAACTGACCTGATAGATGGATTAAAAAAAAGGAAAATTCGTTAACGTGAAATGAAAAAAAAATTAATTATTGGAAATAGAAAGTTTTGAGAAAGGTCTTCGCTAAGCAATGCATAGAAATAATCTGATATACAATAATTTTAAGATAACGATATAACAAGATAAATAAGTCTTTTGAATATTGATATAGTCATTAAAATATATTAATGTCTTTTGAGATTATTTCTTTCAATTTAAAAATATATCTAAAACTGAGAATTTTCAATTATAAAATGTTACATATTATATTTATATGACTATCGAAACATGTATCAAAAAATAAAGTAAAAAAAAGGTTAATTACAATAAGTAATTAACTTTTTATGAATTTTGTGGTGTTGGAATAAGATTAATTTATGTAAACAATCGGACTTTTTATCAATATTATTGTATCATTGATCTCGGTTTTCTCCTTTTTATATAAATTATTTTTAATAACGTAAAAAAATTATTACTCAAAAAATACGTAAATTTAAACTGATTAACTATACTAAAAATGTACAACTCACACATCCAAATCTTGACTTGAAATTGAAAAATGATCGTAACTAGATATAGCCTTTTTACAAACATAACACATCATAGCACCGCATGGACATTTCATTCTGTTGCATCCAGATTCTTTAATAAATTTAACATTACATTTCCAGCAAGTTCTATAAAAAATAAATCGAATTTAAAATCAGAACAATGAATACATAATAAAATCTAATAAAAATATTAATTTATGAATTTTAAAAAAATAATTTTGTTTCATTAAAATGTTATCGAAAGTCTTATCAATAAAAATAAATTATTGTTTGAATATCATTTTTCAGTTAGTTGTTTTTATGTAATACAATATATATTACATTTAAAAATAAACATTTAATTAAAAAAATACTTTTAAAAAAATAATAAAAACTAAAATTCAATGTCTGTCAATACTTAATTTTCTTGATAAATCGTCAAATATCCAGGTAGAATATTTACTATGCAATTTATTAATACCATACAAACCTTGACAATGCATCAGTTAACTTATCTTCCACGTAAGTTCGAAGTTCGATCTCGTTATTTTCATGGCATTCGTAAGGAATATGAGAAGATTTGCGACATAATCGACAAGAGTCACGCATACAGTCAACATTAAGACAATGGAACACTTTATCATCTGTTTCTAATATTGCAGCATAATCGCAAAATGGACAACATTCTAAACCTTCAATTTCGGCAGATTTAACTTCTTCTAGCATTTTTCGTCGAGCAAGCTTCGACAAGATATTAGGTTTCAAAATATCCTGAAATAATAAATTTATAAATTATAACAAAGTTCAATAACTGTGAATAATTCAAAATACCCTAATGACTATAGGTACTTAATTTAATATATGTACTTTTTTAAAGAAAAAATCGCATTGCCTTAAAATATGAATTTTCAATATTAAATAAGAAACAAAGATGATAAACACAATTATATTCGAGAAATTAATAACGAAAAATTTAATCAAATAAGGTAAACATGGATTTACAGAGGAGTACAAAAAATACAATTACAATAATTTAAAACTCAACGTAAAGGAAATTAAATTTAATAACTCATTATATAAAGTAAAATATGTTAAATACACAAAAAATGTATATAACATTAAATTTATGGCTACACATTGAAAAAATAATATATTTTTCATATTTTATATACTTCAATTTAATATTTTACATATTGGGAACAAATTTTCATAAAATATATTATTTTAAATATCACCTTCAACATATGCAGAGAAAATTCTGTATTACATTCTTTTAAACAAGGGAAATTAGTTTTATTGTTGCCGATTGCCATTTCGACTGATTTAATTACACAATTTTTACAAAATACATGTCCTTGGGAGCATGTTTTCGAATCTTCCGGCATTACAGAATCATTGTAACAACACTCGCATGTAACCAAAATACCATTCCATATTGCTAACTTTAGAGCTTTTGTCTTTTCTTGTTTTTTTATTAATAAATAATTATCGATTTCTTTCTTATGACTTAAATATGCAAGCTGAAATAGATATTTAAATACTGAATTTTAAAACCGAAATAAAAACGTACACAAAAAAATAATACACATATTGCATTGAATCAATTAGAATAGTATGAAATTAAAATATTTTAAAACACAAATTTACTTCTCGAAGCATTAGAATATTTTCCCCGATATAATTCAACGGTGGTAGAGGTTTTTGATGAAACGTCAACATTTTTCTAAATTTATTTATCTTGCACAATTTGTCATACACTGTAGTTAACTTAAAATTTAATTTGTTTAATTCTTTATTAATATGGCCTACATATAAATTCGGGAATTGGTGCATAAAAAAATGTTTAATATACAATTTATCCGACTGAGTGTACTTAGGGACAATTCTTTCTGATTTATAAAAATAATTATACGGTTCAGGTATTTCATTTAAATATTTCTCTACAGAAAATTCTGTTGTATATTGTTTCTTTTGGACTGATATTTTTTCTTTCCTAAAATGTAATATTAAAATAAATAATTTAGTTCATATTTATCATTTTAACTTGTAATAACGAAATTGTTAGATTCTTTTATATTAAATATCCAGATTCATATTAATTAATTATTAAAGTGCTACTGAAAATCAATAAATTTATTGTAAAATTTAAACATTTTATACACCTTTCTGATATTTTATCTTTAAAGAATTGAAGTTACTTTTTCTTTAAGATTTTTAATTAAAATATAATACATTTCTATGATCACATTTAACAAGTTTATATTGAGGAAACAATAATATGAATTTTGGTATCAATCCTTGTGAAAAATTATAATCAATTGTAAATTAAAAAAATAACTCATTTTAAAAGTAACTTCTTTTTTCTTGACAACTAATTACAAGGAGCAAATTAAAAAATGTTCAAATGGGATTGTATTTATTTTTCTTTTTAATATATATATATATATATATATATAAATATATATATTAAAAAAAATACAATCTTTCAAATATTTTTTTTAAAAATAATATCAATAATACCTGTGAAATTCTTCCAGCGATGGATATTTTTTATTTTCGATAGTATCATTGATAAATCGCATTAGCTTTTCAGGCTGATTATGAAACTCGCGACATTTTAAAAATAAAAAAGTTGGATCAGCATCAGGAAACAATTCCATAATCACTTTATACTGTTCTTTATTGAACTGAATATTGCTGCTTTGAATGTTTGTTTCACTCTTTTGATTCTCACTAACGTTTTTTTTCTCTATATATTTCGAATAAACATTTACTGATCATAATTAAAAAATCAAGATATGTAATAATTGATAATTTTTATTATAAGAGTAACATATATAAAATATTTAAATTTTAAATAATGCAATATAAAAAATACGCAAAATGAATTAAATATAATTTCATAAATTTAAAAAAATACGAAATACAAAAAGATAAGTGATGTTTTTTTAAAAAAAAAATCAGTTTAAATTCAATTACCTGCATCTTCAGTTTTCTTATCAAACCGGTTTAGAATAAATGCAATATAATTATAAATATCCTTATCGTCAGTATATATTTCTTGTGCGTTGGAATTTAATACTGAGATATAATTTTTATCAACTGTTGGATATTTCAAAGAAAATATTTCAATAAAGTTATTTTTTAAATTTGTTGGTTCTTCTTTTGGAAAAATATTCATTTTTTCACACTTTGTTTCAAACAAATTTTAAATCAAATTTCATTGAAAAAAATTACTATTAAAATAATAACATTCCAAAAAAAATACTTTTAGAAACAAATTAATTATTTTCAGATATTTAAATTATAATAATAATACTCTAGCTTAGAATTTCAAACTCCGATAACAGATATCCCAATTCTGAAATAGTTATTAAATATTAATTTTATATCATAAATAAGAGCATATTTTTCTTACGGCCATTAAATATTTCAAAATGAATATTATTTGATAAAATAAATATCAATAGCTATCAATATTATGTATATATAAATCACCCAGAATTTAATTGTTGTAAACTTGGAATATATTAAAAAAATATATATTTAAATATTTTATAAAAATCACTAATCATAAATATATCTAAAAACTATTATTAAATTAATAATATTTTTATTTTAATACTTACATTAAATTGAACGATTACCTTAATACTTTTCATTTATAAATTTATTAAAAATGATTAACTTATTTTTAATAAATGAAATATATTTTTGTGGACAAAACATCACTGAGCACATTCGAACAGAAACTACATTAATACGGATTAATAAATAGAAAATACATATTTTGTTGTAACTCTTTGTATGTTATTCAATCAACTTCCATGCAATCATAAATATATACCAATTTTATTCTCTTTTTTCTTGTATAACCGTACATATTATAAAATAAATTTACTCTTGTATTTACAATATACAGTTTATATATATATATATATATATATATATATATATATATATATATATATATATCCTTGTATAATAGATACTAAACTATGAAGGAAAATTTAAAAAAACACAATTCGTTTTGATACTGTATTATATTTTACAAAAATGAGTTTTTAGATATATATTATATATATATATATATATATATATATATATATATATATATATATATATATATATATATATATATATATAATGTGAAAAAAATATTAAAACAATCTCTCTGTTATCAATAAGTAATATCATCGTCTGTTACTTTTTTTAATCAATTACAGTCAAAATTGTTGCAGTGATTGACATTGATTGTCTGAAAAATAAAAAATAATTGCATTAATTTTTATTCAAAGTGTGATTTTCGGGATGAAATGTGAAAAAATAAAAATAGAACAAGAAAATAAAAAAGTAGAATGAATATTTTATTCAATTAAAAATATTTTCCAACCAAAGTGTGTACATATAAAATACAATGTTCTTATATATTTTTTAAAAAATATGTTTTATGTAACATTAAATATTTTATTTTTATAAAATAAATCATTTAAAAACATAACACGATTTGTTCTTGAAAATACATAACATACAAATATATATATAAGTAAAACAATTCATTTTTTTAATTTCAAAATTCAATAATTTTAGTACTTTAACATGTTTAAATAAAAAATATATTTTTAATTATTTATTTTTGAAAATATGTTAAAATTCAAATATCTTTGAAAACGATTTAATTATCTCTGTCTTCTTTACACAATAACAAAATTAAGACATTTAAAATAATAAAGAAATTGTGCAATTTTTTATTTCCTAGTTCGTTATATTTTCAAAAAATAATATTTTTCCATTATATATATATATATATATATATATATATATATATATATATATATATATATATAATATCATTAGTTAAATTTATATTTAAACTAAATCATTCATAAGCCTTAACAATAATATTTTTTACATTTTCATCCATGCCATACGTTCAATATAAACAAAAACCCAATAAATAATTCCATCAACCATTGCGTATAGATCGGATGAAAATTTATAAACTTCAGTCATAAAATATATATACGTAATTATATATACTTAAAAATCAGTTTGTGTACAATATCTTTGTAATAATCAACTCTATTAAAATTACTAATGAGAAATGATATCTACGTATATTGTTTTAAATTTATTAAATTATTTACAATATTATAAATGTATAAATAAAATAATATAAATAAATAATATCAATTTTCTAAAGGAAAAAATGATTGTTTGATAATCACATTATTATAATGACTAAAACGTGAATATGTAAAAAAGAGAAATAGCAATTTATATCATGTAATAACTTTTATAATATATTAAAATGTATATATTTTAATACCTGAATATATTTTTCGGATTTGATCAATAAAAGAAGTGTATATTAATTTCAAAAAATACGATATTTTAGTCCAAAATAAAGTGGATAACTCAAATAAAACGCAATTGGTTTTAATACCGTAACAAATTTACTTTGATATAAACGAGTCATTTAACTACTTATATAAAATGTTCAGTAATTACTTAATATTCGCTTATGCACATTTCAGTATCTATGCTATTATTTGACAAAGTGCTAAATTAGAAAATTGGGTATTATTCAAAATTAAATTTTAAAAAAAACGCTCTAATAATGATAGTATGATTATTTAAATGTACATCAGAAATTAATCTGAACCAAAAGCAATTACTAAGTACTTTTATAAAATCATCTAGTGTTAAAACGAATGATTCATTTGCATCAAAGAGTTACAAATTGATTTAAGTCGTGTATTGTTTGGTAAATTCTTCATCCATTAAATTTCCAAAAAATTAACTTTACTTTTTTTAAGACTTTAATTTTGTTAAAACAAAAATCATTTAACTAAAAATGTATATGTTAAGACTTACAAAATCATTTGAACAATGTTACCATTAAAAGTGTAATTAAACATACAAGAACAAGAGTATTTTTTTAAATTCTTATAAAATTAACTGATAAGAATGATAACAGAATAAATATATCAGTATACACGAATTCATTAAAAATAGTTAGCTTATTATAATTTTTTATGGGAATAATATCAAGCTGAATATTACAAAATCAAATAATTGTCCAAAAATATTTCTACACAACAATCAAAATTTTCAATAGTTATAAAATGTACATTATATATATATATATATATATATATATATATATATATATATATATATATACTAATACTATTGTTATTGTACGTTCATTGAAATTAATCGAAATCTATTTTTTTTCGAAAAACTAGACCTCAATAAAACTTTTATATAAAATACCTATTACAAAAAAACACCACGTCAAAAAAATGCTTATCATTTTTCAAATTACACACTTTAAAGGTAACATAATCACCACCTTGAATTACATTTACTTAACGATATCTAATTTTTATTTATAGATCCGGACTTCCATTTCGTCTTCGAACATAACGATTGAAATAATCAGGTCGCCAGCATTTGCACGATCCTGGAACTAAGAACCAATCATAATACAATCTCACTTGAAAACAGCCTAAACTGTCGACTCCGTCACAATGTGGAGGTTTTGTTGTCGTCGTTTGTGAATTTGGAGCGAGTTGCAATCCAGCACGTTTATGTAAATATTGTTGATAGTTTTGGAAATCTTGGACTGGTGGAGGTGTCGTTGCTGATATAGGATTTCTTTGTGGTTGGCCAGCAGTATCGAGTCCACTAAGAACTGTATCAGGATAGAATATTTCTGCGACTAATAAACTCGACCATCTAGGGGAGGATAAACAACCTCCATCCAAATAATGGCATCTTGCTTGCATACATTTCGTTACTTCAATTGTTTGTGTGAAATATCCTTCGTAAGGTATCTGTACAACATAACGCCAAATCCCTTGATAATTTTTAGCAAAAACAGGAGTTGCGTATTCGACTTTTGCTGGACAAGGAGTTGGAGGACCTTCGTAACGAGGTAAAGGTGATGGTGCAGACTCGTCTCTCCTTTCAGCTGCTAAATGAGCAGAATTTATCGTACTTCCACTCGACGATTCTCCATTGATTGCGTTATATAACATACACCAAACTCCACCCTGGTCGCAAAATTTACGTGCAATCCTTTCAGTCGGCTCATTTGTCGTCTCGTTAGATTTATTATGTTCTTTTTCATTCACTTGTCGTTTTGTTCGTTCCGTATTACGAAATATACTACATAGATGGAAAAAGAATGCGGTTATAAAACAATGTTCTCGTTCGTTTGTGCAACGGCCGATGAATATACTTACGTGTTATGGGAATGCGGGTCAATGGCCTGCATCTGAGCAACTTTGGGCAAGGTCTCGTCGGCCTTCAAAATAGGTAATGTACGACTTAAGAAACGCAGCGTTTGATTACGTATGAGTTCACTGCAAGAATGTAGGTCATTATGTTTTTAGTTACAGATAGTTGCGTGCTTTATAATGTTGTGTACAACAGTAGCGTCATTCATATTACAGGTAATCAACAACGGTTGTTCAATATAAATATGACATAAGATTAAATAGCGAAGAGGTAAAGTTGTCACATAAAATCGTATGCACATAAATTACAAACATGCTCGACTACTTAAATCGATCTTATTTTTACTACATCAAACAACCGAAACAACAATAAAGACTTAAGTAGAATTTCAAATCGAAAACATTAATAAAAACAAATGTATCTGATGCAACCTTAAAAACGTGTTATCATTTATTGAATCAGAACAGAAATACAGTTAATATTGTTATTATTCAATTATTTTTAAAAATGACTCATAATAAAAGTTTTTAAAAGATTTTTTAAAATTACAAAAATATATAAAATAAACTCTAGAATAACTAATTGACTAATAATTTTAATCTGGATATAATTAAAATTTCAAACCAAATAGTAAATAAAATTGTTCAAATTAATATTGAAATAAAAAAGTTAACACTTACAAAGGATATCTACTACCAAGTACATTTTGACCCATTGGATTTCGTGGAATTGTTCCTTTATTTAAATCTCCACATAAATTATGTGCCGTTGCATATGGAGATGATTTCATACCAGGCGTTTCATCTATACAATCTTGGTCAATAGGCGTATATGGAGGTGGGCGTACACGAGGAGGTTCAGCATTTGGAGATTCCACGAAAGCATAATAGCCTTCAGGTGGTTCCTCGACATCCATTCCAGGTGTAACTACACCTAATGACCATGGTATTGTGACACTTAACACCAGCTAAAAAAATGTTATTGATAAAATAAATTAATTCATTCATTTTTTTAATAATTTCGTTAATTATTCATTATAATATAATGAATCAATTAATTTTTAAAATGAAAGTAAATGAATAATAAGGAAAATCATTTTTGATTATTTCATGAAAATATTCCTAATAACCGCAATAAAAAATATCAAAAAATTAAAAGAAGTTAACATTTCCTGATTTTAATATGTATCAAAAATTTATTTAAAAAATTAAGATGATAAAAACAATAAAACAAATATTTATTTATGAATACTGTGTATAAACATTGTACCAGTTTATAAATTTTAAGAACACAGCAGGAAATGATTCATACACCGCGTGTTTAAAAAATAAAATATTTATGAGTATTGTGGTTGTATAACAGTTATATTTTTTATTAAATACACGTTTATTGTTCCTGAAAACTGAGTTCATTTCATTAAACAACAAGTACATTCATAATCTTTGCTCTAGTAATCAATTTCAACGGATGAATAATTCAGGTTAATGCATAAAAAAAGGTAACTGATGACACAATGTATACACTTAATATGGTTAAATGGAATTATTTCGATAACCATTTCAGTAACATACATTTGTATTAAATAACATTTATTTTGACACACATATACAAATCCGCTATTTATTTTTATCATTTTTTAACTGTTATAATTTTATATCATATCTATTAATTCTTTGAAGGAATTTTATAACTACTATTGTTTTAAAAGTTGTGAACGATTATAAATCGTAGAATTTATTTATTTACTGAAGTAATACTGTTAATTATTATTTATTTAAACAATAGTGATTTAATAACATTTTTATCTGTTTATTCAATCCGTGATACATTTATTTATTCAAACTGTAATGCTTAATTATTTCAACAAATGCAAATACACGTGTCAACAACCTTTAAAGTTTATACACAAACATATCTACTAACTTATATATCCATACATACATACATATATATATATATATATATATATATATATATATATTCTCTGAAGAAAACTGCTGTATATTTAAAAGTATGTAAAAAGAAAATGTAAACAAATGCATACAAATGTAAAGAGAATATAATTAAATGTAAATGTACAAAATGAGAAAAGTATAAACGTTACATTGTAATATAATTTAAAAAAACAATATTATTTATTCTACTACATTTGTCCACATAAAAAGATTTAATGAAATAAATTAAATTTATTACTATTTGTTTTTGTGTTGTGACAAATTTATTTTAATATAAATGATTCATTCTGCTATACATTTCAATATTTTATAAAAGTGTTCAATAATCTCTTGTTGTTCTCTGTATACATTAATGTGCATTTCAATAGTTATTCCATTATCGACATGAAATTGCATTATAAAATATAGGATTTTGTAATATATATCAACAAATAAAGTGAATAATAAATAATTACTGAATATTTTTATAAAATGGTGTAATGTTGAGGAGAGAAATACATTTGTGTTATACTAATTGTAATTTTTTATTGTTCTGAGTATATTTAATAATCACTTGTTTGACAATTTTTTAATAAAAGTACATTTGTTTTTTTTTTAAAAAATATTTATAACACTTAAACTCTTAGAAATTAATGATTAATAACAATATTTTTTTAATAAACATTATAAATTAAACATTTATAAATTTAAATAATCAATATTTTATATTATTTTTATATTTTGTTCATTATTAAAAAATTTTTTTTTCTTATATAGACTTTAAAAATGAAGACTGGATTAAAAAAAATATTTATAGTTTGAAATTAAATCATAAAATTTAAACAAGAAAAATTGGATTCAAAAATAATATTTCTGGCATTTAAATAGTTAAACGTAAATATATAAAATGAAAAAAAATATTTAAATTTACTTTCTAATTTACGAAATAATAATATTTACTTTACTAATTTTATCCACAAAAATAAATTACACAAAACATAATAATATTATAAATAATTTCACTATTTTAAAAATATATTTACACAATAATTATTAAATTATATAATAAAAAATAAAATTGCATGTGTTAAAAATTCTCTAAAGATTAGGATGTTGTAAAGTTAAATATTCTGACTTACTTAGTTTTTCTGTAAAATAACTATACATTAGTTCTTTTATTTGGGTAAATTATTGTATTGTGAAATTACTCAACGTAATGAAGATACAAAAAGAAAATCGTGTTATTAATTGTTCATTAATACACATTGCATGATATATGTATATTATTTACAAAAACAATAATTGAAGAGAATTTCTTATAAATGGAATATGATGAAAATATAAGTTTTTAATACTTGAATTATTTTTAAATTAATCCAAATGTATGCTTATAAAATTTAATTAACAATTTATAATTAATCAAATAGATATCTAGACAAAATATCAGAATTTATAAATACAAATGAATTAGGCACAAATTATAAATAATTTGATTATTAACGAAAATTTTATTTCTCTCGAAAAGTGAGATTTCAAATAAATTTATAAATTAGAAATTATTGACCTTAGTTAAGTTGTAAAATATAAATGTAACAAATTTACTTAAAATGTATTATATATATATATAAAATTCAGTGTAAGAAAACTTTTTATAATCCATTTGCATTACAAAATTTTAAAAAAAGATTATAATTACTTGTAAGTGATACGAAATGGCATACTTATATTTCATTTCAACTTGACACAAAAATCTAAATAAATACATATATTCTATTGTCATTTCAGTTATGTCATGCGATTACTAAAAGAAATATTAAATTTAATAATTAAATAATATAATCGATAAAGAAGTATATAATAAAAATGCAAGAAATATTTAGAAAACAGAGAGATACAAATAAATCATTCATCCTCAACATCACAACATCTTACAAAAATATTCAATAAATATTTATTGTTTACTTAATTCATTGTTCAATATTTATTTAAATATTTATTGTTCACTTAATTCTATGCCATCATCGTTAAATTATTTAAAACTTTTATAATTTTTTTTAGTATTCGAGATGAGCAATTAAATTGTGTTAAAACGAATTTACCACTATACTAAAATAAATAATAATACAGAATAAGTTTTAAACCAGAGAATTTTCAAATATTTCACATATTATTATAAATAAATAGGTACTGAAAAAAACAACATCGTATGATGTTTTACATTTTCAAAATAATGTAAAAATGAAAAACATGTAATATTTTATAATATAAATACTGACAAATGATAACAGAATAAATTAACACAAAGACTAGAAATATAAATCTTTGGAATAAAACTCGTGTAAAAAATTTCTCACTATAACAATAATAAAAATAAAATGGAAAAAATATTAGAACTTAATTAAATAATATATACTGTTTTTTATGGAAGAATATTAGTAAAAAATATTTCAAATGTAATGCCTAAAATCAAATCTAAAAAACATTTTGTAAATCATATTATCATTTCTATAATATGTGTATGCATATATATATATATTATATAGTATTACAAGTTATATCGATGTTAAACTAATGAGGGGAAAGGGAAAGCCCGTATGTAAATGTGGGGCAACGTCGGTGTTCGTCCCGTTAACAGGTGTGCTCTAACTGTACAACTATACGACCTCAAAGGCCGACAAAACATTTTTTACATACCTCGTAGATCACCAAATATAAAAAGGAAAAAATAATACCATGCACCAAATAAATGAGTATAACATTCCGAAACTTGTATACAATTAACTGATCGTATTGTACAGCATCGGTTGATAAATGTTTTAATGCATCGATGTGACTTGAAAAAATCGTTTTATATCATACGCAAATTGGATTTATTCCCACCATTTTTCAATTGAACTTTCATTGAAAGTAAAATTTTGCCTATAACTGTAATTCGTTTATTTGGCGACAAACTTTTATACTTTTTACGATTTTAAATAAATTCGTTAAAACGAGATGAAGTTTCTGAAGAAAATAACTACAGACAATCAAGAAAAAAAAATATATATTCGTGTGTGTGCGTATGTGTAATATATATATATACGTATATGCAAGTGTAAAATTATTAATTGGGAATGTATAGGATCATCCAAATGAGACGCCTAGATTTGTGTTTTATTAAAAAAATCTATACACATGTTTCTTTTTAATAAAACACAAATCTAGATGTCACATTTGGAAGACCCTATATAAAAAGGCACAAGAAGAGATCCATGGATAAAGGGAGTAGAGATAAGAAAATTTGTCAGAATGAACTGGAAGAGAAAAGTACTAGATCATCAAAGTGAAAGATTTTAAGAAGTTTTCAATCAATTGTAGAGAGAAAGAGGTTGACGACGATGATGATTACATATGCATATATGTGTGTGTGTGTGTGTATGTGTAGGTATGTATATAAAATCACATATACATATGGTATAATTAGCTGTACTTTTATAAACATAATAACTTTAACGGCATAATTATATAATTATATATTCAATGAACAATTAATAAGCTTGCAACCTAGAACACCACTTCTCTATTTTTCCATTTCAAATCGATATCATACTAACCGATATTTATTGACATAAATATGAAAAGATTTCTATATTGATGTTTATATATTAATAATTTTATATTTAATACAGAAAACTGTTTGATCATTACTTGCCGTTAAGCAATTAATACATTAATATATATATATATATATATATATATATATATATATATATATATATATAACTGTGAAGAAATTATTAAAAAAATGCTGTAAAATTTTAAACTTTCAAACATTTTTCATTCAAATTTGAGATTCGTTACTTTTTATTTTTTGAAAAAAGAATATATGTATTAATTTTTTTTAAACTCTGAAACATCTCAATTTCTTCATAAATCAACACCTGTTTTTGTTTGATCTATTTTATCTTAATTAATATTATCCTCTTTTTTAATATACTTTTGTAAGCCTTTTGTTGAGTAAGACATAATTTAAAAATATTGGAATGAAAATCCTAAACCTAATTATCGGTTTTATTATTATATAAAACTATCTATACTGAAATATCTATTTAACAAGAAACAAAAAGCTTTTTTGAAATCTTTCTGCGTTTTATTATTGAATGCTAATCCCTACACTCAAACAACAGTACTATATTCTTTAACAATTATTTTTACAAAATTGAGATTTTTAGAATGTTGATTATAATTTTAAAATATGTCTATTTAATAATAAAGATAATAATATACTACATATACTTATTGAATTAAATACACTATTATACTTTTTAAATTAATATAAAAAATATTTTTATGTTATTTACATCATGTTGAAATAATTTCTCATTTTTTATTAGAAATTCATTTTCTCTGTTTATAAAAGCAGATAATAAATATCACAATATATAATTCTTCGTTTTTAATTTCTTAAAATTACTTTTATTAAGTAGTTTACAACGGCTAGTTTTGACAAGAATGTTATCTACAAGTAGAATGATGGTTAGTTACTAGAAAAATACCTAACAAAAGTGATTTTAATGAATTAAACACAAAAATTAATTATATGTAATAACGAAATTTTCAAATAGAAACAAATAATTTATGTTATAATAAATAAATAATTTTCAATATTTATGATTGTAAATCTTAAGATTTTCTTAATGACCTATATTTAATTTGTACCAGAATAGATAAAAGATGTACTAACTTTCACTTTTAAAATAAATTTAATATAATTATAAATGAATTTTAACAAAACATAATATTTGCATAATTTTTATTTATTATAATCGAATAGAAAATAAACATTTATAATCGTAAATATATATATATATATATATATATATATATATATATATATATATATATATATATATATATAAGTACTCGAATAAAAAGATATAATAAAAAAGAAGTCATTTTTTATTATTCGAAAATATAGATTTGACCAAAATAATCTTTTAATTAATATCATATAATGAATATTGCTTTTTCGTATTTGAAGAAAAATATGAAAACTGATTAATTTTTATGGATTGATTGACACATAAAAAATTAATTTCTCTCATACAAGTTAAGTAGATATTTCATTCCACATTCTTGAAATTCGAATCGTTTAAAAAACCCAACTTACACCTTTTTAAAAATACATCATTCTGTTTATGAGATTTTTCTGTAGTAGCATCATACATGGTTTCATTTAATAAGCATAAATAGCATACTAAATTGTATGTCAATATACCAATAACATCATATAATAGAAATTTACATATTACTTCATAAACCGTTAATACAACTCAACGACCTATGAGATATTTTGATGTGGTATATAATTAGAAAGGTCAAGTTCAGTTGAGTTCGTTGGCTATAAAATAAGATTTAGAAGAAAAACAGAAAATATGATACACTTGACACAATTTAAATAATGAGTCGAAACAGTTACATTTAGAGTAGATATTTTTATTATTTGTGACGTTCACAAATGTGGACGTAATTCGATAATGATTCTATATAATTAAACATATCCGCTTATTATGTATGTACGTTTTATGGCATTATTTTATCTTTAGTGACCGTCTTTCTTGTTTCCTTTTACATATATATATATATATATATATATAGTCTTATAATAAAAAAATAAATTTAAAATATCTCTCAAAAACTGTCTCGAAAATAAGATTAATATTACCATAAAATATTAATCTCTGATATTAATCTATTCAGAGTACAACTATTTATGAAAAATAGAATAGTTAAAACCATAAAAAGATAAAGCTTCCAGTATATGTATAAATGTATACAATTTTATACGAATATTTCATTGTAAACAATTTTTGCGGTTTTATTTAATGTGCTATGTATGTTTCCACATAAAAATTCGTTTAATAGACTTGTACGTATTCCTTAAATGTACAGTTACATCTCCATTATACATTAATTTTTAAATTTAATATTATTAGTGAGAATACTTTTAAATTGCTGAACTATGGACATACATTCATATCTGTATATTTTTATACATTACTTATTAAAAAAGTAAATTACAAATGTAATTAAATAATTTTATTATATACGTATGGTAATATACATATATATATATATATATATATATATATATATATATATATATATATAAACAAAAAAAAGAACATTGATAAATTCAAATACAAATAATTATCAGTATTTCATTTATCACTGTGGTAAATTACTAATCACTCATTTCCAAAACCACAAGATTTTTTAAAAGTCTTCAATAATTACTTTTGTTCATATTAAATGTTGATGAGCATTTCGATGATAGTATCATTTATAGAACACTGCATTATAAAATTTAATGAATTATCTATCTGTATTATAAAATCTAGATTTCATAATACAGTACTCTGATGATGGTGGTATGGCCATCAAAATGTGCACCAACATTGAACAATTATTGTACAATTTTGTAACATTTTATGTTATTGAGTGAGAGATATACATTTATTTTCAATCTTTTTTTTAATTTAAAAAAGTATAAATTAGATATCGATGGAAGCTGACAATGATATTAATTTTATTGAAATTTATATACAATTTATTAAAACTCTAGTTAATTTAAAGTTTATATATATATATATACAAGAGTGTGTGAATGTTTCATTCGTATTAAATATTGAAGGTGACGTAGGTCAGTACTGTCGAACATAAATTACACATTACAAAAATACTCTCACTTAGTAAATATTTAATGAAAAAAGAATAAAATGATCTATTTATAAGTATATAGAAAAAATTATAAATATCAGAATGATATTATCATCTTTTTTTACATTATTTAATAATCATTTCACTTTCGTTTGATGTTTTGTTACACACATATGTTAAAATAATATTTTCAATTAAAGATACATTCGGAATATATAATCACAAAGTTATATACAATTACCTACATTAACAAATTAAAAAGATATACAAAATGTCACTCATATTTTATTTTATTGTTTTATATTAATAATACTAAATTTATATAATTGTTATCTTTTATGCAAATATACAGAGATGCATTTCCTGCATATCAGAGAAAGTTACAAATTTTATCATAATATTATCAATACTTAATATATTTTGATAAATTAAAAATATTTCTTTATTTTTAGCAAAATAAAAAAATGGTGAAAAAACATTACAGATTGTAATTTATATAATGCAAATTAACCAAATGTTTTTAATATTTTAATATACAAGTTTGTGTAGTTCAAAAATAATTATATATATATATATATATATATATACATATTTCAATAATTAATGATAAAATTATGAAAAATTAAATAAAATTATTTACTTCAGTTAATAAAGAAAATCTTTTTTGTAAAAATGCTACAATCGTATTTTATATATTTATAAAATACGATTGTTTATCTATGTATATCTAAAATAATTATATTTGGTAAATAAAAATATTATTTTAGATCTTTTTAATTTAAAAAACGATGCTATTTCAGTCTACCCAAAAAAGACCTTGTTACTATAGAATAGATAATACTTTCAGCTATTAAATAACTTAAGTATTAAGTAATATTAATAAAGTAAGTAAACTGGTCATAAAAGTAGAAGTGACAAAATTATAATTATTTTTTTGTCACACAGAATTTTTCTTATTCACATACCATTAAAAATTCATTCTGTTTTTTGTGTTGTTTTTGCTGTTATTTATATTGTGTCACAATTTTTGTACTTCCTACAACCGATTTCTAAATCCATCATCAAATATATAAAAATCTGAATTTTTGAAAGTATCTGAGCACATTTTTTGTATATTCTGCTATCATAATTTTTGTTAATGTTATTTTGATCTTTTATTCCTAGATATAACCCTTATACTAAAATCTGTTTCAATTTCATTTTTTATTTAATTTTACTTTCTATTTGTTCCTATATCAATCTGATTCTAAGAAAAATTAGATGTCTTATTTGACTTGCTATACGCAATTTTTAAATTTTGTTCATATGGTATATTAAAAAAATTAGTTTAACATCTAAAATCGTCAACCATTTATTTATTTATTTAATTGTTCAATGTACAATTTTTAATTTTATACAACTCTATATTTTTAATATATTTGCTTATTGTTCTTTAAGTTTTTATTATTTTCATTATATCTACATATAATTTATGTTAAATCCTATATCTAGTTTATGTTTTAAGAATATAGAATTGTTTTTATTTCATTTTACATAATTTCTATGCCATTTGTTCCTATTATTATAAATTTAACTATTTTAACAGACACATTTTTTTACATCATTCACATGATTTCTATGTACAATTTCCAATGTATCTATCGATATTTGCTATATGGATTTTAAATCGATTTTTAAATATATTTATGAGTTTTGTTAGCTTTTTTCAAGTTTCTTTTTTAATATTCTTATTATTTTATATATCTTTATTAATATTCATTAGTTTGTGTTATAGTGTTATTTTTTTTATAAATACTTAATTTATTACATGATCGCAGGTAAATGCAAAAAAACAATTCAATGATGATCAATAGAAGAAGAATACAACAATGGAATCACAAATTAAGATGTAAACGATTTGAATTAAAAAATTTTAATTAATAAAAATAAGAATATTTAAGTAAATTTATATTTGAAAATAAAGAGATAACAATTATAAGTACAAATATGATAGCAATTATTTTCAAACTTGTTTCATATTTTTTTAGAAAATTTATAATTTTTAAAATATAATTTTATTAATTTTTTCTAATTAAAATTCATACACGGATTAAAAACAAGGAATGTTAAAAATATTTATTTATTTTTAATATTTGAAATTATTTAGTTCATTTAGTTTCAGTATCTATATTTGTTTTAAAAATTGTGATATGATAAAAATAATAAATGTTGTCATTCAATGTATGATTGTTTATAACTGTTAATAAATAAATAGCATAAATGTAAATACACAATAAATTAATTATAAATAATATATAAATATATATATATATATATAATTTTATTAAATCAAACACAAAATAATAATACAATAAAATAAAAAAATACTAGACAAAAGTATATTGACATACCAACACAGTTTTAAATTTATCCATAATGAATAAGACGAACGAAAAAAAATCAATAAAACACAACTCAACTTATAACTAAATGTTAGAAGCAGTAGAATTGTACTGGAACTGACAGGTGAGCTCTACCATATGAACCAGGTGAGCTCAGATTAACGGGATTCTTACATCTTATATTGTATATGGTAGGAAACATACGAAACACTTATTTTACACGTATTATAGGTGCAGTTCAAATATCATTTGCACGGGTTTTATAAACACTAAATAATTTATAAAAATTACAGTACTTTGTGAATTGGTTCAATTGATTTTTAGTCGCATTCAATGGCGCCTTTTTAATGATTAGTCGTTTAATTAGAGAATAACTGTTCAATTATAACTGAATATTAAAAAATCTGTAATGAATTTTTGCATAAAACGTATAATACGTATGAATAAATATGGATTCATTTGATTCGTTACTTTAATTATTAAAAATTCAATAATATCATATAATTTATTAATAGAAAATAAATATCATAACCCCCTTAAATTCAATTTAATAAGTGATATAGAGAAGAATCGCAGGCAACAGCTTATAATTTTATCTTACCAGTCATAATAGAATATATACTGAAATATATATACATATATATATATAAGATAATAATAAAAAACTATAATTATCTCTATCGTAATTTTTATCTTAAAATTACAAAATTCAATTACGCAAAATATCTACACGTGCATATAAACAGAACAATAATATATTAATATTTTCTTTAATAAAAAAATACAATATCAATATTTAACATTGAAATATCAACACATTTTTTTATTTCTTTTATTATATATATATATATATATATATATATATATATATATATATATATATATATATATTGTTTAGAGTAACAAAGAATATTTTGAATAATATATATTTTAATTAGACATGAAGACAATTATATTTGATTTTATTACATTACTTATTTTTAGAACCCCATAACAATAATAAACTTTTTAGATTCATTTAGGCTATTCTCTCTATCTCTTTCTCTCTCTCTCTCTATATATATATATATATATATATATATATATATATATATATATATTAAATTGTTCAAACTTCGTAATATGTAATATAATAAATACAAGAATAGAAGTAATAAATAAATACAAATTTGAGTATCGAAACAATACATTAAAATCTATTCGAATTTGAAAATAATATGATGAAGAAAATTAAGAATAATATTCGAAATATTAATGATGATATACGAGTATAATGTAAAAATGAAAATAATATCAAATAAGTAAAAAATCAAAAGTAATTTTTAAAAAGTAATAAAAAATTAAGAGAAACAAACAAGTATATAAAAGCTTTCTCTCTGTCTCTCTCGTTCACTCTCTCTCTCTATATATATATATATATATATATATATATATAAATTATTAATTGGACACCTAGATATACAAAAGGCTCAGGGAGGGAGATATCATAAATAAACAAGACAGAAATATAAGAAAATTCGTGGGAATGAACTGGAAAAGAAAGGCACTAGAACTATCAAAGTAAAGAGTTTTGAGAGAGGTCTTTATCCAGCAGTGGATAAAAGGAGACTGATAAGATATAAACAAATAAAAAATAATAATCTCATGATAAAAAAAAATCAAGCCAAGAGCAATGTATAATAATTTTCCAGTTAGAAGCAAATTGAAATAAAAGGAATATAATCAGAAATTAAAAACGATATCCATTTAAAAAAACTTATTAATAAATAGAAAAAATTATAGACGAAGTAAAAATTGACATAAAATGAAATCGTGATAGTTTAGCAAAAATTCTTATATTATGAAGCCAAATATTGCTCTATGTTAGATAGAAGAATAATGTTTTTGATCAATGCATCCAACCTTGTTTCAATTACAGTAATGGAACATGGGTCTTAAATTTCACAATATTTCAACGATTTCCCAAAACACAGAAAAATATAGAAATTGAAATATTAGTAATAACACACAGAAATAAAAAAAGAAATGAGTCGATCGTATAGCAAGAAAGGAAAATTATTAGTGGACAATAGGAATTATTAATTAGAAATCTAGAATTATTATTTTTTATTTATTTACCTATCTTTTTTAGTATATATATATATATATATATATATATATATATATATATATAAACAAGTATGTGTAGGAAAAAAGGTGAAAAATTAAAATTGGAAAACACGTTATAATTTCTTAAAAAACCCGTTTAAACCGCTTGAATATTCATATAAAATATTATAATAAAAGGCAAGAGTACAAGTAATAGGTAAAAATTTTTAATAAGATCGTTATTTTTGTAAATACTTCACGAGAAAGAAAATGTAACATAATAACAAATTTGACAATTTAATTAAAAAACCAAATATCATAATTTATATATATATATATATATATATATATATATATATATATGTATAATTATTTAAATTTATTTTTATGCAACCAATAACAATAGATAAAAGAAACAATACTATTAGTTTAAATATTCAATTTATTTCAAATTACATAAATTTAATTAAATTGTACATCATAAAGTGTACCAATAGTTGTTAACAGCAATAGAAATGTAAAATAAATAAAAAAGAAGGAAAGAATAAATTAAAATACTCCTTTGTATAATTTTGAAAGTGCGTAATTGATCATAAATTACAATGAACAGGAAAAAAGTAAAAAATCAATTACAATTTACATGTGTGTAAAGCAAACCAGATTTTTAATAAACAAAGGTGTGTGTATATATATATATATATATATATATATATATATATATATATATATATATATATATATATATATATATATATATATATATATATATATATATATATATATATATATATATATGTTATATGACTACAAAAAAGTTGAAAACAAGTATTATAATGACAATGTACCTTCAAATAAGGATTACTCAGACATCAAGTACATTTGCACTTACTGTGCACTGAATTTAATCACTTTATTGTGTTTGCACATTAACTGGAAATAAAAATATATCAAAACAAATAATTACGTCAATACATTCAAATATATATATATATATATATATATAAACATATGGAAAAAAGTTTTACATCACGGAAGTGAAAAATTTTAGGAAAAGCCTTCATCTACCAATTAGATAAAATGACGAAACTGTTATAGATTATATATATATATATTTATATACGAAAAAAAGTAAAATGTAAAATTAAATTTAAGTATGTATTTAGTTTGTAAATATCACAAATATAAAAAAATATTTATCATTATAAAAAAACATAAATAAAATATCTTCATTAAATATATTCCATTAATCTAGAAATTCTATTCAATAAATACTTATATTAAAAAAAAACAATTACTTTTAGTAAATCAAAAATAATATACAAAATGTGCATAAGTCATGGCACACATGGGTAACATAAGCAATTTATTGATATAATTCAATGAAGTCGTTAAATTAAAAAATATATATTTAATTGAAAACAAATATAACATTCATTAAATTTATTCATTATGTAATATTCATTATATTTATTTTCAATTAAATATGTATTTTTTTAATTTAAAGACCATTGAATTATATCAATAAATTGCTTATGTTACCCATGTGTGCCATGACTTATGTGTAATGTGTATATACATATATCTGATTTTTCATCTTTGTCGTATATAATAAATCAAGTTCAATTGATACGAGTTAATGTTCAATCCAAACGGTGACGAAAGCTTATAAATGAAACTTTAATGAAGTCATCTTAGTGAATTATGTTCGTTTAAATCATTTTAGTAGTGAGTTAATGTTCGATAGAAGTGTACGTAGTACTGTATATAGCAGTTTACCAGTTTATAGTATAAAGTGTAATACATTGTTGAAAAACAATATTAGTAAATATAAAAAAATTATAAATAAACGGAGCAAGAGAGATAAAAATTCATAATTATTTCTATATTTGACTACTATACAAAAAATTAATTTAAAATTTAAACATGTATTTTTTATAATATAAATACTTTTTCTTTAGCAATAAAGTATTTTTACAGGTCATATCCAGACCTGATTTTTTTATGTTTTATAATTTAATTACTAGTATTTTGTAAATATTAACAAAATATTAAATGTTCATATTTATTGTATTTTCTAACTAATAATAATGGATATAAACATGAATTTTAATTATATAAGGTATTTTGTATATATGAATGAATTTATCTATTTCCTTATCTTATAAGATAAGGAAATAGATTAAGTGTATTCATATATTCAAAAAATACATGTGTGAAAATATATTAAAAAGTTCATTTCTATAAAATAATAAACTATTAACAACAAAAAATTAAATAAACGTATAACAATACAATCTACAAAAAATATTTTAAATATTGTTACTAACTTATGTTTTAATTCAGAAAATATTTTATATTTAATATAAAAAAATAATATAACGTTGAAAATAATTATTGTATTGTATTGATTCACAAATGTAGCGAGTTCAATTAGATTGAAAACGCAATTGAGGAAGGAAAAACATTATCAAATATTAAAAATAATAATACTCATAAAAAATTGATCTATTAATATAAATATTTGCAAAATTATTTGTAAGAAAACAAATATTTACATAAAATACAATCTAAAGATTAAAGATTCTTAAACATTTAGCAAAATATGCGTTTTATTTCTAAAGGTTATCATAGTTTAAAATACTTACTGAGCGTACATTTTAAAATTATATTTAATTTGCATTTATTAATTTAATTTTTATTCAAAAAAATTTTAATTTATGTTCAAAAAAAGGAAAAGTGACATGTAATTATTTTCAAAATAATAATTATAACACACAAACATACACACATTTATATATATATATATATATATATATATATATATATATATATATATAAGAAAGGGGTTTCAATAAGGAATAAGATTATTTTTTTATTAATTTCATTTTTAAATTTACTTATCCTTCACTGAGGAAATAAATAATTTCAATAAATTGGAAAAACTACATTCAAACTCAATAGTTTTTATGAAAGGTAGAATTGTCATTAACCCTTATAAATATTGTAAAAATTTAAAAATTATTGAAACTCAGACAATGTAAATTTTAATTAATTTAAAAGTTACAATTATTTATAATACATTTTTCTACAAATTCAATTTTATGCTCATTAAATGATATAAATAAATAAATTGAAGAACATCTTTAATAATAGTTGAACACTATTATTAAAAATCGTTTAGTGTTAGAAAATGACTTATTTGTTAAAACAATACAATTATGTATTATCATCAATGAATATACAGTTTTCAAAATTCAAATACCTAATTAGATTTGATTTTTTTGTATTTCAATATTATTTCACTGCAGATCAATCACTAATAATAAATGAGATGTATTAATTTAAATCAATAATTTTTTTATATCAATAATTTTAAATATACAAAATAAATAAACCATATGACAAACTTTATAATTATATCACCAAGAAAATTTAATAACATTCAACAAAAATATGTTTTAGAAAATATATTTCACACATTTCTCTAAATACAAGTGCTTTTAAATAAATAAATATACGAATACATTTATTTATATATATATATATATATATATATATATATATATGTATGTATATATATATTTATAATTAAGAACGTGATAAATGCAAATAAAAAATAATACAATTATTTTTCAATATTTTAAAAATTGGATAAAACAAATTTGACTTCATATACGAAAAATGAACATACAAATGTGCTTCGACAATGTTACGCCACTGTATTCAGTCAATTTACAATACAATAATATTTTCGCCAAAAATTTGCAGAATACTTTCATTATAACAAAATGAGTTTAAATATCTTATGAACATGTTAAAATAAATTGTCGATCTACTGACGTCACGAAATGAGTGAATTTTCCTACAGTGTGTGTTGAATTATAAGAGGGGATTGTTGTATTGATCAATGTTTTGCAAATTCAACAGACATAACTACCATTCATTAATAGTGCGAAGTTCATATTGAATGATTGTTATTTTTTAAGGACTGATACCTGATATACGTGTAAAAATGTTACGAAAATTAACAAACAGTTCGATGAAAGTAAATTTTTCACAAGCAGGAATATTGATTCGTTCTTTGTCGCAAGAAAGTGGTTCTGTTTTATCAGCTGGGGTTGTTACGAATAATCAAGTAACAGAAGACGCAGTGAAAAATCCAATTAATTGGGATAATGCATTGCCCTTTGAATCTTTACCAGGTAAGTTTGCAGTGGATGCATCAGGTGGATGAACATAACCAAATTTCTTCATACTCATATAAAATTCATATATATATATATATATATATATATATATATATATATATATATATATATATATATATATATATATATATATATATATATATATACATACATATGTATGTATGTACATTAGAAATTCTTTCTCTTTACATTCACAATATACAGTATAATTGAATTTTTTTCTTGTTATATTTTATTCATAAGACTTTGCTGTATTATATATATATATATATATATATATATATATATATATATATATATATATATATATATATATATATATATATATATATATACAATATAAAGTAATACACTCATTAAAATATTAATTAAAAATAAATAAATTTCAAATTTTACCAGTTTAATAATTTTATAAAAATAAATAAATTGTATATTTTTTGTTAATAATTTGTATTTTCATCGTATTTTTTTGTCTTTTTGGAATTACATATACATACATAAATAAAAATATTATATAGGACATTTTAGATATAAGTATTAATGTCTGAAAACATTCTAACTGGAAAATTATAAATACTTAGATAAAAGTAAAAAAATGTATCTAAATTTTTCGATAACGAAACAAAAAAAATAATACACTATAATAGAATAATATCAACTTGTAATGCAAGGTTATCTTTTTGTATTAATTAAATAAATAGAAAAAATTAAATACATGTTTAGCAAGGACAGTAAATTATGTAGTTAATATACAGCTGTTTGCCATTTAATATCATAAATTCTAAGTCTAATCTAGACAATCTTTCGAATTTGCAAACATTTATCAAGGTTATAAAACTCTTTCAAGCAAAAATTTGAACATTTTTAATAATAAAATTATAGGAACAATGAACTTGAATTACATTGCATTCTCATATACACATATATAAATACGTCCATTATACATACACGTATGTGTATATGCATAAATATATATATATATATATATATATATATATATATATATATATATATATATTTATAGTTTTTATATCATGAACATAATTGATAAATAGATTATTCTGTCTCATCAGATGATTTGATAAAAGTATTCAATATAAATTATTTTCCGATTTTTTTTTCATAAAAAATTCGATAACCATACGATGATCTTTAGAAAATCCAAAATAAAAATGCAAAGATAACGACAGGATCATTAAAGTACACATAAATAAAAATAAATGATTATTCTTATCTGATACTCTTTTTCATATAACTTATTGGATTGCCCTTGAAAATGTTTTTTTTTTATTAATAGCGATTTCCTGAAAACGTTTTACTGCTACATGTTATTTTATTTCACTCTCGTGTTTTTTTAGCCGCTTCTAATTAAAAGTAATAAGACTGTCTGTAGTCACTTATTCTGAATTAGAAGTTACACTGCATGTGGGTCCACAGTAGATATGTTATTTTCCTCCTATCATCTATATCTCACTTATATACTAGCTAATGACGTCCTCTAAGGATTACAAGCTCTCAGAATTATTGATTACTTTTGGAAAAAAAATCCAACGTATGAATGTGTTTTTGTATTTGAAAAATGAATTAGCTATAGTACTAAATAAATTGTTAGTTATGTTTTTAATACATATTTGTTCAATTCTAAACAATTTGTTAATATACAATATATTCAATATACAACATTGAATTGAATACAAATATAATAATAATTATAGATACTTTTTATCATTGTTATTAATTAAGTAATTTTTCACATTTCTATCAACAAGTAATGTTTATAAATATTCATTTAATATATTTATAAAATCAACAAATTACTTTTATGATTCATCTAATAGATTAATTCACGTTACATCCATCGTTATTTAATATTAATTTCAGACATATCCAAACAAATAACACTTCTTTTATCAAAATTTTTAATTTTTTTAACATTAAGATTAATTATTTTTTTACAAAATTAATCATTCGCCACAACATCATAATAATATAAATAAAGTGTTCAATAATCAATTCTTATTGATGTTAATTGCAATTATATATTTTAATAATCATGTTGTAACCTTCAGGGCACGGAATTATAAATAATTTCATACTCTGAAGATCATGGCATTATCATTAAAATGTACATTAGCATTTGGAACTAAAAAGTGATTATTGCGCAAAAGTATTTTTTATAAAAATCTGCAATTGAAGCGATTTATTTATTTGAGTATTAAAGTTTATTGATTTCAATTTTTCCTCCATGTATTATTGTTATAAACAATAAAGTGAACAATAAGTGATTATTGAATATTTTAGAACATATTGTGATGTTAGAGGTAAAAATTCATTTGTGTTAAATCTGAAGAAAATTTTTAAAATATTTACTTTAGATATCTTTTAATAAGATGCGATATATAAGTAACAACACTAATAATGTTTAAATTAAAATATGTATTTTTAACACATAACGTAAAAATGTTATACATAAAAGTCACAGCTCATTAATAAATCATAGTATAATATAATATATATCAAAAATATATCAATATATTAAAAAAATATTATTTACAATTGCAGGTCCAAAACCATTTCCTATTATTGGAAATTTATGGAGATTTCTTCCTGTCATTGGAGAATATTATAACAAGCCAATTAAGGATATACATATGATGTATGTTAATTTAATAAAAATAATATATATATATATATATATATGTGTGTGTGTGTGTGTGTGTGTATATGTATTGAATAATTTTAGACAATATTTCAAATGAATTAATTCTTGGAAAAATATAGAATATTTTAAAAATAATCAAAACCATAAATAATAACAGACTACATATAAAAACGAAAAAGAATACTAATATTTAAATAATAAAAAAATAATGTTTTAAATAAAAACTAATTAGATATTTTACAATAAAAATAACAAAGAGGCAACAGAAATTATTAACTAGTAAACAATAAACATTACAAAATCTTTAAAAAGAGACTTTGACGGTAATGAATAAGTGGGTTATTAATTGAATAAATAAGTGGGATGTAACTGAAAAATCTCTAATCCTAAAAACACAAATAAAACATGACAAAATTTCGATTTTTTCAAAATTTCACATTAAACTTATTTCTTCATTGTTTTATAAATATATTAAAAAATAAATATAATTTTCATATTCATCATTTATAATATATAAAAAATAAATCATATTTTAATAACTTAAATTTCTAAATGAACTTCAACTAAACAACATAAATCTATTTGTTCTTCAATTAACATAATTATTTATTTCAAGTTGAACAAGCAGTTAACAAAGGAAAACTTGTTTTTATTCAACTTTGTATTTATGTATCATGAAATAGTTTTATATGAGAAAACATTTAAAAAAATTAAATATGAAGAGACGTCAGCTGAATGTACAAAAATACAAAAAAGTATTAATATTAGTTCAGATAAATACTTTTTCAAATTCTATAAAAATATTTTGGTAAAATTTCATTTGAGTACATTAATAACAGTTTATTGCAACATACATATGTATTTTATAACATTAATATGTTTAACTTTTTCATACTAATTAATAGCTAATATATATTAAATGTAATTCACTTGTAATTAAGACATATGTATGTATATCTTAATTAATATCAATAAAAAAAACATTTCTCATTACTAAAAAGATTATTTCACTAATTTATTATATATAATTTAGAATTTAAATATTCTACGTTATAACTAAATTCTTTGATATCAAATCTTGTAAATTAAATTGCCTTAAACTTAAATAATCCTTTAACAGTTATTTTATAAATGTGTGTTGTTAATTAGATATAATATTAATATTATTTCATATACTTTAATCAATTAAAAAATTCGTAGAAATTTCAATCACAATCACCATGCTTATTGCACATATTTTTTTAAAAAAATGTTAATTTTAAATTTACGAAATATTTTTTCCAGGTGGCACAAAGAATATAATGATATAATGATTCTAAGAAATATACCTGGTCATGACGACATTGTTTTTACATTTAATCCAGAAGATTTCGAAACAGTAAGAAATTTTAAAATTACATTTACTTATTTATGTAAATAAAAATTTGTACGAGGAGTTTGTTCAGCAATAGATTGATAGAGGCAGGAAATTATATATATATATATATATATATATATATATATATATATATATATATATATTAAAAATACCATAGTATACAATCATTCACCAATTCATGTAATATTTTTTATTTATTATGTAAGCCATCATTAAATTGAACAAAACAAAACGAATATATCAGTAATTATTACATTTCAGTCATCAATAAGATTGAAAATCAGAAATGTATTAATCGCTATAAAAGATATTTAGATTCGAAATAGCTGCATTTTCATTAAACATCTAGCTTTGTTCAGTGTAACTTTTATTCCAGATATTTAGAAACGATGGTATATGGCCAGTAAGAGATGCATTGGCTTCATTCACATATTATCGATTAAAATATGTAGATTTTGCAAATCCAGGATTACTTGCACAGTAAGATATTTTTAACAGTAACTTAAAGATATGATTAAATCGTACTATCATTTTATTTCAATATTAAACTTTTATTGTTCATGTGAGTTTTGTTCAGAAAAAGTATTCAATTAGAAATTTGATTATTCAATTTTAATGTATAAAGAAGTTATTTCGAAAAATGTTTATTATTATTTTATTAAAAAATCGAAATAATATTTCATTATACTATTTACTCCTGATTTTTTATAAATTTAATACATACTAAAATTGTATAAAACTATCCAAACAAATAAATATTAATTTACTTTTTTAGTTTCTTGACTTATAGTACCAACTCAAGTATTAAAAATTGTTATTCATTTAATTCGTGTTTTTGGAACAAAGTTATTTTTTAAAACTCTAAAAGCATTTTTAAACAGATAAATCATTCAATTCAAAACCACAAGATATATAAATGTTCAATTATCACTTATTGTTGAGTTTATTTATCAATGCACATTTCATTCGTTAATGATAACATGATCAACTAAATGCGTATTAACAAATAAAATTGATAATAAATAATTATCGATTATAAAAAATCAAATTTTTGTTAAGCAGTAATATTATGTCTTAATTGAATAAACTGATTTATGAATAAATTCTAAATAATTCTTCAAATTTAAAAAAAAAAAATAATGCATTCAACAAATCCAAATGACTGGCCTTAATTCAATATTTCAACTGAAAAAGTTAAAAAAATCTTTTATTTTTTTAAAGGCATGGTCAAGGATGGGGTAAAGCGCGTTCAATTATTAACACAGCTATGATGCAACCACGTGTAGTCAATTATTACATTCCGTACATGGAAAAAGTGGCTGATGATTTTATTTACAAAATAGAAACATTATTACAAAAAAGTTCTAATTCTGAATTACCAAACGACTTTATCAACGAACTCAATAAATGGGGACTGGAATCCATTTGTTTAGTAGCCATGGATATTCGATTAGGTCAGTGTAAACTTTAAATATATATATATATATATATATATATGTAATACTATAATTGCCCCCATTCTTGTGTGTAATTCTAAAAATTGATCACTGCAAGATAAATACTTAAGCAGAATTACTGCAATGCAATAGTAATGTTAGAAAAAGATCATAGGGGAAATAAAATAAGAAGAGGTATAATTAGAGAGTAAATGAGACAACAAGCCTTAAATGAAATTATAAAGAGAAGACAAAGGCTGAAAAAAATTAAATTAGAGGAAAACAGAGGATTACATGATTGAATGGTATTAAGAACTTTGCAAGTAGAAGGAAGAAAAGAAATAGAGACCGATTTAATTCATTTAAATCATTTTCAATTAAATAACCATACTTATCAATAAAACTTTTATTCTTAAATTAAAAAAGGAGACAATCAAAATAAAAATAATTTCTTATTAGAATCCTTGGCTTCAGAGTTGTAATCTTAGAGAGGTGTATTAATACTGTTATTATTCAAATATATTATTATTTTGGCTTACTTAGTCTATTATTTTCAGGTTCTTTTGATCCAAATAAAGATTGTGATCCAGAAATTCAAAAATTAATTGACTATGTCAACGAAATGTTTTCACTTATTTACAAACTGGATGTGTTGCCTTCTTTATATAAAATATATAGTACAAGAAACTGGCGTAGATTCGTTAAAATAATGAACTATATCACAGGGTAATCATAACTAACATATTATTTTATTTTATTTTTTAACAAAACATACTTTTAATATATTTCAAAAAAATATTCTTTTAAATTTTAATAACGATAAAGTAAATTCGTATGAAAACATTTCTAATATAAAATAATATACTAAAAACTATAATTATTTAACGTTCTATACAATTTAAATGTAAAAAAAATATTTTTCAGTGTCTGTAAGCATTATATAGATAAAGCTGCAGAGAAAATGGAAAAAAGTGCTTCAAGTGAATCAAATTTAAGTGTTTTACAGCAACTACTTAAAAAAGATAAAGCTATTGCGTATGGAATGGCTATGGATATGATTATGGCTGGAATCGATACAGTAATAATTTTATAAGAAAAAAATTATATATATATATATATATATATATATATATATATATATAATTGAATCATCATATTCATAAAAACTTATTAATAATTTCTTCAAAATATAAACCAATACTTACACTAATTAATTTATAAAATATATCTTTTTATTTTGACAAAAATAAATCATTGTCCTTACACAAAAACTTTTTTAATTAAAATTTATGATTGGAAATTCATACTTGTTGAACATATAAAATCGGAAATGATTTTTATTTTTTGTAATTGATTTTTTATACGAGTATATATTTATATTCAACCATATTTGAAATTATGAAGAAAATAATAAATAAATAATCTAAAAACTGTAGTATTTTACACAAGCAATGCTTAAAACTTAATTTCACTATTTAAAAGATTTTTTTGGCAATATCTATTTTCTCAAATTAATAATCATTTTTTTAAAAATCGTATATGAATTTTTAAAAATATTCAACTATATTTTTTAATACAATTAAAGAATACTTTCATAGAATTTCATTATTAGAATGAATAATTTATTTATAAATAACACTTGCTTATATAAATATAAATGTAATAAAGTAATTTATGTTGTAGACAAGTAAAACAATGGCAGCAACTTTATATTATCTAGCAAAAAACCATAACGCTCAAGATAAATTGCGTGAAGAAATATATAAAGTTTTACCGAATCCGACAAGTACTCTAACCGAAAGATCCATCGATTCAATGCCATATTTACGAGCTGTCTTAAAAGAATCTCAACGTTTAGCACCAATTGCTATTGGAACACAACGACGTTCCCAAAAGAATTTCGTGCTTTCTGGATATCGTATTCCAACAGGAGTAAGTAATATTGTAAAAAATCAACATCGCGATTTGAAAAATTGGCAATAAGAGTTCACTTTATTCCCTAAGTACATTTTGATGATTATACATCATTAGATCACTGTATCAATGGCATAGTCATTAAAATGTAAATATATCAGCCAATAAGGTAAACAATTAGTAATTATTGAATTGTTTTATGAAATCTTACGGCATTAGAATGAATAATTCATTTAATTAGCCACAAAGTATAATATAATGCTATAACTGGTGAGTTTACACAATAAGGATTTTTTTATCGAGATTAACAAATTCGTTAATGAATTTTTAAGTAATTGGCATCCATTAACAATTGAAAAATGTATGGCATCGATACGACTTGCTATCCAAGAGATATTTTCATCAAACACTTTTTCTTAGTAAAGACAAACACCCTGACGTGTATAAACTCTAGAATTTAATTCACATAAAAACTACTTCAAAAGAGATTAATTGTAAATAGTTAACTTTATTGAAATATATTATCTTACCCATTTGTTATTTTTCTGATAAATTGATTTCTCTTGAAAAAAATATCAAATGAATATATATTTGTATCATTAATTATAAAAATTATTATGAGTTTATATTTTTACTAGGAAATAAAGGTTCAGAAATAACTTAAAAATAATTCAATCAGATGAAACAAACATTTATTTGAAAAATACGAAGACATTTATATAACTGTTTATTATCCATTTATTTCAGACACAAGTTATAACAAGTAACTTTATCTTGGGCCTTACGGATAAATATTTCGTAAATTCAGATCAATATATACCAGAACGGTGGTTACGTGGATGCCCTCAAGAATTATCTGCGAAAAATGCCCATCCGTTTGTTTATTTGCCTTTTGGACATGGACCTCGTACGTGTATTGGAAAACGAATTGCTATCAGTGAAATTGAAATTCTGCTAACAAAGGTAAATTTCATTAAATAAATTATTTTATTATCTATATAATTTTAAACAAAAACCAAGTATATTCTTCTATAAATAAGATTCTAAATTTTTTAATCAATGTGTATTTACTAATTTACTCTTTCAATAATTAATAATACACTTTTAGTCATACGTGCTTCTTTAAACACTTATATAAAGTGTAATTACAAAAAAGAACATTTGTAATTGTTATGCACGTACTCTTATTATAAAAGAATTATAGAATTATACATGGAAAGATTATACCTTCAAACGATTTAACGCAAATCCTGTTTTTATATACTAATACATTTTATATTATTTACTTTTGCTCTTCATCTTTTGATTATCTAATATTTTTATACTTCTCTATGGTTAGTTTTAGCTTTAAAGCTATCATCGGATAAATAGATATTCTATCTACCTGATGATTAGTTTAACGCTAAAAGCAATCATGAGGAAATACAATAATAATTACCAAATGTTAAAGAACATAATATAAAAATAGAATTACAAGAAAATAAGCAATTTTTAATATTGTACACGTTTATTTTAATATGATTTTTATAAATGTTAAACACAAATATAAAATTGATTATGAATATTTTCGCACGAAAAACCACTATATTTTGTAAAAGTGTTTAATAATTACTTATTTATTAGTTGATATGCACTCCGATAAACATGCCTTTTTTACTTTATACTATTTGACAATGATAACAAGGATATAAAAATGTAAATTTACAAATAAAGTAAATAATGAATTCATAAAATCTTATAGTGTTTATATAAACGATTTATTTGTATCTGTATATTTTTATAATTTTCTTTTTTAACTATATGTTTGTTATCGTTATTATCCATGATCAATTGAACAACTAATCTTGAATGAATCCACAGTACTGAAAATTATCAATAATTATAAATATTTTCGATTTTTAGTTATTGCGAAAATATAAAGTCGATTGGAAACATGACGAAATGAAATTCAGCAATCAACTCATATACGGTGTAGACAGTCCACTTAATTTTCATCTTTCGAATGTTGATTAAATATTATTTTATATATAGGTATAATATATTAATAAATAATTAATTTTTATATATAATAAAAATAAAGTAATTTATAAAAAAGCGTATTTTATAGTTATTGATTATGAAATTTAATTTTCAAATGATTTATTGTTATTTCTAATAATTATTGTAATTTGTGTGAAAATCTGTATACGAATATACAGGTATGTTTGTAATAAGAATTACATTTTTCTCTAAAATATAAGAAACAGATAAAATAATCAATAGAAAAGACATCAGAGAAAATGATAATACGAATTGGTAAAAAATTTAACAATCACGCACTGTACAAGACCATTTACAACATTAGGCAATTATTCTTAATAAAACATTGAATGAAAAAGATAGAACGTTGTTAGATACCTAAATGTTGATTTGTCGGTTGTAAACAGAATGACGTTTAAGTTTTTAAAAATGCTCAGAACACGACAAGATAACTTTAAGTACCATAGAAACATCGTTATCTGTTATGCATAAAAATAATATATTAAATAAAAAATATATTGATTGTACATACAAGTGAAATAACTAAATAGATTTATTGCATTATATATTTAAAAAAAATATATAAAATTTAAACGAGTAATGTTTTCATTTCCATTCAAGAAATATTAAAACTGAGTGTTTTTTATGTTTTTTTAAAATATTTTGTTATATATATATATATATATATATATATATATATATATATATATATATATAAATATATAAAACAAATTAAAATAATACAATTATTCAAACTATTTCTTCTTTAATTAACATCATTTCATAAAAAAAAAATTATTAAACGAATTTTTATAACATTCAAAACAATTTATTACCATCAAAAAATAACTTGATATAAATAAAAAAAATACTATAAAATAATATTAAATTGTTTAAAATGTTACGTACTTTACATAAAATCAGAACTCAGTCACGAGTGACAATTTCTATAAAGAAATTGTCTCAAATTTCGAGTTCGATAAATGATGACAATGTGAATGTTAACAAAAATAATCAAGCTTCAAGGGAACCAAGTAAACATATCAGCTGGGAGGAAGCGAAACCATTTGAATCAATACCAGGTAAATAAATCAATTTCTTTACTATAGAAATAGCATGGTTAACTGAAATATTAACTAGGTTTCATAAAAACATTTCATAACATTTTAAAGTCAATACAGTACATTTAAATAAAAAAGTAAGAAACAAAATAATAAATTAAGATAAAATGTTTTTTTTTCAAATATGTTAAATTATTAATACATTTTCCTTTTAAAGATGCTTATTTGTATTGTTATTTATACAAACTGTTTTTGTAACTAAAACTATTTTTTTGCAAAAAAGTATATAGTTAATATAACACTTAACGATTATTTGTACTATTTAAAAAAGAATCATTAAAATATACTTTTAATGACATTTAATAAAACCTTTCAATATTGTTAACGAAATTTAATAAAATTTAAATATAATATTTTTATTATTTTGATTTTGGAAATAAACAAATTATTATTTATTTATAACGATCTATCTATCTATATTTTTTATATATATATATATATATATATATATATATATATATATATAATATTCTAATAAATGTAAATAAGTCAAATTATTTATATTAAATTAATTACGTCTATTAAAAATTAATACATAATATTAAAAATGTTTTTGGCTTTTTTAATACAATATTGTTTTTAATAGAATAAAATATTTATGAGTATATTTTTCATATTTATTCAAATTTTAATGTGGCAAAAATAATAATTGTCAATAATATGTATTAGTTTTGAAACTATCAGCAATGCTGGTAGTACGAGAACGAAAAGTTAAAATACTGTCTTATAAATATATTTGAATAAATATAACAATAAGTTTATAAAACGAATATTTTCTTTTGAAAAAACATACCTTTTTTAATTATATTAATGTTAAATACATAAATTAATAAATTTAAAGTAAATATAATAATTTAATGTGATCTTTCGATAGGTCCAAAACCACTACCAATTATCGGAAATATATGGAGATTTTTACCATATATAGGAGAATATTATGGACTTCTTTCTAGAGAACAACAAACAATGTATAGTATAAAGTTTCTAAAATATATAACAAATATAACTAATAACGATTTTGTGTTATAAATAGTATCATAGAGTTCAAATTTATTTTTCAGATGGCGTAAACAATTTGGAGATATTTTTATAATAAAACAAATCAACAATACAAACATAATATTCACATACAATGCAGATGATGCTGAGACGGTAAAAAATGAATTTATATTTACAATTAAATATAATATATTCAAGTATGCAGATGAAATATATTTAAATTTACGTCATGGGATATGTCATATCAATATTGTTTTGATCTGTTTGGTATTTTTGGATTTATCCAATTTTGGTTTTATATTTTACGCAATGTTTATTTAACGACACATAAATTTTAGATGACTATTATATCTATTTAATATATTGTGGAGTTTAATTGTCTATTGTTTTATCTATGATATAAATACAACGATGAATCATTGAATAAAACAGTACCATGATAAGATCGGAGATACGAAAATAAATTATATACAAATATATCCCACTGGCAAAAATTCTGTAAAACTGAATATTTGAATTGTACGTTATGATAATTATTTTTTAATTACTCGAATGATTATTGTAGTTTCGATATTTATATCATATTCAGGTATAATTATAATACCGAAACACTGATAATGAGATAAATGCTAAATCAGCCATTACAAAATAATGCAAAAACAGTGACCTTTTGATTTTTACAAAAAGACTTAATAAGAATGAAAAAATTGTAATAATACACTCAAAAATACATACAACTTATAAAAATATGATATCTGTAAAAATTATAGATTTAATTAAGAGTAACGTGATAACACGAAATAAAAATTATTCAATAACCAATATTTTTATCATTATAAATGTATGTGTGTGTGTAAGTGTATATTATATATATATATATATATATATATATATATATATATATATATATATAATTCGAACAAAATATTTAACATAAAGATATTGTTTATTTAAAATTAAATGTTTGAAAAACATATAATTAAAAATAATTTTATTCCAAAATAAATCTTTCAAAAAATATATCCGAAAATAAGTAAATATTTAAGAAACAAACTTTTTATTTTTTGAAACAGAAAATATAATTATTTTTTTGTAAACGAGATATTCGTAGAAAAAGATTTTAATGTATTAACTGATTTTTTTCAGATATTCCGTAATGAAGGTGTATGGCCTGAAAGATACCCAATACATTCATTGGTAATGACAAGAAAACGTTTCTCAGATTGGGCAAGTCCTGGATTACTTGCATTGTAAGAACATTAAAAAAAGAAAAAAAACATTGAACTACTTAATCAAATAAAAATTTTGAATTCAATATTTTATTAAGTAGCCTTTAATTTGTAAATATTTATCAATGTATGAGTAATGTCGAATGTACTAATTTTGTAGAAAAATGATTCTTCATTTTTTCTATCTTCCTGCAAATACTTTTTTAATATGTTTTTGTTCGAAGTCGTATATTTATTTAATAACTGTTTCAATTTCACTCATATATGTTCAAGGAGGTTTATAACGAGCGACTAAAATGATATTTTAAATGTTATTGTACATAAAATTCATATTTCACAATTCTCACACATTACTTGTGATCATTGTTTCATTAAATCAGAATTTCTCAATAATCTCATTTTTTTAATTAGTTGTATTACAATAAAGAAATTATCTAGCATTCTCATTAAATTAATGGCTGTCCTCCACAATTACCTAGGATGCAAATATTTTTGTGAACTACACACACACACACACACACACATACACATGTGTCTGAGTGTATGTGTATATATATATATATATATTATATATATATATATTATATATATATATATATATATATATATATATAATAAATTATATTTAATTTTCAGCGATGGAGAAGAATGGGGTCGAGTACGTTCTGTCGTTAATTCCGTTTTAATGAAACCGCGTTCAATTAAAAAATATATTTCACCAATGGAACAAGTTGCAAACGATTTTATTAAAAACATAGACAGATTTGTTGAAAAAAACCCACAAATGCCTGAAGATTTTTCTAACGAAGTCAATAAATGGTCTTTGGAGAGTATTGCTTTAGTTTCTCTTGATACAAGATTAGGTAAAGTTAAATAATGTTATATCAAACACAGTATTTTTAGATCAATTTTTCTTTGTGTTAAAATATCAGATTTTAACAGAATGGCTCTGCCGATGATGGCATCGCCATCGAATTGTGCATCAGCCGACTTAATTATAAACAACAAGTGATTACTGAACACCTTAATATAATATTTTATATATTTAAATATGAATTTGTATAAATATTCCAATAATTGATTTTATATATATATATATATATATATATATATATATATATATATATATATATATATATATATATATATATATATATATTATTTTTCTTCATTAAATTGTAAATATTGTAATGACTTAACATTCGCCAAATAATTACATCCTAAACTTCAATGTTCAATGTCAAAAATCTTTGGATTAAAATTAATAACATTATATAAACATTAATCAAACAGACGCGCGCACAAAGAAACACACACACACACACACACACACACACACAGAGAGAGAGAGAGAGAGAGAGAGGGAGAGGGAGAGGGAATGTGTGAGAGAGATGTATGTATACTATTAACACATTCTTTATTTTACACAAATGAATTTTCACCCCTACACCACAATAATTTAAAGTGTTCAATAATCACTTATTGTTCACTTGTTTTTTATAATTATATAATTTATAATTATATAATTATATCGGCTGATGCATTTCGATGGCGATGCCATCATTGTCAAAGCCTTTCTGTTAAAATCTAGACTAACTTTTTAATATATACCTATATTAGTTCGTGTTTTTTGTAATAAATAAATCAATCCATGTCATCAAAAAAGGTCAAGAATCGGTAAAATTGAACATGTTTCATAAAACAATAAATAACCGAAAACACTTCATACTTGCAGACCAGATGACGAAATGAAAGATACAACCCCCAGTTGTAAATGGATTGAATGAAGACAAAAAACACGAACTAATATAGGTATATATTAAAAAGTTAGTCTAGATTTTAACAGAAAGGCTTTGACAATGATGGCATCGCCATCGAAATGCATCAGCCGATAGAATTATATAATTATAAATTATATAATTATAAAAAACAAGTGAACAATAAGTGATTATTGAACACTTTAAATTATTGTGGTGTAGGGGTGAAAATTCATTTGTGTAAAGTGAATCAGCCACAGTTCCAAAACAACTAATAACATTCTTTATTCAAATAAACACAATAATAATTAGTTAATGACTAATTAATATGAAGTGCAAAATTATTTTAATTATAACACAAACTTAAATATTAATTTTTTATTAATTAAATCTACTAAAGTTAAAGGGCAAATGAAAAACAACTTAAAAAATATCATATATATGCCTTTTATTACTTTATAAATATACTCAATTACATTTACTGTCCTTAATGTGTAATAAAATAATTTACAAATTAAAGAATGATTATTTCAGGCTGTCTAGATCCAAATTTATCTGCAGACTCAGAAACACAAAAAATAATAAATAGTGTTTTAGAAATGTCTGATTTGATTTATAAACTAGACGTATTACCATCCATGTACAAATGGGTCAGTACAAAAGATTGGCGAAGATTAGTGGAAGTTATGGATTTTCTTGCAGGGTACAATATTTAATATATATAGATAGATAGTTAAACAGAAGATAAATAATTAGATATAAATAAAAATACAGTTGTAACATTAAACAATTACATTTTCAGCATTTGGAGAAGACATATAGATATTGTAAAAGAACAGTTAAAAACGAAAGACCTTTCAGTAGATAGTGACTTAAGTTTAACAGAACAACTTCTGTTGAAGGACGAATATATTGCTTATGGAATGGCAGTAGATATGTTGAATGCTGGCATAGACACTGTAAAAAAGACAGTTTTTAACTGTTAAAAATTGTTTTATTATTTTTTTTATTGCAGACTGCAAAAGCTGTAAGTGCAACAATGTACTACTTAGCTATTAATCAAGAAGTTCAAGAAAAATTACGCAAGGAAATTTTTTCGTTATTACCTGATCATTCCATGAATTTATCTGAAAAAATTATTGACTCTATGCCTTATTTAAAAGCAGTTATTAAAGAATCACAACGTTTTGCTCCCATTGGTATAGGAACAGTAAGAAGAGTTAAAAAAAATGTAGTCTTGTCTGGATATCAAGTTCCAGAAGGGGTAATGTATAATATAATCACTTAATGCCTAAATATATATATATATATATATATATATATATATATATATATATATATATATATTTTAGACTCAAGTTGTTATTGGTAATTTATTAATGTGTACAATGAATGAAAATTTTACTGAACCTGAAAAGTTTGTTCCTGAACGATGGTTACGTACAAATCCAGTAAAAACATCTTCAAAAAATTTTAATCCATTTGTATATACACCATTTGGTCTTGGCCCTCGTTCATGTGTTGGAAAGCGTTTAGCACTCAGTGAAATTGAAATACTACTAATTCAAGTAAAATTAATAAATACAATAATTATTATACTAAACTAGCATTTAAAACTGATTTATTCTCATTTTAGTTGTTACGAAGTTACAAACTTGAATGGAAACAAGAACCTATGGTATTCTCTAGCAAATTACTATATGGAGTAGAAAGTCCATTAAAGTTTACTTTAACTAAAATAAAAAATTAAAAAATAATTATGAAATAATTAATTAGACATATTGTTTTCCATATAAATTCAATTATCAAATATACTCTCTTAAATATAATGGTTTTTAGGTGATATTAATTTCAAAAATCACAAGTAAATACAATACATTCATATTTATATATATAAGTTTCACTAACTAAATATTGTAGCTTATCTTTGTATTAAATGAACAACTAATCTTAAATCGATCTACAGAACAAAACATTATCCATAATTATAAATATTTTTCGATTTTTAGTTATTGCGAAAATATAAAGTCGATTGGAAACATGACGAAATGAAATTCAGCAATCAACTCATATACGGTGTATACAGTCCACTTAATTTTCATCTTTCGAATGTTGATTAAATATTATTTTATATATAGGTATATTATATTAATAAATAATTAATTTTTATATATAATAAAAATAAAATAATTTATAAAAAAGCGTATTTTATAGTTATTGATTATGAAATTTAATTTTCAAATGATTTATTGTTTTTTCTAATAATTATTGTAATTTGTATGAAAGTCTGTATACGAATATACAGGTATGTTTGTAATAAGAATTACATTTTTCTCTAAAATATATGAAACAGATAAAATATTCAATAGAAAAGATATCAGAGAAAATAATAATATGAATTGGTAAAAAATTTAACAATCACGCAATGTACAAGGCCATTTACAACATTAGGCAATTATTTTTAATAAAACATTGAATGAAAAAGATAGAACGTTGTTAGGTACCTAAATGTTGATTTGTCTCTTGTAAACAGAATGACGATTCAGTTTTTAAACATACTTAAAACTCGACAAGATAACTTTAAGTACATAGAGACATCGTTATCTGTTATGCATAAAAATAATATATTAAATAAAAAATATATCGATTGTACATACAAGTGAAATAATTAAATAGATTTATTGCATAAAATATTTAAAAAAAATTCTAAAATTTAAACGAGTAAATATTTTCATTTCCATTCATGAAATATTAAAACTGAGTGTTTTTAAAAATAATTTGTTATATATATATATATATGTGTGTGTGTGTGTGTGTGTGTGTGTGTGTGTGTGAAAATGAATTAAAATAATATAATTAATTTAACTAATTTTTAATCAATTAACATCATTTCGAAAAAAAACAAAATCTTATTAAACGAACTTTTATAACATTCAAAACAATTTATCATCAAAATATTACTTGACATAAATAAAAAAATTACTATAAAATACTATTAAATAGTTTAAAATGTTACGTACTTTACATAAAATCAGAACTCAGTCACGAGTGACAATTTCTATAAAGAAATTGTCTCAAACTTCGAGTTCAATAAATGATGACAATGTGAATGTTAACAAAAATAATCAAGCTTCAAGGGCACCAAGTAAAAATATCAGCTGGGAGGAAGCGAAACCATTTGAATCAATGCCAGGTAAATAAATCAATTTCGTTACTATAAAAATAGCATGATTAACTGAAATATTAACTAGGTTTTGTAAAAATATTTGATAACATTTTAAAGTTAATACAGTACACTTAAATAGAAAAGTAAGCAACAAAATAATAAATTACGATAAAATATTTTTTTTCAAATATGTTACCCTATATGATCATATAGTCAAATTATCAAGTAAAAAAATATATTGGAAAAAAAATTCACTAAAAATTAATACATTTTCCTCTTAAAGAAGCTTATTTGTATTGATAACAAACTGTTTTTGTAACAAACTATTTTTTTTTCAAAAAAGTATATAGCTAATATAACATTTAACGGTTATTTGTATTATTTAAAAAAGAATCATTAACAAATATGTTTAATGACATTTAATAAAATCTTTCAATATTGTTAACGAAATTGAATAAAATTTAAATATAATATTTTTATTATTTTGATTTTGGAAATAAACAAATTATTATTTATTTATAACGATCTATCTATCTATATATATATATATATATATATATATATATATATATATAATATTCTAATTAAGGTAAATCAGTCAAATTATTTATATTAAATTAATTGCGTCTATTAAAAATTAATACATAATATTAAAAATGTTTTTGGCTTTTTTAATACAAGATTGCTTTTAATAGAATAAAATATTTATGAGTATATTTTTCATATTTATTCAAATTTTAATGTGGCAAAAATAATAACTGTCAATAATATGTATTAGATTTTGAAACTATCAGCAATGCTGATAGTAACGAGAACGAAAAGTTAAAATACTGTCTTATAAATATATTTGTATAAATATAACAATAAGTTTATAAAACGTATATTTTCTTTTAAAAAAACATACCTTTTTTAAATATATTGATGCTAAAAGCATAAATTAATAAATTTAAAGTAGATATAATAATTTTTGTGATCTATCGATAGGTCCAAAACCACTACCAATTATCGGAAATATATGGAGATTTTTACCATATATAGGAGAATATTATGGACTTCTCCCTAGAGAACATCACACAATGTATAGTATAAAGTTTCTAAAATATATAACAAATATAACTAATAACGATTTAGTGTTATAAATAGTATCATAGAGTTCAAATTTGTTTTTCAGATGGCGTAAACAATTTGGAGATATTCTTATAATAAAACAAGTTAACAATACAAATATAATATTCACATACAATGCAGATGATGCTGAGACGGTAAAAAAATGAATTTATATTTACAATTAAATATAATATATTCAAGTATGCAGATGAAATATATTTAAATTTACGTCATGGGATATATCATATCAATATTGTTTTGATCTGTTTGGTATTTTTGGATTTATCCAATTTTGGTTTTATATTTTACGCAATGTTTATTTAACGACACATAAATTTTAGATGACTATTATATCTATTTAATATATTGTGGAGTTTAATTGTCTATTGTTTTATCTATGATATAAATACAACGATGAATCATTGAATAAAACAGTACCATGATAAGATCGGAGATACGAAAATAAATTATATACAAATATATCCCACTGGCAAAAATTCTGTAAAACTGAATATTTGAATTGTACGTTATGATAATTATTTTTTAATTACTCGAATGATTATTGTAGTTTCGATATTTATATCATATTCAGGTATAATTATAATACCGAAACACTGATAATGAGATAAATGCTAAATCAGCCATTACAAAATAATGCAAAAACAGTGACCTTTTGATTTTTACAAAAAGACTTAATAAGAATGAAAAAATTGTAATAATACACTCAAAAATACATACAACTTATAAAAATATGATATCTGTAAAAATTATAGATTTAATTAAGAGTAACGTGATAACACGAAATAAAAATTATTCAATAACCAATATTTTTATCATTATAAATGTATGTGTGTGTGTAAGTGTATATTATATAACGCCCACATATATATATATATATATATATATATATATATATATATATATATATATATATATATATATATATATATATAATTCGAACAAAATATTTAACATAAAGATATTGTTTATTTAAAATTAAATGTTTGAAAAACATATAATTAAAAATAATTTTATTCCAAAATAAATCTTTCAAAAAATATATCCGAAAATAAGTAAATATTTAAGAAACAAACTTTTTATTTTTTGAAACAGAAAATATAATTATTTTTTTGTAAACGAGATATTCGTAGAAAAAGATTTTAATGTATTAACTGATTTTTTTCAGATATTCCGTAATGAAGGTGTATGGCCTGAAAGAGACTCAATACATTCATTGGTAATGACAAGAAAACGTTTCTCAGATTGGGCAAGTCCTGGATTACTTGCATTGTAAGAACATTAAAAAAAGAAAAAAAACATTGAACTACTTAATCAAATAAAAATTTTGAATTCAATATTTTATTAAGTAGCCTTTAATTTGTAAATATTTATCAATGTATGAGTAATGTCGAATGTACTAATTTTGTAGAAAAATGATTCTTCATTTTTTCTATCTTCCTGCAAATACTTTTTTAATATGTTTTTGTTCGAAGTCGTATATTTATTTAATAACTGTTTCAATTTCACTCATATATGTTCAAGGAGGTTTATAACGAGCGACTAAAATGATATTTTAAATGTTATTGTACATAAAATTCATATTTCACAATTCTCACACATTACTTGTGATCATTGTTTCATTAAATCAGAATTTCTCAATAATCTCATTTTTTTAATTAGTTGTATTACAATAAAGAAATTATCTAGCATTCTCATTAAATTAATGGCTGTCCTCCACAATTACCTAGGATGCAAATATTTTTGTGAACTACACACACACACACACACACACACACACATACACGTGTGTCTGAGTGTATGTGTATATATATATATATATATATATATATATATATATATATATATATATATATATATATATATATATATAATAAATTATATTTAATTTTCAGGGATGGAGAAGAATGGGGTCGAGTACGATCTGTCGTTAATTCCGTTTTAATGAAACCGCGTTCAATTAAAAAATATATTTCACCAATGGAACAAGTTGCAAACGATTTTATTAAAAACATAGACAGATTTGTTGAAAAAAACCCACAAATGCCTGAAGATTTTTCTAACGAAGTCAATAAATGGTCTTTGGAGAGTATTGCTTTAGTTTCTCTTGATACAAGATTAGGTAAAGTTAAATAATGTTATATCAAACACAGTATTTTTAGATCAATTTTTCTTTGTGTTAAAATATCAGATTTTAACAGAATGGTTTCTGCCGATGATGGCATCGCCATCGAATTGTGCATCAGCCGACTTAATTATAAACAACCAGTGATTACTGAACACCTTAATATAATATTTTATATATTTAAATATGATTTTGTATAAATATTCCAATAATTGATTTTATATATATATATATATATATATATATATATATATATATATATATTATTTTTCTTCATTAAATTGTAAATATTGTAATGACTTAACATTCGCCAAATAATTACATCCTAAACTTCAATGTTCAATGTCAAAAATCTTTAGATTAAAATTAATAACATTATATAAACATTAATCAAACAGACGCGCGCACAAAGAAACACACACACACACACACACACACACACACACACACACACACACAGAGAGAGAGAGAGAGAGAGAGAGAGAGAATGTGTGAGAGAGATGTATGTATACTATTAACACATTCTTTATTTTACACAAATGAATTTTCACCCCTACACCACAATAATTTAAAGTGTTCAATAATCACTTATTGTTCACTTGTTTTTTATAATTATATAATTTATAATTATATAATTATATCGGCTGATGCATTTCGATGGCGATGCCATCATTGTCAAAGCCTTTCTGTTAAAATCTAGACTAACTTTTTAATATATACCTATATTAGTTCGTGTTTTTTGTAATAAATAAATCAATCCATGTCATCAAAAAAGGTCAAGAATCGGTAAAATTGAACATGTTTCATAAAACAATAAATAACCGAAAACACTTCATACTTGCAGACCAGATGACGAAATGAAAGATACAACCCCCAGTTGTAAATGGATTGAATGAAGACAAAAAACACGAACTAATATAGGTATATATTAAAAAGTTAGTCTAGATTTTAACAGAAAGGCTTTGACAATGATGGCATCGCCATCGAAATGCATCAGCCGATATAATTATATAATTATAAATTATATAATTATAAAAAACAAGTGAACAATAAGTGATTATTGAACACTTTAAATTATTGTGGTGTAGGGGTGAAAATTCATTTGTGTAAAGTGAATCAGCCACAGTTCCAAAACAACTAATAACATTCTTTATTCAAATAAACACAATAATAATTAGTTAATGACTAATTAATATGAAGTGCAAAATTATTTTAATTATAACACAAACTTAAATATTAATTTTTTATTAATTAAATCTACTAAAGTTAAAGGGCAAATGAAAAACAACTTAAAAAATATCATATATATGCCTTTTATTACTTTATAAATATACTCAATTACATTTACTGTCCTTAATGTGTAATAAAATAATTTACAAATTAAAGAATGATTATTTCAGGCTGTCTAGATCCAAATTTATCTGCAGACTCAGAAACACAAAAAATAATAAATAGTGTTTTAGAAATGTTTGATTTGATTTATAAACTAGACGTATTACCATCCATGTACAAATGGGTCAGTACAAAAGATTGGCGAAGATTAGTGGAAGTTATGGATTTTCTTGCGGGGTACAATATTTAATATATATAGATAGATAAACAGAAGATAAATAATTAGATATAAATAAAAATACAGTTGTAACATTAAACAATTACATTTTCAGCATTTGGAGAAGACATATAGATATTGTAAAAGAACAGTTAAAAACTAAAGACCTTTCAGTAGACAGTGACTTAAGTTTAACAGAACAACTTCTGTTGAAGGATGAATATATTGCTTATGGAATGGCAGTAGATATGTTGAATGCTGGCATAGACACTGTAAAAAAAGACAGTTTTTAACTGTTAAAAATTGTTTTATTATTTTTTTTATTGCAGACTGCAAAAGCTGTAAGTGCAACAATGTACTACTTAGCTATTAATCAAGAAGTTCAAGAAAAATTACGCAAGGAAATTTTTTCGTTATTACCTGATCATTCCATGAATTTATCTGAAAAAATTATTGATTCTATGCCTTATTTAAAAGCAGTTATTAAAGAATCACAACGATTTGCTCCCATCGGTATAGGAACAGTAAGAAGAGTTAAAAAAAATGTAGTCTTGTCTGGTTATCAAGTTCCAGAAGGGGTAATGTATAATATAATCACTTAATGCCTAAATATGTATATATGCATGTGTATATATATATATATATATATATATATATATATATATATATATATATATATATATATATATATATATTTTAGACTCAAGTTGTTATTGGTAATTTATTAATGTGTACAATGAATGAAAATTTTACTGAACCTGAAAAGTTTGTTCCTGAACGATGGTTACGTACAAATCCAGTAAAAACATCTTCAAAAAATTTTAATCCATTTGTATATACACCATTTGGTCTTGGCCCTCGTTCATGTGTTGGAAAGCGTTTAGCACTCAGTGAAATTGAAATACTACTAATTCAAGTAAAATTAATAAATACAATAATTATTATACTAAACTAGCATTTAAAACTGATTTATTCTCATTTTAGTTGTTACGAAGTTACAAACTTGAATGGAAACAAGAACCTATGGTATTCTCTAGCAAATTACTATATGGAGTAGGAAGTCCATTAAAGTTTACTTTAACTAAAATAAAAAATTAAAAAATAATTATGAAATAATTAATTAGACATATTGTTTTCCATATAAATTCAATTATTAAACATACTCTCTTATATATGATTTTTAGGTGATATTAATTTCAAAAATCGCACGTTAATACAATTTAAGCAAATTTATATATATATATATATATATATATATATATATATATATATATATACATATACATATATATATATATATATATATATATATATATATATATATATATATATATATATATATATATATATATATATATATATATATATATATATATATATATATATACACACAAGTTTCACTAAGTATGTATCACAGCTTGATGTTGAACACAAGATATATTGATATTAAAGCTTCAAATTTTAATAAAGAGATGTAAATTTTAAAATAATTAAGCCCAGAAAGCTTTAAGGTAATGAAGTCTAATATTTTTGAAATTCACTTCAAAAATTGAAGATCAAAGGCTAGAATAATGTTCAACAGAACATACAATCATATAAATATAATTAAAAATATTATATTACATAAAAACAAAATTCAAACTTTTAGAAATAAAAAATTATACTTGGTTTATATGTAAATATATGTATAGTAAATACTTATAATTAATTTCAATAAAAATACTTATTATTATAATTACAAAAAATACATTATTGGTTTTAATAAGATTAAACTTTGTATAACTTCATGTTTTTATATTTATCAAAACTGTTTAAATAGTATATAAAATTCATGTTAACAATTTTGATAACTTTCAATAAGTGTAATTATAAAAGAATATATATTTTACAACAATATTACTTTACTTTAATAAATGATTTATTTCCAAACAGTGAATTAAACAATTCTGTTTTTGCTTCTTCTGTCCAGTTATTATCAGGAATAGGAGCCATGAAATTAACAAGTTTAGAATGTACAGCATAGCGTATTTTACGGCCCTTTGTAGCTCTTGTATCAATTTTTCTTTTCATTTTATTTCTCGTACCTTGAAGTTCAATCCACTGACGACTCAATTGTACAGGATCAGTAATTCCTGCAGACTTACATTCTATAAGTTCTCGTAAAAGCTGATGATAAAAATCATCATCATCAAATATTTCTTTATTATATTCTGAACCTGAACCTTTTTTTGAAGATTCTAATTGTGTATCACAGTCATCAGTATCTACATTTTGTTTCTGTCCAATTATTTCATAATTGGAACGTTTTAACTGTGTTCGTTTTATACATTTATCTTTATCTTTTAATATAAATTCAATTTGATTTACTACAGAATTTACATTAATATTATTTTTTGCAACAGAAATTCTAGTTTTTTCATTCCAATTTTGAATGACTCTATTACGATATGGTTTATATAATTCATGAGTACTTTGTAAAATATTTTCATACTCTGAAATTGTTTTTCTTTTCTTAATTAATGGTTCTTTAATATTACCAGATGATTGTTTGACATCTTCATTATCAGATTCTGCAGAACTCGATTCTGTTTCACTAGGAATTTCTTCATTATCACCATTATTACTTTCATCTTTTACATTGTGACAATTTACATTCTTTGTTTCTGGATGAAGTTTCAAAAGTACTGATTGCAACGATACTAACTTGTCCAGTACTTTTGAAACATTTTTTTTTGTACTCTTTATTTTACTATCCATTTCATTCCCACCAATTTGTTTCACTATATTATAGTATTTTTTTTGTGGCATTTTATTAGCTGCTATTAAGCATTTTTGTAACTGTATTCTCATTTCAATTAAATTTTCCCAAATCTTTAATTGATTAGTAACACAATTGCCTTTTTTTACATTACTTGATATGTTCTGAAGATGGCGAAAATTTCTATCATCATTTTCAGTCTTGACGTCTTTCTTATTACTAACTGAATTCTTATTGAAATCTTCATCTTCATCTCCATCTTCCTCCTCATCTTCAGTAGTCTGATCTTCATTTGACTTATCACTTAATTCATCTAACACAGCATCTGAATCGAATTTATCTATACTTTCTTCATCACTCGATTCATCTTCTAAAGAACTTAAATCACTTTTTAAACTCTTACGTGAAGTTTTCACGCCTTCGTATCTACTGTCAAGTTCGTCTAATTGAATATTCTTTTGACACACTTTATTATTAATGACATCTTCATTCAATTCTTCAACTTCAAAATTATTTTCAACAACTTTAGCTGATGTATCTTCGTATATATCATCTTCGGGATCTATTAAATTTGGTGCCGTACACAATATTTCAGATAATTTTTCAGATAATGAAGTCATTTTAAATTTTTATTTTAAGAGAATAAATTTCACATCAAGAAAAAGTATTGCAAAGGTTATTGCATTTAATACCACGTGTCCTTTAACTATAGATTAAAATTACACGCAATCGATTCTTAAAATCATTCTTTTAAGTTTCAATTAATGTATGAGTAAAAACACAATTCAAATTTAAAATACGTACAAACAAAACATCCTTTAAAACGTTTTGATATAATTTTCTAAAGTAAAATAGTAAGAAACGTTGTAAATACTACAAACATAAAAATTGGAGTTTTATGTTAAAGATGAATTTTTTACTTACAAAAATTAAGAACTTGTTACACTTGACACAAATGAACAATTACCATCAACAGTACAATATTTTATACAAACATTTAATAATTATTTATTATTTACATTATTCGTTGATGCGTTTCCGATGTCTATGCTATCACCGTCATAACATATATATATATATATATATATATATATATATATATATATATATATATATATATATATATATATATATATATATATACCATATATAAAGTGTGTATATATGCATATCACATATTCATATACATTTATACATATAATAACCGCGTATGTAAGAACGTACTTGTCTAATGTATAAATACAAAAGATTGAATTAATTTTTAGAAAGTAAATAATCCGGGGAATTTTCAATTAATGGAATTTGACGTTTGTCAGTGAGAAAGTTTATTAAACAGAATTGTAATTGTTTGGAAATGAATATTAATTTTTGACAATAATTAAAATATGTGACTCAAAAAAAAAATTTCAGTTTTTATAACAGTCTTGAATATTAAAGTTTTTATTCTGATTATTATTAAATAAATTTGTATAAATCATGTCATTTTTAAGAGGTTCAACTAATTATGTGTGGTGTACAACTAGTGTACTAGGAAAAGGTGCTACAGGAGCAGTTTTCCAAGGAGTAAATAAAAATAATGGAGAACCCGTAGCTGTTAAAACATTTAATCAGCTAAGTCATATGCGACCTCATGATGTCCAAATGAGAGAGTTTGAAGTCCTTAAAAAAGTTAAACATGAAAATATTGTTAAGTTATTAGCTATTGAAGAAGAACAAGAAGGACGGGGTAAAGTAATTGTTATGGAACTATGTACCGGTGGTAGTTTATTTAACATTCTTGATGATCCAGAAAATACGTATGGTTTGCAAGAAAAAGAATTCTTATTGGTTGTTGAACATTTAACTGCAGGGATGAAACATTTACGTGACAATAATTTAGTACATCGAGACTTAAAACCAGGCAATATCATGAAATTTATATGTGATGATGGCACGACTGTCTATAAACTCACAGACTTTGGAGCAGCTAGAGAATTACAAGAAGATCAGCAGTTTATGTCTTTGTATGGTACAGAAGAGTATTTGCATCCAGATATGTATGAACGCGCTGTATTGAGAAAACCTGTCGGAAGATCATTTGGTGCAACGGTAGATCTGTGGTCAATCGGTGTCACTTTATATCATGTTGCGACTGGTAATCTTCCATTTCGACCGTTTGGAGGAAGAAGAAACAAAGAAACTATGTTTTATATCACTACCAAAAAAGCTTCAGGTGTTATATCAGGTATTCAAACCAGTGAAAATGGTCCGATTGAGTGGAATCGTGAATTACCTGATCATTGTCAGTTAAGTACAGGACTAAAAAAAGTAATTACACCATTATTAGCAGGATTGTTGGAAGTAGATCCACAACGAATATGGAGTTTTGAGAGATTTTTTACAGAAGTTACAAATACATTATCACGCAAAGTATTAAATATTTTTAATGTAAATAAAGCCAATAGTATTAAAGTTTTTATGCATCCTGATGAATCATACGAACAACTTCAAACATATATAATGGAGCAAACTGATGTCAGTAGCATTAATCAAATATTATTATTAAAACAAGTTCCACTTTTAAAATTAATTGAAGAAACAACACCAGGAAGAGGTTATCCAGTTACTACAGAGGAAGAACCACTTTTATTATTTAGTAAAGAAAATAATAATGTGTCACTTATACCTGAAAATGAAATTCCAAAATTTCCAGTATTTCCTAATCTTGTTTCTGTAGAAAACGATGCAAGTCAAGCAAAAGTTGCATGTAGTGTAGGACATGTTTGTAAAAGACGAATTGAAAAGTTAGGTCGTTGTAGTCAATTAACTCATAATTCTGTAGAATGTTTTACAAAATTGATTCATAATGAATTGGAAAGACTTTATAATAAATGTGAAAGATTAGAAGAATTAACAAGATGTGTAGAAGAAATAGTAATAACACTTGACCAAACAGGAAAAACAAGTATTATGTTATTAGAATTAGTAAATAGTTCTATGGACAAATATGCAAAATATATAAATTTTGCAGCAGAATTAAAAAATATTAGTAAAGAATTTTTAACATTAATAATACCAGCTGTACAACAACTTCATCAAAAAAATGTACGTGAGGATTGCTTAAAAAGAGAATGGGAATCGGCTATAAGGTCTCTTAGATGTCCTGCTGAGAGTAGAGCTGCTGCTAGAGCAAAAACTCTCGTTGATAGACTTCGTGATTCATGGCAACATTTATTAAGAGACAGAGCTACAAGATCACTAACATATAACGATGAACAGTTTCATGTCCTTGAAAGAATTAAAGTTGCTGAAACAGGACGGCGTTTAAAGTCTCTTCTTGAAACAGAATGCAATCCAGCTGTTACCACTCTGGCAGATAATTTGGCAGATTGGTATAAAATGGCTCAAACAACATATTTACAGACTATGATCTTAGATAAAGATGTAGATACATATGAAAAAGCATTAGAAAATTTAATGGAACAACTAACAACTTATAGACCATTAGTTCAAGAAAATTTAAAGGAAGTATTAGAAAGATTAAAACAAGAATCTCAGCCAAAAGGTTTAAGTGCAACAAAAGGAAGAGATGGTGCAAAAATATTTAGAAATCATCTTAAAAGTCTTTACAAAGTGCAAGATGAATTAGCTTTAGGTCTAAAAGAAAATTCTGAAATTGTTGATCAGTTGCATTCTTTGACTCTAGAGATTGTTGAAAGTAATAGAGTTAAAGATGAAAAAACAAATTTTAATTGTACTAACCTTTAAATGTTTTTTTTTTTTAATATTTTCAATTAAAAAGTTAGTAAATAATTGTTTATTGGTTGGAGGGATCAAATGTTTTATTTAACTTTTTGTTAAAACATTTTATTGAAATTTTTGAAAGCATTTAAGTTATTTAACATTATTTTTATTAAATACTTTAATACATTCAATTCTTAGAATATATATAGATATATATATATATATATATATATATATATATATATATATATTTTACATTTTCAAAAATATCTCAATATAATAATAAATGAATTATGTGTTTTACTTATTTTAAAACTTGCTTGTTAATTAAACATATATTTGAAAAATGTAATAAGTTATTAAAAATGATTATAGATTTTATATGATATATATATATATATATATATTTATATATATATATATATATATATATATATATATATATATATATATTAATTTTATTGTTTTGACAATGTGATTCATTTTTAAAATTGCATTTATATATAAATACATTAACTTTCAACAAAGATAAATATAAAAAAGAAAACGTAAATATGTGATTAACTAATAAAATTTTAAACAAGATCTAAAAAAAATGTTAATTGTTTTCAAATGTAAATATTATCAAAGAATAATATGTAAATAGGTGTAATGATAATTATTTAAGTAGTTGAGCATTGAAATATTTTATTAGTATATTTGTGAAACAAATTAGAATTTAATATATAACTAAAGAATTGTTTGACTAATGTAATTATTTCATAAAACCTAATTAATATTTTATATATGCAAGTGTGAATTATTCTTTATATGGATTGATTGAATACAGTTCAATAAATAAGCTCAAACTTATGAAGAATCAACTTGTCATAATTATGATTTTTATTATAACCTAATTATAAATATTAAAACAAATTAATGCCACATTTATTTTTTAATAATTATTTTCAGAGATTTATTACATTACTGAAATTTTAAAAAAATAAGTTACTAAGTAGAAAGTAATTTGAATAATTTCTTTGTAAAAAAAATAAATAAATGAAATTTCATTAACTTAAAGAATGTTATATTGTAATGTATTTTTTATAAAAATGTTTGTAAAACCAAATAGTGAATACTTCCAAAGATATTCATAAGTTCCTTATATTTATTGTAATTATTTCAAAAATAAAAATTTATTAAATGACAAGCAATAAATTGTGTAAATTTATTTTTACATTTATTTATACTTTTTGGCTTAGTTTGATTCTAGAGTTGTATTGCATTAATTGTACTGTAATTAACAAAATTAAAAGACATACTTTAAATTATGTATTTTAATTTCATATGAAATCTTATAGAACAACAAAATATCACATTTTGATCATTACTAATATATTTAATATTCCCTCATTTACTATTGCAGAGATTAATTTTAGTAAAATGTAGAAACATTACATGTACACAATAGTTTTTATAAAATTTCTAAATTAATACTTTTAACAATATAATACTTTTATAAATAACATCACATTCAGTAAATTTATATAGACTCAAAATACTTGGAAAAGTAGTTATTTTAAATTAAATTACTAATATAATTGTTGCATTTGTATCACAAATTTATTCATTGATTTAAGCTTTTAAACTTAACACATTGTTTGTTCATCAATAGCATAAGTTATGAATTCAATTATAGAAAAGTTAATATTAAACTTTTTATGAAATACTTATAACATAAAATTGAACTTGAAATCTATTTCAAATAAAAGTGATTGATAAATCTATAAGACGTATAAATTGATTTTAAAAAATAATTTAAAATCTCATCCAATTTATTTCTTTCTTAACTGCATGTATTTTAATTTCTTTCTATTATTTTATATTTAGTTTATACTGTTAACTCTCAAGTTTATAAACATTTCAATTTTAATAAGTTGGTCAATATTAATTATATGTAAATACTAAAGCAATATAAAATCATTAAGCAATAGTGTACTAAACAGTTACATTAAATTTGATTAATTTATATAATATTAAACAATATAATCATTGGTGCTATACTGGCAGTGATAATGCATACAAAATATTTTTTCATAACAAAAGATTAAAATTGTTACATATTAACAAAATAATAAATATGTAAATAATGAAATGGTGTATTTATGATCATGAACTATAATAAAAATTTTATACTTCTAATTAAATTTATACTTTGTACATACATACACATTATTTTTCTTGAATTTTGTCATTTGCAGATTTATAAACATTCACATTATTTAAAGAGCTATGTTTTTTTCTTTCCCAAGCTAATTGCATTGACCAAATACTTAATGGACGCATGTATCCTATAGCTCTGTAAAATTTAGTGGCATACAAAGCTTCTGGAGTTTCAAATGCCATTCCAATTTGTTCAGTAATTGATTTGAACATACCTCCAGCTGTTTGCCAAGCTTCTGTTTCCATTCCCTAAAATTTAAATGTGTATTTCATAAGCATTTTATTAAGTATAAAACAACCATATAGACAACTTCTTAATTTTAACATTATGAAAATTTTGAAGATACTTTTTAAATGTATGTTTACTTACTTCATACAGTAACATAGCAGCTAATGCATATGTTACCCCAGTCCAAACTTCTTCACTTTGTATAGTGACATTATTAACAGTGCCATCTGGAAGAAAACCATTTACTGCTCCCATTGTTCCATTACAAAATTTCATTACATTATTTTCATAAATAGTTTTTAGAGCACTTTGAACTTTTTCTTTAGGAAATACCTAACATTTGTAAAATGTATATAAGTATAAATGTATTCAATAATTTTAAGGTGATTAAAATAATTACTTCATAATTGAATCCACAACAACGTAAATACCAATGACCACATAACTGATCAGACATTATTGATTCACTTTCAATTGTTGCAGATTCATCAAATTTATAATATGTTTTTTGCCATAATTTATTATCAAAAGATAATTTTCCAGATTCTAAGATATCTAAAAATTTTTTTTTATCATCTTCATAACTCAAAAGTGTAGCTATTTCAACCATACAATGAAGAGCTGCTAACCATAAACCAGCACAATATGCACTAGGTCCTATTTAAACAAAATGTATACATTTTACTTTACACTATATATACAAATAAGTGAATAATCAATAAATAACAATAAGAAAAAAATACTAAGATAAAACAAAAAAAAATACAGTTCTCCTTAGATCCATTATGTACTCAACTTGTATATTTTTTTCAATTTGATTAAAGAATATATTTGACTTGCAAAAAATTTTAGAGTATAAAAACCAACTTTTATATATGTATACCTTTCATAACCCATGAATCAAAAGTTTGATCAGGACTACCTCCATTCTCAATTAAACCGTCTCCATCTGTATCAAATTCTATGCTTTTTTCCATTACACATTTACAAGCATCATACATATCTTGAAGATATTTCAGTTCACCAGCTTTTAAACTATAATCTCTAAAAACTTGCAACACAAATTTACTACTTAAATCTCGCCATTCACTTACATTATGAATTGGATATGCATTAATTATTAAAAAGGGATCTTCATCTACAAAATTAATAATCAACATTTATTACATCACAGTATTTATACATAAGAATACAATGTTTTTAAATACCAGGATCTCCTAAATCATGTGGAACAGTATTGACTACTTTTTGTGCTTCCACTTTTCCACTATATAAATGTGAACGAGTTTCTTTCATTTCTGTAAATATACTATCTCTAAAATCATACTGTAAAGTTAATTGTAGTTGTGGCCAACACATTACTAAAGCAAATGATGCATAAAAATGTACATCATATGTGTTATACATTCGATACTCTTGGCCTTCAAGATAAGCAAAGCGACCATAGGTTAATCTAAAAAAAATACAAATTATATAAATTAATTTAATTACATTTTTACATAGCAAAATTATAAAACCTTGGGTCATTTGATGATAATAATGCAGCTTCTGAATCATCAATAATAAACCATACTGTTCCACCATCAGAAATAAAATAAAGTTCATTAAATATTGCACTTTTATACCATGATGGTAAATCACTGTAATGATTAATATATATATATATATATATATATATATATATATATATATATATATATATATATATATATATATATATACATATAAACACACACAAATATTGACAGTAATATAAAATAAAGTATATATCGAAGAGAAACAATAGATGTATTTACAAATGTTTATTCATTAATATTCAACTTACGGATCACATAATACTGGATTCTGCCATTCAAAAATATCTTTTTCCCACATTGCATAATGATTAAATATATAATCAACTAATTTTATCGGTGTTTCTAAATCATTTCCAAAATATTTTGTATAAAATCTCAAATAACTTCGGCCTTTTTTTGTAAAATGAACTTTAGGCATATGCCACACCAAACTCATTTCAATACTTTTAGAAGTATTTGGATTTACATGAATTTGGGCAGCTATAGCTGAAGCTATTTCATCATCTTGATAAACTACTTTCTCATTATCTACATTTTCAAAAGAACCATTTTTAAAAAGATTATCCCATAAACTTGATCCATTACTAGGATCAAAATATAATAGTTTTGTTATTGATATATCAATAGTCGACTTAACAGAAAGAATATAGGTACATAACATATCCTGTATATGATGTTTTAACTGAATTCCTTCTGTTAAATTAGAAGTGAATGATTCTGCACTACATTTACCTACAAAAATTTAAAAACTATATATATATATATATATATATATATATATATATATATATATATATATATATATATATATATATACACTTATGCTTATTTATTTATTAATAAGAATAATTTTTATTATTATTTATTATGCTTAAAATTAGCACTTTTCATTTGTTACTCTTTTACCCTTAAACTAAATATTTTCAAAAATATGCAAAACTAGAGAACATCCTTTAAATAGAAAATACTTTTTATGAACAAAGTACAACTAATATTATATAAAATTATTATGTTTAAATATTAGTATGAATACTTCAAATTATTATATTTACATGTACACAAAAATGTAAATAAACAGATTACCAAAATGTTTACGATGGCAATTTTTCGTTCCATTTTTAAAACTAAATGTAATTGTAACATATCGAATTTCATTTGTCACATTTTCAACTGACCATACAAATACAGCACAGGGAATAGAACTATCCTGTAAATATAACTTCATAAAAATATATAATGCTAAATAGTAGTATAAATAAATACCTTATAATTTTGTGGTATGACTGGTGAAATCTGCCGACAAATTAATTTTATTCCATATTCTGAAAGATCAAACTCTGTCCATGAACGAGGATAAAGGCCTGTATAATTACATTTTGAACCATCTACAAGCCATTTCCATGATTTTAAATCTTTATTGTTTTTTCTAAAAATATATTAAACGTAATTGTTCACAAAATTTAAAAAAGTTTGTAAACTTTTTTTTAACTCATATTCAATATATATACATATAAACAAATAGAAAAATATTTATATTTTTAATAATAATTTTTCTTTAGAAAAACTAGAATTGTACTATTTCCATAACAAATAGTTCAATATTTATTTTCTGTAAATTAATATGATAGAATTGAATTTTATATTTATTATTAAGACATCCTGTGAACATATTTTCTTCTTACAAAAACATACTTATATGTTGATAGTACGCTTTGAAACAATGTCTGTTTGGAAGAATCTTGTATAGTAACAATAAACTGATCTGCATCTACAGTATTATATTCATATATACCGGGTCTTAACTGAAATCTACAAAATTCGCCACGGTATCCTCTTCCAATTGAACCTGAACCAATTCCTCCTATTGGTACACCTATAAAAATGTATGGTTATAAAAGCATACTTAAATGAAATAAATGTTCTTACCGTAAATCTGTTTCCCTGTCGGCATTTTTAAATAGTTCATAAGAGGCTGTCTGCCGTCCCGATAAATTCGCCATACGTACAATAAATATCTATAATTAAATATTAAATAAATACCAATAATGAAATCACGTCAGCTGTTTCTAAAATATTCAATTGTACCTGAATGCTAATGGTAACAAAGGCCAACTCTGTCTGAATTTTGGTTTGTTATTTTGTCTTCTTTTCTCTGGATACACGTGATTTAATTTAACTTTAAATCCATAATTTGGTACATCACTAACTGAATTATTTTCATTGTTCATGTTTGACACTCTTTACACAACCACACAACAGTTTCTCTGTCCTTACAGAAGTATTTATATTCACAATTTACAATGTAAGCAAATATTAATTTTATCTATTAATTTTTTCTACAAATTTAAAAGACAGGCAAATAATAATAAACATTCGTTCTTTGAACAAATGTTTATTTTAGATAATAGAGTATTTTCTTATTTTTTGTAAATACAAAGTATATCAGTCATACATTGTATTTACAAAGTAAATATTTTGATAAGGCAGGAACTGGTTAATGCTTTTTCAGAATGAAAATGAAAAATACTTTTTTTAATTTTTTTATTAAAAATTGATAATATAACATCTTCATACACCATTAATATAGTATCTTAATTAGTAAACTACATGATCAAGAAATGATTGAAGAAATAAAATTTGTACAGATATCATTTTTTCCACTTGCCATGTAAAACACTTAAAAGTAATTATAAATAATTGCAAATTCTGTTATGCCATGCATGTGAAAATAAAACCAGAATTAAGGCACCAGGGTATTTATTTATAGAAAAAAACATGGAAAAAATGGTATACATATAAAATTTATTTTTTTAAAAATGTTGGCTCCACACTTCATTGTGGCACAGCAAATGATGGAGTTCATCTATCTGTAAAAAAAATTAATAGATTAATGATTTTAGAGTATTAAATTATTAGATAAACAAACAATTGAAAACCTTAAATTATACAAAAAACAAATCTTGTGTTACATACATATGAATGTAGTACTCTTTATGACATGTTTGTACTTTAATTTGTCCAAATGCCAGTACAGAGTACATTAAATATATTATTTACCAGGTTCTTAAAACATTGCAAGTATATAAATACTTAAATATCAAAAACACAAAGTACCTGGTGTCCTTCAACTGTTTGTATAAAAGATGATAAAAAATAAAATTATAAAATGAAGCAACAAGTTTTTATACATTTTAAATTGTTACTTTATTAGACTAACATGATTTATATTACAAAAAATAATTTATGTATAAAAATCTTAATATTGTAATGAACAGATACATTATATATATAAATGTTTCAAAACAAAAATGTATATTTTGTATTGAAATATATTTTAGATTGTGATACTAAAAAAAATATCTTTATATTTTCTGAAAAAAGATCATATACCTTAAAAATATTTTAGATAAATTTCACAAATACATTTAAATATTTACTAAGTAAAAAATATAATTAATACTTTCAAAATATCAATTAAAATATAGTCAAACAAATAAAATGTATCTTTTTAAATAAATTTGTGAAATTTAAATATTTTATTTTAATGTAGTTTCTTTAAACAGAATTTAAAAACTGGAAATGAACTATATAAATTTCAATTTTAAACAAAAAGAAATATACTTGTGTTTTAACAAGTTGAAAAATATTAGTTTTAAAATATTTTAACAAGTTTTCTTAAGTTATTTAAACAAATACAATATTTTAAATCAATCTAATATTTTATATATTTTTTTTTAAATATTTTAATGAATATAGACACTAGATAGTAAACTTGAAAGTTTCTTTCAGTGAATCAAATTTTTAATTCTAGACTAAATCTATAACATTAAAGAAACTGCAATAAATCAGTCCATATAAATCAATATTAAAGACAAAATTAAATCTTGAAGAAATATAAGTTATTAAATACATGACAAATTTATTATACATTAAAATATTTGTTCTTTTGGACGAATACAACTTACTCTGTGGAAGAATCTGAATCGGACTCTTCTTCAGCATTCTGAAGCCATTCTACAAAATTTTTCATTTGATCAAGGAACATCAATTTGCCTTTGACTGCGTAGTCCTGCTTATACCATTTTAGAATTACTTGTTCAGACACCACGTCAGCTATTATAAAAAAAATGGGATCAATATGTTACAAATACGAAATAACTAATTTGTTATATATAAATACCAATTGAAATTTAATGAAAAGATTAAAATATATAAATACAAAATAAATTTCACAACAGTAATTTTTAAACCTTTAATTTCTTACAAATTGAACTGTGATTTTCTAAAACACATTCATGCTTTATTAAAATTATATTAATCTTCAAATAATGTATATTTGTAATTGCCAAAAACTGAATTAATATTCAAGATATTTTTAATAAAAAAAATGGAAAACTTACTCTTATAAAATAAAATAATTATTTTCTGGAAAGTGCGCATGAACACCATGTTGGAATAGCAGAAATCCTGCACTTTTAACACTAAGCTAAGTTCTGATTTAGTCTGTGTAGTAAAGGCAGAAAACAGACTTGTATAGGCCTTTAAATGACGTAGTGCTTGTTCTGTAACCAGTTCTTCCTTTTTATTCCATTCTGCCATACTCATCACTGTACTCCACACAATACAGACTATCTCATGTTCAGATATGTTTTCACGTGCTGCAAATTCTTTCACTTCTGCTATAGTCTCTTTCATGGGTTTATTGTCATTTAGACTATCTAGAAGAAGAATTTGAAGTTGCTTCTTTGCAAGTTGTTGATGTTGGTCGTCATACAATTTTAAAATCTCCTCTAAACCGGATTCCATAAAAGCATTCCGGAAATATAACTGACTTTGTTTATTATCCGGCACGAAAGATAAAAGATGAGATTCAATACTCGCTTTTTTAATCGCCGAATGAAGACTAGAAACACCTTTCTCTTGCCTCCACCATTTGAAAATATCAATAATAAAATCCAACGCCAGATTATCTTTAACCAAATGCGGGTTATTCAATACTAACACGACGTTAAAAGGAATGGCACTGTTGTGTATCCAAAGTGCAATCATCAACGATAGTTTACGTCGGTCTTCCGCAGAGAAATATTTTATGAAAAGCAAAATCTTTTTGATTTCATCTTGAAATATTTTTTCTAAGTACTTGTATCTCCTTATAAGTTTTATGAAGATCTGTTCCCAATTCTTCATTATCTCCATGTTGATTTCATCTGGTGCGCAGAAAATGCAAGCATCCGTCTTAAAAGGCCCCTCTCCGTCTTGGGCGATCGAACCTCCCGGTACCAACAGACCGCCCGCGATGAGAATATCGAATAACACTTCTCCATAACGTCTATAATCTGATTTACTACCGGCAGAGTCTAAAAATTTCCAAATAGCTTCTGGATCGTTAGCACATTTATCCAGTCCTGATATTATTTGATCTCGGAAACCAGTTGGATCGTACTTCTCCCTTTCATCTACATACAAACGAACGCACGGATGTTAAAAAGCCACAATACGAACATCACAAAACGTACCTCTTTTTCTGGTCTTGATGCGTTGACCGGATAAGACTGGTTTTTCTGCCTTTTGACTCATACAAAAATTTCTAAAAATATATTATCAATATAAAACATACAAACAAACTTATAACAGTAAATTAGAACAATGACAAATAATCAGGTCAATGACACAATGATGAAATGGCACATTCATAAAAATAATAAAAAATATAAATTATTCGATTAATATCTTTATAAAAGAACGTTTTTAATTATAATTCACTGTAAAAAAACGTGTACGCAGAAAATCTGACAATTTTTACTGGGCGTTCACATGACAAAAAAACCCAAATCGTGTACATAATATATGAAAAATCACATTTAAACAAAACTTACGTGCTTACTGTTGATAGAAAACTCGGAGTATATTAAAATACTTGACAAAATAAAACTGAGAATTACCAGCTAGTTAAACGTAGACGATGTATGTAGTAATGGCGAAATATAAGAAAGACGTGTAGGACGTGGTAAAACCTGTTACGAAAAGGCGCAAAAATCAAAATATCAATCTGTAGATGTGCTCTTTACTAATATACGGAAATTTCAAAAAATCTTCGAAAATTAAAATCAAAATAAAATAATGGTATGGATCGCCCGAGAAATATTTAAAATAAAAATGTTATAAAGTAAATATTTTTAAAATAATTCATTTGTTTTCGAAATTCACATGAGTCAGAATACGCGGTGGCGTTGTCATCATTGTTCTTTCCGCTGAATCAGCGGTTGTACGGTGCTGCTTTGTACCGTTGTTTTCGTACTTGCGGATTCGTTGTCGTTAAATGTGAAAAGAATGGTCGAGAATTTATACATTTTTTACGTGCAATATGTTGTTAATTAAAAATAAATATACAAAAATCAACGAAATTCATGAAACAATTTAGATTTTCATAAATAAATAGTTTTAATTTCGTTAAATGAGGAATATTCTAATAAACATTTCTTTAATATTTACATGTATGCACATATAAATATATATACACTGATGCACATAAGTCATGGCACACATGGGTAACAAGCAATTTATTGATATAATTCAATGAAGTTGTTAAATTAAAAAAAATATATTTAATTGAAAATAACTATAATATTTATTATATAATATTCATTGTATTTATTTTCAATTAAATATATATTTTTTTAATTTAACGACTTCATTGAATTATATCAATAAATTGTTTATGTTACCCATGTGTGCCATGACTTATGTACGTCAGTGTATATATATATATAGTAATGCAAAAATGGGCAATTTAAATTTAGTAAATTAAAAAATCATTAATTAAAGCAGTTTATTCTTTCGAAAAAAATATTAGCTTAATAAATTAATAAGTAAAATATTTAGAAAGTATTAAAGGTAATGAATTAGCAACCTATTTTTAATCGTTTGTTTTATTCTGGATTATATTCGATATTCTGGAGTCATATTCGATTATAATCATTTTTCCATTCATTTTATAATTATTTATTTTAATTTCATTTGATTGAAAATGTGATGATTTCTAATTTTTTATCGAAAGTATCCCACAAATATTAGAATTTAAACCAAGAAATTGCAGATGAATGTTCATGGTGTAAAAAATGTAAATAATATTCATTTCTGGATCATATGCACGATCAATTGACGATTATTATCTTACTGAAAATGAAAATTATTTGAAAAATCTGACTTTTCAGCATTTTTTTAATTTTTTAATACATATATTTAACAAGCATTTTTTTATAGATTCTTAAAAAATGCTTACTGTTTACTTGAAATTTATATCACACTGATATCACACTGAATATAACTGCATCTAAATATACGTTAACCAAATTGAACAAAAATTAATAATTAACATTATATATATATATATATATATATATATATATATATATATATATATATATATATATATATGTATATATGTATGTATGTATTAAACTGTTATTTAAATAATTGTATGAAATAAGACTAATGAATTATAAAATTGCACAGTAATGAAATTAAGAAATAAATGATATTCTATTTATAAAAAAATAAATAATCGTTCGATAGAAAAATTTTAAAATATGATAAATAACTTTATCACAATTTTATTCTGAAAATTAAAAAGGTTGTTTTTGAAAAGTTTTGAATGTTTTCAATCAGATAATTATAAGGAATAAAAAAGGGAAATGAGGAAGATAATAAAAGGTAAATGGTTTCAGAACAATTGAGAAATTCAACCACCATTATTTTTAATTTGTAATAATTTATTTCAAAGAAATAATAATAATAGTCATAAACAACATAATTTAAAATAATGCCTTACAATATTAACTAAAACTTATTCTAATTGTATTTGAAAATATATTAATCAGCTTCATAGACATACATACGTACATATTTTTATATGTATGTGTATTTGACGGTATAATTTTAATTTGTATCTAAATATTCATATTAAAATTGTTTATTTGAGTTATATTTATTTTTTAAATTCAAAATTTTTTTAGAAGATTATTAATTTGAAATAAAATATTTTTCTTTATCAGTAGATAAGATTCAATTCTGATTATATTGTCGCAAAATTTAATTCAACTCATTTTGAAATAATAATTTTATTTTTGTTATATAAATCTATGTTAATTTTTTTATATTCAAAATACATGTGATAAAAGAAAACAATGCTTTTCTAATAATAATTATTAAATAACGTTAATGATTATTGAATAAATTCCAATACTTATTTAACAAATTAATATAAATAAATAAATAAATAGTAAGTGATACTGCACTTAATCAGAATTTAAATAAATAATGACAAAATGGATATGTAGAGTGTTCATGTAATTAATTAAATAAATAGAATTAATTTAATACTCTGATGAAATAGATGCGTAGTATTTATCTATATTTTCTTTACTTAACGGCATATTTTCCATATTTTCATGCATGCATTGATGATGTTTCATTTGAAAATATTTTTTCATATTCATAGGAATATTAAATTCCATGTCATCGGTTGTTTTTTGTATTTGTGTTTCTTGCTTTTCCATTTCGTTTATATCAATTGGTTCGACAATTTTATATTTTCTTCTACGATATTTTCTTTTGTTGTTTTTGGATTTCTCTGAAAATTGTTTGGATTTTGATAAATAGTCGCATATTTCTTTATACATGCATTCATTACTATCAGGCTGTACTAATGGAATATAGGTTTGTATTTCGGCTTCTGGTACTATAAATGGAAGTGGAAATAATTCTTACGGATTTTTTTTTTTAATAACCAAAAATGCTAATAATGTATATTTGATAGATGTTATTTATACATTACCTAATTGTTCACGTAAAATTTCTTCTTTTTTAAAATTATTTTCTTGGATAGCATCATCGACCATTTCTTTAGAATATGTTTTTTCTAAAAAGGTTTGTTGTTGCGACATATTTTCAGCCTGTTCTAAATTTGCACGCATTTCATTTTGATTGTCCATATATAATTTTTCATATTTTTTTCTTTCATTGCTTTCTTTTTGTATCGCATTGGAATCAATAAAATGTGGACGAACATCTTGTTCCAACTCTCTACGAACATTTGTTTTTGGTACAGTACCAAGCAAATTTAGCTTGTTAGTTAATCCGACATTATTATCAGAATTTTGATCATCTAATCGTTCAACTGACATATTATTTTCATTATTTACGTGTCCTGAAAATGTACGTTTGATTTTTTTAAAACTATGCAAAACTAATAAAAAAGGAAAATGAAATAAATTACTTACTTCGAGAACCAAGGCCTAAAAGTCCTGTAACAGGGTTCACACCACCTATGAAACCAATATTAGTAAGACTTTCACCACTTCCAATCGAATCTGATGTAGGGATAGCTTTATATCCATTTCCACCTAAAATTCCACCGAGATCTCCTAAAACTCCGCCATTAGTTCCTTTATTTCCAGTTAATAATTTTTCTAATCCGCCTAAAGTTCCGCCTGACCCTCCTAATAGTCCACCAAGATCACCTAAGACTCCGTTATTAGCGTAACTTAAACTATATGGAGAACCGACGAGCAAAGATTCTAGACCTCCTAACAAGCCTCCTTCTTTAGTAATACCTCTCGATCCTCCAAATATTCCACCCAATCCTCCTAATAAACCGTTCGATCCGTCTTTTATTGGTCCGTTCACGAGAGACTCCAAGCCTCCTAATAGCCCTCCTTCACT
>CP092094.1:17445000-17577500 GCA_029203775.1 Neoneuromus ignobilis | reverse complement strand
CCTACACTCTAATGATACACATCAAAATTCACATTGGAAAATTATGAGTAACAATAAATTATTGAACATTTAGATAAAAATGATTTTGCTCACTTCCGAATTATATTTCTGGATTTGTACACAGAAATTTATTACTATATATATATATATATATATATATATATATATATATATATATATATATATATATATATTATTTTTGTAAAAATTCGTAGCATTAAGGTAGGTGATTTATTTTTGTAAAGGCGTTTTTCCATTTCTCCAAATAGCAAAACAGAATTTACAATGAATGTAATTTTATGAGTACATTATTAGATATTATCAGATTGGGATTTTTCAGCTACTAAATTGTAAAAAATGGATTTTTTATTATAAGAATAAAACAATTTATTTTAGAACTATTTTTTATTGGGCTTGTATAAAAATATTTAAATTTATGTAATTTTTAATCATACATTAACTTTGGAAAATGTTAATTATTTTGATTTGTTACAGCGATTTCTTGTATTTATTTACAAGGTTATCTGTAACTATATAAACATATAAAACGAAGTTCTATGTAGTGTTTTTGATGCTTTAAATTTATATTATTGGTTAAATACTTTTTATTTCATTTTAATCACACTTAATGGTTTAAATAATATTCAGTTAAGTTTATTGATATAATGTATTTAAGCTCAAAAAAAAAATGATAAATTATATTTTTGTTAATGAAATAATTATTGATTTTTTCACTGTATGTTGAAATTCGAAAATTGTATTAACAATCTTAAATTTATTTGCTGAAAATTAATAAAACTCATCTGAAAAATAAGCAATAATTTTTTTATGTTAAAAATAAGTGTAAATACATACACAAATGTATATTTTTATTTAAAAGTATATTTTAGCTTTACATGATTATAATAAAACACTTTTATAATGTTTACAAATAAGATATGCATATATATATATATATATATATATATATATATATATATATATATATATATATATATATATACACATTCGAATAATTATTTAAAAAATGACAAAAATTGTATTAAATGAAACATTTAATATAATTGTTAAATGAATGATATATAAGTATAAAAATAAAATTTTGTATATAAAGTTACAGAACTATTTTTGTCGACTATAGGTAAAATTAGTTACAATATATATATATTTCAAAAATAAATAAGTTTACAAAGATACACAAATATAAATAATTACAATAAATACATTAACTTATACTTTTCAAAGTTGTACTTTTATGAAATGTACTGATGCTTTCTAATATTTTTTCTAGAGCTTTTTTGATCATTTGTATAGGTTTCCATCTTGGGCTGTAAGGATAATCACTTATTGTTTCTGATAATGATTGACCAAAACTTAAATGTTGAATTGATTGATAAATAAATCTTGGTTTTTCTGCTGGAAAGTTCTTTCCTGAAATTATAATTAAATCTTAAAGTATATAAGAAAAAATACTATCGGACATAAAAATTAAATAAATTTTTGTTTTTATTTAATCATTTTTAAATGTATTAGTATTCATTTATATAAAGTAGTGAAAATATTCCACAAATTATGATTTACTAATTTAAAATCAAATTTATATGATGGAATATATTGATTACCTAATAATATAGTTAATAAAAAATATATTCCTTCTGTTTCTAGCAATATCACAATTTTATTACAATATAAATCATCATATTCAATAATACTGGTTCCATAAAAGTTTAATATAGTTGTTATAAACTCCCTACTTTTTTGGTAACAAAGGGATATGTTCTCAATTTTATCAGAAAGCCATTTACTAATTGTTGGCACATAATCCATAAGACAACCGCCTTCACTTAAAAACTGTGGCATTTGTAAGTTGGAATTGTTACCAAGAACACGTTCTATCCGAGGTGTTAGAAATAATTTTGTTTCTATACGTGATTCACTATGAAATGTAACTAGCAAGAAAGCTGCATCAGAACCCGGATTTAAGTTGATATTTTCGAACCTATGTAATAAAATGAAAATATTAACATTTCACATCATTAAAAATTATTGTTTTGATATATATATATATATATATATATATATATATATATATATACAAAAGAATATAATCAAAAAGTAATTAAATACATATATGCCTATCTAAAATGTATTAATTATTAGACAATAAGAAATTTATTGTATGTGAATATCTTACACTGGTAGCTCCTCAGAAATAACTTTAATATAAATTAAAAAAATTACAATATCATCTTTTATTAATACTTGTATATCATCGGGTGAATAATTCATATGGCCAGTTAAAGATGAATATTCAAAAGCAAAACGAGAATTAGTATCTTGTTGAAGGCGTTCCACCTATAAAATTAAAGTTTTTTAGATCATTTATAAAAATGTTAAAATCTCTTTTGACTTTTAATAAGTCAAGATAAATAGAATACCTGATGTTTATTATAGTATTGATAAAATTCTTTTAAAATATTTGTTAACGAATTACTATTATTCAAATTCCACTTTGCCCAACTTGGTATATTTTCTAGTATACATTTCCTATCAGGATTAAATAAAAACGTACTATCTTCAAAATCAAAGTCTGGTGCAAATTCATCATTTTCTTCATTAAACATAACTGTACAACAGAAAAAGTGGCCTGCGAATGATATTTCCAAACTGATACGATCCATATATACAGTGGATTTGTTTTCGTAATAAGCTTGACCAGAATCTACCTTACGTATTGCAATAGATCCAGCAAATTTCCCTAAAAACATATTTTATATAATTTTAATAAATCATAAAAAAAAAAATGATTAAAATTACCTGTTATAGATGAAGCATTCTCAAATATATTATTTATACATGATCTTAACCTAGGTGGAAATAAATTTAAGTCCATTTCTTCTACAGATGTTGGCATTTTTATGGCTAATATTTTAATTTTGTATTATCATTAAATTAATTATAACGCACTTATATATAAAATATACATTTTTACTAATAATTACTACTTTAATGGCACCACAAAGATTAAAACATTACCCCAAGTCAGAAGAAGTAATACTATGGTTAACAGCAAAAATTGAAACGTCTATTAGTAACTGGCATACCAGTGAATCAAAAAGATATATTTTTATAGTTGCAGTAAATGTTCATTTAAAAAGGCATATTTATAAAAAATAATATTGATACGTTTATGTATCAATATTTTAATAGGAATTGTATTTATTTTAGATAAAATAATGAAGGATTTAATTATATTATAAAAGTTTTAATGTTTGAAACATATATATTTTTTAAATTGGTTTCAAAAACCTTTTTCTGTAGTTTTTTTACAATTGAGTTGACGATTATAAATACTCTGGATGCTGCTTTGAAAAGTTTATTATACTTTTATCATTAGTTGTTTTATGTTTTATTTTATTATTTGATTTCTGTGATCCTGATATCTATGTACATATTTACATGTACAATTTTTAGTACTAAATAAACCCTGTGCAAAATTGTTTAATCTAAACTGCATTAGCCTGGTTCCCATTTATTTCTTTTATTGTTTTCTTTTTCTCCCTAGATATATCAGTATCATCATTATTTCTATTCACTGCTGGATAAAGCCCTCATCTAAAACTTTCTATTTCCATATATCCAACACCGTTTTTCCCCATTCCACTGAAACGAATTTTCTTATATCTCCCATTTACCTATGAGTATTTTTTTAGATCTTTTTACCAATCAACAATTTCTTTTGTCTATCGATGGTTTGTTCTTTTTTCTATTAATTGGTTTATTTTCATTTTAAATGTATCATTTTTACTATAATATTCGTAATTTTTATTTTTTGTTATTTAAGATTTTAATTCTGTCTTTTTATATTATTCCCACATGCATCTTTTTATGTTTTTTTTTGTATTGCCTGTAGCTGTTGAATTCTTAACATTCAAGATACATATTTTATTGCCCTAAACGAGAACAGGTAAGATGCATTGATCAAAAACTTTTTTTTAAACATAGATGAATGACTTTATAATATATTGTTACCATCTCATTTTTATTCTTTTTTTCACTTTATCCAAAAAGATTCTTTTAGTTTTAATAAGTTTATAAAAGAGATTATATATATATATATATATATATATATATATATATATATATATATATATATATATATATATATAAGACAAATCATTCGTATGAGTTTTTTCATCTTAATAGTTTTAACGAAAAACATTTTTTTTTAAAGATGAAAAAAGCTAAATTGTTTATGCAACATTAATGACACAAAAAAATTAACATTGCCTATTTATAGCTTTGCTTTTATAACGTTATTATGTATTTATAAACTGCTACTGAAAATAATGTATATTAATATCAATTTAATTTTTAATGCTTAGTGTCATCAGGGTTAAGTTTTTTTTATTATTTTGTTTGATGCGAATTCTTTAAGAGTATACGTTCTCATTGACTAATTTATGAAATGAACTAGTTATATATTATAAACATATATATGAAATATTTTAAGTGTTTATATATTTTTATGTACTTTTCACATTATGTTCCATAAACGTTTGTCTATTTTTTTTATGTTTGTTTTCTTAAAGAACAGTTTAAAAATTAAGTTAATAGAATTTATAAGATCAGTCGTTTAATAAATTCATTATAATTAACTATTTGAAAATGTTCGACATTTTGCAATATTTTTTAATATTGTTCTGTGTACTAATATACTATGTTAATAATCAGTATTTATTGTCATGTTTTTTTTCGTTTTTTATTTTTAGTATATTTGTAATCTATAGTAAAAAATCAAAAAACACAAATAACTTTGTTTTCTATCAAAATCTTTCCCATTTTTTTCAGTTCTTGTGTAATCTTTAAATAATTATTATTTGTTTTGGTATTTCTGCAAATTCACTTTAACCCATATAAATTATTCATTCTAACATTACAAACTTTTACGTGTTCAATAATTTTTTTTTAATAAGCATTTTAATAGTCATACTATGTTGCATTGTAAAATCTACCATCCTGAAATTTAAAACTATGTAATTCACTTCGGTAACAATGATGACATGGTTGTAGAAATGCGAGCAATAAAACGAATAATAAGTAATTATTGAACAGGTTTAAAATCGTCTGGTGTTAGAGCAAGCATGTACTTTATATTAATGTAAATTTATTTTAGTAGTAAAACAAATAGTAATTTTTTTTATGATAAATTAAAAAATATAATCAAGGTATATAGAAACATATAATTGTGTAACAGGTTAAAATATTTCTAGATAGAACTAATATGGCTATAAAATGGCGAAAAATAATTGAAAAGATGAAAAAATACTATCAGTGAAGATTCCTCATTTTCTGAAATCAAATTTCATAGGATTTAAAATTGAATACAGCATTTTATATGATTAGACAAAGATTAATAAATATTAATCTTCGTGCTTGAGTTTAAAATAAAAGTACTATTCATAATCAGAAGAAATTTACGTACGAGTTATAAATTAATTTCAAATTATTATTGTTGATTTCACAAAGAAAATATTGAAAAATGAATATTTTTTTTAAAAGCGATGAGATAAAAGAAATTTATTCGAGTGTGATAGTAAATATTATGTTAGACAACTGCTACCTACATTAGATTTATTTTTTCTGCTTTAAAAATAATAAAGTATAATTTTATTATGTTAAAAATTATTTTAGGAAAACTTCTTATTGTAAACTATTATATAAGAAAAAATTAGTAATAGAAAACAGTGTGTTCTTTATTGTCATTATATATTTAAATATTTAATTTTAGAGAATTTGGAAACTGAATATAGAGTTTGTATCTCATAGTATTTTTATCTACATTTATTATTTATTTATGTTCTCTTTCTCTCTCTCTCTCTGTATAATAATATGTAATATACTAAAAAAAATAATTAAAATTATTTATAGTACTAATATTGTTATTACATAAAAAATAATCTTTTCTCTCTCATTAATATCATTAAAAACAGATTACTACAGCTTTATTAAGTTACATATTATACAAAGCAAGTATAATCTACAAATATTAAAAATGATCTGTTTTTAATATTTGTTCTTAATATTTTCATTTGTTTTTAATATTTTCAATGAATTCTAAATTAGGTTCATAACTTTTAGCAACTCGTATGTGTAAAATTTTGATCATATATGTGTATGAATTTGTTGAGCACTTCATTTTAAAACTCTTTACGTCAACTAATTGACAAGTAGATAACAGTCTGTTGAAAGCTCTAAAGGATAATATATTTTCGTCGGTAAAACATCAATATTATAGAACTATTCTCGTGTAAAAAATATTTAATAAGGTTTTTAAAAAATATACTTGTATTTTATATGAGCATTTTTGAAAAGATAAATTGTTTTTAAAATATTTCAAGATATAAATTAAAAATGTTTGTTTTTTTATAAGATTAAGCGATTAAAAATCATATCTATTAAATTGTCTAAATCAATAAAAAAGGAACACATGTCTTTTTGAACCTTTTTAAATTATCTATTTCAATTATTAACTAATTTTAAAATTATGTATCAAATATTAAATATATATATATATATATATATATATATATATATATATATATATGTGTGTGTGTGTGTGTGTGTGTGTGTGTGTGTATACAATAGAATTATTTTATCAAATTATCTAGATAACGTATTTATAGTAAAAGTATTTATTTTTAGCATTTTACTGAATGACAATTTTAAAAAAATATATTTTTTTATATATATATATATATATATATATATATATATATATATATATATATATACATAGATATATATATAATCAAGGTTAAGTCATAAATTATTTCTTTTTTAGTTTTGATTCATTGTATAAAAACGCAATGAAATTTCAATCAGTACAATTTTACCATTATTAAATTTAATGATGACCTTCTATAGTTGTAGTTATTTATGTATTTTATTGCTTCAAATACCAATTTGTTAGTTCTTGAAGATTGTAATGAATAATATATTTGGATATTACTTTTATCTAATGCCAAATATGTGTTGTTTTTAAATATTAAATTAGTAACCGATGACAATTAAATGATTTAATGTTTGTTATAAATATTAATATTTTTTTTAAATAATATACCTAAACAAAATTTTTATTTTAACCAAGAATATATTTGATATTAAATCGTTTTCATTTATTTATTTTATATATAAACATGAGGTTGTTGAAAGTTGTTTTTGAAAAAGAATTAAATATTTCATATCGTTTTTATCAAAGTCTCTCGATAAAGAATGATATAGGAGAAGAAAATAATTTCAAAATGATCACTGAATTAATTTTAACTGTTTAATGTATATTTTAAAAATAAGGTATTTATTTAAATTCTTACTATTTGTTTTGATAGTGTTTTAAATTAATTTTAACATAAATTCTTCTAATCAGTCATTTTACTTGATTATTTACATATTATTGAACATTTTTTAAAAATATTGTGGTTTTGTGGTGAATGATTCATTTATATCTAGTTTATTTTTTTAAAAAAAATAACTCCATTGACAAGAGTGTTAATAAATCAAATAAAAAAAGAGGAGCAGTTAAATTATCTTGTAGTATTACTGAAATTAAGGACTAAATTTATTCTCATTTATAATTCATGAATGTATTTGTATCCATCAAATAATTATATAACGAAAATTGAGAGAATATAATCATCTATAATTGAATTATGAGAAACTTTATTAAAACTTTTTAGAAAAATCAGGAAAATAACAACTATTTCTTTGTTTTTTTTTTTATAAGTTTTGAAAATTCGATTTTGATTTTAAATTAATACAACTGATACTGCACATGATAGTTAAAAACTAACATACTTTTTATAAAAGTCATATTGGAGCTCTATGTTTAATACAGCGATTACAGGCCATTTTATTCAATGATTTTCTTAACGACTTTTAAGAAATGTAAGTATTCATCAATTGTAAGAACAGTGTATACTTAAAAAATGTTACTACTTACTAACATGATATACATGTATCTTAATAGTTTTTCTAATTCTAATTATATCTATAGAACGTAGTAACAGTTATGTGAACTTTTATGATTTAAGTATAAATATTATATAATAAATATAAAAATAAACCTGCTTGCACTTTTTCATCTTAAAAATAATTATCTGAATTTATTTTTATGTCTTGTTGTTTTTTTGTGCGAATAAAAAATTACAATATGTTATTGATGTATGTTTCTCTGTTTACTAAGAGATAGGCTTTGTGCTCCCTGACCCTGAGGGCAGAAGGTTCTATCGTCTCCGCCTTCGCTGGACCTGATCACAGACGTCCCAGATAATCAGTCGCATCGATACGCCGATCTCATGTATATTTGCGGAGACGACACGGAACTATATTTTTTTTTATTATTTAGTGTCAAAATTAGTCCGTTTGTGTTTCGAGTTCTAGTGAATTTTGTTCAAACAGTGCGCGTTCTTTTCGGTTTTATTTCCTATTAAGTCAGTTTTTTAAAAAACGAATTTTGTGTTTTAAGAGGTAATTATTTGATACAAATCTAAGAGCACATGTTATTTATATTTAATATTAAACTGACTATGCATAGTTTTATTACTTGTGTAAGTTGTGATAATTTAAGTGAACTAAGTACTGTCCTTGTTCAGCAAATATTTCTTTAAACAAATATTATGTCTTATTGAGAGATTATATCTGTACTTCTTTAAATTAAATACACACATTGTATATAATACAGGTAAGTGCAAGAAAATATAATTATAAATTATCGAGAAACTGAATTAGCGAGATACGTAGAAATAAAATTATTTTTTTTGATATGTTTTTCAATGTTAGGTATATCAATACTGGTTACTATTGTTAATCATTTGAAATTATTTTTATTATATTAATTAAATGATAGAAATTTATTAATAAAAACAATTTATTGCTATTAATACAATGACATTCATTATCATACAATGACAAGTTGTTGATTTAACATTCATAATTAATATCATCGAATTTGTATGTATATATAATATATGTATTGAAAACACATACAAAAATATTAATTAAAATATAAAATCCTCATATTTGAAAGACATTATTTACAAATAAATAAAGATTTTGAAAAGTTTTATTTATGAAATAAAAATGAATTTGTTTAATCTATTCTCCAAATTATGAAAAGTTTTTTCTGCACAGATACATTTTTGAGTAAAAATACAAAGGCTTCTTTATTGATAGAAATTAATTTTCTTTAACAATTCTAATTATTTATATTGTATGAAATATGAATGTATTAGGAAAGTTTTGTAATATAACTGTCTAAAAAATATTCATAATAGTAAATTATGTTGAATTTTCTACATCTCATATATCTTATTTTTTCCATTATATTTCTAATAATAATTTTGCAATTGCACAACAGATGTTAGAAAGGTTTTGTTGTAAAATATTATTTATTATATTTTTGTAAAATATTTCCATTATAATCTATAAGCTTTGTTATGTGTGGAAATTACCTGTCAAAGTACCTGCTTCATTCCATATAGCAATAAGATGTTTTTTTTCAAATAAACAAGATCATTTTATAGATTGAAAATACGAGGAAATTATAAAAGACAAAATTTGAACTCTACAAAAGATATTTAAATATTTATAGACATATTTTTTCTTGTTTTTTAAACAATTATTATGACACGAATTCTAACTAATCTGTAATCTTATTATAGTTGAAAAGTCTATTCGTGTATATAGTTGTAATTTTTCTAAACACAATAAAACTTGACGTAAATATTTTTCAAGATATGAAATAAAAGTGATTATCTTTGGAATTTTTAAGATCTTTTATTCAATAATTCCATCTATACAAAAGAGTTTTTTTAAGATTTCGTTTGATTTGTTATTATTCAAGGTTCTTCATCTTCAAACATTTAGAGTTTGTTTCGTAATTTTATATTAAATTAAAATAATTTAGAAATAATGAAGTTTATTAATTCTTTGATTCAATTTGTTATAATTTTTTGAGATCATCTTAGTCTTTTTTCTATTTTTCAGTGTATAGGTATAAGTTAATTGATTAATCTTTAATTTATTTTTGATTTTCTTCCAAAGTATATAGCAATTTTATTTAATAATGAACATCAATTACATTTTTAGATTAAGTATTTTTTCTATAATTTATATTTATTGATTAATTCAAAACATTAACTATTGAATATGAAAATAATTATGAATACAATTTATCTAAATCCTATGATTTAAAAGTACTGGTGTAAAATATTATTTAATTATCAATATAAAAATATCGATTTGTAAAAATAATATCCTAAACAAATTTAAAAAAATATAATTATTGCAAAGTTATTTCTTGGAATACTTAATTCATCAGAAAGAAAATATTAATTAATATTGTATGATAGTAATATATGAGGAATAATAATTATAAAAATTCCACTTGCGTGACAATTAATGTTAATAAATAAAAAGAAAACAAATATATTTGTGTCCTATTAACAAGTTTTGATAACACGAAATGATATTTCATATATAATAAGTTTATGTACGTTTCCATTTCCATTTATATAATTCAAATAAAAATTTCAAGAGATTATTTTTGGAATTTTTGTTTCGAAAATTTTTATCTCATTAAAAAGCTAGACTGAATGATACAGTGATGATTCTAGGAATATCATTTATTATTATACTTAGTAAATTATTATTTTACATATCATTCATCATGTTAAAAGCACGTGTTGTAACTTTGGACCTCGGAATATCATAAAGTATTGCATATCATTTATCTGTCATAACAAATGTTATAATTGTGCTAAATGGATAATTGAAGATAACAGCAAAATAATCCTAAATGTATTAAGGATTATTTTGAGGAGAAATTATATATATTTTTTTAAAATATGCATTTCAACAAATATGATTTTTGGAATAAATTTCAATTTATTTTTTATTTTAATTTAATTATAATATTTCAATCCTTATTGGATAATGAATGACTCATGTAAACATCTCTGAATCACTTTATAAGCATTTTTATCATTGAATAGAAATATTTCAAGTATTGTAAGTAAAGCTCATATAAACTAACAATTAAGAGACATAGTATAGTTATTAAAAAAGCATATTTGACTTCTGTATTTTTAATTCGGTAATGTGAAAGTGTATGGAATTTGCTTTTAAAAATAAAAACGCTAAAGAATTAAAAGAAAGATTGCTTGTTTTGTTCTAAGTAAATACATCAGAATGGATAGTTACAATAAATGATTGAGTAGCTCGGCTGGAAAAGTTTAGAATGTAAACGAAGGTTTGCGAATTTAGTTTAGATGTGTAAAGTTTCTATGAGGTATTTAATCTGTAAAGATTTTAATCAAAGAATAGCTTCTTTTTCTATGGAAAGAATGTTACGTACTGAAAATTAAATTGGAAAATTACAATATACAATTTGGGGGAAGTTTAATCTTTCACGAAGGTATTCTAGGGTTTGTATTTTCTTTTATTCTTACTCTGTTTATTTATTGATCTTTTTATCATTATTTTTATATTTGTTTATATATAAACTAATTCTTATCAGCTGTCTGTTACCTTGTATACAATGTATCTCATTTTAAATTTATTATTTAATTTCTTAAATTTCTTATTTCAATTTTTTTTCGGTATATATATATATATATATATATATATATATATATATATTTATATGTATGTGCATATAATTTTATGTAAAATTTTAATACACTGTACGAAAAAAATAAAGAAATACATATACACACTAATACAATTTTTTAAATTCAAAAACACGTTATGAAAATATATGACATTGTTCATGAAAAAATTAGGTCATCGATACATATCAAAGAATTTCTAACATGACAATATTAAAATTGCGTTGTAGGTTCTAACGCGTAAGCATGTCAACCACAACGCGACATGTCGTAAACTGATACTATTATTATTTAAATTTTTGTCTAGTTGTTGTTCTAGTCAAAAAAATAAATTAGGATATTGACGTTTTTGACACATTTTGTGCGTATGTAAATCTATACAAATTAAATCAATGCACACGTTCTTCTTCATACAGATATTTTATTATAGGAAAATTTATATGTCTTTTTCTCTCTCTATACATACATACATACATACATATATATATATATATATATATATATATATATATATATATATAATTATAGATGGCTCAAATGAAAATAAAGGATAGTAAAGAATATTAAATGATAGTAAGTAAGTTAATGTATCTAGACTGTTCAGTTTCATTTGGTCCACCCTATATAATTAGTCTAAAAAGACAATTTGTATGTGTATTTAATTGGTTTTGATATACAAAAAGGTAGTTACTACGAACAAAATCAAATTTAGTGAATTAAATTCAAATACAATTTAATAATCAAAATGAAAACCATTAAAATTAATATACTTTCTTTAATAGTATACAATTATTAATGTAGTCTTGAAAAATAAATTTATGTATTCATTAAACTTTTTAAACGTGTATTTAATTGATATGTTTTAACGAAAATCTTCTTTAAAAAGATGACTAAATGTCTCAGTAAGATATAATTAGTAGATAACAGGTTAGATAAATGTGTTGAATGCAGAAAAGTTTTGTATTTCAACTGATTCAATTTGAAATGTAATGTTAATTAAATAGAAGAAAAATAACAATAAAAAATGAATTAAAGGTATTTATGAAATTCATAAGCTTATTTTATATATTTATTTTTATATGAGCTTTTATGATAGCAAGTGTTCTGATTTTGATGATTCCCACTATGACTATTTTTTTATTTATTTTGAACTGAGTTTAATATTATACTTTGAAGTTTTAATTAAAATTCAGAATTTTTTATACAAATATAATTTAGGTTTAATATCTCAATATTCGGTTTAATATGTAACATGTTCTATTGTACTCTTCTCGAAATTTACTAAACATGTTTATATATATATATATATATATATATATATATATTTCTTATATTTTATTCTACATAATTCTATACAAATTTTCGTGGTATAAGTATATGTAGAACAACTATGAACTTTATCTCTACTTTGTAATTACAGTTTATATATATATATATATATATATATATATATATATATATATATATATGCATATGTATATGTATGTGTATGTGTATTTATATCTAAGTACATTTCATAATTGTATGTAGAAATTTATATAATGATGTTTTAGAGAAATTTCATTCACGATGCTTTCTCAATGAACATTTGTGTTCTATAAAACAAGTTATGGCAATGTAATAAATGTATACGCACATTATAAAGATATATATATATATATATATATATATATATATATATATATATATATATACAATTGTCAGGATGTCGGCGCAGGACGCTACTCGAGAAGTCGGTTCCAGATGCTGTACGACGCTCTTTGAATCTCACTGTGCGGTCGGCTAACGCCGTGTAACATATAACGGCGTCCAATATTCGTGCGCGTCAATTTTCACTACGAACTTTACGAAATGTTTTGTGCCGAGAAAATTTTATTCTTTGGTGATATTTCGTACAAGTCCCGATTAATCATTAAACATTGTCCTGTGTTTTTTATCGAGTAGTGTATGTTCTTCAATTTATTCCATATGATTAAAACATATTTATAAACTAATTGTGTAGTTTAAGGAAATCATTTCAAATATAAAAAAAATATTGATATACATATATATATATATATATATATATATATATATACACAATAAAAACCCAATTATTAAAAAAAAATATTTCCTATTTATCTTTTTAATTATTATATTTAACAAACTTAAAGGAGAATATTTTATTTTTAATTCTAAAATATTGTACACTATACACACACATATGTATATATATATATATATTATTTCTTTAAAAAATCTAATAACATATTTTTTAAATTTTTTACTGAAAATATTTCTGAAAAATATGTTTATTTTTACAATCGATTTATTGTATTTATCATTCTTAATAATAATATATAAAATGGTTTATACTCATAGAAATTAAAAATTTCCATTATTGTTAGATTGAATAAGTAAATCTATTTATTAGTGTCTTACTTATTTTTGGAAAATTGCCATACGCTACAATTAGAAAACCAATCTGATTTTATTACAAGTGTAATAGAAAATTACAACTGAATACTTTGGATTATTTTTTATTGCATAAACATTTATACAAATGTGTACATATGCATACCTACATTTACATATATATATATATATATATATATATATATATATATATATATATATATATATATAAAACATAATATTAGAGTATGCTGTCTTAATTTATATTAATAACAACAAATAAATAATAATCCAATAAGAAATTATAAAAACTAACTAACAAATTTATTAAAATTTAAAAATATTTTACATTTATTTGCTTGAATTTTTAAAAGATCATTTTTATTAAAATAAAAATAATAACTATTATTAATTATAAGAAGTATATTTATTGATTTTTGCCATTCTTTTAATCTTATGCTAGGGTTGTTAATCAGTAACTAATATAATTGTCAGAGTTTTGTTAAGAAAAAATTGTAAATGAAATAAAAAACGTTTAAAAATAGCTGATATAGAGATAACATTTATAAAATATTTTTTAATAAAAAATATATTTTATTAAATTTGTTGTAATTATTTTTAATGTTTCCATTTTTTAAAAATTATGTTTTAATTACAAAACTATGTTATAAACATATCTAGTTTTTAATATTATTTTATTCAATTACAATGTTATCAACATACCTTCTGAAATTATTAAATAATTTATGTTACTTGAGCTTACTTTAAAACAATTTTAATATAAAAATTCTTAAAGTTTTCTTTATTAAAAGTTATGTTCAAATAAAAAATACTTTATGAACTTTTTAATGGTTTATTAATGGAATATTAAATATATCACTAGGTTGGAATTAAATTCATAACATATTACCTATCATTTAATTTTCGATGATTGTTCTATTTTAATTTCATTTCAAAATATTATTTATTTAATTTGTATTTTTCTCTTATTGAGTTTTATATTTTTATTTTATGTTTTAACTTATTATATATTTTAAAATTTTAAAAAATATTCGTATAAAGTAATAATAAAGTCAGCACAAAAATAATAGAATTTAGAATCTATTTATAAATTTCTAGTAATTCCAAATTATATAAAATTGAAAATAACAATTAATTTTTTTAATTAAAAAAATAATAATTTCATATTGTAAATTTCAATACTTTAAAGTCAATTTGTTGAAATTCATATACAAAATATTTTTTCCTGGAATCATAAAAGTTTTCAATTTATTTATACTAAAAAAGTCGTATACAACTTGTTATATATTATTGAACATATATGAAAATAATAAATAAGACTCATTGTATTTTTGAAAAGTAAATTACTTTTTTTTTAGTTATTTACATTATTGATTTTCAATGGATTAGTTTTATTGTAGAAAAAATTTTTGTTATAAACTTGTTTATAAATAAAATGTTGAAATGATAATATAGGGTGACCCAAATAAGACTGAATGTTTTAGACATATATTTACTTGCTTATTACTCTTTACTATCCTTTAGTAGTATTTGGACTAACTATAGAATGCTAATGTATATTGAAATTAAAAAAAATATGTTATTTTTTTATTCTAAAGCATAAATTACAAATAATATGTATTAGTTACTGTAATAATTTGTCGATTTATATAAATATATATATATATATATATATATATATATATATATAATGAAATTTCCTTAACTTGAATCTCAAATTTTCGTTTACATTTATTCAAGTTAAAAATCTGAATTATTGTGTTTTACATAGTTTAATAATTTCAAAGTTTTAAATGAGTGTATACAGATATATAATAAATATTAAATAACTTTTTTTACTTTAACTCACAAGATAGAGTAAATATATAATTTTTCGTCAAAACAAAAATTCTAAGTTTAGAATCATTTTTACGTAAAAGTTTTGTATGAAATATTATTGTCATAAAATATTTGACTTGAAGAAAAATTCAACTTATGGAAATACTACTGTATATGTAAACTAAAAAGTAATAAATTCAAAATATCAAGAATAAAAAAAACATTTATACAATAATATAAAAAACGTAGTTTTGTTTGTTTTAAATATGGATATATATATTTCCGTTTCTTATTAAACAATCAGTTATTTTAAGTTAAATTTGAAAACATATAATACATTCATGTAATTGTTCATTTAATTTTGGAATTATTTCAACATTAAATTACAGAAATTTGAATAAAATTTTAGGTATATTATCTTTACATATTTTCAAGATGATTCTGATTTTATAGTAAAGATCTAATTAGGAATATTACCAAATTTATTATAATCAAAATAGTATATATATATATATATATATATATATATATATATATATATATATATATATATATAGTTTGGTAAAATTAAGTTAAAGATTCTAAAGTCGATGTACCAGATTTTATAATGCTGACCTTTGATTGCATGATTATCGAAATGAGCGTTAGAGAAAAACTAAATAAATGATTATTGAACTCTATTATAAAATCTTTAATTTATTTGTGATAAAGAAAAACATACAAGTGAATTATCACCTTAATATTACAAGATATTAAAAAGTCTTTTATAAATATTTATTGTCACTTTCTTTTGTATGAACTGATGCGCATTTTGATGGAAATGCTGTCATCAGTACGTTGCGTTATAAAATCATATATTATTATCATTATATTTCATAAACAGGTTTTTGAAAATTTCCTGTATCTTATATCATGTATCATTATTATTATTTTTGCTTCTTAACTTTTGTCTGTTTCACATTTTATACAGTATAGTATTTTCTTTTAAATAAGTAACTACATTATAATCTGTATCTTTGTGCACTATTTTTATACTTATAATTTTCATTATTAATAAATTTACTTCATTCATTCATTCCGTTTATATCAGTTTACTGCTAGACGAAAACATCAATGAATGTTACTATTTATTGGTACTTGATCGTACTCATCCCGTTTACTAGGCGAGTTGGCAAAGAATAAAATCTTTTATATATATATATATATATATATATATATATATATATATATATATATATATATATATATATTCACAATATATAATATTAAAAATAGTGTTCAATTTAATGATAATGTAAACTAATTTAAAAAATAACACTTTATAAAAAAAATTTATTATGATTTTTATAATATTTTAAATATTTCTAATATATTAATAAATGATAGACAATTCTCGAAATATATTAATATATGAATTATTATATTGAAAAATAAAAATAAAATAATATCACGTATGTGTTTAAATTTTTATAAAAAAATATATGATTTCAAGTAATTTTTATTTTTTTTCCAACTTAATGATGCATTGAAAATATGTTGAAATTTATTTTTTAATTAGTGATTTAAATAATTATATCGTTTCGAAAATATTCATAATATTAAGAATATACTTTTATGATATTAAATTCATTATACTTGTATGTTTTTATTTATATAAATTTTACCACTCGAATGAATTTAAATAGAATACAAAAAACACGTTTATGGTTTATTATTTGTTCAATGATTTTATTTCGTGTAATTATGATCAAGTTATTATCTTACTTTTTTGCATACCACTTTTTACAATATTAATGTAATTCAAATAATTTTTTTTCGAATGAATAATTTTATAACAAAATACTTTAAAATACTATGTGTTTAAACAGGTGATAATTGACAATAGATTAAATCATACTGTTAATATAGACAATGTTTAAAGAATAATTAAAATTTTCCATTAATGTGTAGAAAATAATAAAAATAAATTATAAAATAATTTTTGTGATTCGAACTCATTTAATAAATTATATTAAAAATGTAATTTTTTGTGACGGTTAAAGATTTTATTAAAAACACGAAATGCATTCAAGTGGGTTGTTCGACATATATATTTGTTAAAAGGTAAGAATTGTTGGAAAAATATTTTATTTTAAACATATGTACACACATATGTATTTTTATTCATCTTATTCATAAGATTATTATTTACATTTGCTATTTATGTAGGTTGTTTACGATAAATCTTTAATGGAAAAAGTTTAATATTTAATATTTGAATTTCATATCATTAATTATTTTCATTTCATACTAATAATAAGCTACTTATCGAGAATTAATAATAACTTACTTAATTACTGATATGTGAAATGTTCCAAGTTACCTTAAATTGCTTCTACATATTTAATTTTTGTTATATATATATATATATATATATGTATTTTTGTGTGTGTATATAACTTATATTTTGTATGGAGTATTTCATATTAGTAATTACGTTTTCGTGTATATTTTATACGAGTATTTATGTGGGTTGTTGGAAATGTACGTGTTTTAAACGATAAGAGGTTTTAAAAATTGTTTATAAATGCGATTCATATTATATACATCAATTCACTTATATATATATATATATATATATATATATATATATATATATATATCATATTTTCATTTCTATAAAAAATGAGATATTTTTGTCATTTCTTAACGAAGATTTATATTTTGATGAAAAATTTTAATATCCTTACTCTTCTTTTCAACCTGCATAAATATCTTTTATATTTATTTTTGTAATACCTCTATGGATTCATTTAAAGAAATCTTATGTGAAGTGTTTCAGTGAGATGTAATAAGTTAATAAGACCCATTATTAAATTAAAGTGATTGATTATCTGCTCTACAATTTTACATATAGATAAAATATTCAATATTTTCATGTAGAATTAATATTTATAATTTTGAACGAAATAATTTTATTTTATATAAATTATTATTTTTAAAATCGTATCTATGATTTTAAACATTTTTATACAATTTTTGAAAATAAATTAAATATTTAATTCGTTTAATTATGAAACAATAGGGTAGTTTATTTCGATGTACCTTATGTTACAACCAATTTCAACTTCTAGAGTCATCATTAAATAAATTTCTAATATCGTAAAATGTATATCAGAAAATTATTTGACGATGATTCATGAGATCAAAATTAATTTTAACTCACGATATATCAAATCTTAGATTTAAAAGAGTTAAACATGAAGAGGATCACAGAAATGAAAACAAACAATATCAATCATTAAATTGATTGATGAAGACGTTTCTGAAATCAATTAAGAATTTTTAATAATTCTTATATGAATATGTTTATATGTAAATTATTATGAATTAAATATTGGATAAAAAATAAACTGTTAATTTATGCCATAACTAATTTTTATACATGCATATTTATATATATTGTGTATATATGTATAAAGTTCCTTCATTTTTAATATAAGAATATTTCTAGATGATCTCGAAAATCTATAACTTACGAAAACACTGTTTTAATATATTACATTTTTGAACAAAAGCCAAGAAACTTGTTATAAAAACATACCTTATATAGTTTTATAACATTTTTGTGTAAGTACATTAAATTTTAGATATGAGCATTTTTATTATCATTATTGATTTATCATTCTGTTTAATTAACTATTATATAAATGAAACTCTCATTGTATTACAGGATTTTTTTTAAAAAAAATGTTAAAAAAAACATTTATTTAAGAATGTGCATTTCATTAGGTATGTTATTATTATGAAATATTTTTAATTTATAATATATTGGCTTTAATATATTACTTTTTAATATTAGTATGGATATCGAAATGTTTATTAGCAAATAATGTGAGTAATAAATTAATATTGATTATTTTTATAAAATCTTATATCGTTGAAGTAAATGATTTATGTAAAAGTAAATTAAATAGTGATATCAGAAATGTTTTTTTTAAAAAAAAAATGAAAAAATGCAAATAAAAAAGTATGTTAAATTTTCATATATATTTGAAATTTTAATCCGTATTTGATATTATTATAACAAATATATAATTTTGATGAAATAACGTGATCCTTTTAAATATTTATTTAGGTGTAATTAATATAAATACTATTAAAATTTTCAATTAATTTAAAAGTGAATTCTTTTGAAGTTAGTAAATAGGATTACTAACCGATAGGTAGAGGGATTAAAGTGATTTGGAATTATATCACCGTTAAATAAAACCGAAATTTCTAAGTGACAATTACAAAAAGTTTGAAAGTATTTCCGTGTTATGAATTGTCGTCGACAGTTTAATATATTTTCTTTAAGGAAAAGTTCGAATTCATAAATATAAATGTTTCATATTTAGAAGTGAAATAAATCTATACCAGACCGAATTAATTTCTTAAAAACTTTTTTTTGTATTGTGATGAAAGTAAAGTTAGTTTTTTTTTGGTTCATGTTTCAACTGAAATTGAACTTATAGAAATATTTAAATAAGTCATTTCTGTTTGAACTTAATATAAAAGCTAACATTGTGTTATATTTTAGATATTGTTTAATTTATATGATTATTTTTTATAGTAATTTAATGCTATTAACTTATAAAATTATTAAATTAAGTAACAAGTATTATTATTTAAATATGTTAAAAATAGTTCTATTCAAGTATCTCAAATAAAATTTAAAAACAGAAGATATATTTATTCATTAAATCGATAAAGTTTGATTAGAAAGTTTTGACTTTTTTTGAAAGAAAATAAATAATTTGTCGAATGAAATTTTATTAATTATTTTTTTCTATAAAATCAGTTATTGTTTATAACTGTCCATCTATTCTACAATTTAATAATCCTTTATGAATAACCAACCTTGTTCTTACTATAAAAATACTTTTTACAATTCTATTTAAGAAATTCTGCAAAAAATGATTAGTAGGTAGTTTGATTTTGCAAATTTCAAATTATGTATGTATATGTAAAAAGAATCATTATTTCCTATTTTTAACGAATCTTTAAAGATGAGTGGTTTATTTAATTGTTCACTCCTTATTAACGGTAATTCTTTCATTTTTATCGATAAATAAAATAAAAAAACACTATTATAAAATCACTAAAATTAAAAATTGATGAAATTTGATAAATTTATAAAAAAATATATTCTATATTACTTTCTTATACTTTTTTTTCATTTAATCTTATTCAAATTATATTATCAATCGAAAAATAATGTAAATTCTTTTAAAATAATGAATAAAATTAATTATATATTTTTAATAGAATGAATTGAATTTTTTCATTTCTTTCAATTTAATATATTGTGTAAAATACTGACATTTGCGAAATTGTTTTAAACGTATTTTTCATTTTCAATTAAATAATGTTTGCGAACTGTGTGTAATTATTATTAAATTTGTATTTTTTCATATTTCATTTTAATAATTTATTTAGTAAATTATTTAATTATTCAATAATTTACTTTCAGTAATTTGTTGCGAATTGTATGTAATTTTTATTAAATTTAATTGTTATTTTTCATATTTCATTTTAAATAATTTAACTTTATTAATTTGAAAATTATATTTAAAAAATGGTAAAGAGAAATGAAACATTATCGAATAACTAAATCAAATTATTAATTAAATTTCATTTTTCAACAACATTTGAAATGATTAAAATATGATAACACTTGATTTATTTATTGGCATGGTTTTTAAATTTTATATAAGAAGTAATTCATATAAATCTAAATTTAAATAACACAGTTTAAATAAATATAATTAAATAGACGAAATATATCAGTAATAGAGAAAATATTACTTAAAATAATGGTCTTTTTTAAACAGCAATGATTAATAATACACATTATGGATGATTTTAATTCATTAAATTATTCTTGTTAACATATTGGTATTTTAAACGTTACAAAAATTGTAATAACGTTGTATGATATTTTCATTTTCATACGATAATAGTAATATTTCGTTTGATATTTTTTCAATTTTAATATAAAATAATAAATATATTTTACCAAGAACTGATAGTTGAATAAAAAAAATATTTTCAGTTGAACGACAAAGTGAAAAAAAACATTTATAAAACGAATTTTCTTCGAAAAAAACAATTTTTATGGCTTGAAAAAATTTAGTAAAAAAACGAAATAAGTATGTCAATGATAAAAAAGATTGTATTGAAAAATAGTAAAGATTTGATATTGTTCAATAAAATATTTTTAGAACACAATTTCTTTCTACTTACAAAAATATTTTTAAATATAAACCTTATTTTTTTTTATTTTTATATATCATTGTATAAATAAGTACAATATTTTTATCTTTCTTTAATAAACGAAGACCGTTATTTGTTATAATATAAAACACCAATGTGTAAAATGTATAAATAGAAAAATATAATGATATGGCTGCCGTATATGATATCATAAACATTAATTTTATGATTGAAAATTGAAGTATTTGTATTTATTTTTACTCAATTTATTTTATTTATTTCTATTTTTCTCATGTTATAATTAATAACATTTTATTATATAAATGGAGAAATTTTTATTTTATTATCCTTCTTGTTATCATAATATATATATATATATATATATATATATATATATGTGTGTGTGTGTGTGTGTGTGTGTGTGTGTGTGTGTGTGTGTGTATGTGTATTTATGTATATAAATAAGTGTCCACAAGCACTACAGCTCAGTAGAGCCCAAACTACTCTGATAAAGTTATAGCCACAAGACAGTTATGTTTTTATGAGATGAGGTTGTCAGCCCTATGCCCAATCCCCAACTTTGAAACTTGAGGGACTCTCCGAGCAGAGATTGAACGCAGTTTCCCATATGACCGGCGGAGATTCAAACCATTACTTTATCAGCTGATCATATATATATATATATATATATATATATATATATATATATATATATATATATATATATGTAAAATAGTACCAAAAAGGTTTAATTTTTTTGAGCCTTTAAAAATATTATTTAAATACTAAACCAATTAAATTTTTAAAATTTTGTATTTTTAGAGTGGTTGATTCATGGTGTATTATTTATTTGTATAAAAATGAATTAGTTATAAACTTGTCAATGTTAATAACAAAAATCTATCTGAACATTGGGTAGCTATTGTAAAAAAACAAATATTCTGTGATCTATTGAATAAATATTTTCTATAGAGAAAAATCAAATAGGACTTTTGCAATTTAATCCAATATATGTATGAAAATCAATGAATATGTTAAATATTGAACATATTCTCGAATGTTTACTAAATATACATTATCACTAAAATTCAATAGTTTATGCGTCTGAAAATAGCCGAATAAAAGTAAACAGAATTAACTGATGCGAATTTCAACACAACATAAATCTTTACTTAGCGCTTTGAAAGTAATAATTTTAGAGTCGTATTATTTATAATAAAAAGAGTAACAATTGCTATACTTATGTAAATAAATAATATATCATTCAGAAATTCTATACGTTATTTTCGGTCTATGGAAAAAAATCCTTGAATATATAAAGTTAAATAAAAACGATATGATTTGCCTCTGGCTGTAGGATACAACTCAAATAAAATTTAAAATTGTAATGATAAAAATGAAACATACAATTGGAATTATTATATTTTTTCTTTAATGCGAAACAATATATTATGTTCATTTTTTTTTTGATGTTTGTGTTTACTTAATATCATATTGTGAAAATTTTAATATTTAATACAAAAATGAATATATTTATATAAAATAATATATTTCGTACTGTAAGTAGAAAATTTAGATTCACTTTCAGAAATCGACAAATATCTTCTACAAATACAAAGTAAAATCGAAAGATTATTGAAATATTATTAAATATTAAAATAAAAATCTCAAGAGTGAATATGGAAAATATTCTAACAAAGAAAATTTAAATAAAAAATGTTAATTTAAATGGAAAAAATGATACTTTTATAATATCATTTTGTGATGTTTATTTTTATTAAAGAACATTGGATATTTTCAACAAAACTGTTATATTCCATTTTATTGATTTTAATTTATATTAATATTAAATATAATAAAAGAATGGATATTTAATATTTAATATAACATTATAAATAGATTGAAATGAAAAAATATATTTATTTTTGAAGATAATCATGCATATTTATTTATAACTTTTCCATTTCTTAGCACAAATAAATATCATCCTATCACCATAATATATCAAAAAAGTGTTCAATAATTATTTATTATTTACTTTACTTGTGAATAAGCTGATACGAATAGCAATACCAATACCATTAGCATTAGAGCAATACCATTTTCATCAGAGCAATACCATTATCATTAGAGTAATACCATTATCAATAGCAATAGCAATACCATTATCAATAACAATACCATTATCATCAGAGTGCTAATTACTGATTTATAACAAAAAATAATTTATAAATATTCTTTTTCTTCTTATATATATATACAAGGGTTTATATAATTAATTTAATATTTTAATTCAAATATTTGAAAAATATTCGAATTTTTCAATCGATTTTTTATTTTGGAATTTTTAAATAAATTCTTTGTTTTGAAATCATTGATGTTATTTATTATTTTTAATTGAATTCCACTTTGTTATGAAGTCCACTATACATTTTTGGTGATAATATGCCCTTTTCTTTTATACAATATTAACATTGATTTGAATTGTATTATTGTACACTACATGTTGAATTTAACTCAATTTTTTTCTTTAATGATTATTATTAGTCAAATCTTTCTTTAGCAGTGTATTCATTTTCATCAAAATCAAATTTTTATCTTACACAGCTAATGCGTTCACTGAGCATTTTAATTCATCCGCGACTTCGCGATGTGCAAGCTTGATCGAAAGTTCAATCATCTATTTTTTATACCCGAATAGATTTTGTTTTAAGTAAAAAATTAATTTAATTTCAGATTAATTTTACTTCATTAAAAAAGTTTATAATTACATCAAGTTAGAAAATGTTTTTCTGAAACAACAAAAAAATAAATAGGATTTATTATATACTATTTTCAATTAATTACACATTACTTAACCATATTAACTATAAATTATATAACCGATGATGGAATATTATTCTAATTAATGCATAGTTTATAAAATGCGTCAATAAAAACCAGATAATGAAATGTATGTCCAAAAATATGAACAAACATGCATCGTTATTAATTAATTATGTATATACACAAAAAAAGTTTTTTTAAAAAAGGAAATCTGTTTCTACAAATTTAATCTTGACATAAGAAGTCTATAAATGCGACAACAATTTAAAATTCTTAGAACGTTGATAAAGAAAACAATAAACAAGTAATAATAGTATGAGTTAATAATAGGATTAACTTATCTTCTAAAGAAAAAATATTGGATTAAGTTGGAAGCTTTTAAATCCGAACTAATAAAAATGTCTCTTTTTTATTGAAAGTCAATATTGTTTCCACGTGGTGTATTAAAGATCAGTGTTTTTATTTGTTTAGTTAAATTAAGTTTCGAATTTTGTCCAAGATTAAATTATGGTGATGATAAGTGAATAATATATTTTATATAAAAATTGAAATTTAGAGTAAAAGTAGATAATATTATAGTATAATTATATGGGTATATAGAATACTTGTATGAAATTTTAAAAACCTTAATATTATATTAAGTCAAATATTAAAAAAAAAATAAAAAATAAAACATGAATAAATGCATTATTGATAATTATGAGAGGTACTGTAAAAAAATACAAATCATTTATTAAGTTTAAAGAGTTCTTTTAAATGATACTTTATTTAAAAATAATAATAAAAATCCTACATTGTTAATTAAATAAAAAAAATATTTGAGGAATTATAAGTTTAATAAACAATAATTTTCGTAGAAATTTCATCCACCACTGAAAATTTTCTTTGAACTTTGTGAAATACATTTTTCATTATTTCCAATAAAGTTGTATATCATACTGATACTTTATATTCAGAATTTTTAAGTAATTTTGTTCTTTTTATATTTTCCTTCGTTTTTGATGAATATTGATCAAAATATTATTTATTATTTCCTACCTGCACTCAATTTTTGATCAGTCAAATATTTTTTTCAATAACATAAATAAATGACACAAGATGTTAAAAAAAATGTTCAATAATAACTAACTGTTCAGTTTATTTGTTTATATACATTTCGATGGTCATTATATCATTATTAAAGAATTGTATTATTAAATCATATGTATATTTAGTCCATGCTAGTAATCTTCAATTTTTATTATTTTAATTTTATTATAAAAGAAAATACATGCTTAGAAATATAAATACCTATGTAACAACTTCCAATATTTATATAAATAATACATAGTTGTATATAAAGTAAATTTATTTGAATAGAATAAGATCCTAAATTTGCCATTAAAATTTTATCAATAGATTTGAGAAACAGGACGTTCATATATTGAAGTTTGAATGAAATCATTTGTATTCTAAACTTTCAAACATATTTTCCTGCTTGTTGATATCAAAACTTGACAAATTCAAATTTCTATCAAACTGAATAGTTTTCACAAGTATTGAACTTGTAAATTTTTTCTATACGCGAGAATATTCAATGAGATATATTTTTAAGAAATTTCTATATACACAAGTTTTGTAACAAATTTATTTGAGAAACAATCTTTTTTGGTTTATAGAATTAACATTTTTTTAAAAAAGGTAGACTCTTTTGATATATATTAAAAAATGTAAAAAGTTAAAAAATGTTTTATTATTTTATATTCATTATTTGATAAAAATATTGGTGAAAAATGGTGAAGACGAATTAAATTGATATAAAAAGATCATTATATGTTTGATTTTGTCCTTTTTGTTTGTATAAACATACAATTGATAAGATTATTAATGTTCAAGTCTGTTGAAATATTTTTTTTAAAAGCTCTGAAAAATCAGAAAGAGAAAACAAGGTAATTTGTTACAAAAATGAAACATCTAATTTTACCTCTACTATGTAGATTAAGTCTGATATTATTTTGAATAAAAACCATTTTAATTTCCATATGTAAATATCAGAATTACATGAATATAACAAATACGTTACTTGTGAAATACATCCATTTTATGTTTCTCAAGTGCAGTAATTAATAGTCGTTATTTTATAAATAGAATTTAAATGAAGATGTTTAAGTTAATTATGTACATAAAATGCAAATATTTTATAAATATCTCGTTAAAATACGCCTAAGTGTAAAATTTCATACTACTATCTTTCGTGTTCACTTATCAATGAGGATTAAAACGATTACAGGTAAAACATTTCCAGGAAGAGATTAATAGCGTGTTAAATTTAATTTACCTTAACAACTTGTCTTTAATAGAATGAATTCGTAGTTCAGAAACCATAAATGTGTTATGTTCATTAAAGTTAGTAATTTAAATCTAATTTGTCTATTTGTAATGTGCATTATTGATAATTGTATCATATATGCTTTAGAGAAATATAAATCATTTACTATGTCGAATTAAATAAATAACGTATAGAAATATTTTAATTCGATTTGTTTATTATAATCAACAATTATTTGAAGAAAAAAAAATTGTATCTGTTTTTAATTAAATTTTAATTTGTACCACTGATCCAAATAAATAAATTATAAATATCTTTACAATAATCATAAATATTAAACACTTTTTTATATATGAATTATGTAGTCTAATAAAATATGAATTTATATTTATTCACTAATATGTATTTCTATAGATGTTATTACCTTCTGTGAAATCTAAATATAGATTTTATATAAAAATTTAAATTTTATAACACAGTAGCTTTGATATGTCAGAAAAAACAAAGTTACGGATGTTATTACAAAAGTGAAAAGATTAAAATATAAATGGGCTGGTTATACAGCAAGAAGAGTAAAATGGATAAGACAAATTATTGATTGGTAACCTAGAGATATAAAAAGGTCCAGGAAGAGACCTATGGATGGATGGAACAGAGACAAAAGAAAATTTATTAGAATGAAAGAAAAAGGCAATGGGTTGCTTGAAAGAGAAATTTATTAATTTAGCAGTGAATAGAAAAAAATCTGTTATATATGTATATATTAAAAAAATATATAAATTAATTCCTATGATAAAAAATTTATATATTTTTTAAAATTTACAAGTCTATTTATGTATCTCATTAAAACTATTTAGATGTTACTTAAAAATAATTACATTTATATAAAAAAACATGATAAACTCAAATGAAAATAGAAAATTAAAATTAAACAAACAAAAATACTACTGCATTAACAAATCAGAATAAACAATGTTAAGATGTAAGTATATTTTAAAACAAGAAATGTTTCTGTTAATTTATTATAGTAAACATTTCTATCAGAGTGAAAACTTTGAATCTACGGAAGGAAATGTTCTTTTACATTTTTTTGATTTTAGTCTCATTAACAATTCTCTTTGCAAAGTATACGTTTCATTAACAACTGTACGATAAAATGTATAAGAAACATATTTATTTGTTTCATTTAAAGAAAGTATTCTAAGCTTTAATTTTTTTTATTTTGAATTTTTTTAACATTAAAATAAATTGAAATGTTATAGTAAGAAAAAAATCTTTTCTTTTTTTAAAAATAAGAAATATAAAAAAACAAATATAATTGAATACAGATACTGATAAACGAATATAACTAAAATTTTCTATGGAATTCAAACAATTTAAAATATTTCCCGTAAAAATATTATATACAAAAAAATGATACGATATATATATATATATATATATATATATATACGAATTATTTAAAAAATACATCTCAACAATAAAAAAAACTATATAAAGATATTATAACAAAAATTAAACTAAAAGAACAACTCTCAGATCCAATTGAACCATTAAAAACATTACATTAAGGACGTTGTTTCTTCTCAATTCTTTTTAATATTTATTTGAAAGAAGTTAAAAGCGAATGATAGGACAAATGCAATAAAATGGGAATAAAAGTGAGAGAAAATTATTTTTAGATACTTTATGATTCGCTATTGATTAGATTATTTTAGTATCTGATGAGTTTGTTATATAATAGATTAGATAATGCGAAATTAGTAGAAACAAAGAGCAATGTTGGGCTTAAAGTAAATTTTGAGAAAATCTAATTTTTAGTAGTTGATGAACAATACAATAACAAGGATTTAAATGAACAGAACATCAATATATGCGATAATATAAATATTTGTGAGTGAGAATATTAAGAGAAGGAAATAACAAGAGAAATTTCTATGAGAATTTCATAGGATAAGTAATAAGCTATTTATAGACTTGGATATATATTAACTTATTACTATGGTTTGAATAAAATTAGAAATATATATATATATATATATATATATATATATATATATATATATGGTGTTAAAAAAACATTTTCTGTTTCAAAAGAACATCAAAAATGTAAACAAACTTGAAAATTAGTGACACATTTCTTTGAAACATTGTGATAGCCTAAGGCATAACAAGCAAAATTCAAAACAAGCCCAAGACTAGAAGTTATATTGTCTATTGATTTAAATTGAATGATGCCAGTTTTTATTTTATTATTTATCAAAATAAAGAAAACCTTTTTCGGATATTTTCGTTCTTTATAAAATTCATTCATATTAATAACATGATATGGATTTTAAGATATATTTACCAAAAATTTCGTTTAATTTACTGTAATTTTTAATGAGAAATTCAAAAAATAAGTTGTACTTTTAATGAAAACACATCAAAGCTTGTTTCAAACATTTTATTTTTAATTGTTTGTTTGTGTTTTGTAAATAATTTGTAAAATATGACGGATGTAAATTAACTTAATGAGAATTGAAAAAATGGTAATAACGTAAAGAAAAGTTAGATGGATTTTTATTTAATTTTTAAATTATATACACGAGTGTTTGTTCATAGAAAGTATAAGATTTGAATACAGTTTTTTTATTTATTCTAAACTTGTAATTCTATATCTGATTTGATATTAAAAGAAGATTATTTTTTTTAACAACATATTCTATTTAATATGTTAAACTAATTAATAATATGTCATTTATAGAACTCAAATATTTATAAATATAATGAAATATCAAAGAAATGGAGACATTTACAATATGATGATGGGGATATTTTAGATAATAGTGAAAAGATATTGAATTTTGCTGCTTAATACTTATAATTAAATAAAAATGTGAAAATTTTTTCAACAATGTTCAGAAAAAGATTGTGGATATAGTAGAGAAGACAAAGAAAATAATATGTATGTTCTATGTGATGAAATATATATATAACAAGAAAATAACAACTTATAAAATTGACTGAAATTTTTTATTTACTATATTATATATTGTGATAGATTTTTGACTTTTTACCATGTTATTTTCTTAAATAATTTTAAAAATATACAAGATATTAATCTTTAATTAAAGTATTTCATAAAAAATAACACTCCATTAAATATTTCAAACTAATCTTAAATTAAAACAATTAATGTTCTAATTTTAATTGTTATTTATTTATTTTTTAATTGAAGTTGATAAAAATTAGTTTATTTTAAATAACAACTTTTTTTATCTACATTTAACAACAAAGAGACTTAAAATATTAATGTGTATTAATTATAACTTTATCCCTTTATTTCCAGCTATCTTTTACATTTTCGATTAAAGTAAATAATAGTTATACATGTTTTTAATAAACAAATTCTCATTAATTATACTACAATTTCAAGCGATTTTAAACAAATGTTATTATACGTTGTTATTTAGAAATTTGTCTTTAGTTATTTGTATTATGTAATTATTCATGACATTATTACATTTCAGCGTTAATTAAATGTGAAAAATTTACAGCTGATATATTATTTTACTCTAGACTATTTTACTGCTAATATTTCAAATTTAATTAAAGTTAACGATTAATATTGAATGTAACATTTAAAGGGTTATTACTATAAAAAGACCGACATTTTAAATTTCAAGAATAAAAATTTATAAATGAAATTATTTGAGAGAAATATATTTTCAATAATGAATTATTTTTAATAAATATTTTATTATATATATAAAGTATTTTTTTTGAATTATATTTAGGATAGAATTTTAAATTTGTTTATTTCATTCTGTATTCTATCTTTCAATATTTTTTTTAAAAAATAAAGAAAAATAAAAAGACCAACTGATAAAAAATTAGATATCATAAATAACAACACGAAGAATAAAAAATTGTACGCTTATATAAATACGATATAAAATTATACTTTCTATTATTTATATGTATAAAAAATAATATACTACTGCAATTTTTTTAAAATTATTACAAAGTTTATTTTATGACGCATGAATACAAAAATATTTTTTTGTCATGACAAAATAACATTAGATATTTTTGAAATAAGCAATGATTCTTATTTATATTATTTTCTAAACTATTGTAGCACAAGTAATTATTTTTATAAGGGCATTTTTTTAAAAAATCAATGAATTTATTTTAATAAGATAATATTTTATTATTTTTCACTCCTGAAATACATTATATATATATATATATATATATATATATATATATATAATTTATGAAAAAATAAATAAATTTAAAATTATCACTAGTTATAATATTTATAATGGCATTAGATGTATTAAATACCACAGTAAACTGAAAATTTCAATTTATTAAGGGAAAGATGCTCAGTTATGAATTAGTTTATTGTAAATCAAAAATAAATCTTATGATGAATTAGAGTAAAATAAAAATAACGCTCAGATTCGACAAAATGAACTAAAATTCCACATTTTTATTTGTCTTTAATATAAAAAGTTGGCTAGACATTTATAACCGTGTATTTTTTCTTTATTTCTAGTAAACTTTGTGAGAAATTAAATTTTTTCGTTTATCACTTATAGACATTTTTATAAGTGAACTTAAATGAAATTTAATATTCATAACCTGTTCAAATTTAACATCGAACATTTTAAATTCAATATCCAGATACGTTTGATTTTTGCTACACTGACTAAACAGTTTAATTTTTTACAACAGGGATTTATATATAGCAACTATGAACTCATGTTATTTTGTAGTTACATCCTATCAAATACATACACACTCACAATTACCCAACTAACCACCCACCCACCCATATATATATATATATATATATATATATATATATATATATATATTTGTTAGTATTATGTGCAATAAATGTAGCATGTAAACGTCAATGTTACTGTTTTATGCATCATTGAATATTATTGCTTCAAAGAATATGTTAGAAACGGATTTGAAGTGAACGTCAATAATATCAGTTGATTTCATGATCGACCAATTTAAATATAATATTCAACAAACAAATGACATCAAATAAATCCATTCTTGTGTGTAACAGATGAAAGGAAAATATTTATGAAGAAAACATATTTTTTTTTTGGTTGTTGATTTTTCTCATAAAGTAAGAAAAATACCAAAATGTACTAAACATTTTACATATATATATATATATATATATATATATATATATATATATATATATATATATATATTATATCCGATTGGTGGTGTAGTAACTAGCATCCCCGTCTATGAAGCAAGAGAAGTGTTTTCGATTCCCGGTCGGATAAATAAGGCAGCCGGAGCTCTTTAGCCGAGCTGAAGGCAATCTGCCTAAAGGAGTAAACTCTGAATAAAAAATCCTCACCAAATCGCTTGGTCAGCGTCGTTTGACCAATTACTAGTGAATGTTACATTCAGTGAGGCTTTCACCCAGCAGTGGCTTATATATATATATATATATATATATATATATATATATATATATATATATATATATATATAAGTTATGAATAAAAAAAACTCTGAATAGAATTAAAAAGGTTTAGAGAAGTATAAATTAGAAAAATATATTTGATATCAACTGAATAATTGTAACGGATGGTTATTCATACAACAATTTTACAATTGAATAGAATTTAAGTTATTGTTCGGATATAATATTGTGTTTGTGGAAAAGTCTTTTCACTGTTATCAGTGTTAAACAAAATAACCGGTCTAATACCCTTATTAAACCTCAGTCACAAAATGAATATTGTATTATGATGAAGCATTGTTACTAGAATATTTACAATTTGTTAATGTAAAAAATATAGCATTATTTTAACTTTTGTAAAGTAAGCATAGCTGATGAAAATGTATTATATTGTCTGCTAATAATGACTACGAAAATTAACAATAAACTTTACAAACATTTGTAGAGAGATTCAAAGTTTAAAAAATTTAACATGGCTTCAAAGTTTCACATTTAGGTATTACATGAATTATTGGATAGAAATTTAAAAGACAGATTTACGTTTTATATGACCTTGTTCCCTCATCAAGCCAATAATCCATTTTTGAAACGAATTGTGACATGAGATGGAAAATGGGTTTTATACAGTAATATAGCGAAAAAAGATCAAATGTATTAACGACTGAAAAAACTTTTTTACATGCAAATCAATATCTTTTATTAGGATGGAATAAATAAACTGTCTAAAAGATGAAACACAGTAAAAATAATAGAAATTATATAATTTATCGAAATAAAATAAAATAAAAATGTTTTTATTTCATATATAAAACTAGAAAATACTTTCTTATTAACTCAATAAATCAATTTTTGTATTTTATATAAATTGAAATGAGAGAAAAATTTTGCAATTTAATTTATTAAAATTTAAATTTTGTGAAAAAGAGTATCGATAGACAAGAGAAATTATCGATTGGGAACTCAGAGGTATGAAAATGCTCAAAAAAGATCTGGATAGATAAGCAGAAACATAACTGTTATGTGATTTTAATATAAATGAGTCATTTATTACAACATCAGAAGATTTTGTAGCTCTTATTGTTTAGCTTCTTCGGTGATGTGTATTTTGTAAGCCATTCTATCTGCTGCTTTATAAAACCATTTTACATTGTAACGATTTTATAATATAATTCTAATCCTGATATCATAGACATCGAAATGTTTACCACCAAATAAAAAAAACAATAAATGACTATTGAACACTTTTATAACATCTTGTGATGTTAGATTGATTAATTTATTTGTATTAGAGCGAAAATAAATAGTGGCTATTCTGTGATATCAAAATGTTTCACCAAATATTCTATTTTTTAAAAATACAATAGGTAATTAAAAGTACATGATAAAAAACAAATCATATTGATACATTGGTCAAATCTAATTTTCTGTGAATAATTTATTTCTATTTTTTTTGATATAAAGACTTTTGAAACTAATAGAGATATCATTAGTATTCTTAAAATGTAATAGCACAAGAAATAAACCAACGATTGGCAGATAGTATAAATGTTAGGTTGTAAGTTAGGTGACGGAAAATTTCAATTTCCAGCTTGTCAATTTTTTCTCGTACTTCAAGTTGTAATATGAGGTTGAGTGCTTTCGTGCTGTAGTTTATATTGCTATATTGGCTGACATTCTTAAATAAGTTCATAAAATTGTCTAACACGTATTTATGTCAATTTACTTTGTATTAAAAAAAATAAGTTTTATTTGTTTAAACATAAATTAAATTAATTTCTAATAAACGTAGAATGTGTTAGAAAAAAAGAATATTTCATATACTAATAACTATTCTCTTGTTAGAACATATTTTTTTCGAATCACAAGCAGTTTTTTACATGTGTTGATATGTAAAGAAGCTTGTTCGGATTACTTTATGAATAATGTATTAGTGGTATTTATTAGATTCATAAAAAAATTCTCTAGGTGATCGAAGTCGAGTAGCAAAGTAATAAAAAGTAGTGCACATATATATACAAATTTCTATCCACAGCTGCTTGTATATATTTCTTCTTTTTATAATATATAAAAATATTTGGTTTCAGTATAATTTTTTTCTAAACAAAACCAAAATTTGTATTGTAATATTTTTTTGAAAATTTCAATACTTTTTTATCCTATATAATTAACAGAATATTTTCCAATTAATTAAAAAAAGATTCTAAAATCGTACTTTAAAAATTGGGAATGTTAGATCTTCAACAGAAAAGTTTATTTGAAATTTTTTTAGAAATATTTATATTATCTTGTCGATTCTTCTTTGTATTTTTTATAATTGACTGTTTACATATTTTTGTAAATAAAATATTTGTATTAGAATGTACAAATAATTAAAATATTTAATTCTATCTCTATATTCCATTTTAAAATTTATTAATTTATTACTTTTTAACATAAAATTTTAAATTATTTTTTTAAAAGGTAGAATTTTATATTTAATCTAAACATGCTTATATAACATTTTTCTAGTTTATTTTATGATATTTTAGATTAATGTTTTTCTACATCTGTTCTACTATTTATAATAAGACCTTTTCATGCTCGTTATTATTATTTTGAAGTTCATGCAACGTTTTTACTTTTTTATATTATTTTCTGGTTCAATTTATACAATTTAAATTTTACATAATTAATTTTTTTTACTTAAAATTTTATATATTAATACTTCATTTTCAAAACGATTCAAGTTGTAAAAACACACTTGTCTGAAAAGTAACTAAAAAGTTACAATAGAAACACTTATCATAAAATTGTATAGACGATGGAAATGTTATTATTTAACATGGTAGTGTATTCTATTGTTAAACATCTAGAAAATATCATATTCACGTTATTTATCTATATCTTCATTAAAAGCAGACGTATTACGAAGTAAGCTCGAAATGTCAATTATTATGAATTGCGACTGTTAACTGACATTCGTACGTGCCCTTGAAACACTAAGCTTTAACATAAAACGTAGTTCTACTGTAACAATATAAAAAAAATATTTCTATATATTTCAGTTTCTCAAGTTCGAAGAGTAAAACAAATGAGGCAAAATAATTGTACTGTAACATTGATGTTCGAATATGTCATGGTTTTTATACGAGTGATGTTATCTTAAGGAACAGATATTAATATACGGATGATGTGTCGATAATGAGCGAAAGATATGTAAAACACGTTCAGTTTAGTTGGAAAATAACAAAAATAAATATATTTCGTAATATAATACTATATGTTTTAATGAACTAAAAGCGTTTTGCTTTTAAAATAAACAGTTTTTCAATACTGAATTAACGTATTGTTTCAATTACATGAATATATTTTTATTGTTATATATATATAATTAATTTATTTCCTCTTAACTTTTGTCTTCTAATAAATATTTAAATTATTCTATAGTGTAAATAAAAGTTAAAAAGTTTTTATCGTTCACAGGCAATTTATGTTTTAAAACCAAATAAATTATTTGTGTTTTTATCTTACTTTATACAATTAAATGTTATTAAAAAAACTAAATTAAACATTTATTCCTGTAAATTATTACAAAATTTTAAAATAGAGATTCTAATTGTTGTTTGTTTTTTAAATACACGAATGAATAATTCAAATATATATATATATATATATATATATATATATATATATATATATATATATTTAAATCACTAAAAAGAAATTTTTACCCGAACATTCATTAAGAATATAAAAGGAAACAAAAGGCATTCATTTTGATTAATCAATTTTCAGATTTATAGCTCGTTTCAACCTTGATCTGAAATTATTTGGAAAGATTTAATTAAAATTTTATATAAATAATGTTCTAAAATATTTTCTAATTTATTGTAAACACCTTAAATACTTACAGTCAAATCATTTATTCAACTAAATTAGATTTTCCATTAAATAAGTCAAAAGAAAATTCATTCAGATTTCAAACATTTTCTTTTATGATAAACAAGATAATATTTTAAATGTATTACAGTAAAATATTTATATATTAAACAAATTTTTAGAAGTTTATATTAAATTTTACATCAAAGACATGCTTTTGATTATTATTCGTTTTATATATTTTCGAGTTGATAATTTTTTATATTTAATATTCGACATATATATATATATATATATATATATATATATATATATATAATATTAATATAAAATATAACAATTATAAAAAGTTAAAGAACGTTTTTTTGATAACGAGCTAATAAAAAAGATTTCGTTGTAGCTTTTAGATTTTTTATACATGAGTTAAGTCACACATGATTTTCGAATTATACAATGCACGTTTTGTATTCAAAGCGAAACATTTTTCAAATTCGAACACGAAATATAAGATAGAAAAATATCACTGATAGCATATAAATTGTATTTTATTTTTTCAATATGATCAGTATTCGTTTTGTGTTTAAAGTATGTGATATTATTTTATATTGTTTAGTTTTTAGGTTTTGTTATATAAATATTACACACACACAATATATATATATATATATATATATATATATATATATATATATATATATAAACAAGTAAATAAAGTAATTTATATAGACACATGTACAAAAAAGATTTCGTTGTTAATAATCTTGACACTGATGTATCCTCAAAGTTCTTTGCGATCAATCAATCAATAAAAAAAGATGACATTAGGAAGCTCGATAATCATTCCATTAGTTCTTTTTCACATTTTGTATTTTATTTGGAAAGGTGTTGATGAATCTGCTGTCAAATAAATATGATTCTCAATCAATTTGTATAACTTGATAAGTTCAGATCAAAGTATAATATTGATGATAATCTTATGATTACGAAAAATTCCTTCAAGAAAATTGTAAGATAAAAATATAACGGTGTGATTTCTAATAGATTATAAGAAATTAATGTTTTTTTTTAAATATGTGTATATTTGATCATTAATTTCTTAGATTCATAAAAAATTCTCTAGGTGATTCTCGATTTTCAATTAATAAGAAATATATTTATTATTTTAAATTTTGTTTGATGTTTTGTATTTAATTGAAAAAAACTAGAGATAACAAAAAAAGTTTTAAAAAATATGATTAATATTTATTGCAATTTTAATCAGTTTATTAACTTCGTTGCATTTTTCAACACATTTCAACTAGTCTGACAAAAAATATTTCTATTTTGCACATATTGTTAATTAAATTATATATAATGCATTAAATGAATTGCATATTTTGTTTGAATAATGTAGAAGTTGTTTAATTAAATTTGTATTTTTTTTTGTACTATGTACAGACATACATAATCTGGTCTCATATTTGAAAATCTAGTAGATGTAAAGCAATATATATAATTTATATGTATTCATAAAGTGTGAAATACCCAGAATAGTTATGAATAGATTTAATAAACATATTTTCCGTGATAATAATTGGACCGAGAACTTTTTATTGTATATATATATATATATATACTCGAAAACTATTTATACAAATACAGTAATTATTTTTATTTTATATTTTAAAAATGAAAATTTTTTGTTTATGTTCATAATTAAATATATTTAATTAATTAGAAAATAAAATGACTGAAAAATGTAAGTAGTGGTTAAAAATTTATTAAAAAAAAGTTTTTTATTCTATTTTTATTTAATATATTATTAATTATTTTAATTTTATTTGTGAATATATATATATATATATATATATATATATATAATATCCTGTATATTTATTTCACTTAATAAAATATAGAAATCTAATATATTTCTATTTCGGTTTGAAAAAAATTACGGCTTTCAATATTTTATTAAATACTTACAAATATATTTCAACTGAAATTTTATTGATGTTAATTTTAAACAAATTTAATATTTATTATTTTAATATAAATATTTATTTTTTTATGATTAAAACTTTGAACAACTTTATGAGTAAAGACAAGCTATTTGAAATATTAGAATTATTTGAAAATAAAGGAAAATATTTCATTATACAAAAAGTCTATCGCGTGGACATTAATTCATAAACAATATATAATTTTTTAATAAATGTGACTAATCTCCAAATAAACTTTGATATCACTTAAATATTCATATTGACGGGTCAGTACATCTATTAAAAAATATTGAAATAAAAGAGATATACACATTGATTATTAGGACACGTCCGTACTAAATATAGAACCGTAAATGAAGATTTTTATGAACATAACGAACTTTGACAAGCGAATGAACTGACCGATTATCTATATAAATTCCAATTGGTATTAGCAATTCTGTGAGCATTAGGTACCCACGTGAAATCCTGATATTGAACAAAAATTACTCCGTAATAATTTTGTAGCGCACATGCTCATCAAAATCACAAGGTCAATATATGTATAAAATTCTATTATTTTTTAAGATTATGATAGTAAATTGTCGTTCTGTAAACATGTTCATAAATATTGATAACATAATTTTATTTCAACGAAACAGTAATCAAATAATATCTTTTTTTGTGTATGTTTGGGTTTTAGTTATATATTATCACTCTATGTTTAAAATAAATCACATAATTTTTTAGTTCCGTTAATTACTTTGTACTAAATAAATAAACTTTTTTCCATTGATAAAAAATATAAGTTAAACATAAATATGATATACATAGATATTGATAATTAATTTCAGGTCTATTTTTAATTTTGATGCATTCATAACAGGATTTTAATAATAATTGATAATATTATAATTGCAATATAAAATTATTTAAGAAATATAGAAGAAACGAAAAAAATAGTGTTGTTCACAAAGAAAGTTAGAAATTACATTTGTTCAAAGTAAGGTCTTTGATCAAAAACATTTTTTTTAAAACAGAAATATCCGGTTTTATGAGTAGACATTTCTTTTGAATTAACATCATCCTATTTTTATTCTCAAGTTCACTTCTTCTTGTATAACATTTTTTTGTGTTAATGATTTACTATAAATACACATAATTTTTAATTCTTCTATTTTTGCTACTTTTATCTGTTTTTTTTTTAAATCTGCAAGTTTATTATAAATTATTTTCAACATAAAACTATTTTTTCCACCTGCTCGGTCTAATTCTTTGATTCTTTTATATATGTGTATGTCAATATATAATATGTGTGTGTGTATTTATATTGACATATGTTACATTTGACATGTTTAATAAACTCATGTATGACAAGAAAAATGAATAATGATTTTCAAGTTGAATTTAAATGACATATGTCCGTTATATAATAGCCAGAATCGATAAATCTAAAAGTGTTGATGTTCCGTCTAAAGCGGTTTTATCTCTATAAAACGCAATACCAACTTGTCTATGTTTCCAACAATCCATTTGTTACGAGAAAATGTAAGATGTCACATACATACATACACGTACATACAGAGTCCTGCTTTGTTTCATAAGTGTTGACAGTGAATTATCTGAAATGCCCATGTGTTAGTCTCATTCATTGATATAACTTAACCAGATAGTGTATTTTTTGCACAACTTTGTTTTTTAAAAAGTTTTTCTTTTTACGTATGTATTAGAGTAATTTATAAATGTTAAGTGAATAGACCTAGAATAAATATGAAAGTTACTTTTTTACCTTACTTTTTTTATTCGGTGTCGGTTGATAAATGAACAAGTGTAAGTAGCAAAAAAATGTAGATAGGTATAGTATTTTATTTTAGTTACATTTTTTATCAAATGTTAAAAATTTCCACAGCTTAAATTGTTGGCAAGAAAATTCAACAAACGTTAAACTTTTGGAAAGTACTTATGCTCATATATTATTGAAAAATGATTCAAAAATGAAAGTTATTTTTTGTGATTTCAAATTGAAATATATTATTTTTGATATATTTTATACGAGGTTGTTTGATAAGTCCGTGTAAAAATAAAAACTGCTTCATTTTTTTGAATAAATCGTTTTTATTTTTCAACATAGTCTCCTTTTAGGCTTATACACTTCATTCAACGCTGCTCTAGTTTGTTGATCCCTTCCGAATAATAGGATTTGTCCAAGTCTGTAAAATAGTCATTCGTTCCTGCAATCACCTCCTCGTTCGAATAAAATCTTTTTCCCGCGAGCCATTTCTTCATATTAGGGAACAAATAATAGTCCGATGGAGCCAAGTCTGGAGAATAGGGGGGATGTGAAACGATTTGGAACCCTATTTCCATTAGTTTTGCGGTCACAACTGCTGAGGTGTGAGCTGGTGCGTTGTCGTGATGAAAGAGGACTTTTTTGTGGGCTAATCGAGGACGTTTTTCTTGCAACTCGGTTTTTAAACGATCCAATAACAATGAATAATATGCACCTGTAATGGTTTTACCCTTTTCCAAATAGTCGATAAAGATTATTCCTTGCGAATCCCAAAAGACAGTCGCCATAACCTTCCCGGCCGAAGGAATTGTCTTCGCCTTTTTCGGAACAGATTCCCCCTTGATAACCCATTGTTTAGACTGCTCTTTGGTCTCAGGAGTGTAGTGATATATTCATGTTTCATCTACAGTGATGAAACGACGCTTAAAGACCTGCGGATTTCGCTGAAACAGCTGCAAACCGTTCTTGCAACACTTCACACGACCTCGTTTTTGGTCGATCGTGAGCAATCGCGGCACCCACCTGGCGGATAGCTTTTTCATGTCCAAATGTTGGTGCAAAATATTATGTACCCGTTCACACGAGATGCCTACAGCACTAGTAATCTCACGCACTTTCACTCTTCTGTCATCCATCACCATATCATGGATTTTATCAATGATTTCTGGAGTGGTGACCTCAACAGGGCATTCAGAACGTTCAACGTCTCTTGTGCTCATATGGCCACTCCGAAAATTTTGAAACCACTTATAAACCGCACTAATCGAAGGTGCACAGTCACCATAATGTTTATCAAGCTTCTGTTTAGTCTCCTGAGGCGTTTTGCCTTTAATGAAGTAGTGTTTAATCAACACGCGAAATTCTTTTTCGTCCATTATTTGACAATCACTCGATTTCCTTGATTCCAACGATTGTCAAACACAAAGGAATAGACCGATATGGCTGAAACTTGATGTGTGTTCTTCCAAGAGGTGCTACTAATTAAAAATAACCTCGATATGCACCAGTGGTGCCATCTTTCGGAATTTACACGGACTTATCAAACGACCTCGTACATGTTTTATAGATCATTTCTAGGTGTATTTACCTCTTCTAACATTCTTTTTAAAAGTTTCATTTTTTAGTTAAACACAATTAAACAAATTAGACTTTATAATTTGTTCCACTTGTTATATACAATATATCTAATATGTTATAAAAGAGCTCTTTTTTCTGTATTGTATGTTTATGTGAATATGTGTGTATATGTGTACGTATGCATTGCATAACGATCGTTAGTTATCAGTAAACAATGCAGCCATTGTGCATCTTGACATTGTCAGATTGCAAGTTGCTAAGGTAACTAAAGACATATTTCTAGAATTGCAAAAGGAAATCCTTCCTCACACCGTATACTTTATAGATATTGTGCTTTTCAATTATCATCTGTTTAGATAGGTAAAATATTATATACAAGGTATACAATTTTGAAATTTCGAAGTATGAAAATGGATTAATAATTTCATTGTATCAAAACTAAAATCTTTCTTTTAATATGGAATCCACCTTTTACCAAATAGATGAAAAAAAGTCGTAGAAAATGAAAAAAATATTTTGATTCACTTTATGTTTCATTTAATTGAAATTAATCAAGATTTTTATCGAAAAATCTTTTTTTCAGTTATTTTCTTCTATTAATTCTTTTTCAATATTACCATTTAAGTTTTGGAGAAGTTATTTGAATTAAATTGATAAAAAAATATTAACACGGACTTCAATTATAAATTATTAACTGAAATGTTTACTCAGATTTTATTCATGAAATATTAAATATTTTTTTCAATTATATATATATATATTTATATATAATATGTATCTATGCAACTATTTTCCATTTTCTCAATTAATACATTGAAAATAATGTTACACAAAGTTATTTTTTTTAAAGATTTCCAAACGTTAATAGCAACGTATTTTGTAAAAAAATAAGTATATAAATGATAAAACAAGTATATAAATGATAGAAATGTTGTAATACTGTCAAAGCTTTGTACTAAGATAAAAAATTATATAACGAGAACATCTATACAAAAAGAAATTATTATTAATTAAGATGTTTCTGTTTCGAGTTCGAAACGACTGTTTGATATTTGTATGTACTTTTAAACAAAGGATTTGAAATAATGATTAATTATAACATGTAAGAAGGTAGACTGTAGAGAAATAGTACAAAAAATTACATCTGTACATACATAACATATTGAGAGATATTAATATTGTTGTTTTGTTAACAATAATTTATTTTGATTTAATTATTTTTAAAAAATCACTACAATTTTTCTTTAAAATTAATATCATTTGAAAATGTAACATAGTCCACATGAGATTAAAGAATAGTAAATGATAGTAAGTAAGTAAATGTATGTCTAAATCCTCCAGTTTCATTCGGGTTACTCTATATATGTTTTTATTCTGTATATGAAAGATTAAAAATAAAGATTTATGATGAAAGATAAAAAGTTATATATATATATATATATATATATGTGTGTGTGTGTGTGTGTATGTATGTATGTGTGTAATGTCTTATTTTAAAATTAAACATTAAAGCATACCCATATATATTCTTTATTATTTTCCAAATGATACAGCGAAATAAAAATATAATATTATTTTAAATTGAATTAATTAAAACAACCTGCGTAGATAATTCAAGTAAAGAAAGATAATAAGACCAATTTAGTTCTGTATCTGTTTTATTATTTCCTGTTAAAACCATTATTTGAAAAAATAAAATATTATAAAGAAAAGTAAATAGTAATGATAACTATCGATAAAAACATATTTATTTTCTATGTAACCTAAAAATGGTTACTGAAAATAATGTGTTTGTTAAAACAATGAGTAATTGATGACTTTTTATATCAGCTCAGAGCTTTTTTTGCTTTATCGTCGGCTTACCGAGATTTAGAAACAAAAAGTATTGTTTTACGTATATATCTTATATTAATGTCATCAACACTCGTGCGTGAGACGATAAGATTGGATATGTGAAACAGAAAACGAGATCTATTAATAGGATATTCTTAAACTAAAATCGTTTTGTAGTGAAACCATATGTAACGAATCTAATACAATTTTAGACTTCTTATTTATTTTTAACTAACGTAACAATTAAAGTACGAATTTATACAATTACACACAACCAACCACCCACCCACACATCACATATATATATATATATATATATATATAATTTGATTGTATTTGTATTTGTTTGTGAATGATTTCAAAAAAAAAGTTTCTAGCAATTAATTAAAACATTAATATTAGAATTAAAATTAAACAAAATGGTATTTGTATCTGAAAATATGTCAATGAATATGATGTGGGTATTAAATTTTGAACGAGTATAATTTTAGCAGTTAATTTATTTCGTTCGACTGACTTTCTATATTAAATTGATTTAAAAATAAGCATTTTGCGATGAAATCGTTAATTAAAACCAATCAATATTTTTTTATATGTTGTTACGAAGATATAATGATTTCGTTTTTCAATTCCTTTTTTAAAACAGAAAAGCACTCAATACGGAATAAGTACTAACGACCGTGTAAATGCGATTTTACGATAGAATGATTGTTTTGTGTTTTAAAAAAATCACGATTAATTATAATCATGTACAGTATTTTCAAAACATTACTGTTTTAATGGATACTGTTTTTATATATAGCAGCGTTTTCATTTATTAGAACAGATATGTTTTTTATGTAATATAGAATTCAATTCTTGGTATAATTAGTATAAAAATTTTCTAAGGTTAAAAATTAAATCGTCAACCATTGTAAAACTATATATGTATTATAAATACAGTTAGAAACGGTTTTAATATATGTCAAGGATGTTTTACACAATTAAATTTAATCCAGTGAGGTTAGAAGTAATCTTGTATTTCGATTTAATATTAATACATGCTAGAAAATTAATCAAATTTAGTGAAATGGTTCGTTCGTACTGAGATAAGAAAATCGATATATGTAAATAAAATAACATATATGGAAATAGGATTTAGTTGTAATTACATTCCTTCTTAATCAGAATGAACCAAATTGTTCACAAGTAATGACATTGGAAAAAAGTTGTATTTTACTACTCAGTTTTATGATGTAACAATATTAATATAATTTTAATAGTACAATATATTACAAAAGAAATAATTTCCAATAAAATCGATTATATTGACATTTTATTTACAAATATGTAAAAAGATATTTAATTTATTTCTTTTACTAATATTTAACTGAGTTGAAAATCTTTCCACTTATAACAATTAATTTGTATATAACGATCTACTTTAACATTTCTACTGGGAAGAAACTTCAATTAAAACTATTAAATTAGTAATCAATATTATATACTTATATATATATATATATCTTATATATATATATATATATATATATATATATATATATATATATATCAAATAAACGCTGCTCGTTTCGTAATTAATAGAAATTTCAGAATGAATAGTTCAATGATAAAACAGAATGGGCGAGATATTTCGAAAAGTAGATGAGGGTTCATTATCTTCATTTGCAAGTTTAAAGCTTTTATGTGGGTATAAATATTAAATAATTTAGAGAAAATGTAATAAATATGTTTAATAAAAATATCAATTAAATCTATTCAATAATACTATAGCAAAAGTTAAAAACGTTTATTTATAATTAACATAATAATTAAAGAATTAATGAATTTATTTTAAAAAAATTGACCATCGAAGAATTATTACAATTTTGGTCTATGCTATTCAACAGTCTATAGATATTTGAAAAAAATTGGCCAGAAAATGAAAATGGTTTTTATACAAATTGTCTTCGGCCAACAAAGAACAGAGAATTACAATTTTGTAAATTGTTATTAACAAGACATAACAGGGAGTCATTTTTCCACGGGATTGTAACCAGAAATAAAAAATGGGTTCTGTATAATAACTTAATGGTTTTCACCAAATCAAATTCTATTTTCAACACCAAAGCCCAATTTGATTCTGAAAAAACGTTTTTTTGTGCGTTTAGTGAGAATTCATGAAGCGAAACCTGGAGATACAATAGCAACTGAAGTCTACTGTCAGCAGTTAAAAAGATTACGGTAGAAGATCTCAGAAAAACGACTTGCGTTGATCAACAAAAAAGCGTCATCTTGTAGTACGATAACGCGAAACCAGCTGCAGCAAGAATCACGTAGAAAAAATCAAGACGTTGGGGTGGGAAATGTTACTACATCCTCCATATTCTCCGGATATAACTTTATGTAATTATCATCTGTTCAGATTTCTGGTTTATTCACTTGATGAAAAAAATATTCCCAAATGTTAATGAAGTCAAAAATCACTTTTAGTAATTTTTTTCTAAAAAAGTCAGAATTCTTTAATCAAGGCATTGAATCTTTAGAGATAAGTGTCATAGATAATAATAATGAATTATATCATTGATTAAAAAATAAAAGCTTTTTATACAAGCTTATTTATGTATTCCATTTTAAATATTTCATTATTTATCGGATCACTTAATATATAGCAGAAAATTATCTCTTATAACAAGCATATTTCTCTATCTCTTTATATATATATATATATATATATATATATATGTTTATTAATGTATAAAGTTTAAATTCATATCCTACACATCACTGATCTCGAAATGTTCTACAAATAATTTTACAAAATAATTTCAAATATGTACATTTCATATTTCTCTTCGAAACTTCTAATAATGTACAAAAATAAATAATTTGAAAAACATTATTACACGATATCTCAGCTCGTAATTAATATATCTGAAATATCTCTTCCACATTTTCTGTACAACTATAAACAGTTGCGTACCTCTAATTGCCTTCTGAGGATATCATTTCTTATACAAATATAAACATAATCGTAGACGTTTCATATTGTCGACTGAACAAATCGTCGCGAATTGATTTTAATAGATGGTAAAACAAGAGTGCGGAAAATTAATATGACGTTAATCCATTATTTATGATTTATGTAATAATATCTCTCGTTATTAGAAAAACAAAACAAGTCATTAGTTATACAAAAAGTCATATTTTCATCAAATTATTAATATAAATAAAAAAGTATATATGTATAATTTCTTATTGCTAAAATTCATAATAATGATATAAGGATTTATAATTTTATAAGTAATAACAAATTTATAAATATTTTCTCTGGATTTGATAACTTGAGAAAAATATTTCATTAATCATATTTTTTTAAAAAAATAGTATTTCAATATAATTTATTAAACTTTATAAACTATTATAAAATACTTTTTTAATTATAATTATGTTGACATTGACTAATTTATCTTTATAAATGAATTCTTAAGTATAACAAGTTCCTTGTTTCATTTGCATTTCAATAGAATTATGAAATATGATGTTATGAAAATTTTAATAACATATTCTAAAGATAATAACATAGCTATTGAAATATATATTATTAAAAAAGATAAATAACATTTTTTAAAAAAAACTTAGTAAGTAATTCATCTTGGAAATAGTACATAGAATACTAAGATAAAAAATATTTTATTTTTTAATTAGATTTCAAAATTTAATAAATTTAAATAATAAACTTTGAAAAGAAAGAAAGAATAATGGCAAAGAATAATAATTGATCTTTTTTATTGTATAGTTATTTTTTAGCTTGGTTTGTCCAGGTGATACTGATGCTGTTTCACATAAAAGTCTCGATCAACGGATAATCTCGGATACTATAAATCAATCCATTATCATGGGGATTTGGTTAAAGATACCCAAACTCCTCATTATCTTGGTATTTTTAAAAGACTATTCATGTAATACTACAATAACGAATGGATAGTCTTATTGACTAAGCTCAGTAGTTATTGTACTTTATTTATATATTTTCTAGTGTTAAGTTTTCTCCAGAATACTATTTTTGTTTTCAAATAAAACGTACATATTAATGAAACCGATTTTCTTTTTAAATTGTCTATTAATACTTGATTAGGTCAGAAGAACCTACCCACATCAGAGATAATTTTGTTAATGTATTAAAGGCATCTCGGTCAATTCTCCCATGTCAGTCTATTTAGAATATCGTATTAATGTTACCATGCTATTGAATGGACCTTATAATGATTAAAGATGTATGGTAATATCTCACTGGTGTAATTACATCGTCTATAACGTTTATCTTCATGCCCGATTCAGAATGTACCATATAGTTTGACGACGTCAAGTCACGCATAGAGAATGAAAATTGGTAGTAACAGAACAGAATGCAACATTCATTCATCATGAAATGGTATATAAGTTTTTTTTATGGTTTATAAGTTTCACATTTTTATGACCAATGTCTTGTTTTCACTACATTACTGTATAAAACTCATTATTCATTTTCTATCACAGTTTATTTCAAAAATAATTTATCAATGATGTTGAATCGGTTTCCATTTTCAAAAATATGTTTATTAGTAATATAAATAACAGTGAGGAAGTTTCAGATATAGTATAAACGTCAAAATGAACAATAAATTATATATATATATATATATATATATATATATTTATTTATTTACAATATATAACAACTAAAGCGTAAAAGAAAATCAAATTTTGTCTATATTTTCAATACACTTTTATCAAATTGTTGGAAACAATTTTATAAACAATATTTTAGATATTGTCATACATATATTCACACTGTAAAAATGTAGATTTTGTAGGCTCAAAAAACACACTTGGCACAATTCTGATAAAAATATCGCGAAAATCTTATGTGCTTTCGCATAAAAAATTTTTGAAGTATTGCGATGATATTGGAATTGAACATTTTATACGATGCAATGGAATTTTATGGAAGGAAAACATAAAAACAAATTTATTCTAGCTCGAGTGAATATTAAACTGCTTGTTTTGAATTACACTGTGATGATATGAAAATCAAATATGATGAAATGAAAGATAACATGAGTTTCTGTGAATGAAATTTTTAATAAGATTTACTCTTTGTTTATATATATATATATATATATATATATATATATATATATATATATATATATATATATATGTACTTGTGTAAAATACTTTTAATGCTTCACTAATTATTAAATTAATGTTCATAAAGTCTATATTTCAAATTAAATTTCAAACATTACTAATTATTCGCAAATTAAAACATAAATAATGAATTATTCAATATTAATATTTCCTTTTTCATCTCAGATTTTTAACGATAAAGTTTTTAAACCAACATTACATAAACATCGATAATGATTTTATTACATTTTTTTCGTATTTCATAGAAGTCATTGACAGTATTTTTCGTAATCCAATTTTAATTAATTATCTTAAATGATCAAACATTCACTTCACTACGCTTTTGATACTAAAAAATCTGTGTTATCGCGATTAAAATTTTCTAATTAAAAAATACAGACCATATTAATTATTGATATATATTTTTTTCAATTTTCTTTTAATTACGTTATTTTATAGTATATATTCTTAGTACAGATTTAAATTTTTGTTTCAGTTTTGAAAATTCATAATATTAATCAGTTTAATTAGGAAAAACAATATTTTCAATTATTATACATATTTATTTTTAATGAATAATGCCTTAATTATTTAACAGGTGATCTTTTATAAAAAAACTTGTAACATCTTTTAATTAGGAATTATTTCTAATTAGAGGTCGTTTTCGACTACAAATATTTAATGATAATGATGACGATATTTGTATGTATTGTAACTTTTGTAGAACTCGCTATAGCCCTTATTGGCTTCTTTAACCCTTTACACTCGAAAGTTTTTTGCTTTAAAAAAGTAGCAACTGAAAGCTTTTTGCTAAAAATCAATGAAATCTTTTAAAACTAACACAAAAATAAATCAAACATAAATTAAAGGATAGAACTATGTTATTTCAATATTTCATTTTTTTATATTAAAATCTAATATTGAATATCAAGCTTTGTAATTTTGCTTCGCGTGATATTTTAAGAAGCACTCACTAAGATACATTTTCTGTTTGTCAGGACAAGTATCACAAAAGTATGCTGTTTTGTGCCTTCCACTGTATTTGGTTTTGTCAGAGCAGACCTTAAAATCTTTTTTCATCTCTGTCAGGATGACATGAAGCTTTCCATTCAACCGGATATCGCTGTCGTTGGTGGTAAAGTGGAAGTCCGGTCATGAACGTGTCGAAAATCACCTTTTAGTTGATCGACTAGTGATTTAACGTATTTCAAATGACTAAACGAACGTTCGTTTTTTGCTTTTTAACAAGTTGATATAAGATGTAGAAATAGATTCAAACATCTAAAATGTAAAAAAGAAAGATATTTATTTATAAAATAGTTATTATTGCTTTCAATTGACATTTAAGTTATTATATCAAGCCACATAGTGAATAAGGATCGTTTCTAGAGTGCAAAATGTAAATAATAATATTTCAATAGATTTTTTCTTATTTGAGTTGTGATGGATATTTTTTAGGAAATGAGGTCTTTAGCTTCATGCCAAACCTCTAATTTAGAAGACTACATATATATTTATTGGTGCCAGTTTATATTTATTACTCTTCATGAAATTTTTAAATCATAAAATATTTAAGATTCAATTTTACATATTATTTGTAAAAAAAACTCTTAAAAGATTATTCTTCTATTAACTTGGATTTCAATTATTTTTTAATACTATTTATTCTTATATAAACATTTTTGTCTGATTTTTTATTATTTCATTTAGTTTCTTCTCAATAATTTATTTACCAAAAAAATATTTATTTGTTAAAGTACATTATATTTTTTTAAAAACAAACTGTCAAATGTCTATCAGTTGATATATTATTGAATAGCAGTCATTAAGTTAAAATATATTACTCGAACCAAGTTCGTATATACTTATAATACAGTAAAAGTAATTTGAAATATTATATTTCAGAATGATTCCTAGAATTCCAGATAAATGTCAATAATATATAAACAGGAGAATTAATTTGGTCAATGTCCTTTGCCGTTGACAGGTTATTCTATAGACATATCATACCTTCATGGCAGCAATAAGTTTTGTTGAGTATTCTACATTTACTATACATACACATACATATATCATACAAATGTTATATGAACAGCTATAAACATATATACTCAATTTCATACATTAGATTGTCAACAAATACTTGTATTCATTGTAAAATATTTGTTTTAAATGAAAATGATTTAAATGGAAAGTTTTTAAAACAAGTAGAAATTTACTGAGCAAATAAGTTTTTATAAAGTCAATAATTCATATAGAACATATTTATAAACATATCTACAATATAACAAATATTCAAGCAATTTAAGTGAATATTTCATTTTCTTTTCAATTTCTGTACTCCATTCAGATTATCAAAACTGTGACGTTTTTCTTATAGGTTTTTTCTGATTTCTTTGTGCATAAACAAACATATATTTTCTCATATTTATTCAATTCGATGAAATTCAACATATTCTATACGTATGGTGCAGAAGTATCGATTTCAGATGACATTAAAGGAAAAAAGAGATTGATCAAAAAGTATTTTTTAATCCATATAAGTAAATTCTACGAATGAATATTTTTTTTCATTAGTTCAATGTGTTTTAATTTTTATACTATAATTTAATATTACAATATATATATTAACTGAAATATGATCATCTGTTAAAAGTTAAAAAAATATCTTGATAAAAATGGATTGAAATAAAATAAAATTCATATATATATATCAAATAATAGAAAATGTTTATATTTTACTTGCATTTTTTAATATTTATTATCTAAATACAGATATAAACGAAATTCATGGTTCGTGTATATTTGTTAATTGTAATATATGTACATTCGGACAATACAAAATTTCTTATAATTTTCAAGCAATGTCATATTTTACTATTTTTGTTAAAGTAAATAATAAAAAAATATCGTAAGTGATTTAGAAGTAGGGATGTAATAATTTTCTCAAACATACACACATCTACCAATTATATAGTTAATCGTGTTATCGACAAATGATATTGTCAAATAAGTATTATAGCTTTTTTATTATTTCATTCTTTAATAAATATAATGTTTTTTAAATATCATTTTTATATTATTAAATTTATATATTTATGGATATACAGTACTTGTGTGTTTTAAATTAAAAAAAGGAAAAGATTTTACTAATGTTGTACTTAATATTTTATGTATTGCATATATAAAGATAGAAATGTGTATGTGTAAAAGTTAAAGTGATAATCAGTCAACAGTTAAAATATGGGTGAGTTTTATTCGAAAACAAATATAATATATGTACATATATTTATATATATATATATATATATATATATATATATACATATACATTATTATGAACATTTGTGTATGAGTAAGAAAATATATATGAACTTTCTAGAATTAGAAATAATTACCTTGAAACAAGATATTTTTTTATAAATTAACAAAAATAGACTATTAATCAAATACCATGACATTGAAATTAACTTATATATATATATATATATATATATATATATATATATATATATATATATAATAACTAGAAACACACTTATCTATTTTGAACAGAATGATTGATAATATTTTTATGTTATTTAATACTAAACTAAAAATATAATATGATAATAAACAATCAGAAATTTTATATTCATTTTTTTAAAGATTGAAAAATGCATCTATCTTTTTTATTAACTTAGAACACTTATTCTTTATAGATATAAATAACAATATATTTTTATCATTTGGTCGTTATAGTTTTTTGTTAAAATTTAAATAGAATATTAAAGTCATAAAAATGATACTTTTTTCAAATACTGTACTTTTAAAATAATCGTGATTACATTTTCGCATAAAATGAGATATTTTAATTCACACACTTTTATGCATGAAAATCTCTAAGAGATATTATTAATATTAATAACTATTTCATAATATAAATAATAATTTCATACTTTAATATGGAATTTAAAAGATACAATATTTCTGTAAAGATGATTATTTCATTTCTGGATTTCAAATTAAATATTTTTTTATTTTTTAAAATAATGATAATAAAAAATATTTAATTATGTAAAATAATATAAATATTTTTATTAGAAATTCGTTTATTTTTACAAATAATTTTGCATTATATATATATATATATATATATATATATATATATATATATATATATATGTATATAAACATGTAAAAGTTTTTTTGCAAAATATTTCATTGGAAAAATCTGTGTTTCTTTAAGAAGTATGTTTTTACATTAAACATAAAATTTCCTGATATTATCTTTCAAGTTCACAAACTTTTAATGCATCTCTCGAAGTTAACGAGAATGTTTTATTAATGAAAGGTATATATATATATATATATATATTATATATATATATATATATATATATATATATATATATATATATATATATATAATCACTCATAAATGTACACGTAAACTTTTTTGTAATATTTTAAAAGCTTCGAATTGCGGTTCAATGAACGTACAAACTTTGACAAATTATCAGAAAATATAAGGACTTATTATCTATTATTAAATTTGAAAAGATTATAATTTCCAACTCACGAGTGACTTACTAAGTAAATTTCCTTTTTAAACTTTATATTTTGCACAATGGCTACTTAAACATATTTATGTTTTATATAAAATATAGAAAACATTTTCTGTTATTCTTTATATATTTTATATTTTATAACAGTAAATATACGTTCTAAATAAAATTATTTCTATTAATGATTCGAAAATTGACAAATTTTATTCTAAATTTGATATTATTTCTTAACTAAATCTTAACATGAATATTTTGTTAAATACTTATGAAAGTTCAAGATTATTAATAAAACGATTAAAACATCTAACTAAAAATCTGTATACCTTTTAAACAATTATAGAGATAAAGTAATATTTTAAAAACTATAACATTTTTTTGTAAATGAGTGTAATTATGATGAAAAACATACAGTTTAGGCTGTCAATGTTAATAATGTTGATATGGTCGTTGAAGTATTCAAGTGACTAACACAATTGGCTATTGATTAATCTGTTGAGTTCAGCACTAAACTTCGAACACATGTCATCCTTCATTAAGAAAACGATTATCTTGAACATTTAATGAAGTTTGATCTCCTAATATAAAGTATCTTTAATAGATGTAATTTTATTTGATGAAGTGATTTAAATATTAAATATAAAAAATATGAAAAGAAAATTTGATTTCAACTATATTTTATTTGTAATTATTTTAATTTTGTTAAAATATAAAAAGACCCATGGATAGGTATGATAGATATGTGAAATAGAAGAGAAAGGTATTAGATCACTGGAAGTAAAATGAATGATGAAATCTTTGTAAGGTCTTCATTTAACAGTGAATTTATTATTCTTTTAATAAAATATTTTGGATTTGGAAGCAGTGGTTAATTGATTAAAAATGAACTAAAATACAAAAATCTATGTTACTAAATATATAAATTAACTAATCAAATATGCTTTTTTTCAATTTTAATCAATAAATAATGTGATAATCACAATGAAAAAAATTGTTTGTTAGAATCACTTCTATATAAAACATTTAGAAGCTACTATAATTATGAATAACGGATAATCATACTTTTAATTTTTATTTTGGAAATATATTTTATTAAGCAAATAAAATATTCTTCAAGACTAAAATATAATTTTAGTTATAAACATATGTTTATATTCCTATAAACTCATTTTTGTATTTAGTTTTTATATAAAAAAATGATACAATTGTTTTTATATCTTGCTAGGACCAATATGAACACTTATTCAATTCTTTATCAGGTAATTAGGTAAATACTTTATTATTATTTAATGTAGTACGTACATCGATTACAAATTATACAAAATACCTAAAATACGTAATATTTTTTTAAATTAAATAACAATTTTTTACACAGAAAAACATTGATATAAAATTAAAAAAAATATTACATGTTAATGACCTTTAATTAAGAAAATGGTTATTATGAACATAAAATATTCTTTGATGTCAATATTATTCTTAAGTATAAACACACACAAATATATATATATATATATATATATATATATAAATATAAAAAAATAATTTCTTTATTTTAATGAAGTATCCTTCTAATGAAATAAAAAATTTAAAATACGTGTTAGAGCTTGTAATATTCATTTTTCATTTTCTCATATTAGTATTAAACTGAAATAAGTCAACTGAAATTGAAATGTAACATTTTAATAAAAATATAACTAATTTGTTAAATATTATGTTATGAAAACTTTATAATTCAATTAAAAGTATATTAAAATTATACAAAGTTAAATTAAATTATTCGAAAAGAATGGTTTTTGAAGAATGTTACGTATAATATAATTACATACACATTTTAATTCCATCAAGTGTATATTTTATTTATTAAATATTCAAAAAAATATAGCATTGTAACGAGGGGAAATGATAAATATACGGAAAGTTTTAATTAATTAAATATATAAAAATATAAAATTTGCTTTTTTTAATATGTTAAATTTTGGTTGAATAAATTATACGTACGTGCATGCAGCCACCCACCCACCCATATACATATACATATTATATATATATATATATATATATATATATATATATATATATATATCTTTTTCTTAAGTTCTGAAGAAGTTTTTATTTTTGGCTTTTCTGAATTATAAACACCTTTTCTTAGAATACCCCACAAATATCAATTGGATTTAAATCTTTTTTTGTAGATTGTGCAATATAAATGCGGATATTATCTTATTGAAAACCAATTTAGTATTCCAAAATCATAACAAATGATACAAGAAATCCATGAAGTATGATTTTGAGAAATTCAAAATGTAATAAGATGTTTTAAATTGGTTAACTTTTAAATTAAAAAGCAGTAAATGACGATAATAATTAATAACAGACGGATTATAGCAACTGGAATGTTTTAGAGCTCATCTGAATCTAAATTTATTCACAATACAAATACAGACTTTCAATAACATTAGTTATTTATGCAAAGGTCTAAGGGTTAGTGTAATTCTTATTATTCTATAATCAACTATGAGATAGTATTGATAGATGAATATATTCGATTTGATATTTGAAATATTATTACAAAATGAAAATAAAATATTCATTTGAATTTATATTTTTTCTCAACATTAAATATATATATATATATATATATATATATATATGTATACATATAGATAGATAAATAATTCGATGTTTAGTAAAAATGTCACTCTAATAAAATAAGATAAATGAGATTGAACATTTTAATAGAAATGAAAAATAATTTTAAAAAAGTGTTATTCAAAGATAACAATTATATTAAATAGTAATTATCAATAATAAAAATCAATGTAAGAAATGTTCAATATGTACATAATTTAAAATATTACACAGTTATATGAAAAATATTTACACATTATTAGTGATGATAAAAAATAAACAAATAACTTAACAAATAGTATGACCAGAAAAAAGTACAAAAGATATAATACTGAGTTATTTTTTTTAAAAAAAATATTAAAAATATACAATATGAATAATTAATTTCATTAATGATGGATTTTTATTATTTTTGCTGATGAGGAATAGGAATAGTTTTTATTGTTTTTCGTTTTAAACCTGAAGTGAGTTGATTTTTCAATCTAAGCTTCAAGTATTTTTGTTTACAAAATTATATTAATTTATCTTACTGATAAATAAAAATAAAAGTTACTTAATAACATCTTATTATTTATTAATGTTTTATTTTATGTATGTGAACATCAATTGATATGAATATTCGAATAGATTTTTTTACTAAGAATTTAACTTTTTATTTTTACTCATATTTATTCACATAACGATTTTCATAAACTACTAAAGATGGTATTTAAGTCGTAAATAATAAGTTTTACAATTGATTATATTGTAAAAAATTTCTACAAAATATGATACATTAGTAAACGAATAACTGAAATTTATTTACTCTATTAACATGTATATTATTAGTTTCGATAACAAACCTTGACTTATTGTAACGACCATGAAGTGTTCATGCGTTTGTTGAATGTTTGAAATTTATTTTAAAATGTTTAATGATATAATTTTTATATTGTTTTTTATTTTATATGCACGCACATACACACACACAAATATATATATATATATATATATATATATATATATATGAAACATTTCTATATATTATTTTATTTTATTCAAAAAGTAAATATATTTATCATAGATTTTCATCTAAAAAAAATAAAAATATTATACCTTACTTTTTTAATTCATATAAGTTTTTCAACCATGAAAAATGATTACAAAAAACTAAATGATTAGAGAATGTTATTGTTTTAAATTTAAATATATAGGAAAAAAATTATTTCATTTAGAAGAGAAACTCCATCAGTTTTTTTAAGCATGTTTATTAAATAAAATAAATATTAAACACAATGTGCAATTCGAATCTTACAATGAAAAGCTAAAACAATATTCATTTTCTTTATTTACTTCTTGTATGTTTTTAATTTTTCGTCAAGTAACTGAATTTTTAAAACTAACCGTGACAAGAAATGAAAAATGGGTTCTAAACATTGCTCATTAAAAGAGGAAATATTATTGATGGATAAAAATGCTAATATACTAAAATGACATTATTTGGTTAGTAGAATTCCAAGGATATGGTATATTTTGAACTTTTAAATTTCGATAAAATAATTAATTCAGATTGTTACTTCTAAATGAATAAAATGAATAAATCGTTACATTATTAATATAATGCAAGATTACATTTCACTAAGATAATGCAAGACTAAATCCGGTTCTAAACAACCAAAAGAAATTGAAGGATCTTGACTAGAAAAAATTATACATCGTTGATGTTTACGAGATCCAAAATTTCCAAATTATCATCTATTTCTATGTTTACAAAGTTATATTAATGGGAGAAAAAATCAATTCCTATGAAGAAATAAAATTATGTATCGAGGACTTTTTTATTCAAGTTAATATCATTTTATGAGGACTAAATAAAAAAACATTTCTCAAAAGATTGAATACAGTAAAAAGAAATAATAGAAATGATATAATAGATTAAATAAAAAAAATGTTTTTTTTATATAGATCAGAAGTGAAAATACTTCTCACAAATCTAATGTATATATATTAATATATATGTGGGTGGCTCAAATGAGATTGAAGGACAAGATATGTATTTATTTGCTTACTATCTTTTATTATTCTTTGCTATCTTTCAGTTTCATTTAGTCCACTCTATAGATATAGATGGATAAATAGATAGATATTTGTTAAATTTGTATATACAATCCTAGTTAATTTTTCGATAAAATTATATACAATTATCAAACTAAATCCTCTCAACACATGTTTAGTATTAGTCACTATGAATGCAGTTAAATGAAAATTATGTCGTTGTCACTTTTACGATATTCATTTAAATGTCTCTACGTTAATTTGTGTCTTCGTTCATATTAACTGTTTTACAAATGAATGCTTCTTCTTTGATCATTAAATTAACGCATGAGATACTAAAACAAGACTTCATAATTTTATATATAATTAGATATTTTGCAGGTTTTGAATAGCTCTTGTAGCTTAACTTGGTTTATGAATATTTATGTAGATTTTATTCCGTTATTTATTTATCCAATTTTTTTTAAATCGAAAAGTGAGCTAAATGTTCATAATTTAATATCGTTAAATAATTAATACAGCTTGAATAACTCTGAACTTTTGAAAATGTCGAAATCGAAAGTTGAGATGTTTCAGTAATCAAATTCGTTATTTAATATCTGAGGTTTGGTCCATGACAGTCTTCATTTAAAAATTAATTTATTTTTATATTCGACTTATATATTTAAATAAGTTTGTTAATAGTTTATATAGAAATTCGTTTTTATAATTTTTTACAAACGTTACTTTAAAAATCTTTTTAAATATTATATTTAATTCATCGATATTTGTTTAAATTTTTTAAATTCTTTTTTTAATTCCAGATCTGTCGATGCCAAATGCGATCTTAATAACATTAAGAAGATTATTAAAAAGTAACAGTATGAGCAATCCCGTTTATGCTATTTCGAAATTTCATTGAACATCATGCAGACTCCAACCGTTATAGAAGATCATGGACAATCGACCGATTGGTTTTCCACTGTATCGAATAATGACAGTAACATTTCATCAACGGAACTTCCTATTGATATGCAATTTAACGATGGACATCGATTGTCGATTATCGTTTATAGCATCATGATGGTAATATCAGCTACCGGTAATATTACCGTTTTAGTGCTGATTTTACAAAGGAGGAGACATATGCCATCGAGAATAAATACGATGCTTATGCATTTGGCAATAGCTGATTTATTGGTAAATATTTTAAATACATACAAAACTCTAATAATGTTCAACTTCTCTGATATATTTTTGTGTTATGTTATTTTCTACGTTTTTATTATTTCTTTTTAATTTTTTTAATATCAATTTAAATCTTTCGTATATTATTTTTATACTTTTATCTCTAATTTTATTTTTTATAAATGAAATTTTGTGGCATTGTACTTTATTTACACTCTCTTACAATCTTTATTCTTTTATTGGTTATAATAAACACACATAATAATATTTCCTGTTTTCTTTATTTCTCATACTACATCTATAAATTTATTTTGAGTACTGATAAATACTATTTGCATTTTTATTCAAGTTTATAAACTTAATTAACATTTTTTTAATAGTGATCTGATATTTTATAACGTCATAAACTTTAATAATAATAATCAATTTCTACTTTTTATTCAATTTTTTTTTTAATTACTAATTTCTATATTCAAATCTTTTTCTTTATACTTATATCGTCAAATCTGAATAAATTAAATAATATATTTTTTACAGGTAACATTCCTTTTAATGCCATTAGAAATTTCTTGGGCGTGGACGGTTTCATGGAAATCAACTGATGCCATGTGTCGAATAATGGCATTTTTTCGAACATTCGGACTTTATTTATCTAGTTTTATCTTAGTCTGCATAAGTATTGATAGGTAAGTGTACCTTTATTTTATACATCAACATATTTTTCACTTAAAATATATGGTCATCTAAATGTGACGCCTAGATTTGTGTTTTATTAAAAAGAAACTATACAAATGTTTCCCTATATATATGTGTCTTTTTAATAAAATACACATCTAAGCGTTACATTTGGATGGCCATACATATATATATATATATATATATATATATATATATATATATCTAAACAAAAATATATTTATTGAAATTAAAGTTAGTTTATAAAAAAATTAAAAGCTTTTAATGTTTATAAAATATTTAAGAATATTTTTTTCTTTGAAGATAAATATATATATAATGTATTTTCAATTTATTAATATTTGATTCATATTTTATTACACTTCTCTTATTTTAGAATACTTATTTTTATTATAGTACTCTAATGTATTAATAATAATAATAAATATATTTAGAACAGCAAATACGGAGACTTAGTACATTTTAACTAAATTAAATATCATTAACTAGTCATTTTAATATCGAAAAGTACAAAATATTGTATAAAACATTTTTAAAAAATTATTAAACTATTAAGTGTGCTTTACGAATCTATGACGTTTCAATAAGAAACAAAATCTTATTTCTAATTATTTTTATTTTTAATTCAAATTTAAAAACTTTCAGTGAGGTTATCAGTGATTTAAATATATTGAAATGAGATACATTTTCAACTCAAGTATCTCTATAAAAAATAAGTTTTTATCAACCTTCCAAAGTAACTTAGTAATTAACAAACTGTCAGATTTTGAAATTAACTCATCTATTATATTACTAATAGGAAAGATAAATAGCAAAAGGATAAAGAAGAATAATTATATTTTTTTAGTAACATCAAGAATGATGATGATACAAGTACAAATAATGAAGTTAATAAAAAATACAGATAAGTTTATTAAAAAATATTTTGACATAAAGATAATTAAAAACATATTTGTTCAACATGTACAGTATTTTTTTATTACATATTCTAAATTTAACGATGAATTTCAAACATTATAATGATTTTATAAAAGAATTAAATTTAATCAAAGTATATTATTGATTTTATAATTATTATTAAATGATTTATATATATATATATAAAGTAAATAAAATATTTTTATTCATTTATCTTTTAAGGTTAAAAGTAATCGGAAGAAATATTAATTCAAATTGTGTCGTTTATCGATGAATATCAATTTTGACTTCATTTATAACCTATTGAATACCATATAAGTAAATTAGGAATATTGTCACATCGTTCCGATTTATCAAATGAAATTATCACCGGAAGACATCAATATGATTATAAATCGATTCTACTTTTACTTCATTCGCTAGATTTCGTTCGATTTGAGTTTCAGTTATATTCGGAATTGAAAAATCACTTTCGTACGTGCAAATTTCAGTTCAATAGATATCGGTCGAGAGTAGACAACTTGACTAGACATGTAGAGAAATATATGACGAAAATATAGTAAACAGCATCTTTTAACATTAAAATGAATATAAAATCGTTTCGAGTAATATTTGCATTTAAATAAATAAATATATATATATATATATATATATATAAAATGGTAACGATGATTTTTCATAAAATCACATACGTTTTGTAAAATTATAATATTCAAAACCTATTAATATATGCGAATAAAATATATTTTTTATCAAAACTTAGAATATTTATAGAAACTATTTTAAATAAAATTGAAAAGAAATTTACATGTAGTTCTTTTATTCTTTAAACATATTTTTTTAAATGGTAGATTGCAATTCTTGAATTTTTTTAATATATAAATTATTTTTTTTTATTACTGAATTTCATAAGTCATTGTCAAATAATCAGCTCGTTAGCAATTATATCTTCAAATTACAATAATAAAAAAGTGATCACAGTTACACTGTTCTTATTTAAAATAATATTTTTCATGTTTGTAAAATTTTAAAAATTAACTCACTTCAGTAAGTTAACATTAAAACATTCAATAAACCCATTAATCCTAATTTCAATTTGATTTAATGTTAGTTTATATAAAAATTGGATGTAATATGCTAAATCCTCATATAACAATTATAATATAATAAATTAATATTCAATTTAAAATTTTATAGTTTTTTATGGTTTCATTCATTGTAGAGATCATATTAATGAAATTTTATAAACTAACATTTCATTGTATGTTCATTTAACTCGAAATACAATATTTATGTTTCAAACTGCTTTATCACAACTAAGTTTGAACTCATTGAAAAAAATCGCTGGAATTCTATTATTCACGTTATAAATATCAGTAGTTTGCAGAAAACGTAACTCGATTTTATTTCACGCTGTTGTATTATACACAGACATTTACTGAACAATAAATTAATTTTATGTTACAAAAATAAGTTTTAATATTTAATCATGAAATAATTGAAATTATTTTCAAATATAAATACACCTTTTTTTTAATTAAAAATGTACAATAGAGAAAACAATTGTCTATTGTATTATTATACGTATACTTTTTTGAATAAAATAATATTATTTAAAAATTAAAATATTTTTTTGTAGAAAAATGAACATTTTGATATATAAATGAATATTTCAATCTTGTTTTCAATTTATAATAATATCAATTTTCATCGCTATTAAATGTTATTTATAGATACAATAGATATAATTTACTTTAAAATTAGTTTCGTGACAGGTTATGAATTAATTAATAGTTATCTGTATTTAATTGATTCCAGGTCGTTGACATTTCTACGTGTTGTATCGATGTATTAAGGAAAAACTTGTGTATTTTCGGTACGTTCTTAATAAGAATAACTAATTATTACATTTTTTCAATTTATATAAATTTTAGATAAAATATAATATTATTTTAAGAAATATTTCAAAAATTTTAATAAAAATGTATTAATCATTTTCTAAACATGAGGTATTTTTGTTATGCATGAAAACTACTAATTTTCTTCTCAAGTTTTTATTTACGTCTTATTTAACAGGCTGAAACATGTGTATATATTATATATCCTTTGTAGTTTATTCTATACAGTTTTCACAAACTTTTGTGATTAAAATATGTGTATAGTAGCTATGAGATTTTTTAATTTGTAACCACATTTAGGATATCTACAAAATGAAAATGTTAGGAAATTCAATTTAGTTTTAAACATTAAAGTCGTTGTCTATTTTGAAATAAATGTTTTTTTAATCAAATATAAACAATAAAAATTAACTATATATATAAGGTTGTTGTGTAGAAAATTTTAGATTTACAAGTGAAACTTGAAAGTATTGAAATGTTGTTAAAAATAAACTTTATTAATCAAAGTAAGAACCCGCCGTAAGCAATACACTTTTGTAAACGAGTTGCACTTTTATGTAAATAGCCTGGAAACATTTCGAAATCATGAATTTGAAATTTCTTGAGAACGTTTAAATTTAATGTTGCATTAATGAAAATCTTTTTGTTTAGAAAGTTGTTCAAATGCTTGAAGAAATGTTAAAGTGACTATAAGAGAGTTTCATTCACAACTGATTTAATTTTTATATCATTTCTTGCTATCATAATTTCGTCTTAATTTAAAAATAGGTAATGGATTAGATCAACTACTAATCACTACATATATTTTTTTTAAATAAATGGTTTTAGCTATTTTTGATGTTTTACTGCTGTCAAACTATTGAGTAAAATATTTAAATTGTCATACAGAATTGATTTTTATCGAGTATTTTTTATGATTTTTTCGAAAAATCTCAAGTCAAATTGTTTTATGTTTTATGTCACTTATTATCATTTATTTATTTTATCGTTAGGAATTTATTAAATTGTCTACTCTAAGTTTTTCTATTTTTTTCTCGGTTTTTAATTCAATTAAAGTTCTTTCAACTAGTCCTATCTAACATATGGTTTATTTCAAAAAATATAAAATATTTAAAATAAGTGTATATAAAATTTAAATTTAGTTTAAAAAATAGATCCTATTTAATTTTTCATTAAATATATCAGCTTTTAAACGAAAATCAAAAAAGGTTTTTTTATTAAAATATAATCAAATTGATTTAAATACAATTAAATGTATTTTTAAATTTATTTTTATACCTGATCAAACATTTCTTCTATTTCGACAACAACGCTTTATAATAAAAAAATAATTGTTGAATGAAAAATAAAGTTAATCATATGGAATAATAATTATATACGAAAAGAACGATTTTTATCACTAGTAATTAACAATTCTAACGAAATATATTTCACTCAATACAATAAATTACATACCGAAATTAATTACTTATATTATAAAACCAATAAATAAGTTTTTTTCAAATAACTAATTTTATTCATTTAATTGTCATAAGGAAATACTACATAGTACGTTTAAATTTATCTAAAAAGATAAAATTTATTTTTTCATCAAATATATATATATATATATATATAGTGATATACTTTAATTAAATATTAATATTATTTCAAGAAAACTTTTTTAAAACTTATAAGGATATCCAGGATGAATATTACTTTTATTTTCATTGAAAACATACAAGCAATCAAACTTGTTCACACAGTTCGAACTTATATTGAAGAGATCAATTATTTCTCTAGACAAACGTAATTTAACTTCGTTTCAGCAAAAATGATTTATTAAAAACATGTGTAGTTGACGTATAACTCATATAACCGTCACGTCAAGCAATTATTTTTCAATATAAATAAAATAGTGCAATGAGTTGTGATCGATTCAAATAGACCCTTTCGTACTACCAACAGTTCTTTTCAATTCGACCGAAAATAAATATTTGATGACCGAACTGAATCAATGACAATCTTGTGTTTGTTTAAGAATAGTGCTCTTCAATTTAGTTTTCTATCCTTATCAATAAAACGTTACGATTCGTTTAATAGTTATTTATGTTTTAGCTATTATTTCAGTTAATTTTATTTATTTGTAATGATAAAAAATTCTATTTATAATGATTTAAAGATTAAAATATTATTCCACTGGTGAACAAGAAAACTCACTAATTGAAAAATGAGTGGTGTAATGAGACCTAAGAGATTAATGGGTAGAAGAGAGAGAGGTACAAGAAATTTCATTAAAATGGAAGAGAAAGGCAATAGATCTCTCTAAATGGAGAGTTTTGGAAAAAACCAATAAAGGATTTATATAATAATTATATAAAAAATGCAAAATACTTAACAGAAAAAGTACAGTATTGATAATATAAAGATTGTATACTAAATATGAATTATAATAAAAATTAATTAGATAATATTTGATTTTTTATCAAACGTACCATATAGTTTTTAAACAAATAATTAAAAAAAGACAAATAAAATTTATCTATAGTCTAATGCAAAATACTTAACAGAAAAAGTACAGTATTGATAATACAAACAGTGTATACTAAATATGAATCATGATAAAAATTAATTAGATAATATTTGATTTTTTATCAAACGTAACTATAGTTTTTAAACAAATAATTAAAAAAAGACAAATAAAACTTATCTATAGTCAATTAAACATTAATTTCCTTAGTTATTTTTGTCTATCGTCAAATAAATATTTTCATAATATCTCTCATGTCTTCATAATGTACAAAATTAATTGTAAAACATGAATGGAGTGGTACAAGTGGAATAACAACCTCTCGAGTTTTCTTTTATTACTTCGCAATTGAGCAAATTATGCTATTTTTATAAAAAATAATATATAGAAGATTGGAAATAAACAATGATCATTAAAAAAATTGTTTTTATATATCCATTATATTTTTGATATTTTTTTTATTAATGACGAGTATTTTCTTTTCCTTTGAAATCCAATCAAATTATACTATTGCAACGTAAAAAATGAATGAAGTTGGCGAAATAATGTTGATCGTTTTTAGATGAATATTTAACATTCAATTACTTTTGAAGTGAAATTCTGTTTTAGAGATATAAGGGCGAAAATAAACATTTAATGTATACAAAAAAATTCAAATATGGTACCATATATATATATATATATATATATATATATATATATATATATATATATATATATATATATATATAGTAATTATTCAAAGAGGGTTGAATACATTTGAGAATAAGAGTTGTAATGTAAAATTTTATAAAAGAGCATTGACAGAATGACATTTTACAATGACAGAATGGTCATCGAAATGCCCATTAGCTTTTAAACAAGTAAAGTGAACAATAAGTAATTATTGTACATTTTTATTAAAATCTTGTGGTGTTGGGTGTGAGTGATTCATTTATATTTACTATTGTCATCTATTTATGTTAACTATTGTGTATTTACATAAATGTGTTTATAATACATCTGACAATATTTATATAATAAAATATATGAAATTTTTTTTTATAAAATTCATATAATAAATATAAATATCTATATCTATATATATATATATAAATATCTATATCTATATATATATATATATATATATATTTGTGCATTTGTGTGTGTATATATATTAAAACCTTTCTTCCTACATTTAATTCAATATGCACATACTTGTACTCTTATTAGAAAATACCACAAATACTTCTTGTAAATGTCAGAAATCAATCTATACTTATAAACTAATTGAAATATATATTAATGTTTTCATATTTTCCATCCATAAATTTATGATTAGAGTTCAAAATATACTTATTGAAATAATAATTAGTAATATATATATATATATATATATATATATATATATATATATATTATTAAATTAAAAAATAATAAATGATAGCAAATAAATGAAATTGAACTTTTATAATAATTTTATAACGTTATTAATGAACTCATTTATAAATTTTTTATAGAGTTTATATTGTTTTATATTTATTGTATATAACAAAAACTGAACATAAAATATGAAAAATCATTAAAAAAATATCAAATTTTATTAACAAGTAATGAATTCTACTTTTTTAATTTATATTTATATAAAATATTTTATTTTTAAGAGAATACTTTTTTCTTAATATAATTTCATCCATTTTCAAGAATTAAAATTAATTAATATATTGAATTTTTTATTTTAAAATGTGAAAATATAATATTAAAATAAATTCAGTATTGTTGAGAAGACTTATTAAACTTAATTAAAACTTTATTTGTATTGAAATAAATTAGATTCTTGTTTAATGTTTAAACTTTTCAATATATAAAGTGATTCACTTTTAAACCACTAAAACGTTAATCTTCTTTTTATCATATTTCAAGAGTATATTTGCCTTAGATTAATTCTCTCCAATTCGTTAATCACTATTTCAATCTCCAGATGTTATTCAAGTTTTAGTATACACCTTTCTTTAAATAAATTATACTTCTGTGATTAGTTACCAGTTTTTATTTCTTTCTTTTAATTATTTTCTTTTTAACTAAATGCTTGATATTTGTTATTTTATTTTTATTTACTTTTTATTACGAATAACTTACAGTTATACCTATCTTTCATATATATTTATTTTAATATATATATATATATATATATATATATATATATATATATATAAATACACTTATATATGTGTGTATTAATATATAAAATTCATTTTGAACTATTTTTTATATAGTTTGAAAACTGATTTGAGACATAAGAAATATTAACATATTCATAAAAATCACATCGAATACCATGAAGTTGAAATCAAAAGAAAAAATTCCAATTCAAAGAATGACAGTTATATTTATGCATTCATATGTCAAGTAGAATATAGCAAAATATATTCCTGTCATTTTGTTACTGTCTAATATAAAACTAAACTTATATACAGTTAGAATAAAGAATATTAAATTGAGTAAGACATATACACTAAAATATTATATATATATATATATATATCTGCATATACATATATTGCAATGCATATCATTTGAAATCTACTTTTTTTATAAAATATTATTTAATACATTTTATTAAATAAACGAATCAAAATTGGATAAACTTGAAAATGTTAATGTCTTTAACTGAAATAAATTATTAACTCAAACATAATAAAAAATTAATCAAAATGTTTAATAAATATTTATCATCAATTTTTAATTTCTTTATCAAATAAAATTAAATAACAATACATTTTTGATATACAAATATTATAAAATAACAAGTTTAAACTATGTTTAAGAATTCAAACATATACCGAATGTTTCAAAAATAAATATATATAAATGCACAATCAATCATTTTTAAGAATAAAAACCATTAGAATTGATCTTACTTTTTTCCTAAAAAAATATGCCTTTTTGTTGTAACAATTTTTAAAATATGATGATCAAATATATTTCATGACATTTCGTTACAACGTTTTATTTTTAACTCGATGCTTTTATTCTAAAAAGACAGCTAAATATTTTTATTATCAAATAACGTCATTAAAATCGTAATTGAATTGAATGCTTAGAATTTTAATATGATTTGATAATAAAACAAATCTCCAGAAAAGTTTCTACCGAGTACAAAATGTGTTATTTTTTAAATTATCAACATATTTTGCATCAAAAAATATTATAAAAATTTTTCTGATATTTATATGCCAATTATTATTACATATATTTTATTTAAGATTCCCTCCATCCTTATTTCTCGCTCTTTCTTCTTATATACATTAATACGTATATATATATATATATATATATATATATATATATATATATATCAACTTCTAAAACGTTCTAGTTTCAGTATTTCAATACCTTTCTCTTTTGTTCCACACCTACAATTTTTTTCATCTTTAAATTCCATCTTTGCATAAGTTTCTTTCTAGGCTTTTTTACATATCTGAGTTTTCAATCAATAATTTGCATATATATATATATATATATATATATATATATATATATATAAACACATATGTGATATAATTATTTTATTCGTCAAAAAGCATTTACAATTATTTTTTTTAAAAGTCACTCAAACACAAAGTGACTTCTTATTTAAATATTGACACATTTTCTGGATATCGAAATCGAAAAGCATGTTCATTTCCTTTATATACTCATCGTGTTATTTATATACAGTACCTTTTTTGAATTTATTTTATGGATAATATTATTAAGTTGTAATATTTTATAAGAATCTTATTAATATAATTCATATAAGTTTAATGGGTTTGTATAATTTATTTAAAAAAATAATCAACTATTTGTTACAAATAAATTCTCTAATAAGAAATTCAATCCTATTTAAAGTATCATAATTTTATATAATGTGTGTTTTATTTTCAACGATATGTACAAACCTTTCCAATTAAAATGTAAATTGGGTTTGTTTAATTTTCTATTTTACTGCTAAAAGTGAATACCTTTTCGACAAGAGAGTACAAAAGTTTATTCAAATAACGCACATATCATATCAAATATTTGTAAATTAATATTTTCTCTGGACCACTGATAAATATTTAAAATAATTTCCAAATGAAAAACGAAACAGACGAATGAATAAATGTTTGTTTAGCATTAAAAGCTTTTATATTTTTATTATATATAAAATGTATTATAAATATCATTTTTTATTACAGATATTATGCTGTATTGAAACCTTTACATCTAACTGGTATCGATCGTCGTGGAAAATACATGATAGCTGGTGCTTGGATAGCATCAACACTGTGCAGTGCACCGCAGGTAAGCATTAATTATTTTTCTTATAAAAAAGTTAAATGATTTATAGTTGATTTCATTTTAAATTATGTTTTAAATATAGAACGCTTAGTAAAGAGATTTCATAGAAAATTCAATTAGTAATTCGAACTAAACGTAAACAGAAATCAATTTCACAATTCTCTTCTTTGATTTTTTATTACAATTCGTAATTATTTATAAATATAAAGAATTATAAATCAAACTAACATATGTAATACTGTTAGTTTGTTCGAAATAACAGATTGTGTGTAATTAAAATATCGATGAAATAATACTACAAGAAATTCTCTTTATATATATATATATATATATATATATATATATATATATATATATATATATATATATATATGTATGGTGATCCAAATGAAACCGAAAATTTAGACACACATTTACATATTAAATTTTTTAGTTTCATTTGTGTCACTCTATATATAATCGATATTTTATTTCTCACTGTATCAAATAACTAGTAACATAGCTTTACATTATAATAACGCATCAATGAATTCATATCTGGGATAAAAATTTCCATTCGAATAATTGTTAATAAAAGTAATACTTTCATTTATCAACAAAAATACCATACTTTCAACAAGCTGATATAAAATTCGATATTTGATTGAGTTACGACCATATATGAATCTCAAACATTTACCATCCGAGATAGAAAAAATATGTATTAAATGAAAATTATCTTACATGCATGAATAAATAATATTTTTGTGTATTTTTATCAAGTAATATTTAATTTTAACAAATTGCATTGTTCTGCGGCGATTTTGTGACTGGTACGTTACGTTATACAGCTATTTATCTCAACAAAACTACAATTCATCACTGTTGAACTAGCTGGAAAATAAATTGAAATTTTTGTAAAAACACTTAATTTTTTCTCTAATAAAAATATTCATTTGAATGTATAAATTCAGACATGTTTTATGTTTAGAATTAAATAATAATAATTAAAAAATTAATTAATGTAGAGAAATAATAAGGTATGAAAATTATTAATTTTTTATTTATAATATGTTTTTGGTTATCAATTAAAAAATGAAAATGAAAACAATATTTTTTTTCAATAACTTGTGAAAATATTTACAACTAAAAAACTTTCTTAAGTACTTACAAGTAGATATATTAATATAAAGTTTTCAACCAAAACACAATTTGTACCAGAATCGTAAATGTTAGAAATATTTCGATCTTTAATCCTTTTAATACTTTAAAATTTTTAAATGCTATCTTTGACATTTATTATTTTATAAAAATTATAAAATTTAACAGTAACATAAGAAATATTATAAGTGATATATTTTGATAAGATTTTTATCGATATCTCTTTCTAATAAGTTGATACTTTTTGCATTAACTCTTGTGTAAAAATATTAGATTCATACTTAAATTGATTAATTGATATATTTTATTACGACTAATTTCAATAGTGAGTGTAATTCCCAAGAATCAAGTTGAAATTTATTACACAATATTTACAATAAACTTAATGATACAACATCAATTAGTTATCTGAAGATAACACATGTTGTCGATATAGATTGTATGATACCTATCATAAAAAATATTCCAAAGGATGCATATAATGAAATCAACAAACACAAATTACAGACGTAATAAAAAATAAAGATTGAAAAATAGAAAAAGTTCAAACATATTATTAGGAAAAAAGATAACGTCCAGCAGAAATTATTGATTGAGAAATAAAAAATATGAAAAAGTTAAAGGACTGATTAACATATGAGATAAAAATATTTGAAATTTTGTTGGAAATTTGTAGAAGAGAAATAATTGATTATTCGAATGGGAAGAAAAAGCTTTTATCCAATAGTGAAACACATATACATATGTATGTATGTGTAAAATGAGTAATAAAAAAACATAGTTATTAATAATATAAGTATTTTTAATTTATCCTATAAAAATATATCATAAAAAAATCGAAAGTAAATGAAAATTTCTTGTCTGTTTGTTTATGCCGATGAAATTAATTTCCGTTATAAAAATATATCTGGAAACTTCATACTCAAATATTAGCTGAAAATAAAAATTGTTAAAAAGAACAAATAAAAATCATGAACATTCATATCTTGTAAGGCATAAGTAAATATTATTATGAATATTAAATTACGTTTCATTTTAAAATCGTTTAATTAATGTGGAATCTTATGATTTCGAATGAATTAAAATGTAAATTTATCTTCATTTTATATATTAATACGTGTATGTATATCAATATTTATATATTTGAAACATATTTATAAATAAATTAAATATGTATTTAAATAACATTTAATTACATATATCAGGATGTTATAATTTCAGGATTAAATATACACATAAAATAGAATTAAATTCAAATATTTATTTATTACAAAGAGTAAAAAAACCTTACATTACTTTTCAATTTCATTTCAATTAAAACACATTTATATCATTGTTGTTTAGGATTTTTATTCTAGTTTATTTTTCAAGAAAAAAATCAAATTATTATTTTCTAGTTATGCAAAGATTTTATCCAATGATTATCATAAAACTTCTTTTTCCTTAAACTATTTTAATGGATAAAATAGATAATCGTACAATCATTTATTGTCACAAGATTTTATACAAATTTTAATAATTATTTATTCACTGATATATATTTCATTGATCATACCCTCATCTTCAGAATTCTTCATTTAAAATCTTTTATAATAAAACACTCTGATGATAAAAATATGGTCTTCAAAATGCCCAGTGAATAAATATGTAAACAATACAATTACTGAATATTTTTGGAGTGTATAAATCATTTATGTGATTCAGTTAAGTTTTAAATTCCAATAATAAAAAATTGTAATATACATGTCAAACTTTCTATTATAAACTTGAACTTATTGACCGCAAAAGCTTTTAGAATCTCATATTTCAAAAAAAATGTATTGAATTTTTCTGTAAAAACCACTAATTTTAATCATATTGTTTGAACCACAAGAAAATTTTAAACTTCAAACGGAATGTCTATTTTTACACATTTTGTTTTAGACCGATTTGACTCAACTATTCACCCTTATTTATGAAAAAAATATTTCATAAAACTGAATTGAGTCTAATAATAATATATTTTGAATTTTATGAATACACAAAATTAAAAATAAATTTTATAATAGTATATTTCTTAATATGACTTAGTATTAATCCTGAGAATACAAGGAACCAATATAGGCCTTTTTGGAACTTTTCATATATATTGTTGTTAGTAACAAAATCGCAATTTTATTAAATCCCTGTTATAAATAAGTTTTTATTTATATTTTAACCCCTATCAATATTGCCCTTTTTCAAAAATATAATACACAAATATTTTTAGATAAATTAATTACTCATTGTAAAATTACATGATTTTTATACACATTAGAGCAAATAAACAATGAATGATAATTGTATAAAATCTTTCATTATTTTATTTGTGTTAAAGTAAATTAGTGTCAAATAATGCTAAAACAATGAATATTCACATATATAAAAAATAATTTCTACTATTAAAAATAATATTATAAAATACTATTTTTAATATAAATGAACATTTAATACACTAATAGAATTGCTTTAAAATAATTGTTTAGAACAAATAAATGATTTAATTGCACTGCCGTTCAAAACAAAAATAATTCTGTTTAATTGCTGCCTGTATCAGAATGAAAAAGAACACATGTAGTATTTATTTGTGTAAAGAATCCGTCTTTAATCGAAACAGTTGTTTATAGAGTAAAATGGTATAAAACTACCTAAATCGAAAATCAATATCTATTCAGCAAGTGGTCGTCGTGTTATTGTTATATAATTAAACTAAAATGTGTGATGAAATATCCCATGGAGTGCGTATTTTGCCATCAGTGCTTATCATCTATGAGTTTACATGTCCCTATAAGTTTGAAATTAATTTTAACAATAACGTAATAATACTTCAATGAATTTTAGGAAAGGTACGTACTCGTATTTCGAACCTCCTTCAAATAAATTCACAAATATTTAAGTATTCTAAGAGTTTCTAACATGTTTTAAGCTACACATATTTTATGATGTGAAATATGATAATAGTATTATATATTTTGTAGTTTTTCTATTCATTTTATTCAGTTGCTTTTTTATTTTCTTGACATATTTTTTAAAACATCGACTTTATTCAATGAACAAGAGACTGTGTAATCGTTATTTTTTTAAACACAGAAATTATATAGAAAGTTATATATTATGTTAAATACACTCGTATATCTTATTTAAAATCAAAATCAAAATGCATATGATTTGATTTTATCAATTGCAATTGTAAAATAAATAAAACATGAGATTAAAAAAATTTTTTTTCGTATCTAATACAAACATATTTTTATATTTTTTCCAAATATTTAATAAAATCTTTTATAATATAATGATAAGTAATATTAAAATAGTTTCGATAACAAAGTCATTTAATAGAATAAGAATATTTACCAAATAGCAGTCAAAATAACAAAATTGCAGCAATTCTGATAACATGCTATCAGATAAAATATTAGTGACACTGAAGATGCCGCTAATATTTTAAGAATTAGTTATCTTCTGTTATTCATTCAAATGATTCATAAGTGCATAATTTAGTTGTTTTCTGTTTAGAGAGAAGAAATTTAAAAATCAGACTTTTTAACCTATAATTGTATTATTTATAAGAAAATCATATTATAGTCTACTGCTCACTGTTTACAAATGTATCTATGTTTAGTTTATTAATTTGCAAATTTTATCTTTTCCTCTTACTAGTTTTAACATCTGATTAATGTAAATATCTCGAACTCATACTATAACCATATTTTTATAATATTAGAATATTATGAATATTTTATGAAAAATCCATAAAAATCTAAATTTCATAAAAAAATAAATGATGTACTATCGTAGTTTTTTTAAAAAAACATATTAGATTTTGACAAGTATTACGACAGTGTAAAGAATTCACAAATATTAACAAAAACTCTAAACACAAAAAGAATTGAAAAAAAGGTTACTCGTTTCTATTGTAGTTAAATAACTACTTCAGAAAGGATAGCTCTGGTGAAACTAAAGAGCAATTAGGATATTAGATTTCAGAAAATAAAAGGAGACTTGTGACTTTAATTTGCACTTTTTAAAATGTTATGTGGTATGAGCTTGATTGGAGTTAATTCAAATAACAGCTTTTACTAACATTTTTGATTCGAAATAATCTTCTATAAACATCTATGATAGAAATGATTATGCACTGAAATTAAATTTGTAAATTAAAAAAAAAGAAGTTGGTGAAAGTTAGATCTTTCATCAAAGTTTTCTAGTTTGGATAGCTCTTTATTCCAATATTTTCAAATTGTCGTCCTTTTTAACGATTTGATGTATTATATTTATAAAAAAACCAGTCATATGTATTTTACTTTTTATTATTATACGAGAAATAAATTGATGCTTTAGTTGATACGTTTATTTTTTAATGTTACCAAAAAGTATATTATATGAATTTAAGACAAAAAATTGTAAAAATTATGGATCTGTTAAATATGAAATCAATAATGAAAGTTGAAAATAAAAATAAAATATATGTAATTAAACTAATTTATATATATATATATATGTGTGTGTGTGTGTGTGTGTATGAATTATTAAAAAAAAATTAATCTGAAATCTTTATTCGTTTCAAAATATGTAAGCAATGTTTGACTGTTACAAAATTATATGTTAATATGAAATGTGTACATAAAATATTTCCTTTAAATTTAATCGAACGGTCTGCAAATTATATTCTGACGCAGATGTTTTCATGCATTCCAAAAGAAAAACAAGTAAAATATTACATGGTTTTAATAATATCAGTGATGTCGAAAAATAAGTGATCATAAATAAACGTACGGTTTAGATGTTTCGAAAGAGTTATGTAGTTAAAAATTAAATAATAATAATATATTTGTGTTAATAATATAATAGATTGAATCAATGAAATGATTAAAAAAATTTACTTTATAAAATAGATTTCAAATGAATAATATTGTATTTTATATATATATATATATATATACACACCCATCCCTCTATTTACGCAGGACTTTTTTTACGCGGTATTGATTTACACGGCACTTTTTATACTCGGTCAGATAGATTTCATTTTATATAATTTTTCATGGAATTTAATATATATCAGAGCGGCGCAAATTCTTACTTGAACGTATAAAAGCACGATATAAATATATAAAAGATTAACTGTTTTGAATTACAGTAGCGTTAGTGACACCGAATAAAATGTATCTACTTTTGTTTTCTAAACCGTCATTATTTTTCTGTTAAGCTATATGAAATAAATAAGTGTTCTACAACTTTACTAGCTTTTATTTCCAATATTTTTTCTATTGTACTGACAGACTCAATTTACGCGATTTTCATTCGCGTGAAACAAATCCACGTGAAACGGATACTCCGCGTTAATTGAGGGACGGATGTGTATATAATATATATATATATATATATATATATACACATCCGTATATTATATATATATTATTTGAGTTAACAAAGAAAAATAGGAAAAAATCATATTAGAAATAAAAGATAAAGATAAGAAAAGTGAATAAATTCTAGTCAACAAAAGTTAAGGATCTTAAATGAATAGTCAAAAATTTAAAATGAAAAAAAAGTTAGATGTGTATTAAGCAAAGAAAGACAACCGATAGATAGAAAAAATTAACTATGAAAAAAATCGTTGGTATAAAATGAAATAAGGATTTAAAATAATCGCTGGAAATGAGAATTTTTGGAAGAGGACTTTTTACAATAGTGGATAGAAAAATAAATTTACTGGTGCTGATACACACACACACACACATATATATATATCATCATCATCATAATTATCACCATCTTTCTTTTCACTACTGAATGGAATCTTTTCCCAAAATTTTCCACTTCGCACATCCAGTGTTTTTCTCTTCCAGTCCAGTACGATGAGTTTTCTTAGATCTCTGTTCCATTTAACCATGAATCTCTTCTTGACCCTTTTTATATATTTAGATTCTCAATCAATAACCTCTATTGTTTTATGTAGTCCTCTCTTTGTGATATATAATTTTATATATATATATATATATATATATATATATATATATATATATATATATATATATATAACAGTTACATATATCTAATTAAATTATTTTTAAACAAATTTTGTTCTGAATAAATTATAGTTACAATAAAAATAATTATTAATCATAATTTTAACTAAACTTTTATACACAATAATAGAGTAGAAAACATATTTCAATTATATTTACGGATCAATTTCTAAAAAAAAGTATTTATCAACCACTAAAATGAAAATGAAACCGTATTAACCAAATAAAATAAACAATTATTGTATCACGCGTCTGAATTTACATAATGAATTTCTAGTTCCCATATTCTTAGCACTTGACACCGTTGATTTCATTTAGCATAATAAATACTTAATGCCACCCAACACATACTTATGTAGTCGAAAGACCTTTTGTATTCCAATTGTTTTATTTGCTTTCGAACTAATTTACAGTCAAGCATAATTTACATAAGATGCGCTTCATTGTTCATTTCTGTTTGAAGCATCAGCTTGAAAATTAATTTTAAAAGGAGTTTCAAACACCCGAGGATATGTATATATATAAACATAAATGTGTTTCAATACTGTGTGCTATTGTATGAAATGGAGGGATATTCTGGAAACAATCTATAAATGAAAGTTTAAGACAAAATATATTTTCTCCTTCTCTTTGATAATATATATATATATATATATATATATATATATATATATATATATATATAATACTAGAATATAAAATAAATGCATAATTAAATCTTAAGTGATAGGATTTATGTAAAATTAATAAAGTTAACCAAATATTTATTTAATATATCTTTGTAATACATATATGTTAGTTTAGAATTTTTTTAAAACAATAAATTTGAAAAATATAGCCAAATCTAAAAGTACTATATACATATGACTTTCAATTTATTGTTTAATAAAAAAAAATAACAAAAATGTCAGATAGACTTTTATTTCTCTAAATTTATGAATTTTTGAGTTTTAATATTTTTTTATTTTATTTTTCTATTTTCTTTTATATTAAAGAAAATTATGTACGTGAGTGAAATAAAACGAATTTTGTTATATTTTTTACATAAATCATTTATTTAACTCGATATTACAAACTACTATTAAAGATTTAATAATCATTTACATGACAATTTTTATTATACGAGTATGTCTATATAAATATAAAAAAATATATCTATATGTAATCATAAATTGATATTTTTATTCACTATCTCTCTACCTGTTGACTGTAATTGTTATATTTTTTATTCAAAAATAATTATATCTTCAAACAACAATTCTTACAATTATTTTTTTTTTGCAGATGTGGGTATTTCATGTGGAACAACATCCAAAATTTAACTGGTATTATCAATGCATAACCGTAAACTCTTTTCCATCATACACACATGAACTAACGTACTCTTTGTTTGGAATGATCGCCATGTATGGAATGCCACTGATCGTCATTGTCTTTTCATATGCTTCAATCTTGGTTGAAATATTTCAAAGATCGAGAGAAACTGCTACAGGTAAACATAATTATACATAAATAAAATGTGTAGTAATCATAGTTGTGAAATAATGTAACTATTTACAATATATTATGAATTTACAACTGATCTTATGAATATATTTTTTTTAACATTATACACACACACACACACACACACACACACACATATATATATATATATATATAGAGAGAGAGAGAGAGAGAGAGAGAGAGAGAGACCCAAATAAGACTAAAGAGTTTAGACATACATTTTCTTAATTTATTATTTATTATTCTTTACTATCCTTTAGTCTCATTTGGGCCATCTCTCTCTCTCTCTCTCTCTCTCTCTCTATATATATATATATATATAATATTCATAAATAAAAATACGTATTTATAAATGTAAAACTATATATTTTTTTCTTTTTTAGACAATATCCGTCGTTCAAGTCTGGGATTTCTGGGCAGAGCTAAGATAAGAACTCTCAAAATGACTATCATCATAGTACTAGTATTTTTTATTTGTTGGACGCCATACTATGTTATGTGTATGTGGTGAGTAATTTTTTTCATAATTTTATATTTTTTTACTTTATTGAATTTATAATATACATATAAATTAAACTGTGATGATTTCGATCAAAAACTCAAACTGATATTTAATGTATCAAGTATTTTAATTAAAAAAAACTGAACCCACAAGAATTAAAGTTGGAAAATGTAACTACACTTATATAAATTTTTAACTAGTCAAAAAAAAAACATTTTCAACTTACAGAGAATTGAAATACATAGTTTGTGTTAGAAATATCAATATTGTATATCCTATCAGATGTTATACAAGTGTAATGACTACTTTTTAAATTTTATTTATTTTTTAAAAATGTATTTATAAATGCATATACAAACGTATGTATTTGCATCTATATATATATATATATATATATATATATATATATATATATATATATATATATATATGTAATTAATCTACTACATTCGTCAACGGTTACCTTCGAGTTTTAACGATTGCAAATAAATATCATTCACAATTGCAAATATTTCCGAGGGGAAGTGAGCAGGAGACGGATCCTCTTGATATATAAATAATTTAAAAATATTATGTTGCCTTTGCTAAACGTAAATATTATCAATAAATTGAATTCGTCAAAAAAAATATAAATTAAATATGATTAAAATTTATAAGTTTTAGTTTAGAAAAAAAAATATTTTAAACTCTACTAATTCTAAATATTGGCTCGCTTCTATGTATATTTAATTCTAATGATTATGATTTTATATTTACTAAGATATTTTATTTTGTTACAATTGGAGAAAAATAAAGCGTTATTAGTAGCCATAAAAACTAAATCAATAAAAAGTTGAATACATTAAACTAAAGTAATTTTAGGGTTTTAGATTATATAAAGTTTTAAGGAAACAAGTTGATACAAAGAAATGAAAATGCAACTCTAATTAAAAAAATATTATTGTTTAATAATTAAAAAAATATAATTATATATTTCGATACTAATATAATTGAAAACAATTACAAAAATCAAATAAATACAGAAACATATGTACTATTGTATAAGTTAAAATAAAAATTAATCATACATTTTATGCAATTTCATTATTCACATCACATAAAATATATTTAAATAAATATTAAATAATGTTTAAAATATGTATTTACCAATTTTATTCAAATATATATATAAAATTTCTAATTAAAATCTTGAAATTTTTCTCATCTCACAGTTTGGTATATACACCTTCCTTTAACATAATAATATTTTCTAAATGTTCAATAATTACGTATTGTTTATGTGCTAATACTCATTTTGATTCTATCATACAATATTCTGATAATAATTACATGGCTATCGAAATGCACATTAACAAATAAAGAGAACAATAAATGATCACAGAACACTTATAAAATAGTTTTGTGTTAAAGTGAATGATTCATTTATATACAATGTAATTATAATAAAAATAAATTTTAGAAAATAATATATGAATTTTTAGTATTTTGTAATTGATTAAAATTAAATATAAACAATTTTGTATTTTACAAATATAAAGAATACTTTTATTATATGTTATTTGTTGCGTTTACTATATAAAATTTTCTAAATGATTTTTTAATTTTTTAATCGTGTGTACTTTTTGTGTTCATTTAAAATTAAATTCTATGTTTTTAAAAATATTTATCGACTCTGTTGTAAATAATGGGACAACATTTTTTAGCAATTAAACTATAAGGTTGTTTAGAATTAATAAAAACTTTGCTTTTACTACTTAAATTGTTCCATAAATGAATACCTCTTGATTTTTCTATAGTTTTCATTACAGAATCAGATGTCGTTTCATCGAAATATAATTTCCACTTCGTATAATATATAGGGTAAATAATATCTGGTTGATATACATTGAACGATTGACACTTTTCGCGATTCATTGATGTTATATTTTTAGTTTTACACACTTTCTCTAGCATTCTAGTTAAAGCACCTGGCCCATTATGCACCCATTTTTCCCCTGAGTAAGTTTCTTTTACGTCTAGAATTATCTTTTCGATAATCGTATGACCGAAACCTTGTCTATCAAAATTCAAAATGACCGAACCTATTAAATCTTTCGATTCAGCTGCAACGTAATTTGGTTCCATATCTTCCCAGGATTTTATTATTACTACGTCAAGATCAAAATAAATACCTCCATATTTATACATAGTTAAAAAACGGATAATATCGCTTGAATGTGAAATAACATACGGTGATTTGTGTAAATCTTCTAATTTATTCCAATTTTCGAGCGGCGTTCCTCGACGATACGTATCGAAATTAACTTTTAGAAAAAATATATTTTCGTACTCAAAAAGTGATTTTGTAACTTCGTCACTATGAAATTCAGCATGTGTAGCCATTGTTGCAAATAAAACTAATATTATCGAATGTGGATGTAATTTTGCTGTTGATTCTATAGCACATGCTTGTCTTGTTTTAAGATGAACATCTGTTGTATTTAGAAACACATTCAAAGTTTCGATAAAAAAAATCGGTTTCTTCGGTTCGATTTCGTTTAGTAAATTTATTGAATCTATATCTATTAAACTAACAATAGATACACGTTGTTGTTTCAGTAAAAGATGTTCTTTCGGATCTGTTTTTAATTTAGATATGACGAAAACACTTGTTACTACCAATGTTAGTAATAAATATTTTTTATTAATTAGAGCCATGTTAACTTCTATATCCGATTGACTTTTTTTGAAAAAACTACCGTTAGACTGTAATATAAAAATTATATTTAAAATAATATAATAAAATGTACAAAATTATCTTAATGGCAAAATCTATGAATTACTGCAGTTAAAAATAAAATGATTATAGGAGAAAATTGTATAAAATCAAACATTTATGTAAATCTATTAATCTTGACAATAATACTGATAATGTAAAATTTTAAAAGTTACTAAAAATTACAAATAATATTTTTGTAATAGTAAAATTATTATTAACAATTAATTTATTTATTTTCAATATAAATACTGAAATAATTAATATTACAATTAAAATGTTAGTTTTTGTTATTTTTAGTTAGAATTTTATGGAGTGTAATTGATTCTTTATTATTGTTTAACATCTAACTGGCACAGACTCTTACTAGCGGTTAGAATAGATTCCCTAACTTATTTAAAAACTTCTCATAATTAAGCCTTAAGAATTTTCATTTAATATGTAACTTTAATATCACTTTTTAATTATTGAATTGTATAACAAAATCAATAATAAAAAATAACAATAATGTTAGTTAGTATCGCATTTGATGCCTAAACCAAATATTTATGTTTCTTAATTTAAAAAATAATAAAATTATACATACGTACACAACGTAAACGAAAAGCAAATCAATCATGTAAAATCAGATTAAATATATTTCAATAAAATGACGAGAAAAATGAAGTTGACCATGTAAAAACGGTTTAAAAACTCATCTTCATGCATGAATAAAATATAATAGTTTGATATATGACGTTTATCGATCATATATTTACTTGAATTTGCTCAATCCCAACTTTCAAGTATATTACATGTGATTTTTATTATTTTTTAAGAATATCTTCAAAGTATACATTTTATATTTGTGTTGATTAATCGTGATTTAAAAAACACAAATTTTAATAGAATATTATGTTATTTCAAATATAATATAATGATTTTTTATAAAAAAAACAAATGAAATTTATAAATACTTTTTAATGTCGTTAATCAAATATAAATATTATTTTATAAATGCGTATCTTTTATGTAAGTTAAAAAAATACTGTATTCAAAAATACATTTATATTTTATTGCAGCTTATTTTATGAAAAATTAATGATAATAGAAAGATAACAAATTAAGCTTAAAAGAATATAATTTTACTGCAAACTATAATAATAAATAGATTATTATCCACAAAAAACAAGATTATGAAGGATTAAATATTACTTAAGAAAATATACTTTAAGCATTTAAAACTAGTTATCAGTGTTAATTTAATAATTATACTGAATTCTTTTATACTTAATATAAATAGACATATAATTCCGTAATTTATTAATGATATTATACAGTTAAAATTATATAAAATAAAAATATATAAAATCTGAATGAATTACATATTTCATTTTTCATAGCATAAAGGAAATATTAACGAAATTTATTTCATTATAAATATTTTAATATAACAAATTTCACATATAATCACGGAAAAAATTATTATATACTTAAAAAACTCCAAAATTAATACATATTAATATATAATATATTATTATTCATTAGAAATATATAATTAGTCTATAAATAAAGCTACATCTATCATTTTTGTTAATGAAAAGACAGAATAATTTCTACACTTGGCGTAAATTTTAAATGATGATTTCTTATACAAAATTAAGAAAATCTGATGTTAGACGATGATTTTAATTGATTAGGTACAGTAAAACAAACATGCAGTAAGAAAATATTATATACAGTAAAAAATACATTTAAATAACTTTAACACAAATGAATCAATCATCTCAATACTATAATATTTTATAAAAGTAATCAGTAAACATGTTTTGTTCGCTTTATTCGTCTAGATTTTAAAATGTAGCATTCTGATGGTGATAACTTAACATTCAAAATGTAAATCAGTAAATAAAGTGAATATTGATCACTTTTATAAAATACTTATGATGTTGAAATGAATGATAAATTTACATTAGAATAAAATTTTCCCAATATTAAAATAAATAGCAATAAATTCATTTATTTTAAAATTAAAATTAGATAGCAAATTATAAAAAGTATTTCATTGAAATATTGAAAAAACTTTAGTAAAGTAATTAAAACACAAATTTCAATTAACCCAATAATATTGATACATACACAATACCACATAAATAATGAATTAAAATTATTATAAATAAACATTAATCTAATTTATAAACTTAATTGACATTCAAATAAAACTTATTTTGAAAGAAGAAACGAAAACCACTTTAAAATTTCTGGACCTAATAATAAATAGATATATTTGTAAAACATACTCTGAAAATAGAAATGGAATATAATTTAAAAAAAAGTAGATAATAAAATGTAAATAATAAAAAAACGTATTTAAAAAGAGTGATCAAATTGTATAAATCTTTCAGTAAATAAAAGAAATAAACGTAATTGAAAATATATAGTGATATAATATAGATGCAATAAATGGAATTTAAAAAGGAATTCACAGAAAGAAAACAATAATATAGAATATAATATAATAAAATTAATAAAAATATAATTTAACAATAATTCAATTAAAAATTAATTACATATTCGTAAAACATGTATTAGGAACGAAACATAAGCAATTCTGTAATTTACAAGAAGTAAAAAGAATAATATTACATGGAAAACACAAAAACCAAACAAATAGTAAATATAATTTTTTAAAAAAATGTAAGTAATATTCTGTAAATAAATAAATACAATAAATGATTCAATTATTAAAAATAAATCTCACCTTTAATAAAGCTTAAAGCATAGAAAAAAATACAGTATCCAATTATCCACACATATTGTCTGAAAACGATACTGAAAAAATATAAAATTGTGATTCAACGGTAAATAATAGAAAAAAAACTGTACACACATTTAATTTTATTATTTTTATAATAATTTATCTAAATACATACACACCTCGTACGTTTCTCGATACACTAGTTCGATTTTATTTTCTTCAATAAATTTTTTTCGAACATTTTATTTAAATGATAATTGATTTTTCATTTTTTTAAATATTTTTATAACAAACATGAATTGTACTGCATTATTTCTTGAATAGCATTTATTTAAAATATTTTACTTCCAATGCTATTCACAATAAATATTGTTAAGAAATAAATGAGTAATTTATATTATTAATAAATTTCAATTCGACATTAAAATATAACTGTTATTTTAAAGGAATCTAATTAATCAAATAAATCTAATGAATATTCGCACTTACGATGTTCTTTAATAAATGAAGAGATAAAATAAAATGATATATATTTTATAACAGGTGATATTTACTATTTTATTGTATGAAAACTGATACGAACTGATAAATTTACAGCAAATAACCAATGTTTTGTGAATTTTTTAATTTTAAGTATACAAAATCCATCAATATATAAATTAAACAAATCTGCACGTATATTAAAATAACACGTTCTTAACATGTTCTTAATTTTAATTTAAACACGTTCTTAACTATATACATAATTACAATAATAATAACAGAAATTATTAAACTATAACTACATAAAGATAAGATAATAAAGATTTTTTTCCTATTTTTAATGAAGTTAAATGAACAAAAGAGTGTTATTCAAAAGATTAAATGCAACAATTTAATAAAAAAGTAACATATAAAAATCATATATTTTTTATTACATCAGTACGTTCCATCAACTTCTTGTATCCGACATAGTTCTGTTTCATAGATTTCTCAATCACGATTTAGATTCTTTAGAACACTTTAGTATTTCTTTCTTAGAGATCATATTTTACCATAATATGACGTACGCATTCAATCTCTGACAAGATAAAAATACATTTATTTTATTTATATGACAGATATAACAAGCTCTCTTGAATCACGTAACACGTCGACAATCACAATGATATCTGAAACCAGACTTATTTCTTAGCTCACCTACAATTTATCCAAATAATTGGAGTCTGAATGATTTATTGTACAATACAATAGTGATAGCTGATCTTTGTCAATTATTAAATAAAAATATATATTCAGATGATTTTTACAGAGCTTTTTAAGCATAACTCGTATATAATTGAGAAGTTATTGAACATAATATTTGTATTTTACAAAATTCTCAAATTTAAAATACTGTAAATCAGAAAATATACAGTCAGATAATTTATTAAATATTTTTATTAAGATATGAGATTGAACTATTAAAATATGTACTGATTAAAAAAAAATTAGATCTGTAAAATATATTTTTCATAATATGTGAAAATCTTTAAGCAAATATTTATTAATTTTTCACATATTAAGAATGTTTTTATATATTATTTTATCAACTATACATTATTTAAAATTACTATAAATTTATATTATTTATCTGGTATTTCAATCAGTCAAAATTTCATTTATTCTGAATTATTTTTGGCATTTCAATTTACTTTTAAAGTAGATATATGTTTCATTAAAAAGACCAAAATTATACAACAAAACTCCAAGATATGTATGCGTATATACAACTGTCGACATACAATTACAAACATTTAATACAAATGTTTGTTACATTTGTATGTTTAGGGGTAAATGCCCTATTTGTAACTCGCACGTGTTTGTACTAGTTATTACGTTTCATACTTACTCATATCAATCAGAATATTTAGTTTGTATGTTGTTCATAATGAGTTTTGTCTAAGATTTTTAATAATAATTAATTTTGAACAAAAATTATTTTATTTAAAATAGATTTAAGATGAAAACATTATATTTTATTAAACTTTTTATTAGTAAAATTAATGATAAACTATGATGAATGATCATTCAATATTCATTTCTCTTTAATAGAAAAAAATATTTTTCTTGTCTTTTATATATTTTTAAATAATGAATATTTCGAAACATTGATATTTTAGGGATATATTCGTCATATTTTTTGCTAGAATTAAAATATAATAGATAATACGATTTGTTTCTATTTATGAAATAAATATTTTTATAAAAATATAATTTATTATTTGGAATAATACGAGGAATATTCAAGATGAAACTGAAAGTAATGTTTTTAAATAAATAAAACAAATATATATTTTTTTATTGAAAACATTAGAAATGTAACTATTTTTTTTATTAAAATTTACTATAAAAATAAAATATCCATAAAAATTTAAAATTTTGATCAGAAATTGTAACACAAACATAATTGTTGGTAAAACTCATTGAATTTTGATTCATTTAAGTAAAAGTGAATCAGGTAAAATTTTCTAACAAGTAATTATCAACTCTATACAGCTTTACTAGTTTGATGTAGAAATGTCCAAATTAAATCAATCAAAAATTAGTGATAATTTAGTATTTCTAAATGCAATCATTTCTTTGTTACAGGTATTGGTACGATCGAGATTCGGCACTGAAGGTCGATCAACGTGTGCAACGCGGTCTGTTCCTGTTCGCTTGCACGAACTCCTGCATGAACCCGATAGTGTATGGAGCTTTCAACATCCGAGCACGCCGCGCAGGCGTCTTGCAGGTGATGAGACCACGAGCGCCTACCAACGCTTCGTTGTCGATCACACAGCGCGGCGGGGTCGGTGACACAAATTCTTGTGATACACGCCACACATCTCTGTCTCTTTCATTGCGAAACGTCGAGTGACAGACGTCCATTCTCAATCACACCGACCACCATCCCCGCCGCTGCTGCCAAATATATGGTGTGCACGCACGTATAAATCTATAGCTTATTGTTTGTTTTTCACAAAAAAGTCTCTACACATCCATTCATAATGCACTTAATATATATACACGTTATATATATATACCTTCAACAGACGATCGGAAAAAAATTAGTAGAATCGCTCGCTTTTTATCACTTCTTGTAGTTTATTGGAAAAATACACTATCAGAATTTTTCTATTAAAAAAAGAAATGAATTACATTTTCATTCTTTCGAGATAACATCATTTTTTTATAAAAATATATTAAAATATTTTTAAAAAATATTTAAACTTAAACATATTTAAATTTAAGTACACACCATACATACTCATCAAAATCAATAAATCAACAATCGCACTTAATAACTATAAAAAAAATCAATTAGTTGAATAATTCTCTTATCATATCGATATAATGAAAATATTATACATTACATGAAATGATCATGTTGATAATTATAAGAATTATTAATGACCACTAAATTCTATTAAATCAATTTAAAACACTTATAGCAAATAAATCTCAATATTTGTAAATTCTAAGTAACGTATGGAACTGCAAAATAAAAAATATATTAGTAAATCATTTTATTATTAACAATATGAATTTACAACAGAAATCAAGTAGAGAAATTAAATACTATGATGTACTCTTTTAAAATATATTAAACAAAAATGTAGTTTATAAATTTAGTAGAATTTTTGATAACATTTTTCTCGAAAATTTACATAATGTTTGTAATAACACCTATCAATTTTTTAATCTCATATCTTTATTATTTTCATAAAACTACAATCAACGTAATTATTTTATTAATTTCTATCATTAAATCAAAAAATACATAGATATTATACACTCAACTCAGAATAATACTCTCTACACAATCTATAAATAATACATATCTATGTAGTTAAATCTACAAGGGTTGTTTAATTATTAAACGAATATTTGTTTAACACAGTCGAAATATTCCACATACAATTCTTAATATAGTCACCCTCGACTACAATCCATCGTTGTAGAAACTTCTTGATTTCTATTTCAAATATTTTTTTTTGTTATTTATTAAACCAGCTTTCCACTGCCTTAGTAACCTCATTATTAAGCAATTTTGTCTCGTAAAAATGAATTCAATGATCCAAACAAGTTGTAATTGGAAAGAACGAAGTCAAGTCTTTTTACACGGTATTTGATTTCTCAGAATGATTTTACCCACTCGTACACTCTTGTCTGTGACAAACATTCATTCCCAAACTGTGATTGAAGTCTGGTTAAAATTTCAAAAAGCTTGATTCCATTCGTGATTAATTTGATAATGATTCGTTGTGCCACATAGCTTAGTACTTCTTGTTCAGACATCGTAACAGCGACTGACTGATGAGGTGATGAAGGCGTGGATCGCTACGGTTTTGTGAGTTTAAATATTTGAACGTGTCACAATGTGCACGACGACACGGTTTGATTAGGGTATGGAAGGAAACTAAATTCCCGTTTATATTTGATTCGTTCTAGTATTTAAGGGGCACGACTAGTGTGACCACCTAAAAAAAGGTGATTTTCGGGAATTTTTTTAAAGAAAAGTATTGCATTAAATGTTTTAAAATTTTGAGGGTATATTTATACATAAATAATGTATACATAGTATTTTTTTGAATGAAAATATTTGATTTTCAGCAAGTTATTCGCCATCTCCCGAGTCTCCAAAAAAAACGTTCCCCCACTACTGCAGTGATTGCGGCCTTCACAGTGCCTGAAATATAAAAAAAGTTCGTTAAACTAGAAGATTTTGCCTATACAATGACCCAGGATTATGAAAAAAATTGAAATTTAATAAAATGGCGGAGTTTTGAAAAAAAGTTTAAAATTTCGCTCAAAAATCTGATGGTTTTTGGTATGGCTAAATTACATTTTTTATCCAGTCGAAAAACTGGAAGGTCATTGTATAGAGAAACAAATACTAAATATGCTAAAACAAAAATCAAATCGATCGGATGATTTATTATCGAGTTAGAACTGCAGCAAATTTTAAAAATGTAGTTTTGAGAAAAACGCGTTTAAAGATAAAAGTATTGATTTCATTGTTATAAATCGATAAATATCATACCTAGAGCTAATCTGCTATTCAGACCCATACAATTCACCTTCCTCTGCTTCGAAAAGCACCTGCTGGTCTGTTGAAGCTCTCCTTCGAGCTGATCGACCCTCTTTCGAGGCAGCCTGGTGACGATGCTCTGTTATACGTAACAGAGTCCGAACAATAACTCAGGTACCGGACGTTTCTAACCGATGAGCAGCTACTCTTTAGAAGACTGTAGTTCAAAAACTATTTGAGATCCGCATTTGAAATTTTAGTATGTTATTTTTGAAGGTATAGACTATCGAAAAATTAATAAAAAACGATTTTTTGAAAGTGTCACACTAGTCGTACTCCTTAATATTTTCGCATTATATAATTTTACTACGATATAAACAAAAATAAAAAAAATCTCTAGACAATTAATGTCTTAATAGAAAATATTAGATTTTAAAAACGACTGCATAAAAATGTAATAATAATTTAAATTTTAATACAATAACTTTATTTGGTTAGAATAATGATGTTTTAAATCAAAAAATATATTCAATGAAAATAAAATAATTAAGAAAAGACATATAGTCTAACAACTAAATATATAGAGTTACTATTTAAAATGTACATATAAAGAAATTATATATACACCAATAATAAAAAAATTAAATTTATGTCTGTACGAATTTTTAGAATTATCCTTTTTATTAAATATATAAAATTATTTGAAGATTTCTAAACGTAAAAGTTAAATACATACTTTATATAATTAATATTATAATAATTGTTTACAGATATACTTTTTTCGTTTTGCTCTACATTGATTTGTTAATTTTAAACTTTTTTATAAAAGTTATCTTTTCTAATGCTTCAAATTATATTGTTTTATAAAAAATGAAAAATGTATATAATCACCGCGTTAAAAATATTTATTTTATTAATTTTATATTAATATGTTATGCTATTTATTTTTTCATAAATCTTTGAAATTAATCAGCTGATACCTGACATATATTATCATAACTTTGATTTATTTTTTATTCGTATATAGATTTATTGTTCACTAATTCAAATATTAATAAATCATTCAACTAACATGTATCGAATAAAATAAACATTTTTTTATAAAATTCTATTATTTGACTGAATTTTTTCACAATATAGACTCAATACTTAATTCTTGTTCCCACAATATTTTACTGATTTCTAAATTTCTATTCTAAAATTATCTTCCTAATATTTTCAAGTGAATAAAAATTTAGGTTGTTTTTAAATTGAGATAAAAAATTAGAACATTTTATAAAAATATTTATTAATTAATTACTGTTTGTTTTAATCACTTTGATGCATTTTAACAGTTATGGTCATTGAGCTTTTCCACACTAGTCAGCATGCATACAGTATTCACACCCATTACCGCTCGTCTCATACCCTCTTATCAGCAAACTCCCCCACCTAAAAAAGTTAGTTTTCCGGTAAAAGCGCGTGGGACGAGTGGCAATGGGCCGTGAATATTGTATGCATGTTGACTAGTGTGGAAAGGCCCATTCAGTATCAAAATGTTATATCAAAAATATTTTAAATTCAATACCTCGAAACAGAAAGACCAAATCAATTTAAAAAAAAGCTTTTTCATGAGATTTCAGCGAAAAGACCTGTTTATCTTTTATCTATTATAGACTTTTTCTCGGTAAATATATTTTTTTCTCGGTAAAACATATCGTTCTTTTCTTTGAATGATTTAATATTTTATTCGTCTTAATTTAAACAAATGTCAATACAAATATTGTTTATTTTCTTTTAACATGTTAATATATCAATTGAATTACAAAAGATATTTTTAAATTGTGTTACAAGCTATTTTACTAAATATTTGTTTCGATATATAGAAATTTGCCTTACTTCGTATTCTTTCTAAATATGTTTCTGAAACAAAATGGAAACTAAGTGTATGTTTGTGTTTATATAAATACAACCACTTTATTAAGCATGTCTTATTTACATTCAGTTAAAGTTTTTTGTACCAACAAACAACGTATACAATAAATATAAATAAACAGTCAAATAAACGAATTTAAAATTTGAAACAGTCTTATAAGGTAATTTAAAAATAATTCACTGTTTTTTGCCGGTAATTAAATAAGAAGAAAAATGTAGGATGCGTAATTGAATTTTATATCAAGTTCTTGTTTTTAGCATTACAGGTATTTAATTAAAAAGAAATGTAACAAAAAAAAACAAATATACATACACACAAATATATTTATGTTATGTACTTGCTCTGGAAAGCAAATTCACTGACAAGGGTTACAATAAAAAATATGGCTCTGTCATTTCCCATTTTCAATTTGAAATAAATTCCTTTATTGAGAAAGATGATAATTTGAATGTATTAAAATGAAAAATACTTCAAACCTAAGCACCTTTTTATGATAAAGTGGAAATTTCATTTACTGTTTGTAATTTATTTTTTAGTCAACAATCATTCATTTGAAAAGTAAAAAAATATTTCTCATATAAAATCTCTTCATAACAACCATCCTACAATATTTTATATGCACTACATTTTTTTACTATCCTCATTTACTTCTTCAATTACATGTTTAATTCGTCTTATATCTAAAGAAAATCTGAAATGGTAATGCTTCATTTTTTAATTTTACTCCTTTTCTAGTCAAGTGATTTTAACATTTTTTTAAAACAATTCTATAAACAATATTGTTAAATTTACATTTTTCTATCACATATCGTTTTAATTTTAATCTTTTCTGCTTCTCGTGTAATTCCACAATGTTTCTTTTTTGAATATATTGCTTAACAACTAGACGTTAATTTTCTCATTCAATTTAAATTATCGATTTTTAACAGCAATCACATTTTTTAGTTTTCACTTAATTTTTTATCGAGAATAGAAAGTATCTATATGATAGAAATTTATATATTTATTGATGATTGATGCGATAATATTTAATAACATTTTTTTACAACTTGAATTTTCATAATAGTAATAATAAATAAAATTTTGGCGAAATCGAATGCTTTTTATATTCGATTAATTTAAGATATGTTCTTATTTACTGTTCATTTCACTATCTGACTTCTTCGTTACTTATTTATATTCCATAGTACTAAATCCACTACAAAATTCTAGTTATCGTTTTAGGTGTGCGAAATCTAATTGAAATTGTAATCGATTTTAAATTACTTTTATAAAAATCTGATATAGTGTGGCTCAGATAAGATTGGAAAATAGTAAAAAATAGTAAATGACAGTAAGCAAATAAATGTACGTCTAAACCTTTCAGTTTCATTTCAACCACCATATAGATCGTCGATAATAGACAAAAAGGTCTCTTATTTTCCATATCTCTATATCTTTTTTTATACAAAAGAATCACAGAAACTTCATTCTATTGTATCGTATGATCCAATCCTTTTTCTTTTTATGATGTAGTCTTCTTTTACGTGTAGTATATATATTTCCTAGAACCTATCAATATCTTTTCCTATCAATTCGAAAATTTTCGCTAGTGTTCTATATTTTCTGTTCCTTTTATATTTTTCATATTTGTATTGTTCATAACATTTCTTTTAATAATACTAGAGAAACTGTTTTTGTTGTAATTTTTTACTTTTGTTGTGTTTGTTATCTGTATTTTTATAAAAATACATAAAAATGTTTTAATTTTTCAATTGCTCATCTTTTATTGTAGATTTTGTTACTATTTTCTAATTTTAAACTAAATATATGCTTTATCTAATCATACCAAAATTTATTTTTTAAAAATATGTGTTCTTCAAAGTTTTTTTATTCTATATATAAATATATATATACATGTATATGTACATGTAATATATTTTGAATAAAAAAACTTAATTTTTTACAAATTTAAATAATACGTTTAAATTGACAAAGACTGATATATTATTTTTTGTACTAGATAGAAGTTTATTTATTTGTATTTTGTAGATTTAAAAAAATTTAAAAAACCATTCTTATGTTTTTTAAACATTTTAAATTTAATTTATATATATATATATATATAGTATGAGCATTTTTTCAAATCGAGTTATCTCATAACAAATATAAAACATTTAATAAATCTACGAAAGTTCATTTCATTATTTTAAATGTTAAAATATATTATAGTTTACTTTTTATATATTTTTAACTTATATTCTTCTTAAAAATAGAATGATTACCCTAATTTCGCAGAAATGTCAAATGGTGTGAATTCGTATGATTCCGGAGCGGAGGTGGGAAAAATATGAAGCGCGGCGGGTTTCGATGTTATGTCCATTCCACCCACCCACCGACACAATTCAGAAAAATGTTCATTGGAAAGTTAAGTGTCATATTTTCAAAATTTTAAACAAATGACTTTTTTTATTTTTGATACACGAAATTCACATACCTTTTAAATTATTATTATTCTGATTTACTAGTAAACTTCAATCTTTATTTTTTTTTAATTTTGAAACTATCTTGAAATTCTTTCTTATAAATTTTTTCTTCACGTTTCTAAATAAATTCCTAATTATTCTTAATACATATTATTTAATTAAATATATTTATTAGGGGTTATTGAATAAATAATAATAAATGAAGAAAATTTTAAAACATTTTTATTGAACACAAAATTTGTTCAATAAAAATCATTTCATTCCAAGCAACATTTTTCTTAATGGTTACAGATGCATTATTTAAAATCTATTTATTTTTATTTCGGTATAAATAACTTATTTTTTATTTTGATTTTTCGAGTTTGAAAATTTTTTCATTCATTTATTTTATATTTCTTTTTTAATAAATAAATCTAACCTATAACATAACATAATTTATTTTTTGCTATTTTCATTAATGTATACATTTATAAACAATTATGAGTAGATAATGTTACATAACAGATCCAGATATTTACATCAAAAATTTCAAAACAAGTTATTATCAACCTTAATCCTACTACTTAAAGCTCAAAATTACATTCTTTTCAAATCTCATTTTTTCTCTCTATTCATATTGTTTGTAAAAAATATAAACAATATAAATTTATTACATTAGTTGCATACTAGTGTAATTACTTCTTATCTTTAATACGATGTATTTTCTCTGATAAGATAAAACTACTCATATTTTAATCAAACTGCAATATTTTTGCATATAAATTTTAATGATTCACAATTATAAATGAGAAAAATATTCAGATATCAAAATAAAACATTCATCATTTAAAAAAATCAATCTTATCAATTTAATTTATTTAAGAAATATTTTTAATTTAAAGTATCAAAGAAAAATATACTACACATATATAGAATATTGAATATTGACGTAAACAAGAAGAATTTTAGATTTCATAAAAACAAAAATATTTTTTATCGTAATTCTCATTTGATTAGAAAATAATATATTTTATATTAGAATTTCATTATTGATTTAAATTTATAAATACATTTATACACATGTACATACATACACAAACACACACACATACATATATATATATATATATATATATATATATTTGTGTGTGTTTTTGAGGGTATCTAGTTAAGAACGAATACAAAAACTAATAAAACTTTTATAACCTCTATATATTTCATTATAGTTCAATAATTGTTTACTTAATGATAATACCTTTTAGAATAGCAACAAAAACCTATTTTATATTTTATAAAATCCTTTCAATTCTGTATAGTTATTAATGAATGGGATTTCTAATTCATATTTTATTTGTATCAAATAATATATCATTTTCTTCATGTGTCTTGTCAAGTCAATCAAACTTTCGACAAGAAAATGTTTTTTCTTCATAGTAACTTTCTGAGAAATTCTTAATCAAAGTGATTCTTTATTATCATCTCTTGCTTATTTTATTTATTTCTAACTCAAAGAACAATATTTGTAATTGCTTATTTTGAGTTAGATATTATAATGCCTGTTGGTCCGCGGAAGGTATTTTATTTCCCTCCTACCACCCAAATTTGAGAGGCATTCTTTTATCCGCCACCTAGGGACGCGCCTTCTAGAGGTTACAGGCTCTCCTGAAGGAAATATAAATACACACACACACACACACACACACACATATATATATATATATATATATATATATAAAATTTTAAAATAATTCGATTGAATCCTTATATATTCATTAATATTACTTCGGAATATGTTTAAAAAATCATTCTAAACCAAATTTTAAATAACTTTATAATTAAAATAATTCCAAAATTCCATTAACTATTTCTGAAAAACGTGTTTAAGAGTAAAAGTCATTATTTTTCTTAAATACAAATTATTAGAAAAACTTCAAAACTTTTTGAAAAGCCTTGCGTTTAAAACAATTCAATTGAATTAAGAGTAATTGACAACTTTCTTTATGAACAACAATATTTTTACTTTATGCATTTCTACATCATTTCGTAAATAGTTTTATATCACCGTTTCTCATATAGAATATTGCGTTCGATCTTCGGTCGGACAGTTCCTTAAATTGGGAGTTAAGAGTGAAGTTGACAGTCTCATTCTGTAAAAAAATATAACCGATATAGAATCCATAAAAATGTTATTGAGCTAGTATAGACAGAGAAACCAAGAAGGAATGTTTTAAAAACTACTATATATAGGGGAAAATGTACATTTACTTATTTTCGTATCTCAACGTCGTTGTTAAGTACAATCAAATAGAAACGTTTGATTTGCTGTATAATATTTTCATTTTGTAAACTCTCTTTTACAAAATTTAGATTTCATACATCTTCTGTTCTTTTTACTAGTCAGTAAGTTAAATTCATTTTCTTTCACTTGGTTAATCTTTATCAATTCCATAGTATGAGTTATTTATTCTCAAAACTCTTTTTTAATTCTGTGTTTCTATCAATCAAAAAATCTATATTTAACAAAATCATTATAATTTATAAACTCAGTTTTAATTTATTACTTACTTTTCAATGTAACATTTCTAATAGTAGAATATTCATTAACTGAATTGATTTGATGCTCTTTCTGTCAAAATTCACGTTTCGATTTTCTTTTATATCAATTCTTGAACGTCTTCAATAATCTGTTAATAAATTAACAACAAGAATTCATAAAAATATAAAAGTTAAACAAAATATATTATAACATAATATTAATTTTTTTAAATAAAATTTCTAACATACTTTGTTATATAAAATTTAGCACAATATTAAAAGAAAATATATTGTAAAAGGACCATATTATATAAAAGTTACTTGTACTTATATAATATATATATATATATATATATATATATATATATACTATTTTCAAACCAGTGAAAAATTGTATACTAATTTTTTTATTTTCTAAAGAATTATATGGTTCCAGTAGTAAAATTGTAGGTAAAAGAATAAGGAATATAATTTGTACTGACATCTCCCTAATATAGACTGTTGAAACGAGACAGCGAGACTAATATAATTTTCTTCAAGTACTGCATTTTACAATTCTCTCATATATCGCACTTTTTGTACAAGAAAATAAGAAAACAAAATAAATTCTATTTTCTTATTTTTATAAATTTCAAAGTATACCTTCTTTCCATATATAAATAAATTGTCAAGCTCAAAATATTTCATTCATTTCAAAATGTAAATACTTTATATATCATTTCATTCTTCTCAATAATTTATTTTATTAAATTTTAAATAATCTCATCTAATATATAAATACATTATTCATTCAATAATTCTGTAAATTTTGTAAATGTATCATTTTTATACAACAATGTAAATAAAACTACTATTCTCATAAAAAACAACTATTAAAAAAACTATAAGCTATAGATTTTAATTGAATTTATGTAACGTTAATTAGCATATATCATAAATTAAATTTATGTACATAAATGTTCATATTTTATTGTTAGTATATTAAAATATTGTGTATTGAAAATATATGTATAATGTTAATTATATGTTATTGGACACTAAATTTTGGATCATTTAAAGTGAACATATAATAAAAATATACTCTAATATAAATCTGTTTATCAAACATTATTCTTCAAAAAATAGAATTAAAATAAAGCTAGGGCACATTTCTTGAAAAATACTAACTTTATATGTAAATAACTATTAGTATTCAAGAAAACACTTATAACTGTTATATATCGTATAAAAAAAATTGATATTAAATAATTTCCAAAGATATTTACATTTTTCTTCTATACTATTCATTTATTAATATTTAAATAATGTATGAACGATTTTGATTTACAAATATTCAAAAGTACAGCATATACAAACATTTCAAATAACTCTCTTAATTTTTTTAAAAAATACATATATTTTTTATGTTTCGATATTTTTTTATATTACTACTGTCTGTGTTACTTTATTCTATATTATAATTAATGTCAGCGTTGTTATTTTTTCATATTTAAATATCATTCTAGGAAATAAATGTATTATTTTAATAGTTGTTTTTATATTTGAAATCCTTATGAACGTTTACAATTTTCAGCACATTTTATTAATACATATCACATGTGTAATTAGCAATAGTTTATTAGTGCTTATAAATAGATTTTTAAATTTAATTACTTTTTTAAAATATTCAATTTATAATACGATATAAAATTCGATATTTTTCAAATTTATTCAACAGATACTAGCCAAACAAATTATCTTCATGTGTATAGAGTTGCGGTAAATTCAAAACAGACACAAATTTGTTATTTTGAAAGGATCGTACAATTTCTAGCTCACTTATTTTAATTATTACATAATTAAGAAAACAACAATTTATGTTACTGTTAAAAATAATTTTAACTTATTTAATATAAATTATAAAACAAGTAAAACACTGTATAATTATTGATTGTGATTAATTCATTTTTAAACGAAGTACTTAACCCAACAGCACAATATTTATTAGAATAATCCAATATTCAGTTATTGGTTAATTTAACTTCAGATAAATATTCTATTACCTTAAAAAATAATGATATAAGCTCTGAAATGTACATTAAAAATTAAAATGGACAATAAGCGATTTTAGAGCACTGATAAAAAATTGTGATTCTGAGGAGTAATTAATTTTTATTTTAACTTTATATTCACAGTCAATTTTATTTATAAACATAATTATTAATTGACGTTTAATTTTGTTACTCAACATTCAGATTGATTCAATTATTACTAATATAAAACTAATTATAACAAAATATTTATTTCATTTAATAGAAAATGATTGAGTTTCATAAATTACGGAAGTTAGTATTATTTCTTTAGTAACAATTTCAAAATATTTTAATAAATTATTTTAATCAGTGTACTACGTTTATTTCGTTTCATAATTCACATACTTGCAAATATTTCTATGAAGTATCTATTTACATATCTATCTATTTGTGTATATATATATATATATATATATATATATATATATATATGTATATGAATTCTACATATATGTTAATATCTTTACCTTTATTTCATCTAAACCTATTTTCTGAGAATTTCTCAATGGACTGAATATCTACATCAAAGATAAGCTCATATCTCATACTATAATATATACTATTTGTATTTGATCCTAGATGAAATAATGCTATTGTTAATATATCATAAAGTACTTATTATAATGCTACTTTATTATAATTCAAAAGGTTGAATTTAGAAATAAAAATTTTAGGTATACGCCAATTTATTTTTAAAAACAATTATGTTTAAATAACTCATATATTTGATACAAAATAATAATTAGTATGTTAAATATAAAATAATATTTTACCTTTTACGTGTTAAATAAATTTGATTCTTTATTTGTTATTATCTACGAGTTTTAGTATATAAAATTTTAAAAATTAGTAAATTGTAGCCCTGTACAAAAAAATATATGATTTGTCAATGAAAAACAAACTGATCTTCTCACATTTTTTTTATTCTTCTCCAGAAATATTTATTTTATGATTATAATTGGAAATTTAATTGTAAGATTTATGCAAATTAATAATCATTTTCTTCAAAAGAGTTATAGAGTTACTATTGAGTTAAAATGGTTGGGGTATTATATACAATTCAATAATATAAATCAATAAATATAATAATAATAATATATCACTATTAATTAGCACTGTATGATTTTTAAAATGATGCTAGAAAACCAGAGATTTTAAATGTACAAGAATTGAAGTGAATATTAATTCATCAATAAATCTCTCAAAAAATTCCTTTAAATTTAATTTAAATTATTTTAAAACAAGCTTCATATTTAAGATTATTTTCATAAAAAATATTTTTTAATATCAACTGATATCGAATAAACATTCAAATATATAATTCATTTAATATTACAACACATAATTATAATTAATTATATCCACAACTCGTTTTAAAAGTAATATTTTGGATACAACATTCAGTACTCAATATTTAATTGTAAAAAAATTTAATCAGAAAAGGAACGAAATTTTTAAATGAATTGCTTATATAATATTATATAAATCGATTTAGTCGGATAAATAGAGGTACTGTACACTTCAAATCTGCCAAACTATATATATATATATATATATATATATATATATATATATATATATATATATATATATACATATATACACACACACATACGTTACTTAGAAAATATTGTAAAGTACCACTCGGCACGATTTTCTTGTTTACCGATCATCTCTCACTTTTATTATATCGTGAAACTAAGAACACTTCAGTTTGCTATTTTTATTCATGTCAACAATAATATTTAACATTTTTTATTTTAACATTTCTAACGAGTTGTTACACTGTGTCTACTGAAAATTGTATTTTTAGAATATATTCTACTTCAATTTTTCAAATTTTATTGCTTGATAAAGGATTAGACTATTATTTTACTTCTATTATTTTTTAATTAATATACTTTTTGAAAAAATGGTTATATGTTTATCTATCTATCGATCTTTCTATCTATATATGTATATATATATATATATATATATATATATATGTGTGTGTGTGTGTGTGTGTATGTGTGTGTGTATGTGTGTGTGTATGTACATATTCGAAATATTCATTATGTTAGTACGAATTAAAAAAAAATAATAAACAGAATAGTAAAACAGAAAGTTATTTTTTAAAAAAAGAAATATGTATACAGTTAATAAAAAAAATTATATCTTCAGTATAAAATAACTATTTTTCAATAAATCTCAATAAATGGAACACCTATTTTAACAAATTAAAAAAAACTTTATAAAATAACATAATATAGACTTCTCTGAAAAAAATATTCATCATAATTTTAATAATATTTTTTTAATAATAAATAAGTGAAAAAGTATATTATATTAGATTTATTTAAATAAATAAATGTAATATATTTAAGATGCCATTATTCAAAAGAGGACTGATAAAAAGTAAAAATTGTACATATACTAGGTTAAAATAAAAAAAATCTAATTAAATAATGAAATTTAATAAATTAGAGATAAAATCTAAAAATGATATTTATTATTATTCGTAAGTGCAAAAATAACAAACACAATAAAATATGTAAAAAATGAATATAGTGCATTATTTTCTGAAATTTAAAACTGAAAATAATTCTCATTCTTAAGAAGAAAAATTATTCATAAAATCAATAAAATAATTTATTAAAAATATGATATATCAAGAAATGCAATTTATTTATTAAATGTCATTTACTTCTCTTAATAATAACTTTTACTGAGTTATTAAAATTTACTAATAAAAATTAATAAATAACCAAATAAAGATCATATTTTAAAATTAATTACATTGAAAATTTCAAAAATTACTAAAAAAAATATTTCTATGAATCGAAATAAAAGTTACTATAACTAATATTCAATCAGGAAATGAACATATATTAATCTAAATACATCAGCTAAAACAGTAAGTTCAATGTTAAAAATTTCTTTTTTTGAAAAAGCGAGGTTTAGTTAAGTATAAAATTTACACTAATGGAACGATAATTGATAATTTTCTAAACGAACCTCATTAATATTTTTTTATGATGATGTTTGAAATTTTATGATGTTATAGTGAGAGGTTAATTTTTGTTTAAATTTTATATCGATTATCATTTTTATATATAAAATATGAAAATGGCTACTTGTAAATATATTTATTTTCAACAGAATTAAAGTATTTTTTAAATGATTTAAGTAATTAAACTGGAAACTGTTTCATTTCTTTTTTAAATTAATGATATTTCCTTTACTATCTTACTAAAAGTAGTACTGATATTAATAATAAAAAAAACTAATATGTGTTAATATTGACAGAAAATAACATAAAAAAGCACCTACTGATATATTAGTACGTGACAAAAACGGATGCTCAAAATTATTTCGACAGTATCATTTTTTAGTGTAAACCCAAATATATTTGCAGGTGCCAGAAGCAGGGAATTCTCGTTTACAACGTAGTAGCATAATGGCAACACGCAATGGTATGAACAACAGCAGAAGACAAGCGCCAGCTGTTGAACGTGGAGGTATGGATATGGTGTGCCTCGTATCTTGGAAACAACGTAATTCAACTGCGAACATCCATCATCGTCGTGACGTCTGTCTCAGTTGTGGGGAATCGTTTGAGTTGCGAGTCGCGTTGACCCCGCCGACCGCGTCAACCCCAAACAGCAAAACGGCGTTAGGTTTGTGCTCGTTGAACGGCAAATAACTAGATGTGTTTTCATTGTACTATCAATCATTGTGCTTGGACTCTTCTGTGTAATATTATACGTTTAGACTTTTATCATTCGTATAATTAGTTTATTATAAACACATCTACTGTTTTATATTTTGTCGATATCAACTGTGAATTTGTTTCTCAAATTAGTTTTTAAATATGATTCTAGTCATTCCTCTTTGATATTAAATATATATATATATATACTTTTTTTAATACTTAATGAGATTTTTTTAAATAAACTATATATATGTTCAAATCGATTTTAATTGATAAACCTTTAATATGATTTTTAATAATTATGTTCAGTTTATTTTTATACACTTTAATTACTTTTTGAAAATAATAAATACACATAAAAACACAATTGTTTCAATAACTTATACTAGATTGATTTTATTATATACAAGAAATATTCATTACTCCAAAAAATGTAATAAAAACAAATTTAGTCTATTTCTCCATCAACTTTTAAAGTTCTTACAGATAAACGTTTTTCTTTCGTATCTTCGAAACATTAAAATACCGAAAATTAATTCAAACTTCAACATTTTAAATTGAATTGAAAATTAAAACAGAATAATTCTTTACAACACACTGCTATTAATCTTAAATAAAATTTAAATTTTTCGTGAATTACAATTAAAATTATAAATATAATTTTGAAACGATTAAATTAAATAGAAATTAATATTCGAAATTTTATTTAATAATACAATACCTTAATTAAATTTCAAAATTTGTATAAGACAGCTTTATTAGAATATTTTAAAAAATACTGTATAAATTGATTTTATTATTAAATTTGGAACGTTTCAATAAAATTTCTATACGAATAAACGTCGTTATCAATAATAATAAGATATTTAAATTTATCCAGAGATTGAGTACGAAGTAAATTGAAGCATATACACACGAGAGTTATATTTTAAGCTGAAACTTTTTCACAATCTACACAAATAACTCCCTGTGTACGATTCGGAAACATCTCAGAATTTACGATGCATTTCTGTGGGATTTGAATAAAATATATGTTACTCTAGTCCATATATCATTTGAAAATTGGTGAACGTATAGTCCAAACGTATGTATTATTTCAAAATTGCTCCTAAATGTATCGTATTAAAAATATATGATATTACTGATAAATATTTTATATTGTTGTATAGTAAATTTACAATAATATTTTATAAGAAAAACTTATGTTGTTTCCATTTTTAATTAAAACACGCTAATACATCAAACAAAACATGACAGAATATTTAATATATTCAACGGTAAACATAGATGCATAATTTATTCTATCCATCAACAGAATAAATATATTTCAGTTAAATCTGTTATATTTTCTTTTAATATATTTCATACCTTCAAATTTTCGATTTTAGAACATCAGTTGTATGATTTAAATAATCAATTTCAATCTAGTTTACACGTTAGTTTAAAATGTAAAATTTTCTAATGTACTTTTTTTAAAAAATGTATGTAAATTGATTTATATTCATGCAATATAAATTTGAAAATAGCAGATACTGCGGTATATATATTATCATTTATTATTATACAATATATTTCTAAATTATTTAAAAGTATTTTTATACAAAAAAAACACAAAATCATTTATATAACGTACAAAAATAATTATATTAATAACTGAAAACGAAGAGTAAAATATGAATTCCAGTGATAAATTTAACTGAATATAATTTCATTCTATTGAGATAAAATTTCTAATCAATTCTTTTAATCTTATATATATATATATATATATATATATATATATATATATATATATATATATATAAAGAAGCAGCTTCTTTTCATCTTCTGATCGATGAATCTCTCTCCCAAAACTTTTCACTTTCAACATTCCAGTGCCTTTTTTCCATTCCAAATCAACAAATTTTCTCATGTTTCTATCCAATTTATTCATAAATATTTTCTTGAGTCTTTTTACATTCATTAGTTTTTAATTAATCATTTATGTTGTTCATTGGCAGTTTTTTTCTTTTTGTTACATGACTAGTTTATTTCCATTAAATGTAATGTCTATAAATACGATTTTTATTTCAACCTCCACTTGCGTCCCTTTTTTATCTCTGACTGTTATTTATAACATGCATCTCGTCATGCTATTTTGTGTTGCATGGAGTCGAAAACTTATTTATACGTATATACATTTATATATATATATATATATATATATATATATATATATATATATATATATATATATATATGGTCACAATAGTATTATTAATCAAATAAACGATTTTTATTAAAAAAATAATAAGTATTTATTATAGTAGTAATAATTTTTTTTATTATAAAATATTGGAAAATTGAACAATATTGCGATATAAAAATAAAACTGTAAACAAAATACAGGTAAGTACTTTTTTAGAAATGATATAATTTTTTAAAAATTTGTATCGGATAAAGTAATGACAGGTAAGTTATTTGATTTATTTTTTTTAGTGGTATATTATGCTATCATATTTTTCCATATAATATTACATTTGTTATTTATTTTTTAAAGTGTATTAATCTCAATCAATATATACATTAATTTTCACGGTATTCAATTTTAACTTTAATAGTGATTTAATTTCATACTAGTTTTTAATACTTTTTATATATTTGTATAAAAAGTTTCATTGTAAAGTTAATATATATTTAACAAGAAATAAAATAACATAGTATATGAATTATTTATAATGCTTTTTTCAATTTCGCAACTCTTCTCGTTAAAACTGTAAATATTAATTACATCGTTTTCACACACATACAAATATTTAATGTTTAACACCATTATGCATTGTAAACTAATGTGACGTTTACTAACTACATTTTACCACAAAATGATTTTTTCGTTTTTCATGTAAAAACATTACACGAATTCACTTTATACGTTTCAAATTTTAATGGCTCGCCAATTAAGTAACTTTTACGTGGCATTCTATTTTTCCGGCGTTTTGTCTCTGACAAAAAAAAAAAAAAACTCGACGAGGAACTTATTGATGTACGTTTCTTCGTATGTACAATGTGACTTTGTATTACTTTGTGATGTTTGATTTTTATTGCTTTAGGTACTTTTATTTTTTGAATCTTTATATGTTCTATGTTCAAAGAAATGACTGTTGTCAAAGAAATAAATGAAATACGGGTCCATCTACAAATATCACAAACACATCCATAATATATATATATATATATATATATGTGTGTGTGTGTGTGTGTATGTATGTATCTGTATGTTATATATTCATTTGTATATAAATTATTTATAGAAGAATATATTTATATTTCGCATTAATCAAATGAATTGAAATGTTTTGATGAAGTAATAAAAATGAAATAAAATAAAAATGAATATAAAATAAAAATGAATATAAAATACTATTTTATCAATAAAATATTTAAAATTACAAAATGAACAATGATTGTATTTATTTAAATTTCTGAAAATGAAAAATTCAATTATTAATCAATTAATTTTATTTTTTTGTCAAATGAAACTAAATTATAAAATAAGTACTATTTCCTTCAATTTATTTTAAAAATATACAAATAATTTAAATGCAAATGAATTTTAAATAAGAACGTATATTATTATATGAATCTCATATTACAAAACCAAATCAAAAATAAAACAAAGTTACATGAAATTAGAACTTTTTCAAAGAATTATCAAGTCCAATTGGCGATGAAAATTTTTCCTTAATGATGAAAATTTTATTTCAAAAAATACTATTCTATTTTTATCAATTTACTATTAATTTTTCTATAATTTTTTTATATGTATACACCTATGCATATATATATATATATATATATATATATATATAAAATATATTAAAAATTATGTTTTGATTATACTAAAAAAAAGTATATACTTATTAAAAAATGAGATATAAAAAAAATAAAAACATCGTCGTCAGGGAGAAATGTAATGATAAAAATATCTACATAAAACAAATTCTTAAAATAGCTAAGAAATACTGAAATAATCTTTCGAAAATGAATATATATCTTCGCAAACGAATGTCGAGAAGGCAAAATATAATTATGGTGGTTAATAGCATGAGTTTCCGTTTTGATTACTCTTTATGTGAATGAGCACTTTCTCTATATAAAGCATCCTTGCAAACATATCCGTTTATCATAAATGAAAGGACAAATTAGTACTTTCATTTATGTTTTCATCACGTACTTAATGTTCTCATTAGAATAATTAAGGAAATTTAAACGAGGTTATATTTACAGTACACTTTATATAATTACGTACGATTTTAAAATCAATACGATTTTATTTTGATTGAATAAAATTATTCTGAAAATCATTAATTTAAATTGGCAAACATTTCGCTAATGAAAAACATTTAAATTACTTTTTTTCATAGAAACCACTTCCATAATAAATGCACACAAATCAATATATATATACACAATGATTAGTATTTTACTTTGTATTTAACATAAACTAATTTTAAGTATATTCAAAACTTTATTTAAATAACATAAATGAAACACAATCCCATAATTAATTTACAGTCATATTTAATAACTAACAAAAGAACATTAAAATTGTATTTATCTATGTAAATGATTGAATTTACAATGAATTTTGATCATTATTCATACATTAAATCATTAAAAATGCTTGTATTTATATAATAGATGTATTGTTTGTAGCCCATACACACAAATTACAATGCACACAAATCAATATACTCGTATATACACAATGATTAGTATTTTATTTTGTATTTAACATAAACTAATTTTAAGTATATTCAAAACTTTTTATAAATAATATTAATGATACACAATTCCATATTTAATTTACAGTCATATTTAATCATTAACAAACGAACATTAAAATTGTATTTATCTATGTAAACGAATGAATTTACAATAAACTTTGATCATTATTCATACATTAAATCATTAAAAATGCTTATATGTATATAATAAATGTATTGTTTGTTGCCCATACAGTATTTTACATAAAAATTAAAAAAGAAAAAAACTTAAACATTTTTTGGATAACAGTAGTTGGAATAAAATAATTTAAAAAACATATATATTTTTATTACGTGCTGTATCTATCAATCTATTCATTAATAATTATCTACTAAAATATACAAATAATACATTAAAGAACACCAATACTGTTATTCAGTTACAAAATTAAATTAATAGATAAACAAATCTATATACATATTCTTCCCTGTTTGTTATACATTTTGAAAAGTTGCTTTTAAATAATGTTCTACCATAATTTATCATCCGACATAAACTCAAGGTAAGGGGAAAATCTATAATCAAAAGTGTATATAAATATATATATATATATATATATATATTACCACCATCATAATCATTATTTCAGCTTATATCAGCCCACTGCTAGGCGAAGGTATCAATGAATGTTACCCCATTCGCTGGTATTTGGCCACAGTCGCATACTGACCAGATGGGTTAGTGAGAATATATATATATATATATATATATATTTGTGTGTGTGTATTTTATGTACTTAAATTTATATGTATGTATTTGGTTTGTTGCAACAATTAATATACACTGAGCATTTACATAGTTTAAATTAAAGTAAATAAAACAGATTAACTAATGTACTTCTCTGTATGCAAATATACATACATATATATACAGAGATAGATTTGCAGATAAATAGATATAGATATATAGTAAATGTATAATCTGTAGTTATAATAGATAGTTCTACGTATGTGCCGAATAATTAATGAATGATGAAGATTAATAACGTAGCGCGCTATATGTACACATATTTGCTAGTTTGGTAATCTAAATATATGTTTTTTTACTTTTCTATACACGTACATATATCCAAAATGATAAAAGGAATTCAGCAGTTATTATCTATGGTTAATTTTTTTACACTGTAAATAATTAAAAAATATTGAATGGTATTTGGAATGTTGAAAATTCGAGAAAAAAATGAAAAAGAGTTGAATAGAAGAATACTACAATACTATAGACACAATTATAATCAAATAGGTAAAGAGAATAACAGAAAATATAGATAAACTCAAATATCGTAATAAAGAAAAATATAAATATAATTAAACAAGTATTACAAACAAAAAGAAAAAGATAATTATTAAAAAGAATAGAAAAAAAGATTTATATACTCTAAATTATTAAATACTTAGATTTATATACTAAAAAATAAACTACAATATTACTGTAGTACACTAATTGAATTATTTAGTTAAATTAAATATAAATGAAAAAAAGGATTTATCTGTATTGAAATCAGGATCGTGGATCTTTAAGAACAGAATTATAAATATGGTTTGAAAAACAAACCATACAAAAAGAAAATATTATGTTCTTTTAGTGTGACTAGTAAGAGCATGAAAAACGTAGTCTAAAGTATTTAAATATAAAAATAAATTTAGTTGTAATAGAAACTAAAATACTTGACAAGTCTTAAGTATAAACGAAATAAAATTACAAAATTTTAAAATTCATAATCGAAAAAATACTACTTAGTTTAAAATAACTCAATCTATTACAACATAATTATAATGATATATATATATATATATATATATATATATATATATATATATATATATATATATATATAATTAAAAGAGGTCTTAATCTAGCAGTGGATAGAAAGAGACTGATGATGATGACATATAAAATTATGTCAAAATTAAAATATATTTTTAATTTACACAAATGAATTTTAACCCCAACAATAAGAAACTATTGAACACTTTAAACTATTGTGGTGTTAGAGTTAAAATTCATTTGTGTAAAGTGAATCAGCCACAGTTCCATAACAACAAATAATATATTTTCAATAACATCAGAAAAAGAACCAATAGAATAAATTAATTACAATCTGTCCACAAACACATAATTAAAAAAAAAATCGGTTATATTGCAAATGTATCATTAATATAAAATGAATTTATGAATACAATTCTATAAATAACAGTCTTTATACATTTCGTAGTAAACCATGTTGCGCTTTTAATTTCGAAAAACATATATAAATAAGGAAACAAATACATAAAAAAAAAACTTATCAAAAATGACAAAGAGACTGATGAACATCAGATCTCGCAGTTTCTACGTTGCTATGCAACAAGTAATCGAACTCTCATCAATTTCTTTCATGTTTTGTATTTCGAATGTAATTTGAGTTATTTTTAAAACGTTGCATTCGTTTAAATTGTTCAGTGTCTTTCTACATTAAGTCATATGTTAAATATTTATAACTGTTACATTTTCAATTTTTACAAAACACTCGATCTGTTTATATATATATATATATATATATATATATATATATATATATATATATACATGTGTATGTGTAAAATATTTTATAATAAGCATGTGATTAAAATACAATCTATTTATTTATAAAAATATTTATTTAAAAGTAGAAAAATTGCCATGTACAGCTCACATGTCAAAAAAACTTTCAAAAAAATAAAAACAATTTTCGATAAAGGCTCAATGTAAACTTATCGAGAATTGGTATTAGATAGAGAAAATATGGAGATAAGAAAATAAAATCTTTTAGAATTGTGCTCCTGGCAATAAAATGAAATTGCTTTTTTTAATGATATGAATTACATATGTGCAATGTTTCTTTTACAAAAAGATTATTGTTTAAAAAAATTATTTTTTCGTAATCATCTAGTAAATATTTCATAAATTAATTGTCATTGCATTTATGAATTAATTAAATTTCTAAAAAAATGAGTAAAACTCTATTAGTAAATCAAAAATAAATAATTATTAAATACTTAAAAATAAAAATATGATCATTTAAAATTCAGAATGTTAAAGTTTCCTAAAAATTTTAGTAATAAATAATGAAATTAAAAAACTGATATTTCGACATAAATACTATTACTTTAAAGACATTGAAATAAATATACAACAAAAGTTATATGAAACGTTTGTTACTGTTAAATTACTAACGATATAAATGTACGACATTACAGCATACAGTTTAAGCTTTTCACTTTAATCTAACAAAACATTTTTATATTAAAGCATATTTTTATTTGATCTTTTTTAAAGTCAACAAGTATTTATCTTGCAAAAAACCTTTTGTTTTCAATTAGTAAATAACTAGAAACGGAACGTAAACTAACACAAAAATATTTTACTTATTACCAATCAGTAGTTTTTATCTTCATAAACACATGCACCTATGTATATACACAAACAAAAATAATTATGTTTGTATACATACACATACATACATAAATACATATATATATATATATATATATATATATATATATATATATATATATATATATATATATAACTATATTTTTAAAAACTTTTAATTAAAAATAATACATTTTTAATGTCAAATTTTTAGAAAAATACGTCAATATTCTGATACACTTATAGTAAATATTTCTTTTAATTTTAAATAAAAAATATTAATTATTGAGTTTAAAATGGTTATAAATAGCTAAATTATAACAATTTATATCAGTTATATTATTTCAACAGAATATAAAACTATTTGAAAAACGTACATATATTATTTTTAAATTATAATATATTTTTTCTTTTTTCTTTAATTACACATTAGTGTAAAAAAAATCTTCAGAGAACTTTATTTATATTAATCTTATATACTTAAAAAAATGTACTAATTATAAAAAGTAATTTCAAAATCAAAAAAGTGAATAGATTAATATATATATATATATATATATATATATATATATATATATATATATATATATGCATGTATGAATATATGTATATGAATATGCAAATCGTGTTGATAAACGTATTTACACGCAACAATTTCAAGATTTTTTATAATGTTTGCAGTCAGCTGTTACATTTAGTGGACTTCTTTATGTCGTCTTGTGTTCATGTTTTATGACGTAGCGGGCGCCTATGGCACCGCTCCCTGGCGGGCCACTAGCCATGTTTGGTGCTCAATCATCCCACGAGTATTGTGAAACTAGCCATCGACTCTTCACCTGGTTACCTTCTTCATACAGCCCACACATCGACCATGAAAATATTACGTTTAACGTTTTATTGACGAAAATAAGTTTCTTTTAAATGTATTCAAATACGTGATTGGTCAATTCAATTAAATTTCCATAGAGTATTTTAACGAATATAAGTAGCAAAATGTCCAGTTACTGACAACATAAGTAAACAAATATATATATATATATATATATATGTTTTTAAAATTCAATCAATAATACAAAATATCTACACAAATATTTCATTTTTTTATAAATTAATTCCTGTATTTAATGCTGCAAATTAGATGTAACATTTATTAAATCCGATTTTATTCATACTGTTAATCTCTTATAAAATTATTCACACACACACACACACACACATATATATATATATATATATATATATATATATATCAAATTAAACTATTTATTATATTGCATAATTTGCAAAATTACAATTTAATCCGTAGCTTTGCAGACATATAGGATAGGTATTTAGTTATCTTTTCATTGCTTAATACACACACACACACACACACACACACATATATATATATATATATATATACATATATTTATATACATATATACACTAAAGTATATTATAATATGTATATTTTTTAATAAATTTAAATGATTATTTCTTTAAAAATATTTGTATTTTTTTAGACAAAAAATATTTCATGAATTTATTAAAAGTATAATAAGTAATTAACAATAAACTTCAATATATATATCACTAATTGAAAAACGTCTATGAATACCAGTTTTATTAAAAAAATCTTAATTTTAAATAAAATACGCTGATTTCATAATGAATATTTAGAAATGTATAGTGAAAAAAGTTTGTACAAATACGTTGTTTCTGTTATATCAAATTGTATTAATTAAATGAAATAATATAATTAATGTAAGTAAATAAGTAAACAGAGTAGGATAAACAATGATATTTAAATAAACAAGTAATTTAATTAAACGTTATATATAATTATTTATTTGATCATTTAAAGATGTATATATGAAAAGATAAATGTACACAATAAAGATACACAAACACAAATGTCTACATAAATATATTTAGACGTAATCATATATTTGTGTATGTATTCAGATACATAAAAATGGGTTTAAGACTAACACTGATTAAGAATAAATATAAAAATAATAATCCAATGGTTAAAAACAGTACAACAAAATCACAAGTAAGAAAATTAACAATATTGGTTTTAAAGAAACATAGCTTTAAAATTACCTTTAAAAAATAGTACACAATAAAATGATTCACAGGAATGGAAAAGAACAATTTAATTTTTTACACGATGCTCTCCACAAACGTTTAAAGAAATCAATCATTGTTATGAAGTGTTTAATTATTTTTTACGTTCATACATAATTTCATGATATATGAATAAACTGGTAATTATAACCCTTTCCATTGTACTCGTTTATTAATTATTAAACGACAAATTAAAATCATTAATCATATTCATACCTTTTTGAATGAATCAAAACAACCCAAACTGATTAACGTTTGAAAAAGTTTAATTAATTTTATATCACAAACAGAACCCTTAAGAAGTGGTAGTTTATATAAAATTATATATACATGTGCGAGTGTGTATGTGTGCAAAATATTTAACTTATGTTCTACGTATTGTTTTATAGTATATTAATAAATTTATAAAAGATTTATTATTCGACATATTTAAAAAATGTCATTTTCTATTTGTAATCTTTTTTACAAAATCATTTCCGAGAAAAATGTAATGATATAAACATGACATCTGTGTTTGTTTAATGATTGGAAAACGTTAATGATAAATTAAAACTTTTAGCACATGTATATTACTCATTCGTTTCATATTTTTACAAATATGCCTGCAAAAATAATTACACTTTATAAAAATCAAAACGTATTTTGAATGCATAACATTCCATTATACACGTAGTGCACAGAGATTTATTATGTGTTATAATATGAATGTCAATTTTTTAAATAATTGACATGAGTAAATGGAATATTTTTATATTTTTTATACTGTATATGAACTAATTGATATACTATTTAATAAAGTATTTTAAAAACATATTCTCAAACCATTTATACATTACTAGTAGCAACTAGCATTTTTTTAAAAAAAAAGAATATACAACATATGGAAATGAAGAATTTTCATATTAATCCTTCTTGGTATTTGATTGCTTAAACAGCAAACTTTGAACTGCTAATATTTTTCAATTATTTCAATTAATTTAAAATAAAGTTTTTTTAAAAAAAACATTCTATAACAAAATATTCTTATTAAAAATATATCATTATTATGAGTAGTATTTTTTATAGAAGATATAACATTAAGAATAATTTATTAGTGATTAAAAAATTTAGAGTAGCATAAAAAATAATATTTAATCAACTTTCATGTTTAAATTTGTAGGCTGTCGTAAAAGATAAATCAATTTATCCGAGTATCTGAAAAATCTCAGCATTAAGAAAACCATTTTTAGACATCATTTTATAATGATTTTAAGCTTTTAAAAACACAAAAAATATAAACTATTAATATATTTAGACTTATTTTAAATATTACTTTTTTTATTCCACTTATCAATTATTTTTAACTGATAACCCAAATTTTATAACAAATGTAATGAAAAACTTATGTTAAAATGTAAAGCAACTAAAAATACATTTTTTTAATTATAGAATCTTTTAAATTCGTATATGCATACGAATATTCTATTCAGAATTCAAAAATGTAAAAAAAGATATCCTTAAATAAATCGTTAAGTAAAAAAAATATTTGTATGGAATGGAAGACAGAGATACTGGATCACTGGAAATAATTTTGGGAGAAGCCTTCAACTAGCAGTAAATAAAAAATGGCTGATGATTTTATTGCGATATATATATATATATATATATATATATATATATATATATATATTAACAATATTTTGAATTTTGTTACCCTCAAAATTGAAATTTAAAAATTAGAAAAATTTAGTTTCTTAAAAATAATGTTTACTTTAATATTCCATTTAATTTTTATATATTAATCTTAGTCTTTATTTTAGTCTCATTTTTCCATAATTTGTTTTTGTATTTTCAATCATCCAATCTTCTATATAAATGTATTATACAAACGAAATGTTTTTTTAAAAAAAATATTTAACAAATAGTAGGAATTTAAGGAAAAATATTTAAGTGGAAGAATAATAATTTTTCAATTAAAATAAATAATAAGAGTATAAATCGTTAACAATTTTACATTATAGGTGATTTGTACATACGATATTTTTTAAAGAAGTTTATTTATTTTATATAAACGGTATTAAAATCAGTTATTATTCGAATTAATGGACGCAGGTGTTGTATATTTGCTACAAATGGCATAAAATGAATATGACAGACTGATATTAATGAATTACTAAGTATATCAAATGGATAAATGTTTTTTGTTCAGTTTATAAACTTAGTATAATGAAACATTAAACTATATTTGCATCCTCGCTTTATATATATATATATATATATATATATATATATATATATATATATATATATATTAGTATGGGTATGTGTAAATGTGTGTATAGTTACATATATTTATTATATTCATATACTAAAATATTTTTATTATAAATAGTAATTAATAAATAAAATCTATACGCATGTTTATTGCATCTTTTTAATTAAAGACCGAAGAAGTAGAAGTTTAATTAAAAATTATCTTTAAAATATTAAACAAAAATCACATAGTAATTTGTATAAAAAATAATTTAAAATGTTTAATTTTTTTATACAAAATTATTTAAATATTTTTATATTCATTTCAATTTTATAAAATTAAAAAAATAATATTCTTAATCATTTTTTGATCAATAGTATTAATAGTTTTTTTTGTTTAAATGATCTATAAAATAAACTATTTTAAACCATTTTTTGTATATTTTCTTTAGATAAAAAAATATTATTAATATAAAAATATTGTTTTAATTACTAATGTAAATATATTTTAATAATATTTCTATTTACAATATTCTCGTTATGAAAAAAATTATTATAGACAATTCTAGCATAATTAATTATAGGGTTTAAAGACAAAAATATGATTTGCTGAATCAGTTCCCCTAGAGCTTCTTTGCTCTTGTAAACATCAAACCCTAACTTTGCGTGTGACTGTGATATTCTCATACCTTTTCGAACTCAATGTTGTTTATACTCTAACCACGTATGAAAATAGTGATGTTACTGGCTGCGCTTCCTCATTTTAGCATTTAATTAGAAGTTAACATGTCAGCGAAAATGTCTCAAAATAGAATTTACGGTAAAATTATCATAGTAAATACAAAACTTACATTATTGAACTTTCAGTTTGATTTAATAAAATAACCGGAATTTGAGTAAAATATTTATAATTTATGAATATTTTCAAAATTTAAAAAATTAACAATTTTTTACAGTGTAGCTTTGTATACTTAATTTAAGGTTTTATACAAAATCGATTTAATGAATGTTTATAGCAGTGAAATGTAAATTAAATGTAAAAAAAATCATTTAAATATATTTATTAAAATAAAAAAATGCTCAGCAAAATAAATTGTATTATATTACACTTTTACTAATGAAAAATAAAAACTGAAATTTGGATAATCTTATGATATAATTCCGACACAAAATATCATTTTTCTTTTTCATTTTTCACTAATATACAAATATGTACAATTAATATATATATATATATATATATATATATATATATATATATGTAAAATAAAGCCACCAATTAATAAAAAAAATTAAACAATAAAATAATAACATAAAAAATTTAAACAGAAGTTTTTCTCTTTTTTATAAACGTTATGAATACATACATATGTACATTCATTTAATATTATACTTTGTGAACTAAATTTATTTCTAAAAAATCTTAGAATTTAAATTAAATTCAATTAATTTTAAAATAAATATACAGAGATTGCATGATCTAATGAAAACTATAGAATGTTGTACTAATATTTTTATTCATTCGTACTTCGAATATAAAATAGGCATCATTGTTCAATACAAAAAATGGATAAGTCAACCATATGTGGCAGACATAAATTTTGTTGCCTGTTAAAAACATGTAATCATCTAAGAAATAATGTAGTTTGCCATAAGAAGAAAATCCAAGGTTGGATTCTTCCTAGATAAACTACGATTTTTTAATTATCTTTATATAAAATTTAGAGTTGAATTTTCAATACATTACAATTTAGAAAGAATAATTACAATTTTATTCACAATACACAATATTACTAAGATTTTTTTATTAAGAAATGAAAAATAGAACTTTCAGAATTATGTTTGATTTATGATATTAATTCATTAACATTAAATTTATACATTTATTTTATATTTTTCGAATTATATTATTATTCTAAAATAATCAGATAATATGAAAAGATTAATTATATCAGTAGTATGCAAGAAAAAACAACTCTTCGTCAACAACATGTTCATCATTTTTTTGTTCTGACACTGAAATATATTACATTATTCGTCATCTGTTAATAATTGTCTTCCTCTCGTAAGTTATCTGAGTCATTCTTTACTTACTAATGATAATGAAGCAAATTATCCATATATTTAAATATTTTCAAAATATGTTTTAACCTTTTTATAGTAAAAAATTATGTATTGTCTAAAGCAACGGTGTTAGTTAAATAAATATTTAATATTAGATTAAAAATTTATAACAAAACTGGAAAATAACTCTTGCTAAAGATGTTATGAAAGTTCATAAATGGTTATATAAAGAAAATAATCCATATTTGTTTTTTTAAAAAATAATAAAATAAAAAGTACGAGTTTTAAATTAGTTAAAAGAGAATAACTTCAAAAAATACTTTAAATAGTAAGAGTTTTCCATGTATTGATATACAGAAGCAAAAAGGAAACAATTTAAAAACGATACAACCTTTTTTGTATATTCGTTATAATTTTTCTTTTAAATAATTGTTTTTTAAAGTTATACATTTTATATAAAATAAAAAATATATAAATGATAACATAAATGTTTCTTTATTTTATAATTTAATAAAAAAATACTTAATTATATAATTGAATGAAATTTGTGTTTTCATCTTTTGAATAAAATCGATATTTAATTTAAATAAAAAATAAATAATGATATAAAAATCGATAAAATATTAAGACACAAATTCTGCTAGACTGAATATATATAAAAACATTTTTTTCCATTATGTTTATATGTAAATAAATTTTCAACAATACACGTTTATACATATAGTACAGAAATATTATAGCTCTTTAGTAATTCAAAAACTTAATCGTGATACAATAAATTTCAGAACAGATTTATTAACGGTGAAGTCAGTTCTCTCCAAATAATTCTTCAACAAATACTTTATTAGTAAATATGTTAACAAGTTACTTCCAAATCGTTTATTGTTCTGAACATATCCTATTTTATCGAAATTTCACACTACACCTAAAACATTATTACTTGTTTACAATTAACGATTGGAAACTTTATAAACTAAACAACTTGTATGTTATTTAACATGCCAATTCATGATTTGAATTAATTTTCATTTGGTTCTGAATTAAACTTTAGATATTTCGATTTTAATTCACGTGTATTTCATAAAATATTAATTCATTTATTAATTAAGAATTATATAATAATAACAATGGTTTTAGTTACGAAAATTACTAATAAATATTTACTTTTTCATAAGACATAATATTCTGTTGCTATTTTAATCATGGATGTTACACAGAAAATTCTTTTTATGCTTTTTTATATAAAGTTTAAATACCTTTTAAAGTTGCCTCAAACTTTTCTTGAGTTCAGAATTATGAATTCATCGTTCATTAACAAATAACTTTGCTAACATTAATATATATTCAAAGATCGTTTCATGTTACTGTTTTCATGCTAAGTCTCAGTATTCATTGTATCAAAACTTTACTGTTTCTAAATACCATTCTAGATTTTACATACAAGTCATTTTACCCTCCATCTATAACTGTAAATAACATTGATCCAAAAGAAATTATTAGACAATTTTAATTTGTAATAGATTTTTTATAATTAAATTCAAATGAGTTATCTTAATTAAATTTAAAAATTCAATTAACAAATTAAAAAAAAAGAAAAAAATATGAAATACTCTATTTACTTTTTTTATAAATTAAAAAAAAAAAAACATTAAAATATGCAAAATAAATAAAAATTTCTACATTTGGTATGGATTTACAATTTTACATGAAATATAAATTTTAATTTATAAAAACTAAATTACTTTACAAAAAATGTTTCTTATTATAAAATATTCGTTTAAAATTTAAAGTGCTGAATTTAAATCGAATAAAAACTCGTTAAAGCAAGTTATTGGATACAGTTAAATTCATGTCTATAAAAAAATCTAAAGTACCGTTATCTGATATATTATAATTTTAAAAAACAGTATCGTTGAAGCAATGACTAAAAAAAATACTTTCGTAATATAAAAAAGACGGTTAAGAAACATATTTTTATTCTTTTATGACGTATAAAAGCATAATTCATGCCAATGTAAAGAAAATTATATCGAAATTAGCAACATAGAGATGCTGCTTAAGTAACAAACAGTCAACTGACCATTGCGGCTGTATTTAAGTAGCGCTTCTTATAAATTTACTCAATCGGTGTTCATTGTCCAGTGTTTCTCGTTCGTTACGCACGTGACGTTCGTTCTTCTTGTGTTGCTGTGTGTTGTGTTCAAAGTGAAGGTGCGGACAATTACAGTTCGCTGTAATGCGATTTCAGTTCGTAATTTTCCTCGCGTTTAGCGGGATTCTTACGCTAACAAATGCAGTTTCATACGACCCAGGTATGAGATAAATTTAGTAATTTTTTCAACTATTGAATATATTTTAATTGCACTTGTGTACAAATATTATCAGAGTTATATACATATAATTCAAAAATATTTCCAACTTATAAGTTTATGAAAAAGGAACATCATTAATGAATATAAAAAATAAAAAAAACAAGAAAGGATTTTCTTGGCCAAAGAAAATATTATTTATTGTTTTTAAAATAATCATTTATATATTATAATCTTATAATATATATATAAAACTAAGTTCAAAATATTACTGAAGATAATTTCATATGTTTATGGTTATTTTAGTTTCAGGAAAAAAACTAATTAAATACATTTATAGATGGAAAATTATTTTCTTATGCAAAATTATAATTATTTATCTTTCCAATAAGAGAAAAAAATCTGTCAAATAATATTTATATTTATAAATAAATGTATATATATAAACATTTCACTTTACTCTTTGAAAATTTTTCCATTTTCCTAACAACAATGTGATTCAAACATATATATATATATATATATATATATATATATATATATATATATATATATACATATAACCAAGTGGTGACACAATAACATGTATCACCATCTGTCATGCAGAAGATTGCATTCGATTCCCTGTCGGAGGGTACCTCAAAAGTTGCTGGAGGTTGAGTTTCAGGCCGACAACTCAATTTCATGAAATATAACCATCACAAAACTCTGACATGAAAAGCCCTGCTGGGTCAGCATTGTCAGAAAGACTAAATCCCTACAAGGGCTCAAGTGCTGAAGTGTATGTATATATATATATAAAGCAATATCTGACAATTTATTCAATATTTTCGTGCTTTTTTTGAATTCATATAAATAAAAATCATTTTAAATAAATATATAAGAGGATTTTCAAATACAGTTAGTATTATTTTTTTAAATTCTTAAGAAAATGTATTTAATCAGTATTTACGAAATATGTTTGTTTTCTTTTCAATATGCTTTTTGACATTTTCAATTTTTTGAATATTTTTACAAGATTAATAATAATATTTTTACTTTAATAAAATATTATACACATGTATATATATATATATATATATATATATTTAAAAAAAATATATATTCCAGCATATGCGTCGAAAAATAATCTTATACATTAAAAATAGCCATTTTCAAAGTTTGTTTTTATAACTTATTCAAATAAACAGTTTCTAATTATTTACTTTATGGCCTTTAACATTCAATAAATTATTATAATTCAAATATGCGCAGATCTTTTTAAAAGTGAGATTAATAGATTATGACTTTTTTATATACAATAAAAAATTTGTCATAAAAATCTGTTGTAGGTTTTTATTTTTCATTTTTTAATCTTATTAGTAATGTGTTGTTCATTTAAATAAGAATGACAAATATATATATTTATATATATATATATATATATATATATATATATATATATATAATAATTAATTAATTAATATTTGTTCAATAATCCAGATTAAAATGCATATTATTCAATAATCCAGATTAAAAAGCGATTAAAATTATTAACAGTATCAAATACTGTTTGTTTACATTGTAAATGAATGAAATATACAATAGTACTGTATTTAATGTAATAATCATCAGTGTTTATAATATGATTTTAACACTTACAATAGTTTTAATTGTAATAATAAATCTTAAAAAAATACAAAAAAATAATTAATCAAAATGACTTAATTAGTTCCAAAATTTTTCTAAATTGCTTAATATATTTTATGTAGCATCAATGAAAAATTAACTTTTTTCAATTTACAACTTTCCTAGTCCTTTTTCTATAAAATTATATATATATATATATATATATATATATATATTTGTGTGTGTATAAAGAGATAACAACTTTATATAACCTCTTTGTTAAAAAATTTATTACGCGAATAAATAATTGTAATATACAACCAAAATGAATAGAGCAACCAAAATAATTAATGATATCAAATATCCATTATGTACACAGTAAATTTAAAATTTTAAAGCATTGTATTTAATGTAATAATCAGTAATTTCCATACAAACAAACAAATCTCTGCTATCAAAACACTATTATTCCATTTTATAACATGTGATATAAATCACACGAGTCCATTGCATTCAATTAAGTATCGTATTTATTTAGTAATAATGTTGCACACTACGTATATATCTAGTATTTGTTCAATTTTGAACATTGTTAATTATTTTCATCAAATATTTTTTTAAAATTTATTTTTATTGACATTTTTTAAAATTAATATATAATAATAATAGCATATTGCTTACAATTACAAGTTAAATAAAAAGAATTCCTATTTTGTAAGTGATTTTTATTATATAAATACAGTCCTTTATTTAATATGATCTAATAATTACAATAATATGCCAACTTAGAACTAGAAAGCTTATAGCAGAGGTTCGAATACCGAACGATCTTTATTTAATTATTGTTACCCCTAGTTTTCAAGAAAAAGGAAGTAATCTAAAAATGTTACAAATTAATTAGTTGAAATAAAAGTTAATGAATATACAGTATTTTTATATATTGAAATTTAATAAATATGACTTCCAAAAACTAATGTGTGTGCTTTTCTAATGAATTGCGAAAAAATAGCAGGACAGAATTTATAACTACTATTTACATACATTCATCACACAAACATATAAAGTGAGACAAACAACGTATATTTGTATGAAAAGCAGTGAGAAAAATTAGACGTGCTTTCCAGATTAAATGAGAATATTGGTTATTAACATCAAACAGAATATTATGTAATTTTTAATAAAAATGAAAAATCTATAAAACTTTTTTTTAATTAATTAATTACTCTATAAATGTTCGTAACAATATTCAATGAATTGTGAATGTTTGAAATAAATATAGAATTAAATCAGTTTATATTTTTTTTATCTACAACAACTGTAATATTTCTTTTAATTACTATTTATTCAAATAAAATTAATCTTTTTAATTTCAAACGTTGATTTAAACTGACTGATAATATATAGATTTTAATTTCTATATTTATTAAAACATATTCTGTTTTTTATAATAAAATTGTGTGTACTATATGTATTATATAAATGTAAAATTTCTTTTATTTTAACTTTTTCTAGTTATATGTTTACGTATATATATATATATATATATATATATATATGTGTGTGTGTGTGTGTGTGTGTGTGTACGTTATGTGCACACATGTTCGTGTTTACAACTAAATAATTTTTTACTAGCATACAAATGAAAAATCAAAGATTTCTACTTTAAATCATTTAAAATCTTTCGTACGTCAACTAAACAGTTTCAATATGTTTTATATTAAATTTGATGTAAATTTATATATAAAATCATTTTCTAAATTTAATGCTTCTTGTATTCACTCAGATCGACAACATTTTTCCAAAACTGATTTTATTATATTTTCTCGTATACACACAGAGTAATTGATTTTCATTTTCTCTCCGTACTTTTATAACATATTTATAAGTAAAAGAAATTTATTGCCTATTCCAAAATGTACATAAAAGCTTCTTATCATTTGATGTTATTAACTTTTAATTTCAATTTTATAAAACAATATTTGGTTTGGAAAACATATTTTGAAAAATATGTTTATAATATTTAAACCTAAGTATTAATTAAAAATATAAATCATTATATAACAAATTAAATAAAAATATTTAGTAAAATACTTAAAATATATCTATTTATGTGCATCTAAAATGTCATTACTATTTCTTTCGTTTAAAAAAATCGTTAAAAATATATATGCATAAAATGTATTTCAAATATTATCAAAAAATTAAAATGTCATAATGTATTTATATCAATATATATATATATATATATATATATATATATATTTATATGTATGTATGTACAATAAAAAAATATGTTTATATTAAATATCTATTTCATCACTAACATATTTAATTCAAATAACATAAATTGTTTAACAATAAACTTAATTAGTTGCAAAATTTCCTTCTCCTTTTTTAATTTGAAATTCTTGTAATGGACAAAAACACGCTTTCCTAAATACACATGGGAATTGTCGAAAACAGTAGTCGATCTTGAATCATTAATCAGTGATTCATTGTGAACAAATGGAGTAAAACCATTCTAGTCCCTTGTGATTTATGTAGTTTGATTTATTTCTCCAGTAACAATGACAAAAATTTACAATAAGCTGTTACAATCTATTACTCACCGAAAATATATTACGTAATAAACAATAAATTAACTTTATTATAGCTTGAAAAATTTATTCATTACAAATAATTTATTTTTTAAAAAAAATAAATATAATAATATTACCAGATAAAATAAGGAGACACTAATTTGAAGAAATATCAATTACTATCAAATAAAATGATATAAATATAATATGTATAAAAAAATTACATGCTAAAGTTATAATTATAAATATATAACGATAAATTATTTCTATTAAGTAAAATATTTATATATTTTTCAATTTCCTAGTAAAATTTATTTTCCTACGACTACAGTTTAATGTTTTTCTTTAAAGATTCTTAGTTTAAATGCAATTTAATAACAACTTTTCATTTATATCAACTATTTTAAAATAATTCTTAGAAATATATATAGTCAAGTAAGAATAATTAGTTTGTTTAAGACAGCGCATCACTTGATAGAAAACAAGACTTTACTTTTATTGCTTCTCCCCTTTCAGTGAAACTTAAAAGCCTTTAGTGAAGAAGGCAGAGTATAATATGATATGACGTATAATTTGAATATAATATAATGAAAAATATTCTAAAGTCAAGTGTCTCTATGGAAAATTAAACTTTCCCTAGCCTATTTCTAATTTTTTCTCAAAGAAAATAAAAATTATTTAAAAAACAAAAATATATATATCTTTTTCAAAAAAATAATAATTACTGGATTATTCATAAATTCAATTTAATTTAAAATGAACTATTCAAGATACAAAGAAAAAAGATTAGACGCAGTTTAACCTTATTCCTGGAAGGATATCAAATTTGATACTACTAAAACATTCAGTCTATAGTTATTTGTAAATTATAATTATATAAATCTGCATATTGATTAAATTGTATTATATTTTGAAGTATTTGGTAAAGATAAAATCATTTTAATGGTGATGATCGTAAGATAACCCATAAATGTTTCAAATACCTAAACTGATTTCACGAATTTCCATACTTTTTCTAAACTCGTCCATCTAAGCTCTTCTCTTATCTCAATGTACATATTAAAACATTTATTTAATATGAAACAAACGTATATTATTTATAATTATTGTATATTACACATTTTTATCATCGAATATAATTATAAATAATATTGATAAAGTTAGAAGTATATTTACTTCCAGATAAAAATGATTGCAATTATTAGTTGTTTTGGAACTGTGGCTGATTCACTTTACACAAATGAATTTTCACCCCAACACCACAATAATTATCAACACCACAATTATTGTGGTGTTGGGGTGAAAATTCATTTGTGTAAAATGATTGTAATGTTATTCCAAGATATGTTCACAAGTTAAAGACTATTAATGAAATAGAGTAAAAAGACAATATATCTATTTGTAAAAATACAAATGTCCTTTTGAAAAATTCAATCCCATACTATTCTATTAATATATATATATATATATATATATATATATATATATATATATAAACACAATTAAATTGATAATTATATATGAGTTAACAATATCTATTCAAGTGCTTTAATTCATTTGATGTTATTAATTCAACAGTTAAGCATTGATGGGTTATCATTGATGTGATGACTATATATGTTAAAATAGAATATATGACATGCCTCTTAATTGTGTGAGAAATTGATACGTGCTGTTCTGTTTATAAATTATTCAATTTAATATCTCAACTGCATACAAATATATATATATATATATTTATTAATATTATATATATATATATATATATATATATATAAACACAGATATTGATATACGATAAGAATTTATGATGAAATAGATACGTTTATAGAAAATCTCCATATATAGAAAACTTTATAATTAAAATTACGAGTTTATTTGTTCTAATTGAAAATACTATATATAGAAAATTCACAGAGAAAATATTTTAGAATAACGTTCAATTTAAATATAGAATACATACGTTAATCAAGTTTCTGCTTAAACAAATTTTATTATTATTTTTATTAGGGTCTTGTTATTAAACAAGTTTATTAACAAACACAAAAAAGTTTAATTTTCTTTCTAAATCAATTTATTTTTAAAATTACAAATTGTTATATGTTAATTTTAAAATAAGCACTAGTTAATAATTAATATAATATCTAATGAATATTTCAATTGCGAATTCTATGTTAAATATTCATAATAATAAGTAGTAAACCTTAAATAGAATCTATTATTTAATGTATACATATATATATATATATATATATATATATATATATATATATATATATATATATAACTCGTATTTTCGAACGTGTGGTCAATTATATTAAAGCATGATTTACTGCAAATTAGTGCAAAGCTTATTTGAACTCTAAATCATTCAAATCTGTCTAGACTCTGTGGAAATTAATTTTCAATATTTTAATTTTCCTTGTAAGTAAAATGAAGTTTAATATAAAATGAAAATCGATGATAATAAAAACAATCTTAGTGATTTTTTTAAATAAAGTATGTAATTCAAAAAGTTATTAAAAAGAGTTAAATGAAAATTAATAATACAGTTATTAATATTAAAAAATAGTTTTAATAAAGTTATTTGAAAATTTTATTGTCGTATTCTCATAGTTTTTCATTTTTATTTTCATTAAATACATTTTTAATTAAAAATGTATTTAATGAAACAAATAAGTAAACAAATATGAACTGATATTTTTAAATGAACTGGGTAATTTAAAATTTTATTTTCATATATAATATATTTTTATTAAAAATGTTATAAGTTACAAAAGATTATTTTAAACATTTATTATTTTTATCTTTATTAATAATTATTTACATAACATATTGTGTGTGTGCGTGTGTGTAGAAACATTTTTTTACTTTTTTTGAAACACCTCTAAAATATATTCAGGAAATAATTCAGCCAATAGTCACGAACTTCATTTTATATGTTGTAAGACAAACTTTTCAAACAGCTAATGAAGTACATGTTTTGATTTATAATCATCGAAGTTTTTACGTATTGAACAATTTGAAATATATTCAATGGATGTAGATATTTTCGAAATATATACTTTCTGTTTTAAACTTAGTCTTTTTTACAGAGATTATTTTTACGTTCGTCTAAAAAAGCATTAAATATATCTAGTTTGAATATATTCGATAATTAGAAAATTACATATAAAAAAAATCCATTTATTATTTTTAAAAAATAATTTGAAATTTCAGAAAATAATTTTCAATTTAAATAATTTTACTGTTTATAACTGTGTAAATAATGAAAATGTATATGTATATAATATAAAATAAAAATACATTTTTCAGTCAATTATTTTGTAAAATATATATATTTATTTAAAAACAATTATTTATATCTTTCATTAATAAACATACTATTGTGAAAATTCCAAATTATAAAAGACATTTTTTGAAATTATTTCAATTTATTTATTTTCAAATATTATCAATTTATATTAAAGGCTCTTGATTTAAAATTAAATATAATTTCAAATTCATAATTCAAAATAATATATTAAAATTAGTTTACTGACCAAAAATGTGAATAAATAAAACAAACAATTTCTAATTATTTGAAAAAACATTATAAATCAAATAATATTTTTTATAAAAATCATAACGGGTTCTTATTTTAGTATTTATACAAATCTCAGCAGGTAAATTTATTTAGATTTTATAAAAAAATAACTCAAAAATGATATACAAATATTTGTCCCATAATTCTTTAAGGCATTTACTAAAGTAAAAAGCACAAAGAAGTTATTGTTCTTTGTTTTAAGAAAACTACAATTATATCGTCACAAATAGTCATCAATTGATATTTATATAATTTTAAGAAATAGTTTTTATTATTAATTTTAACTAGAAAAAACATGATTCAGATCAAAATTCAATATATAAACAAAGACTAGAGAAAATAGAATAGTATACAAGTATTCTTTCATAAACGACATAGATATTATTTTTATTATTAATATCTATTTTGAAATACCTATTAATACTTTGAGTTCTTGAAATTAAAGTTACTGATATTATAGTATGTACTGATTATTAATACCACAATTATTACAGTATTATTCATTTTAGGGTTAGTTAAGTGTTACTCACTTAAACAAATAATTGTTGTCAATTCGAATTATCAGCTGTGGTAAAAAAGATATAAATTAATTCAGTTTAAGATATGTCATCATGAAAAAATATCTTAAAAATACATTTAAATAGATTATGTCATAACCACAATATATCTAGACATATACACACGCACATACACACACACACACACACACACACACACACATATATATATATATATATATATATATATATATATCTTAATGTTAAATAATTATTTCCTACAATTGTATCAATATGTTATTAAAAAGGAATTAAAAGATAAAAATTCTCATAATTGATAAATAATTTATTTTCAATAATTTACATATTAATTCATAATGTTTTTATTTATTTTATGTCAATTATATATATATATATATATATATATATATATATATATATATATTCACATGTTTGTATATGTATTTTGTTTATTTTATTTATTTTTTAATAAGATATAATTTTAACTCGATAAATATCCAAAAACCTTTGTGAGAAATTCATTTAAATATCTTATGATTTTTTTAGGAACAAAAATATAAAAACAAAAAATATATCTTATTCGCAAAACCTTAAATAGCAGAGAATAAAGTATTAAATTATTTGTAAGCTCATTAAAATACTTTATTCATTTGTAGAAATAAGAAGTAACAACAAAAAAACATTTATTTTAAGGCATTATTAATTGTATGCATTATTATTTTTACTGATTATGATTATATATATATATATATATATATATATATATATATATACTTTTAGTATTTATTAAAATAAAAATATTATTTAATGTTTGAGAATCATAAATCAATTCTTTTTTTAAAAAATATAAAATGACATAGAATATATTGTTAAATAATTAATTATATATTTTTTATAAATCTGGAAAACTTTGTTCAATTGTAGTTATTAGATAACAATAATTAAAAATAAGCATTTTTATATGAAAACAATTATTATAAGTTTTTAAATTTTGGGTATTTGCCCATAATTACAATAATACATTTTAAAACGTAAATGAAAACTGTGCCAAATTTTTATTAATTTATCTAAGTTCTATCTATTTATTTATATATAAATATATATATATATATATATATATATATATATATATGTATGTATGTATGTATGTATGTAAGTAGGTATGTATGTATATACGTGCATGTGTATCTTTGTATGTTTATTAAATTTATTTAACTAATCGTAATTATAATTGAATAATTTTAAAATCCTTTTTAACAATTTAAAATAAATATTTTACAATTTTTTAAAAAAAAACATTTACATGTCATTTATTTTTAGAATTGTAAAATTATTTTTATTTAAAAATTAATTATATCTAATACTAAGTTAATAGTAAGCATTATTTTATTTTAGAAAAATAATCTTATGATAATACAGTACAAAAAATTATGAATGTTACAGTAGGATGTACTTAACTGAAAAAGAAAAAAACTTATTTAAATGAAAAATTAGACTCGTACCACCCATATCAATTAAAAATTATTTCGATACACTAATTAGAATAATTTTGAATATCATGCTTTCCATTTCAATTCTTGTACACACGATATAACTCAATAATACTACAAAGTGCTTAATGTATCTTTCGTAAAAAAACATATCACTCCAATACAAAACTGATTCGATTTCGGAAATCGAATCTAGGCGTCGTATTTGGCCAGATTCGTGGCATGTAGTAACATAAAGTCACGACCGAATGATATTTTATCGTGCGTTCTCCATAAACCAATTTAAATGCGCCGAGCGAAGTGACGTAATACATTTTGTCAACAGCTTTAATACAGGACGCCTTGGCGTGTAGGTGGTTCACAATGCTAACCGACTGATACAGATATTCAACAGTGACAATTTTAGGAACGATACATTGATTGATGTTACGTCAGTTCAATGTTAAGCTTTGTCCTCGAATTTCGACAACAATACGAATAATAATTAGGCACTGCGTTGTTAATTTAATTGAAATATGGAATGTTTTGTCAGATATATTTTAAACGCAAAGAAACTTGTTAGTACTAATTAGTGAACTAAAATGTCAATTATATAATTGTTGCGTTACAATTAATTCGTATGTTAACTATTCATTGTTTACTCTCTTCCTGATTTTCATAAAAGGCTTTTTGAATATTAAACTTATACAAACAATCAATATTTAAAATGTATTTATATATAATGAAATAAAACAATAAAAACTGTAAACGATACTTTTTTCAATCATTTACTATCAATTAAAAATAGTAAAATTTTATTATATAATTTTTTATATCAGTTTCGTATTAAATAAATATTTCATACAAAATAGTCAAAGCGAAATGATAAAACAACTCAGATAACCAGGTTTAAAGATAAAACGAAAACTATGTTTTATATATTTAAATCTTTTATGGATTATCTTGTATATGATTTTCATCAAAGAACAGCTTATCTTTCTTTGTATGGAAGGAATTACCATGTATTAAACTTTAAATTATAAAAACAGTAACAATTCAATCTTTCTTAGCAGTACTAAAACTTGGTATATCTCTAATTTCAATGTATTTAAATTATTATCTTCTTCAGTGAAGACTTTTAAGTGCAGATTAAAAAGAGAAAATGATAAAAATTAAATATTATATTTTACTAAAAACTCTTGTATTGATTTTCCTATCTTAAACAACCTTATTTTTAATATTAAATAATAAATATGTTTACTATCTGATCTACAAATTAAATATTAATACAACAACCAAAAATATTCGTGAAATTTATACACAAATAGATGGTAGTTAAACATTATATATTTCGCTTTATTGATAAAAAATATATATAAAAACTTAAAAATCTGATCTCTTGTAAAAATTGAATTTCAAATTTCAATGCGAATAAAAAATCATCATTTTAATTATCAAAAATCTCACTTAATTCAGTTATGCACTCCATAACAAACGAATATTTAAAAGTGCCACAATAAAAATGCATTAAACAAAATTATAAACGCAAAATATCACTTTATATTATCATCATTATTATCAAAAATCAAAATGTAGAAGATATCAATTAAGTAACATTTTCAAAGAAATAATACTACGAAATAAGAAAATTTTGAATTGGAAAATATAAAAGATGGAAAGATACAATATCCACAAAATCATTTACAGCAATCTTAAAAATTTAAGTCACTTTATTCAAAACATAAAACAATATAAGTAAAAAAAAAACAGAAGACTCAAACAACTCCGACTTAATATTAACTTCATTAATACTCCGGAATAATTAATAATAGCTATGAATTAACAAAAACTAAACATGTATATTTATATATATATATTTGTGTGTGTGTGAGTATATGTGTAAATATGTGGATGTATATTTTATAAAAAATTAAAAAAAACAACTGTAATAAAAAATTATAAAAACTCGATCATTTCTGAAAAACAGACAAAAATAAATCGTTATCCATAAACATTAATTTTCGCCACATGTGGCTGTATTCTATTAGAGTCATATTTTTCAACGAAACGTTTCGAAATTGATATCTGTGCAAATAACAGATTTTTTACTACAAGCCACGATAATTGCAACATATGTACAAAACAATTCTTTTTTTCTTCTCGGTTTATGTAAACAAAGACATCAATTTTAATAAAACTCAAGTTCAATTAAAATATGTCTAAATATGATATCTGTGAGAAACGATGACGTTATAAAATTATAATCAGAATAATTAAGATATTGACCAATTGTTCTGGAATATCAATGCTTTTTAACAACTAAATACAGTGATTGTCAGTTACGATATAACAGATGTTTCGTTAAAAGTCTTATATATTAATGTTTATTTACAAACAGTGCAAGTTAAAACTAAAAAAGATATTTGAATAATAGGAAAATGATTACAATAATATTTGATTCAAAAATTATACAAAATTGATTATTTCTTATATCATCGTAAATTGACAAAATATTTACAAATAAATATAAGAAATGTTTTTTCTAGTCTAAACTAAAACGGATACTTGGTTTTAACCAAATTCAACAAATAAATATATAATTGTTATTAAATAAACTTCCAACTTTTATACACATGCACAATATTATGTGCTTGATCTGGTTTTTAAACCAGATATCATTTATCGTATAGTAAGAACGCAGTAGTAAACAGTATAACTTTTTTCTTGGGTCAACGCTATATACAGAAGTTACAACACTGTTTCCTATATGCCGATCTCAATAACAAGTTCAACAGCTAATACAGGCAGTAAAGAAATGTTCCTTTTAAAGAAACTCATGTTTTGTTCGCAAACAAGAACATTTAACATCAATTGGTAAATTAAAATACTTTATTTCCTTAATAACAGTTCTTAGTTTATATATCAATATTAAATAATTATTTATAAAAGAATTTAATAATTACATATATATATATATATATATATATATATAAACATATATGTTGATGGATAGATAGATAGACAAATGGTATTTTTTTAAATATTTTAATGAAAACTTTACTTTTCAAAGATTTTATATTCATATCGTGAAAGCAATTTTTCTCATAGATTTTTCTATACAATAAATTTATTAATTATAAAAATACTAATTATCTGTTTTATTACAATTAAAACGAATAACCTTATTTTATACATTATAATCACAGAAATAATAATATACGTTCTAAATTATATAACATTGATTAACAAAAAACTTCTGAAATTATGAAATGTAATCTAAAAATTTCTGATTTTTTGCAGTTAAATATGAAATTTTATCATATAGATACATTTATTTCAAAAAGTTATAATCTCTTTTCTTTCAACAAATATTTTATTCCATATAATAAATGCACATCATGTTTTAAATTATAAAAAATAAATATAACAATAAATCATAATAAGTATATTTTTAATAAAATATTTTCAATATTTTTTCTTAAAAAAATCATACCTTTTAAATATTTTTAATGTAATGTTAAATAAAACATTTTAAAGTTATTACTGTTAACTTTAATTCATTTGTACAATTCGACGTTTAAAATTATAATTTTCATTCATGTAAAATATTAGACATTAACTTCTTCCGTTCCATTTTCAACTACTTATATTTGACACTGACTGAATAACATATTTAAAGAGAGAATGCAGCATAACACAATGTAATTTACTAATGAACTATACTGAAATATATGAGTTTTAAAAATATGGAAACAATACACTTATTGCCTACATAAAATAATTTGTGAATACATAGTACATATATATATATATAT